>CM045446.1:0-1200000 GCA_024666655.1 Dascyllus trimaculatus | reverse complement strand
AAAGGGACCCATTTAAAAAGCCATGAAACCTTATTATTTCAAATCTTAAATATGCCTGCTGCTCATGGACGATGGCTGTGAGACAGTATTTTGCAGCCTTCAATACAAACCTCTCTGCTGCAGCTGATACTCTATATGGGTTTTGGGTTTGCATGTTATTGATTTTCTCTTAATAATAAAAGCAGTGACTGGTTCAAAGATATTTGTTGGACTGCATATCTGTATCAGTTGATTCTTCATCCTGTTTCATCCTGGAGTTCCCTAAAGACTGTCCTCAGTGGAGCTCAGATCAATATCCACCCATTATAGAAACCCAGACCATTCTTTTTTAAACATGTTCAAAATGCAGCATCTGGGTATCTGTGTTGAAGAGCTTGTGGTGTAGGTGAAGCCAACAATAGGTGACATAGTGGTATACCCATAGAAATGTTATTTGTGATCAAAAAAGCCTGCACTGAGATTATGTCACAGAATTTTCACAGAAATCCAGTATAATGTGTATCATACTGAGCAACAGCAGGAATTGTCCAGAGTTTTTTTTTAAATACTGTAATTTAGAAGCAAAACTGCAAGTGCACAAGTGAACAACCTCCATCTGCTCATGGAGAGCATGTGATATTCCTTTGTCTGCTGATTCCAGGGTTAAAAATGATTTTTGAAACTCAATGAAAAAAGTCCTTCAAATGCAAAGGAAGAACACAATTTGGATATCTACAATTCCATAAAGCAACTAAAGCAACTGCATTTCTCATTGTTCTGAAAAGAACTTAAGGGTTAACGTTTGACCAATATGGGGGTCTTGTTTTAAATCCTACAACAGTCAGAACTTGACACAATGTGTTTACAGTTTTAATAATTAACCACACCACAGCCACCAGCATTGACTTATCTTATTTAAAGTTCACAGTCTAAACCAAACCACATGGGAGGCATTTGATGCAACTAGTGGCACCAACAGTGTCACTCACGATATAATTTTGCAGCATAATCCAAGCAGCAGTTATTTTTTCTCCAAAATGTTTTGGTAAAACCATTAAGTAGGGAAGCAGAACAGTCAGGAATAGCAAAAATCCGATGCCCTGTTTTTAGTCAAGCAGACAGAAGTACTGACAGCCCCGCTGCAATCAAACTTCACTTCCTGTTACACGCAATCCAAAGACGCGTGTCTGATGTTAAACGGCTGAACCAGAGCTTCTTCCTCACCTTTTGTGTCGTTGAGGGGGTCCATGTGTCGGTAGATATAGCCCTCCAAGTAGGTGTGGAAGCGAGGCGTGGGGGGGAAGAAGGCCAGACAGATGGCCATCAGCTCCCAGCCTCGCTCCAGGCTGTCATAGCGGAAGTTCTCTGTGGTCTGACGACACAGCTGGATGTAGAGCTCATCACGCAGGCCCTGGTTACTCCAGCCCCGAACCACCACCTGACAGAGACGGGCAGAGAGCCAGCTGACTGTAAGACGAGAGCTTTAATTCTTTTGAATGCAGTCTCTTAATGACAGACAACTGATTGGTTCAGTTTGGAGGCTGTGTCTAATACTTTGTCCTCCCCATTTATGTCACTGAAAGCAAACTAAATATGAAACACCTCATTCTTGCAAAAGTGTGTCTATATAGGAGGCATTTCAGTCATGCTTTCAGCTGTTAATCTCATAAGTATCTGACACAACAGATGCTCTCTCTCCTACTTCAATCTTTTCACATCTCTTTATTCTTCCCTTTACCATATGTAAGTGAGTGATTGTGTGTTAAGCTCTGAGCACTGCCAAAATGTAACCTATCCTGCATAACAGGGCTGAATGGTTTATGTCTAATTGCAATTTTTTTGGATAGATAATGCAATTTCATTTGCAATATGTTTATTTTAAGTCAAGATTCAGTTTAATATTTAATGTGTATGCATCTGAAACATGTGATGGGCGTTAACACATGAGATACTGTGAGAAGTGTGACTGTTACACAAGTAGGAGGACATGAATTTGTAAAACCACTGACATGACAGTTTAAGTCTTGGGTGCATCATGTATATTTTAAGTTGCAGTGTTTGTTTCAGAATGTGATTTTGATTTGAAGTGGTCTAAATGTCAAGGCCTACTGCATAACACTACTGTACACCTTCCACACCAGTGTTTCTGCTGTAGCTGTGGCTGAAAGTGAAGCATAAGGTTCAGACCAAGGAACTCATGGTAAAGTAAAATCACTACAGAAGGATGCCAAGGTGATACAGGAATCAGTTTTACATGTTAAGAATAACACGTTTGAGGAGGAAGGACAAGACAAAGCAGTGATTCAGGCTGTCCACTCACCTCCAGAGCCACAGAGAGGGGGTCGGCCTTGGAGCGACGGTCTCCCATGTAGGTCTGGATGAGCTTAAAGATGTCCACTGCCTCCTTCTTCACGCTGCGGTCTGAGGTCACAATCATAGGCTTCTTGATGGGCTCACTGCTCCAGGCCAGCATGTTGGCAATAGACACCTTTCTCCTAAACAGACCCTGAAAACAGGCAGGGGATGGAGAGAAACACACGACAGTCAGACAGAACGGCAGAGGAAGACACATGCATTTTTGAGAGAAGTGAAACATTAGATGGTTAATTTGACTGGATTTGATTTGAAGCTTATCACCCCTACAGCAGATGTGGACAGTGCAAAAACAATGACAATGCAAAGCTGAATGGAATACTGTTGTGTACTGTATGTTGAGAAAGAAGAACCTCTGACAAAATGAACTGACAGCATGAAGAGATTCATTAAAGTACTGGAGCATAGTGAGTCCTGCTGGGCTGGACTTCACCCTGATAATTAACATACTTGGCGTTAGCTATGACTAAACTGCAGTATATTTAAGGTAGTCCTGTCAACTCTGTGATTTCTTTTTATTTCAAGGTGCTGGGTTGGTATGTTTAATGACAGTGTGTGTTGCAGGATCATTCCTATGTGCTGTGACCTTGTGTTGAGATTGTTTTTGCTCAGCTTCTGTCTGCAAGGTCATGAATGAGAACTCAAGCTCAACTCCTGTATAAGTTTTTGAATGAACCTGATCACATTATATCAGTGAAAATCTGTATTTCTCAAGGTTTTTCATTAACAGTGCCACCATATGTGAGATATCAACAGTGACATTTTCATCTGACACAGTGTTTAATAAAGCAGTCTTATGTCAGCTGTTACACACAGGAATAAATTCATTAACAGCATGTGGCTGTGTCCAGGGGTGGAGACAGGGGGTGGCCCTGGGTGTCCATGTCCAACACAATCAAGTGAGGCTCATTGGAGGGCCACATCCTAACCCTGATTCAAGCACAATGTGCAATTTAAGTTGCAATAACACATCAACAATTAAACATGCATACCTTGGAACAAGTATTCAGTGTTTTTTGTTTTGTTTAATCAATTGATGTTTATAGAAAAAGGTTATTATATAAGAGTATTATAGTGTACTTTTACATGGCAGCCATGCCTGCATAAGCAAATGATAAAAGTAAGGACAGCAAGAAAAACAATAAATAACTTTCTGTGCTGATCCAGTGTGAGTCCTGGTCTCAGCCTGCCCACCCCCACAAAAAAACTGCTTAGCTCCGACACTGCCTTCGTCATGTTGACAGTTCATAATAAAAGTGCTCAGAGAAAGTTAAAATAATGACAATAAAAACTAACAGAACACAGAGACAGATGTGTCACATTCTCCTGAGCACCTGTGTGTGTTTGTTGAAGTGCTTGGATGCCCAGTTCTCAATGTCGGTCTCTGAGGAGGGCTTCCTAAGGGTGAATTCTGGGAAAATGCCACAGCTGGCACTTGGCATCATATTCCTGGCATTTCGACTGGCTTCAAACTGTGCACAGGCCCCGAGGTCCTCCGACTGACAGGTGAAGACAGAGAAACCAAGAGAGACAGAGGCAGAGAGGAAACAGATTATGTAATTCCTGTCTGCACTGATGCTACAGAACATTTAGAAAGTTTCTAATACTGATGTGGTAATATGTAAGTTCAACAAGGTTAACAATTTAAAGTAACAGCTGTGGATCAGCAACACACAGCGCAGGAAAAGGTTTTTAAAAACAGTCATGACCATCACAGTTACAAGAAGCTTTCATGGCGTCATCCTGCATGCAGCGGTTGCAATATTGATACAGTATAGAAAGAAAAAAACATGGAGAAAGTAAACTGCCATGAAGACATGTGAGTCTTTGCTACAGAAAGCCTCACGACATCACTGTGGGCAATTCTGTTCAACAGTCCTGGTAACACGGAAAAAAAGGTTTAAATGTGAGGATTTTTCGACAGGATCATGAGTTTGTAGAAGCATGTTTTAGCATGATGATATGTTATGGCTTTATGGACTTTTCATTCAAGTGAATTAGTCATACTGAATGCAGTTCCTATACATACCCAGTTCTTTTGAAAAACTGCAGTTCATTGTTAAAACAAAGCAAAATGTCTAAAGCTCTGATAGTTCATCTGGCGATTGGAGGTAAATCAAAATACAATAGGTGAACCTTCATCTGATACAAAATGCTGCAGCCAGAGCTCTGACAGAAAACCAATGAGTAATAATGAGTGAATGATAATATTTCTCCCACATAAGCATCTTTTTATTGCCTCCCTGTAAAATCCAGAATGGTATTTAAAATCCTTCTTTTCTAACATAAAAACTGTTCATGACCAGCTCCATCGTATCTTAAAGACCTTATTGTACCTTATCATCCTAACAGAGCCCTTCACTCTCAGACTGCAGGTTTACTTGTGGTTCCAGAGTTTCCAGAAGTAGAATGGGAGGCAGAGCCTTCAGTGATCAGCTCCTCTGTTGTGGAATCAGCTCCCAGTTTGGGTTCTGGAGGCAGACACCCTCTCTACTTTAAGATTACGTTTAAAACTTTCCTATTTGATAAATCTGATAGTTAGAGCTGCTCAGGTGATCCTCAACCATCTCTTAGTTATGCTGCTATAGGCTTAGAATGCTGGGTGACTTCCCATGATGCACTGAGCACCTCTCCTCTCTCTGTTTCTCCATACATTTCTATGCCACCAGTGCATGTCATTAACTCGTGTCTCTCTCCTGTAGTTTGCGTTATGTCTTCTCTGCAGGTGTCTGTCGCAGTAACTGGCATCATTATAGACTGACATAACTGTCCTTGGATTTAACACTCATTAGATGAAACACTGAGACCAGAAGCTCCTCCAGTCACGAGGACAAAAGATGTTCAGTGTCATCCAATCAGCAGTTGATAAGACTTCACATGACAGTAACTGTCAATAACTAACCCTGAGGTCCAGTTCTCTAGTCCACCACAACATGTCCCAAAGAAAACTCTGATGTGTGTGTGATAGTGCTGTGAGTGCAAGTTGGACATTAAAGGTGATCATTAGTTCAATTATTAAGTATCAAAATCTGTCAGCGTTTGATTAATATGATTAGTTTTCATAAAATTGGATAGGATGGTAGATTTAACATTTTAATGTGTGTGTTGCAGGAATACTGTAATTTATTTAAGACAGTCTATTTCTATTACGTTTTGGTAGAAGGAATAATTCATTTTGGTAAAGACACTTGTTGAGTAAACTGGATATCACCATCGTGTTTGTGTGTGAGGTACACTGCTGGAGTGAGGATGTGCTTGTCCTAGCTCAGCGTAAAGCCTGTAGGCAGAGGGAAACAGCTAACTCACCCTCCAACACCCCTAGAGCTCACTAATGAACATGTTGTCGATCAAAAAATCTCATCCTCAGAAAGAAAGTGAATAAACATCTTTTCAAAAAATCTGCCAATACATTGCTGCTCTCTTTATATATTTTGCTGCACTTCACTTTTTGTCTGATGTCAATAAGATACATGTAAAGTATTTCCCCCACCATAGCCTTGCTTGTGGTTTACAAGTAGCTCCCATAATGCTGGCTGCAGTTTTACAGCTATTCTGGTATTTTGAGTCCTTCTCTGTTGCTGAACAAAACCCTCTTCCCTCTCCTCTATCCCTGCTCATTCATCCTCCATTCTCTCTTTCCTCTTCTCTTTCCACTTCATCCACTGCCATTCTTCCTCTTCTTTAAAAGGTGGACTCTGCTGAGCAGATTCCTACCTTCACGGTCTCGGCTTTAAACTGAAGCGTTGTATTGCTGAATTTAAAAAGAGAGAGAAAGTGAGAGCAAATAAGAGTGGGAGCAGAAAGAGACAGAGAGGTGAGCGACAGCCCATTTTCCTCTTGGGTAAGTGCTGCCCAGTCCTCTTATCTTCTCTGGGCCTCTGAGGGTAAAGCCATATGTCATAGCAAGCAGTGCTCATGTGCTCATTTCATGCCTGCCTTTTTATCACACTTAAACAAGATAAACTTTCATTAACACTTATCAGTCTGCTGTTTACCAGCTGTAAGTACTGGTTAACTTAGTCTGAATATTTCATGCTGCTTATTGTGAAGGAGACTGAACTAAAATGTGACATATTTAGTCTGAGGTTAGCCAAAAGTCCCTTTAAAAGCAGAACTGTTCTTAACTAACAGGTTGATTGACACGAAAAGGACAGTGGACAAAACAATCTCACATTAAGGTTCATTTGGTAGCAGTCGGGAGTTTTCAGTCATGCTACATCACATGTTCAGTCAATAGATGGAGTTTGCCCAGTTGCCATGAGAATGGGCATGTTTAAATTGTCTTTGTTACTGAGTGGCCTCACACTGGGCACAGGGTCTGACGCTCTCTGACTGACAGGTCACACTTGAAAACTGATGAAGCCCTTAGTGATCACAGACATCGTCCAGGACATCTTCTAAAGGAACTTTGAGGTGAAGTAGTTTCTCAGCTGCTGTTTCTAAGTTCAAGAGTGAACTTTCAGAGCTGTTGGACTAAATACGTGGTCAGTGGAAAAGTACATAACTGAAATCGCAACCTGCTTTAATTTGATCTTGGATTATTCTTGAGTTATGGAAAATTAATGACATGAAGCATTTCTAGCACTGCATGTATTTTATCATGATGTGTATGAACTGTCTAGGACTGTTCTATTTAAAAGTACACTCTCCAGAGAAGAATGACAATTTCGCAAACTCCACCTTTACTGATGTGACGGTCTATAATTATAACAGCTAAAACAGGCACAGCAACCACATCTGATCATCCTTTGTTTTACTATTTTAGATGTGGATTTATGCGTGCGTGCTCCGTGAGCATGGTGCTACTGTAGGTAGTATACCGCTGAACCGGGCAGCAGTGTAACTGTTATATAAGCCAATCTCAGCCTCAGTAGGCTCACATCAAACATCCATGGCTTCCACCAGGGTGGGGCTGTAACACAGAACAGATCAGATCTGACGAGGCCATTTGCTGACGGTGTTTGTGTGGGTGCTGCATTGTGAGTGATGGTTGCAGTTCCAGGTACGATTTCAGCTCTCTGGCTGTTTAGCTTATGAGGTGCTTTCATTTATAATAGACAGATGAAACTAAAGCCCCAACAGAATGCAGAAACATCTGAAAATTATGACTGAATTCCTGTTTGTCTTCAGAGTTTTGTGCGATCACATTTACACCTGCTGAGATCCAGCGAGCCTGATATGTGGTCTGACTGATCCAGCTACATTCTTATCCATGTGCTCTGTGACAATTTTATGCATTGAACTGAACCTAGAAAACAGTATGCTGCTCAAAAAGTGAAGGGGCCTGAACATTTTCTGTACCCAGTGTGCATACGTCTTTATAATGTCTTTGAACATACTAGACATTTTAGATATAAACTGTGTAAAAATCATATGAATAAAAACAAAACCTATTTTTGTATAATAAGCTAAGCATAACTGATGGGTATGGACAGCTTAAATGATAAGTTAAAATGCTAAAGTTTGATAGTTTTGTCAGTTATCATAACATTCTTCTACTCATCGGTGCAGACATGAGCAGTCAGATAATTAGACCAACTAAAAATGTTAAAGTCATTACTAATGAATGAAGTGGAGTTGTTCTGTTCTGCTAGGTTTGGATACAGACTTCCAGCATGCATACCTGTGAGGGGTGGAGGTAAGGCTCAGGGGAGGCCAGGTTGGTCTGAACAGAGAGGCTTTTCTCCAGCAGGGCCTGAGGGAAGCCCAGCCGATCAAAGGTGCTGCGTTTCCAGTGGTGGCCATCACTCTGCGCCAGCGCCTCATCCTCACTGAAGGCCCTTACCACTGGTCCTGGTAATGGCAGCGGCACTGCCCCATCACTTTCATAGCCATCTTTGGAACCGCCACCCTGGGCCATCCCCCCTCCCTGCCCAGAGTCCCAGCTGCTCCTCTGTTTCATCACTTGCTGGGCCTCCCATGCCAGCCTGGCCTGGGCCAGCATCGCTTCAGATGCGGTACCTGCCAGCTCCCCCTCCCCACAGCGTGCCAGCTCCTGGGGGAGGGACGGTTTGCGGCTCTTGCGTTTGCGGTTTCCACCGGGAGAGAAAGCTCCAGGACCGGCAGTAGAGGAAGAGGAGAGGGAGTGGGTCTGGCTGGATGTCCAAGATATGGAGTCCTCATAAAGCAACCTCTGGCCTCCATCTCCACCCTCCCCACTGTAGTCCAGCAGTAGGCGGGGGTCCCTGATCAGAGACTGGCTGTGCTGCAGAGTGTAGGACCCCCCATATGAACCACCATAGCCCCCGGTAGTACCATAACGTAGAAGACGGTCTGCAGTCTTGAAGCGGGGGCTGGAGGTTGACTGCTCCACATACACCAGCTGCTTGACATACTCCTTCCCCACAGGACTGTACTCCAGGCTCTGGGTCTTTTCTGGACACTTCTGCCTGGTCAGAACCAGCTGGCCGTAGGGAGACTGACCCTGCTTGGGGGAGTGGTAAAGGGGGGCTGAAGACTTCCGAGCAGGTGACTTGCCGGTGCTGTAGAAGGAGGAGTCAGAGAGGTGCATGTCAGTGGGAGGCTCTTCGTAGATGGGAGGGGGCTGGTACTCTGATGGCGGCTCCTCGTACAGCGGAGGTTCATAGGCGTAGCGGGGTGAGGGTGGCTGTGAGTCGGCTGAGGAACGCCGATGGGTACCGGTGCCACCCAGCTCGGCCCGCTTCAGGAAGGGAGACTGACGGCGATCAGCATAGAGAACAGGTGAGCCATCAGGTTCTGAAGGAAGGTTCCCTCCAGAGGAGCGACGGGCTCGCGACATGGTGCCCCCTCCTGGAGGAGCACCGGGGGTGGGGGGGTCACAGGGAGAGTAACCATTTCCCTGATGGGCCAAGAAGCTGGGCTCTCTGTCTGTCACTTTGATCAGCATTCGTTCCTTTGTACCAGTGTTCCACCTGAAGGGAGAAGTCCTGACAGAGGAGGAGAAAAGAGAGAGACTGGTTTCACAAACAGATTTAGATGTCATTACACTGCACAGTAATTTAAAAAAGGGTTTTGTAAACCACAGGCCAACAATCATGCCAACTCTCCACAGTGACTGGATGAGGTGTGAGAACTGACACGAGGCAGGACTGGAACCTCTCTCTGAAGCTCTTTTCATTTGTCTGTACTTTTCATGCATATAAGTGCAACACAATCAGTGTCTCTGAAAGAGCCTGAAAGTGTACCTGGTTTCCACATGTGCACAACTGGTTACTTTGATTCTGCAAAGTCACACAAAACACACTTTTTTCAGTTTTAGTATACTCCAAAATGTAATACTGCCATGTGGATAATAAAACTGACATTTTCAACTGAACACAGTATGTAACTGTAACTTCTACATCATGTAATTTTTGTCAGATTTAATGTTCTCTGTTCACTTTGGTAAGCAGAGAACATTAAGTTTCCACAGTATAAAAACTGAATAACCCCTCTGCATCACATTCCTATCTGTGGGTCGCACTGCTGAATTATTGCTCTCTTTAAACTATCTTGGTTCACTTAAAGCACAGGAAAAGGTTTTAGTGACAATAACATTTAATGTGCAGACACTGTCACTACTAAAATCCACCCAACAGCAGCCAATGGCAACAACAGACCTTTACTTCATCAGCTCACATCCACTCAGTCATCCCCCTCCCATTCTGCGTGCCAGATGACAGGAGAGAGGAGGAGGGAGAGCAGTGAGGGATGAAGAACAAGAGGTGAACCGGGTGAGAGGGATGGAAGTGTGAAATCGATTGCAGCATTGGCCACCCTTGGTTTGCAAATACTTCCACAGACTCGTCCCCAGGGCCAGTGCTCAATAGTGGCAGTGAGAGTGTTTGTGTATTTGTCGATGTTAATATGCATATGTGTGTGTGAGAGGAGGGACAAAGAGAGCAGGATTAAGCATTACAGGGCTGTTAGCATGCAGTGCAAAATGCTACACACTTTCACCCACGTCCTTTCATCGGTCCAGCCACCTCTCTGCTCCAAAACCTCTCCTTCTTACTAGTCTGTCTATTCCTATATTATTTTTATCCACCATCCTTTTCCCTCTGTGTTTCCTGCTACTTACTACACAGCGACTGTTGTTCTTTTTCTCCTTATTCTTCAATTATTCATGATCATTTGACCTTCAAATCAATTTACACATTCCCTGCCTGTTCCAATCTGTCCCCATCTGTCTGTGCCACTGCAGCATCAACCTTCACATCCTTCCTCTCTTTTTACTTCAACTGCAAACACATTTCTATTGCTGCATCAGCTCCCAGTCATAGAGACATTCTGCTCAGGTGCTAAGAGACCCTACTGTGGACAGACAGTAGCTGTAAGCGTGTGACTGTTGATTGTGCCACCATTATTGTTTAGTACCGAACACAACGACAGCCACCATCGCCATGACTGGCTTCACTTCCCTTCATTACCATTCATTTGGATTCTAAGAGAAGCTGCTTATTCTGTCAGTTAATGTAAAATACAGGGAATTTTACGTTGTTGATGAAATGAAATTATTTCTCAGAAAATTCTTGATTTGACATTTGTCAAGAATCAGTAAGGATGAGAACTTGAAGAGTCGGACTTACAGAGTGTGATCAATAAGTTCTGAGACTGTGCCTGGAAGAAGCAAACCTGTATCTGATTTAAATTTGGCCCCACTGTCTTTCAAAGTAGCCTCCGTGTGCAGTGATATACCATTTCTGATTCTTCTAGCATGTTTAAAACAGTCCCTTGAAGTGCTGTTCTGACCACTCGCAGGTTCACATGTCCATTTGCACCTGTGACCTCAAACTTGCACAGAAAGCAAACATCAGATTCTGTGTCAACCTGACCCAACCTTCATGTAGAAGATCATCACTGGTGACAAACCCAGAGACCAAACAGCAGGCTTCACAGTTAAAGAGCCTTTCCGAAAGTTTCAAGCAGCTTTTGTTGCAAATACGCCCATGTAGTGGAACAACTAATACTTATCCCCTGATATAAAAGCTAACACACTGAACATGACAGGCTGCGTTTACATTTCTTTCATGATACATGACAGATTCAAGTGTTGACTTTTAAGGGCAATATTTGTTCTTTCAATAATGACAATGAACAAACATTCAAACAGCATTTCGTTTATGGAGATGAAAGAAAAATACAATTAAACATTAGATACTTGCCGTATGGAATCATGGACAGATGCATCAGAATACAATCAAGATCCAAAGCACATGCAGAGAAGTTAAATGATGGATATTGTATACTCTGAGCTCCACATTCACAAACACATCCTTATCTGATGAAAAGCCTGCATCCAACATTTAGTGCAACTGTTTAACCCAGAGCAGACTTAAATGCTTATCCTCTGGTCAGTTTCCAAACAGAGTGGCCTGGCAAAATGTTTCTTTTGTATGGTTGATGTCGTGACGAATTGCACTTCTATTCACTTAATGGAAAATATCATGTAATACTGACTCTGGTCTGCAAATCACATTGGATGTCCTCTGAAGATGTTTATACCCAAGCAGAGCGAGGATTCAGAAAACTGGATGTTGTGACTGATTGATGATTAGTATGATAGCTTCAGCCATATAAGCCAGATTATATGGGCTTTTTAAAGTCATCTGTTTCTTTATGTCGTTAATTCATTAGTAAGAAATGGAATATGACATTTGGAACTGATTTGTTCTTAAATCCTGTCTTGGGACAAATCACTGAAACACCTCTGATTTCCACTCAGCCTAGGTGCATAACAATGGATATAAAACGACCTCTTAACACCAGGACCTTCTTAGTTTTGGACCTATTTACTGTGTCTATCTGTGTATTTGCATCATGGCTCCACACTGACAGAGAAAATATAAAAATCTGAATGTGAAACTTCACAAAGATGGAAAAGGATGAAGGAAGATCAATGACCAACTAACAATCAGTCAAAATACAGTTACAGCAGTAATCAGGAAGTCTAGAATGAGTCACTGAACCACTAATTATAGTTGCCCTTCTCCAAAAATGGCGCCACAGACTGCATTACTTAACAGTTCACCTCTACAAAAACAGATGGGTGAGTGTTTCAGACTTAGTACAGGAGTTACCAAAGGAAACTGGAGTTTCTGTTAGAACACAGATAGTGTAAAGAACAGTGCAGAACATGAAATACATAGCATGGATGGGATCAAAAAAGAGCCCTGCTTAATCCTGTTAGCAGGTTATTAAATTACCCTCCATAAATCATTTGTTAAAAATTGGGGCACCTCCATCGACTGAAGGAAAACTGATTCAAAAGATGAGTCTTATAAATCAGTCTCATCACTAAACTATCAACTAGATATTCTGATCAATAATTTAATTAATAACTAATCTAACTACAGGTACTTACAAGACAATTAAAGAGTGTGTGTGTGTGTGTGTGTGTGTGTGTACGCACGCGTTGGTAGTGCACCAAAGACCATGTGTGTGTCCTGTCGTTCTTTGCTCAGGCTTTAACCCATGTGTTAAACCACAACAACAGCGACTGAAGCGGGAGGTTTGAGTGTCCTCTCCATGTGTGGGTCTGTTTAGAGGCTAGTTCAGATCATGTGTGTTACATTCAGAGGATAATGTTGGCCAGGCCGCTCCTTTGCTCTCTGCAGAGTTAGCAGCTAGGTGCTAACGTGCTGCAGTTAACGGGCAGACTTTGCACCATGGCTGCCGGGCCAGCTGAACTCAGTTTGTGTCAGGACCACCACAGTGAACGCACAGTCCTGGAAGTGAAAGACAGAGATGACGATAAGTGGCTGCTTGAGTGTGAAAGGTGTTCGGGAGATTCGGAAGAAATTTATAGATGAACCATGAATGAATGTGGATGTACCACAATACTGTCTGACAAGATGACACAGTCTGAGACTGGCAGAGGAGGAATATCCCAGCATGAAGACGAGAGAAAAACTATGACTACAGTGGAGAATAAGGCGTGGTCAGCTGGTGTGTTTTGTGTGTGTTGTGTTTTCAGCAATGTCAGAGTCCATTTCCATGAAAAAATTCACTAGCTGAAGACTGGGCAGGACCAACTAGAAAAGGCACGCTCTCCGATGAAACAGGGTTGTTTTGCTGCCAAATAGCAGGGTTCAGACTGACTGTAGCTCTGCGGGGAAAAATGCAGCTCCTCATGCATTTGAATGGAACCAGTGTACTGACACAGTAGGGGCGCCAACACAGAAGGCTCTGACGAAATACTCAACAACATCCAGCAAAAGAGTTTGACCGACCTAACCTTTAGCTGGGATGCAAAGCCATGTCATCAGCCAAAGTGGTCGATCAAATATGAGGCGCTTTTCATTTACCAGCTTCTTTCTGATCTTGTCCGTCTCTCCATCCTTTGCTATCTCTGCCCTCTTTTTCTCCATTTATCCCTCCCTCACTCCCTCTCTTAATAGGATCCTTGGTGTGCAGGGAGGGAGAGATGTGTAGAGGTCAATAGCTCACATCTGTCAGGCAGGAAGATGTGTGGTCTCTGACAAACTGCCTGTCCTGCTCTCCTTAACAGCATTCACTCTCTCCTGAGACCATCTTCAGACTGACACTTATCCTCCTCACTAAACAGACAGCCGTCTGCTAAAAGTCACACTGATAAAGCAATATGGCCAAAGAATATGACGCCATCTGAATTCATGTTCAGCCCTTAGCACAAACAGATCATATCTGAATGCAGGGAGTATGCAGGTTTAAACAGGCTGCTCTGGACCACCATGTTGGACCGCGGAAACAACTGGCATCTCCACCATTAGACTGTATTGTTATACTTTCATACCAAAATGGTTTCACCTTCAACCCTTGTCACCACAACCAGTCGAGGCAGACGGCCATCATCCCTTTTGTTCTGTCTGAGGATTATTTCCTTTTCAAGTTCTCCCTCCTCACTGTCACCAAGTGTCAGTCATGACCTCACTATGTGAACTGCCTTCAGATGACTTCTGTTATGATTTGGTGCTATTTACAAAGAACTGAACGGAAACTACCGTATGTGTAGAAAGTGAAGCGTGTGCAAGGCTTCACTAGAAGTAATGTATGTGTTTCTATTTGTTCAACAGGAATGGGAATACTTGCACCAAGCTGAGCCACCACCATTTTCTTCTCTTTTACTGATGACTTCTGGGCATTTTTCAAACCTTAATCAAAATGCAGTTGATGAGAGACAGTGAAGGTGGAGGACAAAGTATCCATGGCCCCTGTAGCAGGACTGATAACTCTATTTATGAGTCGCCAGGTCAACCAGTTGAGCTACAGGGTTGTTTTTCAATGGGACACACAGCATGATAAAGGCTACTGCATGGTTTCCAACCAATGCAGATTCATTCTACAATAGCTACGTATCAATCTACTAAGCAGACGAACGCATCGCCCCTCATATTGAAAACAGAAATACACACAGGGTTCTTGTGGATGTTTCTGAAAGGCTGTGACTTTGCACTTTTTACAGGATATAGCAGCTGGTACAGATTGGGCTGTAGCACTGTGATTATTCCAGAGGTGTGTGAAGCACAGTGTGCTCGAGATTGCTAGAGAAGTTGTCATTTCTCACTGTGTCTGGGCTCTGTCCATGGAAAGCACACTCAAATCAAAGCACCTTCACAGTCCTTGCAGTGACCACTTACAGCTTCCTCAATGATGAATTACAAAGGTGTGAATAACAGAGAATCTCCTCATATAGTCTCTGCACATAACATACATTTGTTGGAAGTACCATTTGTTTCCCTGGCACATGTGCAGTCAGTGTGCTTGCAGTGCAAACAGTCCGGACATCTGCAGAGGGCCTGACACGGATTCTGGCAAGCTTGCATGGATGGTAGGATGTACATCATGTATACCCTTGCAGACATGTACCGAAAGCATGAACTGGCCTTAGAAGTCATTGATGATGATGAAGGCTGAGCTGTTATGACATACAACAGTCATTCTGGCTGTGTGTAATAATTAAAACCACTGACCAGTTAGTGTCAGAAAGTCCAAATCTTTTTATTTTATCATGCTGTCTCATCAACTTGTAATCAAATTTCAAACTCAACAGCCAGTCAGCAGGACATTAGGGTGGTAATTAATTAGCTGTGTTGTCCTGACAAATCTATGTGTCTTTACATGTTGTTCTCCTTGAGCTACGGACAGAGTGTGTAATTGTCTCTCAGAGCAGTGATTTGCTCTTCCTCTCTGTCTACACAACACTAATAACTGGCTAGAACTGTGAGTCCACTCACACACTGTGCTTTTTGTGTGTGTGTGTGTGTGTGTGTGTCCTCTTGCTGAAGCAGAGAAGACATTTACAGGACACTGTGACCCCAGCCAGGCATATCCACCAATCACTGTAGACTGCAGCAGATTACAGCAAAACAAGACTGGTTAGATAGAGGGGAGTGGAGGAGGGGGATGCTGAGGGTAAAAGAGAGACAGCCAAGCTGAGTGTAAAAAGAGGTGAGGGGCTCTGAAGGTAAGAGAGAAAAGAAATGACAGTGACAGAAACAGAAAGCAAGGGCTGGATGATAAGACAGAAAGAAATACTCAGGAGAGGAAGAGAGAGCTGCCACTTCAATGTGTGTAGGCTAGTTTTAGGTTGACAAGGATCCTTTCACAAATGTTTAAAATCCAGACATTTCCATTACTGCACTACCATGCTATTACTACTAACACTCACATCTTCATGCTCTGTTGCCATGTGAACAGAGTTACTTGAATGTTGGGAGGGAAATGCAAGTAGAACAACTGTTGCTGGAGGAAGTTAACCAGACTTTGTGCAGCTCCCTCTTCACATATACATTGTACTCAAACACAAACAGACCTGGATGCAGGTGTGATATATGATCTCCAGAACAATAAATGGGTGCCTGTTTGACAGACTGGTAGTCCCCACCAGTGGAGCAGCAGTCTTACCTGTCTGCGTCCTCTCTGTTGCCCTGTTTCTCAGAAAGCTCCTGGTCGAGGGAGGAGGAGGTGCTTCCCTCTCGGCTAACTCCACTGTTCCGTCCAGGACTGTTGTCTGCAGACGCTCTCCCTCCTCCTCCTCCACCTGCAGGACGGGGGTTGGTGGGATCTGTATGTTGCTTTAGAGTTTGCAGCTTGGCCAATGGGATGATGTCGCATGCCTGAGGTCGGTGCCACACTGTGCGCTGAGTGGAGGCATTGTAGTAGTAGAAGCGAGAGGTGTTGGGGTCAAACAGCTCCCACCACTGGTTTTCACCAGTCCGCTTGATGCAAACACCCTGTGGAGGGTCCCACACGCACTCACCCGTCAGCAGATTGGCGTACATACGCTCCCGCGTGCGCGGCTCGATGATCTCCACCCACTCCAACCTGCAGGGGGAGAGTTAGGAATGAGACTTTTAATTATCGGCTGCAAAATAAAATGAATGTGAGTTCTGACTGTTGGAGCTCCAGCTCTGCCAGCATGAACAACTGACAAGCCAACCGCATTCTGAAACTGACCACTCAGCAGCAATAAAATAAAACAACTTGAAAAACAAGCCGGAGCACTTAGGGTTTAACAACATAAATCCTAACAGCTCAGAGAGAAGCATCTTACTGCTTCCCCTTTCCTAAAACCAACAAGCAGGAGCACACAGCTAGCGACACAATCGAATGGGAAATATGAAATATTCCAGGAACTT
This sequence comes from Dascyllus trimaculatus, assembly GCA_024666655.1. Lineage (NCBI taxonomy): Eukaryota > Metazoa > Chordata > Actinopteri > Pomacentridae > Dascyllus > Dascyllus trimaculatus. The sequence continues at coordinate 1,183,069 of CM045446.1, read as the reverse complement.
TCAACTGTCTGCTACTGCTTTCAGAAAACCTTGCTGGTATAACATGTCTATGCACAACTACTATCACACACTACAGAGGAGCAACAAATAGCATTTTAAAATGTTTCCATCAATCACCACTGTAATGTGATTAAAGCCACAATACAGCAGAGCCCCTGCAAATACCATAATGTGATTATGCTTTTAATCCAACTATGTAGACAGCTATGTGGATATATGGGGAGTACTCTCATTTTTATTCTTCTGATGTGTCCTCTTTCTTACCAAAATGTACCCACAGACCAGCAGCTGAATGTGTGCAGGTTTTCCTACTGTGGTGATTAAAGCATGACTGCAAATAATGTGTTCTAGAATCAGTACAGTCCAAACTGTACAATTTCACACGATTAGAACGTAAATCATTTTCCAAGACATCATTTTACAACAACCAATCAGCACTAATCCTTATGGCAATCACCCTCACACACACTGTATGTTATTGCATATATGGTGCTATGATGGTGGCAGAATTCTGTGGAAAATAATGGAAGTCTGCAGAGTAAAATGACCAGTTGATGACTGTCTGACACCACAGTTCTCACTGAGCAGCTACAGCAGGTGTTCTACACCTTACTGTCAGCAATAAATACTGGAAGCTGCCAAACAATGGGATCATGTAAAGGCCTAGGAGGAGGTGTGCAGGATTCAGGCCAAGAACTTTATCTTCCATATCTGCTCACAGGTCTCACAGATAAAGTTCTTGATTATGTTCTAATTCGTGGACAATCACCTACAACTATGAATTACTATGTTGTTGTGGAGGTCTGGAGCGGGTACTCCTCCATGGAGTCTGCCATGTTGCAGCGCCAAGTTTCTACAGTAGCCCAAAATGGACAACCTAAGACTGGCTTTAGAACAGCATTGGGTACTGAACTTTACATTTTAAGGTGTAGCAACAGAATTCAGTTGGCATTACCGAATACTGATTCATGTCGATCAACTGAAAACAATTATCAGCACCTGAGAGAGAGCAGAGTATGTGTCAGAGAAAGACAACAGACCTCTCCTCTTCATGCTCACTCTGAAACATGTGCAGGAGGAAGAACTGTTTTTGGCTTTTCTACAAAGAACAGCATCAAGCTCATGAATAGTTAGTATCATGAACTCCTCCTCACAAACTTGTTCTAAGCTAACTACAGCTTTCAACCTAACTCTGATCAGTCTATTTGTTCTGAACACGGTGCTGCCAAAGACCCAGCCCTTCTAGATCAGTTACTCCTAACTGTAGCAGGAAGACCTCTGGTTTAAGAGCCTATATCGTAGGCTGGCTCATAGCTGCTAACTAGTCTTTACTGTCCAGACCAGCTCTGCAGTGACGACAGAGACAGAGAGACGCCTGACATTATAATGCTGCATGAACCGGGCCTTTATTTCCTCTTCTGGGGCAACAAACACAGTACATACAGTTATACTGACATCTGAGCTTACTTACACTCTTAACGGCTAATTATAGTGTAGTCTTGTAATGGGAAGATCAATGTTATTCACTTCACGTGTCAGCGGTTTCAGTATTGTGGCTGATAAGTGTATATACAGCATTATTTAACAATGAATTACAGTGTGGGTGTGCCACACCAAAATAGATAAATAACAATGATGAATCTAAGAAGTTTGGACTAAAATCACGTTTGCTGTTCCACAGAGTGTAAAGTACCAGGTATCAGTATTCCAGGTATCGGTATGGTTCAAATGTGAACAGCGCCAATCCATACTCTATTTACACATGTAAATGGCAGCCCCCATAGGTTCTCCTACATACTTGGAAAGGGGAGGGGGACTCTGTTGGTTCCAATCTTCAACCTCACCGCTAGATGCCAGTAAATTCTACACACCCACTTTAGTCAAACATTTTATGTATAGTGGTATGTTGTAGTGTAAACATTTCTACAACTTAATTCTTAATGCCACTTTAACATAAAAATATGAAATGCAACACTTGCAGCACTGCAGACACTACAAGAGTGTTTGAACACAGACATTCATATTTATTTTCCTTTACTGTTAATGTCACTTCCTTCAGCTCAGTGCTTCAGTCTGTCTGTTATGCAACACAGGCCAACAGGACAAACACACTGCTCAGTGACAAAAGGAACCGAAGATATAACTGCAGAGCAGGTTATTAATGGGGTCCAACATCTCAAAACTGCTCAGGGCTTACATAGAGCCCTCACATATTATGAATAATAAAATGGCAGCCCACTCATCTAGCTCTGTACATAGCAGTCTGCTCCTGCATATGCCTGCACGCACACACATTCTCATCTGTGTTTAGCTCTAATGTAGCTGTTTGTATTCCAGAGTGAGGGAGAGAGAGGCTTTAAAATGATTCACACACACCTACACAGCAAAACATAGACACATTCTTGTGCCAAAAAATAAATGAATCAGATGCAGTTTGTAAATTACCATTTTAACAGCAAACCACACAGCCTGCATGCTTGCTGCCGTTACGCTGCTGTGTGCTCAGATCCATCGGACCAGTTGTTAATGGATAAGAGGTCAGCCAATAAACTAATTGAACAGCCACAGGGGGTGGATGGCTGCATGTCACTTCAACTGAGTAGAACGAGGTGATGCAGACAAACACTTCTGCACCAGTCATTTGGAATTTTAGAAAATATCCCAGTCAATGTGAACTCAGGTGATCAGCAGGTTTTTACTTTCACAAAATCCTGAACCAACGATGACTCAATCCCACTAACAAGCAGTGTGTGCATCCAAAGTCTCCCATATGTAATTCCTGTATGACCCAGAGTTCCACTGTTGTCTAAAAATGATTAAAAACATGTGAGTGATGCACACCGCTCTACTGAGTGATGACTTCCTGCATGACCAGGAACAAAGTTTATTTCAACTCAGTCCAAAACTCATTGTGTTGCTGCCAGAAATACTCACTAGAGTCTCAAATGTGGACTAATCTGCTGCTGAAAATCTTCCCCAAAATAGATCATGTCCTCCTGTTTCAATCAGATTTCTAAAAACTACAGTGGGGAGATTTAAAAAAAAAAAAAAAACTAAACTAAATAATGTGGAGTGTTTTTAAAGATTGACTTCTTCAGTAGGAACCAGTGCTCTTGGTGCAGGAAGCCATGGGGAGGACAAGCTGAGTCAGAAGGTCTGAGACATGGACTAACATGGTGATGGTTTAGGTCTGTTAATTGGACCTATCTTAATATTAAGTAACACCAGGTTCATGCTTTGAGTTTTCATGTGCTGTAGTATGCTCAGAGTGTGAGCTGCTAAAGAACACTGCATTCAGGATTTATGTTACCAGACAATTAAGTGTTGAGTAAAAAGCAACAACACAGAGAGCTGAACTGTGACTCAGGTAGTGTCCTAAAGGAGGTTCATTTATTAATATATGAACACATTTTTGATCTGGTAGAACTTTTAAAGTCAGTGAGCATTTCAGCTGCCTTAGCATGCAAAGACAATGTCACAAAGACTAAAACAGGACAGCTTAATCCTGGATGTGATGAACACGTTCAGGTTTGGTGGTTATGAGACCTATCTGCAGCTAAATAGACCACAGTTATCATTTCCTTCTGTAAATAACTGACGTCAGACTAATAATCTTTTTCTGTGCGATCATGCAAAGTCCTTTAACAGGATCTCTGCAAAAACAGCAGATCAGACGAAGGCGTTTGTAACCCAGTGAGACTGGCTGTATGTGGATATCAGCCACACTCCAGGGCCCCAGAAGAATGTGATATTTTCATTTCATTTCCTTCAGAATGCAGCTTCATACTGACGCTTCTCTGCTGTACATGGGATACCTTCAGGTCACTGAGATGCCTGTGAATGCTGGATCAAGTCCTGTTCTTACATTTTACATCCAATAAATGTGTTATCCAATAAATACACCACATCTGAACCTGTTCCTGGGTCTCAGAGTGTCACCAACGCCTTTCCTGTTTCTGCTCCTCTTCCTGCTACTCAGAGGGTCGTTGTCTCTTCTGTTCTGGAGTGTGGACCTGGGTCAGCTAGCGTCACGTCCAGGGCCCTGCCATGGTCAGCAGACGCTTCCCCTGATCCAGAGACTGTTCCAGAGTCACCAGACGCTCCCCCTGGTCCAGTGACTGTGGTCCTAGCAGACAACCACCACAAGAAACATCAGTTTGCCATGCCTGCTAGGACCTCTCAATATCTGACCCTCTCCTGGGCCTCCAGGGTGCGTCTGCTTGCGCCTTCACTGCCACCCCCATTCTCCTGTCTGGCATCCAGAGGGGCTTCTCCCACCACCCACCTTCCTGTTCTCCCTAAGGGGTTCCGTCTCTGATGCTGCCCACCTGCCTGTCCTCCAGAGCAGTCCTGCTTGTTCTCCTTGTCAGTGGGTCGTCCTCCCGACTGTGTCCACCTGTTTTGGACTCTCTTCTTTAGTTTTGTGTTTCCTCTGTCACTGTTTGTTTGTTTATCCAGCTGTAGCTTTAAGTTAGTTTTCAGTAATTTCTTGCTATATTTTGACATTGCCCTGTCATTGCCTTCCTTTTGATTGCCCTGATTAGTTTCACTTATATCTTGTCTCCACAATCAATTCTCAGTGCTAAATAGTCTTGTCTTTGTCCCTCATGTTCTCCTGCCAGTTCTTCTGCTTGGGCCTGTAGTTTGTGTTTTTTGTTGTTTTGTTGATTTCTGTGGATTTAGTTTTGTTGGATTGCCTTTGTTTTACATAGTTTTGCATGGACTACCAGCAGCCTTACGTTTGTTATCCTGTACACCTCAGAAAGTTTCTTTGAGTTTGTTCCTTTCCACAGCCTGCATGCTGTGTCTGCACTTTTCTGACTAACACTGACAAAATGTTTTGCACAATGATGACTATGATTTTTTCATTTATTAATGGACACCCAGAGACCACACTTATTGCAAAATGCACTATGTCAATGTTCTGTATTTCATCTGGGCTGCAGGAGCAACAATTTACTGCCATCCACTGTACAGCAGAACAGAACGAGCTTGGCCCAGAGAGATCTAGTGTGGTCTGTCTAACACTTTGCAGTTCTTTGTTCAATTTGCACCATTAGAATGAATGGAAAATGGGTTGTTAACTTTCATTATCCATTATCCAAATGTCTGTTATATATGAAATTGTTTGGATTATTGCTTCAGAATTAGATTTTTAAACAAAATAAATACATTCTACTTTGTGCTTGTATTTGAACTGTACTATTAGCACCCAGGGGTGTAGCCTACAGCCAGCCACAGACCCAGTAGCACAGTCACATTATTAAGACAATATAAGGCCTACAGTGTTTAATTCATGCCTAACATGTACATCAATTACTGGTCTGATGCACTGCATAATAATGTATGTATATATGGTAATGGCACAGTCAAACCACAAGCACATAACACAGCAATGGGGAATTTAAACAACAAGGCATTTATTTTTGTTCACATAGAAAACTTAGAAGCAACAACCCAAATCTAAAACATTAGAAGTGAAACTGAGAGACACTTTTTTTAAAAAGGGTAAATTAAGTTTTGTTTTGTTTTTCTAATTCATTTTGATGATGTGAACTGAACAGAGAAGAGTACTACACAGACCTAGTGCTGTTTTCATTGAGGTCGGTTTTTGGTTGGCCAGTTGGATAAACAATCAGCCAATCAGAGCTGTGTATCCAGGACTAGGAATGGGAGCATCATCTTGAAATGCAGCTAGCTGGCTACCAACAACTGTTACATGCATGAAAAATAACAGTTCAGGATTTTAAAACTCTGGAAAGTTAACATCGTAGTGGAGGGTGTTAGGATGCATTGCCCACCAACCCTGCGGTATTCTGCTGGCCCTCTGTGAGGCACTCTCATGTGTGACTGGACTGGCTCCTTGTAAATGAGCAAGAGAACTGTGTTTTTGAGTCAGCATGAACAAGGCCTTAGTCCAGTTCCTCACAAACTTGAAACTACTATGTAAAGTTGACTACAACCTATTCCTACTGAAGACGAGGGAAACACGGCTACCAAGCTGCTTATCTCCCAGAGCAGATCAGTGATGGAGGTGTTGCTGAAGTGCACCTCAGTGTCATGATCCACTTTGGCTTGTGCAGTATTGACAGCACAGCTTAACGGCTACATCATCCCCTCTTCCTCTGGATGAGGGGGAAAACCTTCATTGACCACAGTCTTGACAGCCAATGTATCACAGAGCAAACACTGCCATACAAGTCCTTTTCAATACCATGATGCATCTGCTACTATAAGACTATTAATCAGCTAACTATGCAGATTTAGAGTACAGTAAATGCTGAAATCTTAATAATTCATGCATGCATTTAATTTCAAGGAGCAAATTTGAGGACAAATAATGGAGAGGTGACCTACAGAAGGCCTTCATTCAATAAAAAATATTGTATCTGTAAACATTTCTACAAGTTAAAAAACTACTAACTAAATTATTAAGTAAGATTTGGTGATATCACTAGTTTTTCCAGGTTATCCAAATCAGCAGATGGAGCGGTGGATCATCACAGGAAGCTAAGATGCCCCTTGTACCGCACTGGGGACAAGTTCCCTGCAAATTTGTGACTCCAGTGTGAGAGTGAGTGGTTGGTGGTGGGCGGAGGGGCCGATGGAGCAGACTGGCAGCCTGGCCTCTGTCAGTCTACCCCAGGACAGCTGTGGCTACATACGTAGCTTAACACCATGGAGTATGGAGTGAATGAATAATGTAATGTAAAGAGTCTTTGAGTGCCTTGAAAAGCGCTATATAAAACCAATGCATTATTATTATTATTATTATTATTATTACTCCAAATTTACATTATAAATACAGAAACAAACAGTCATCCAACTGTTCCTTAGCAAATGAGGAACAGCAAAAAACCTTTAAACTTTGTTTCAGCAGAACGTCGTGCTCATACAAGAGACGGCAAGACAGAAAGATGCCGTTTTGTACAAAGCATGTTTGAAGTTTATACAACAATCAAGACAAGATATAAAGTGTGGGTGCTGAAGATGCACTACGTGAAACACACAACACTACCAGTGCACACTCTAACAGCAGTGGAGATACAGTTTCTACAGCGACTGTTGTCAGTTTTGTGGAAGGGATATTGAGACAGATTGAGACAGAGCTCCTTTTGTAGTCTACTTCTGCAGGCTGTAAATCTCATTTTAATGGAAGAAGGAATTGTGTTAGTATGGTTCAGTTTAACATGCAAAAATCTTTATACACATACTTACTCAAAATTGTCCACAAACCCTACCATGCCACGTAGAAGCACCAGGAAAGACCACAGGCTGTATATAAAAGACAGACATTGCATCTGTCATGTCACCGCTCGTAGATCACTGTTTTGAAGCCTTGAGTTCGAAATTTAGCCGTTGCCATGACGGTCTTTTGAAACCAGAAGCAATGAGTCAGTGATGAATCTGCTATAGTAGGAACCTGCCAATCAAAAAGCAGCCCCACCTTAAATCATACCACGCTGAACAGCCACATCTCACCTCATTTACTAAACATCTCAAAGCATGGCTGTTGGAAAATCAGATCTGTGATCATAACCCCATATAAAATAGTTTGCTCGCTGATGGGGCTTGTTCTTGAGGACTCTCTAATTTGTTTTAAATGTTTAGATGTGGGCTTCGTGCAATATAGTCATGTATAATAGTGGTTAGAGATCATGTGCAATAGTGAAAATGGGATATGTGCAATAGTGATGGAAGGGTAGTTATATGATATGTAGATAGGGATACGTGCAATAGTGATTAAGAGAAATGTGCAATTTTATTATGTGCAATAGTGGCAGTGGGATAAGTGCAATATAATTCTATGTAACAGTGTCAGAGGGATATATGGTATGGGATGGTAGCTGCCTTGGTCTCCCAGTTTTTGTCTGTTTTGTGCACTACGTGTTATTTCTTGTTTGTTTTTGCATGTCTTTGTTCAGTTATGGTTTTATGTTATTTGTAATTTTTATTATTTTTTGATCTGCCAATGGGACTCCAGATGGAAATTAGCCATATGGCTATAATCTCTTGTATTTACATGAAAATGTACATTAATACAAACTGTCCCATTTTTAAAAATAAATACATACATACATACATACATACTTTATCGTCTATTATACTGTAGACGGGAGCATCATTTACTAAATGAAAATTCTGCTGCATTCAAAAAGTCCTGAAACTAGCAATTAAGACCATAAACTTGTTAGGAAAATGTTTACTGAGGTAACAAACCCAGTGAAAAGTAGAGTTATAGTGTCACAGATTTCTATTCAATCAGATTTCTTTGTTCAACCAGAGGAGTCGCCTCCTGCTGAATTCAGCTTTACAGACATTTCCATATTGTCTTCCCCTTTTACATCCAGATGCTAGAATGCTTTTGTATATAGTCTATGGGAAAGAAACAGTGATTTAAACCACTATATTGTCAAGCAAAGTTGAAAGTGACATCTAAAACCTAAATAATAATCCCTGAATGCATAAAGGACTAACAACTAAAGTAAGGTGGACAGAAGGTCAGGATAGGGGTGTGTGAAGAGTGAGGGGTGGATGTTACAGTTGGGTAATCCACTTACTGTTCTTACAACTAATGATAGTCTAACCTGGAGATGTGTTTCCAACCTGTCTGATCGTGTGACTGCGTTTGTTGGTTAGCATATCCTTTTAGCAGTGCTGCATGGTTTACTGACCTGAGCCATTACCTTGCTAAGTATATCATATATTGCTAAAATGTACTGTTCAGGATTTATCCTTTACATGACAACCAATTTCTTTGGTTAGGTAGTTTCGTTGGCAGTCTCCTTGTGATTCCAGACGTTTCCATCACCCTGAACAGTTCTCTCTTGGTGTGCATCAACTGTGCCCTTTAAGCTGGGCCTGGTTGGGCACTGGGGCAGCCACAATAATAGCTAGCTACTATGTGGGCTTGTGTGTGAGAGAGAGAGAGAGAGAGAGAGAGAGAGAGAGAGAAAGAAAGAGAGAGAGAGAGAAAGAGAGAAAGAATAGAGAAAGAAATGGTACATCAGCTGTCAGAGTGAATGCTTGTCAAATGGAGCAGAACAGACCAGTTAAATAGAGAGATCCAAAGCGGAGATAGTAGGATTAATTGGCCATAATTGGTTGATGTGTTGGTGTTCCAGATGACCCAGTTTAAGTGGAGACTCTCCTCTCCATGCACTGCAGAGATGGCCTCTGTACCACTGTTAGCATCCACTTATGAAGATCAAAAACTTTACAACCCAGGTTTAGAAACATCATATAGAACAATCTCAAAACAGCTTTTAAATGAATATTTTACATTGTTTAAACAAATAGAGCTCCACATTAGAGCTTTGATTTGAAATATGCTGTCCATATTAAAGCCAATTCACAAAAGAATATCTTTACAAATCATTCAGTCTGTAGAGTACAGCTATATGTTGGGTAACTTTCCAGAGTCTTGTCATCACAATGAGGATGCCAGGCAATCAGTGGAGACTCCCAGATGTTACTGCATCCAGCTGTTAAAATCATCTGAATTCATTTAAAACACTGCTTCAAGTATTGATTTGGTTTTGTCGACAAAATCACTAAATAGCCAGCCAGAGTGGTACCAACCTTCTGTCTACAAAAGGCCTTTCAGCAATGGTTTTCAGACATCTGTCTCACTGGAACAGATACATTTATATTTTACCCACCTGATTGATGTAACACAAGGCTTGTGTTTAATGATGAACAGTGAGAAGTGTATTTTTATCATTTAAGTCAATTTTCTGAGTTCTACTGCAAAACCACAGTATTTTGTTACTGGGATCTAATTGCTTCCAATATTGAGCAGACCCACTGCTCAGTACTGAGCCTTAACGCCTCCTGTGTAGACACAAGTGCATTGTGGCTGCTGCTGCTTTGCTAATTTGCTCCTCACACTACACCAGAAAAAGACTTGATTCTGAGAAGTTTATTCTCAACACCATGTCTCAAGATGGAGATTCCATTTTTTATTCTCATGTTCTCATTTGAATGAACCTCCCATCTACATGCACTTTTCCTCCCACATGTGAACTGAACTCAAGGCACTGGGAATAAAACTAGCAGAGAAAAAAGATATCGTATTACCAGCACCAAACTGTTTGGAGTGCTGCTTATGTAGGTACCCAGTTGAAGCTCTAATGTTAAGGTAGTTTGTTTTGGCTTTTATCCAAAAAAAAAAAAAAAAACTTCACATAGCATTAACTCATCAACAATCTAACAAGTAATCATGCATATATTCTACAGGTTTGCCTGTCTCATTCAGAGGAGGGACAGCTGTGGCATGCACACATGCACAACATCTCTTCATTCATTCAACCTGACCTTGAAGTAGTGGTTGAAATACAGCTGAAAATTTATCACAATAAAAATATCTTCATTTCAGTCAATATCGATAATTACTGATATTTTTAAATGACGTACTTATTCGACAAAGACCAGGAGAAAATAGGCTGAACTAGAATCTAACCACCTTACTTCTAATTGGGCACTTCAACCTATTTGTTAAGGTATGTAGGTAATAATTGTAATGCTAAGAAAGAAAGAAAGGAACCTTTATTTGTCATGAATACATTTTTACAGCATTGGGAAATGTTGTTTTCACATATCCCAGTCAGAGCACAGGATCAGCCATGGTATAGCACCCCTGGAGCAGGAAGGGTTAAGGGCCTTGCTCAAGGCCACAACAAGGGCTGCATTGGGGTTATATCCTCTGACCTTCTGATTAGTAGCCCACACACAGCAATAAAAAGCTCGCAAATAAACAAATTTCTACACAAATATAAATAAGGACAAATGAATCATCACATCTTAATACACATTAAATATAGATAGCAAGTAAAACTGCAGGCGCACAGAGGGCAAACAGGGCAAAGCCACTGCACCTCGCTGGGGTTAAGCTTGGAAAGCTTGGAAAGAGGTATCACTGGATCAGGACCCCACGATGCCTTCAGTGTGCCCTCAGTGCAGGCCACCAGCAGTACATTGCCTGGGTGGAGGTTCTGGTGGACACTGAGTCATGGGTGTTTTTAGATCACTAAGTCCATCTCACAAGGGCAACCACCAGTCCATGCGAGTCACAGCCACTACCATGGGAGGTTTGGAGGTGTCAGCTGAGGTGACGAGAGGCCCAGACAACCGCAGACTAGCACATCTCAGAAGGCCTGCATGCAAGCCATCAGTGAGAGCGATGGAGGGATCATGTCAGGCTCCCTGCCTCCACCTCTGCTAAGCTGGCAGTCTCTTTTCCTCTCCCCTCCCTCTCTGTGGATATGATTGTGTGTGTATGTGTGTGCGCGCTCGTGTGTGTGTGTGTGTGTGTGTGTGTGTGTGATCAAAAGGCAGTCTAATCAACAAGAGTGAAGACACCTGTACCAAGGTGGCTCACCTGTGTCCTATCTGCACTCTACTCCATATATCCCTGGCTCTGACCACCATTCCACACCAGTCAGTTCAGCCCAACGCAAATTCCAGTTGTTTGTTTTATGCTCGTGTGCCAGATTTTAACTTGTGTTTGCTCTGCCTTAGTTCCTTGACTGGCCCCCTAAATCATTCTCTGCAGCCACTCTGGAATCTCTTCTGATCACTCGCTGCCTGTTGAGCTGCAACGCTGGCGGATTCCCTTTACTTGGAACAAGACACTCGGATCTCCTGCCTGCCTCTGCCTCTGCCTCCTACACCTCCCACTTATATTTAGATCCCTGTTAGTTAGCCTGGTCTAGTGTCTGGTTAGCCAGCCTGTTTGCCTTTCCCTTCTTCTGATCCTGGTTAGTCTTGTTTGTCTAGTTAACCTCCAACCACGGTATATATTGTCACTCCCTGATTCACTGATTGTAGATAAACACCTTGCACTGATCTCCAGTCTCTTTGTGATTCATGTCTTCCTTGTAAAACCACGACAACCAAGGGCTCAGTTACAAATGCACATGATAGGTTGTTGATCAGCCACAGAGGGAGCAGACTTAGGGTTTGTTCAAATGGGACTTCATGTTTTTGTTTTGTGTTTTCATGGCCGTTTGTATCCGACACATTTTTTAATGAAACTACTGAACAATTTTGTTATTGCTACCGATGAAGTGTCCACTGCCAACACATATCGCTATCATTTAATAACTGAAGGCCTACGTTGGAGCCACTTGCTTGTTGAACATGTGTAATGTTGTGTTTGGTTCCATTTACAGAGAGCCTGCTCACTCATGTTCCATGTGATGGTTTGACTCAGAGTTAAGACTGCTGTGTAAATCAGACCTCAAACTGAACCTTCTGAGACACCTAGTGGGTTTAGAGAAGACACATCAAATCCTGGAGGGCTTTCCTTGAGAAATCACTGCATAGGAGCTCTTTACCAAACCCAGCAGAAGGACAGTGCATCCACTTAATTATACAGTTAGTTATAGATCAATTAAGGGTACAGTTATATGGAGAGAAAAATGTTTTCAATGTGTCAACTCATAAACGAGTAGAAATATAGGTTTACAAAGAGGTACATTTGAATAGAGTTGATCTACTGTGAGACCACCATTGCAGTGAACAAAGTCCCTCCTCCCTCAGGTCTAAAAGGTCTGTTTGCACAGATTGCAGCCGTTCTGCCCAAACATGTTTCTTACTAAAATTACCTGACAACACCTCCATAAGGTATAAAAAGGCTGAGGGTCTTGTATTAGGACAGCTGATGGTCTGTAATTAAAAATCTACACGTGGCTCAAAAATATATCTGGATTAACCTACAAAACCTAATTAAAAACAGGTCTCTGAGAAAAAGGCATTCAAAATTTGACATATGTCTAAGTGACTGTGCGTAACTGTTCTGTCCAGTCTTATTGATTATTAAAATTTGTATCAGAGTCAGACTGATACTGGATTTTTCAGATCTGATATAGAGGCTGATTTACAAGGAGTACAAAAATCTTATTGATGGAATGGTCGCTATTTCTGATATATACATACACTCACTGGCAATTCAATGCATTTAGGCATGTAGATGTGGTCAAGACAACCTTCTGAAGTTCAAGCCGAGCATCAGAATGAAGAAAGGTGATTTAAGTGACTTTGAGCCTGACATGGTTCCAAAGTATGCAGAAGACCACCTCTGAACACACAACACACTGAACTTTGAAGAAGAAGATGGGCTACAGCAGCAGAAGACCACGCCAGGGGCCACTCCTGTCAGCTAAGAGCAGGACACTGAGGCTAGTATTCACATTGGACTCACCAAAATTAGACAATAGAAGATGGAAGAACGCTGCCTGGTCTGATGAGTCTCCATTTCATTCAGATGGTAGGATCAGGATTTGGCGTAAACAGCAGAACAGCATGGATCCATCCTGCCTTGTATCAGCGGTTCAGACTGCTGCTGCTGCTGCTGGTGTAATGGTGTGGGAATCATTTCTTGGCACACTTTGGGCCACTTAGCATCGAGGGGCCCAAAGTATTTAAGTACTGTTGCTGACCATGTCCATCCCTTTATGACCACAGTGGACCATCTTCTGATGCTACTTCCAGCAGGATAATGCTCCATGTCACAAAGCTCAGATCATCTCCAACTGGTTTCTAGAACATGACAATGAGTTCTCTGTACTCCAACGGCCTCCATAGTCACCAGATCTCAGTCCAATAGAGCTCCTTTGGGGTGTGGTGGAACAGGAGATACACATCATGGATGTGCAAATCCGCAACAACTGCTTGATGCTGTCATGTCAATATGGACATGATATTGACACATCTTTTTACAATACAGACAACTTAATTACCTCCCACAAAGTTAAGCCTGTATTATCAGAAAACATCTGTCGCACACTGTTGTGACAGCAGCGGTTCTACTCTAGGACTTTGTTTTTGGTGAAATGTTTACTGCTTAGTAACACACAATGTAAATCCAGTGTTTGCAGCACTGTGTTAAGCAACTCTCAGTGGACAGAGCGGCTGAATTTTCTCCCACGCATTCAGGATGTTGTTTAACTTTTGTAAAGAAATGATGAGCCAAACTTTTCCACAGTGCCCATGTTTGTTTATGGTATTGTTAATGTATTCCAACAAATCAGCACACACGGCTGACAGACAGCTGACCCAAGTGTCCAGGATGTTCAAAACCTCCCTCAAGAATCTCAATGTGCCACAAGGCTGTGCACAAATGAATATGTGCTGCAAAAAGTAACTGACAAAAAATGCGAGAATGAAGTTTACTATGATCCAGTCTACTACAGACAACTAAAGAGAATTTCAAATCAGTGGCCCTTCATTTACAACATTAAACTGATTATTATAAGGATACGGCTGACTGGGTGGGGGAAAAAAACACTACAAACGGGAATGTGTGATAACACTGATACACCACTGTTAGCACAGGTGCTATTCAGACATTTGTTTTTTCCACTAGGTTTATTTTCCAGTATGTTAATTCATTCAGGACCTAGCTGAACTTCAGGCCCACCAAGAGCATATTCAAAGATAATGTGATCTTGGCGGACTTTACACAAAAGAGCAATGAGTTGAGTGAAGCAGACTTTATGGAACAGGCTGCAGTCCATGAGAATGTAGTGGCTGTACACTGGAAATTATCACAGAGAAATGAAAAAATTATCCAACAGAGCTGTTAAATAGGCCATACCGCCTTGTGGATGCCTGATCGCATCAGAAAGCTAAGGCTGGGCCTGGTCAGTGCCTGGATGGGAGACCATGAGGGAACACCAGGAAGCCTGGGTGGATGCAGTGTGAGAGTGAGTGGTTGGTGGTGGTCGGAGGGGCCGATGGAGCAGACTGGCACCCTCACCTCCATCAGTCTACCCCAGGACAGCTGTGGCTACATACGTAGCTTACCAGCATCGAGTATGGAGTGAATGAATAATGCAATGTAAAGCATCTTTGAGTGTCTAGAAAAATGCTATATAAACCAATGCATTATTATTATTATTATTATTATTATTATTATTATTATTATTAAATAGGATTTTACATCATGACAAAAATGAAATCTGGTTTTAGCTACAAATATATTTGGATATGGGATAGACTCCAGCCCCCCCGCGACCCTACAGAGGAATAAGCGGTGTATAGATAATGGATGGATGGATGGATATATTTGGATACAATTGCTCTTGTCCTACTGACAACAGTAATCAATAAATGCATGCAACTTGTACACCTCCATAAAGACAACTATATGATTTGTCTGAGCAGCCATTAGCTGGCGGGCCTCCTCTGACACTTCTGACAAGAAACAATATACTTGCAAATCAGTAGTTCTTGTATGCCATTGAACATGTTGTTGATGTTCAGTTTCTTAATTATGGATAAGTGCGAAACACTAACTGCTACTATGGGTGAGAATACAGGTGTGCTGTGTGTGAAGTGTGAAGTAAAGCTATGGGCCTGTATTCTTAGTACCAATCCCACCCACTCCAGATGGGTTTGTGACCAGCTCTTGGAGTTTGCATATTCACTCCCACATTGACTTTATCCTTATGGTTGCAATACATCCCAGGAACAGTAGTTTATTTCCTGTTCCAACCCGTAGTAAAGTCAAAACCATCCACTCCTGTGAGATCTGCTTTCGATCCCACGGGACCCCAGTCTTAACACAGTGATCTACTGTAAAGTGTGGCTAGAGGAGCAGCAGTAAGACTTGTCTTCTCCTGCCTAACAGGTTTTGTTGTCATTATCACAAGAAAAATTTAATGGTCCTAACAACAGCAATCTGAAGTCTAAGACCAAAAACAAATAAAAAATATACATTACAATATCAAAAATATAATATTTTGAAAATAGGAAAATTAAAAAGAATTGAACCCTTTCCTATAGAGCAGGGGAGAAAGGGGTGTCAGTACTTGATAATAATGACAATAACAATGGTGATAATAACAATAATTACATTACTATTAGAAGTAGTTGTAGGCTGTTGGCGGTAGTAGCTGTATTACTGTTACATCAGTATTAATTAAACACAGACTGACCACAGACAACACCTTCACCCTTATCTCCGCCTCTTTAAACAGCACGCTGCCTTTTGTGCTGAGCCTCTTGTCTGACTACACTCACCTCCCTGTTCCACCGTCATACAGACAACCCTCACCTCTCATCTAGATTCCTGATAAACAACAGCACTGCTGCAAAAGAAGAAATGAAAACCCATTTATTATGCAAATGAAAAATAATAATCAAGGAGGGAACACTTCTACCTTGTTCAGGGGCAGGAAGATAAGCAACACTAAGCCCTCAAGGGAAGTAACAAACGCACACGCACAAACACACATTTACCCTACACTTGTGTGTGAGCGTGTCTATACATGTATATGCGGCATATTAATATTCTTTTCTATGGCTGTCATGTAAGGAAAAAGAAGCACAAAGGATGGGTGGGGGCGATGCCTTCCCCTTTCATAGGAGCACACTTTCTTCTTAGAGAGAAAGAAGGCGTTTGTAATTTAATCATTTAGCTCTGAGAGAAGGTGTGCAGTTCAGGCAACATGTGCTGTTCTACACCCTGAGACCTTCCTCTTAAAGGATGCTCTTTATCTCTCTTGACTCTCCTGCTTCTGACTCTATTAGTGATGACCCTGCCAGACAATGGAGTCTACATATGATGGATGAGAGTGGGTCTGCCTCATGCACATACTCGTATCACATATCAGAGTCATGGCTCCAGGAACAGCTTGGGGCCCCTGAGGTTGTTCAAGCATCTCAGGTTAGTTTCATCAAACCTGCTCCTTGGTTGTACTTGACTTTTTTGATACTGTAAAAGATATTCAGCCTGTCCAGTATGTGTGAAGTGGCTGTGGTGTAATATGGGTAATAAATAATACAACCTCCACACTTACATTCACACTATAGAGAATTCTGAGTCAAGAGTTCACCTCAGCTGCACGTTCTGGGAGTTTAAGTCATCTTAGTACCTTGTTGTGTTCTTGTCCACGTCTCTAGAACACTGCATATAAAAGGAACAACCTATGTTACTGTAGCTGAAGTTAACACGTGTAAATACACATTGAACTGTATGTAACTTCTTATAATATATATTTTAAGTTTGTCCAGTAAATCTAAGGTTACGTTTCCTAACTAGTGAGTGTTAACAGTGACAGTGAAATGCAAAATCAGTCTCCTTAATTAGTTAACTAGTAGCTGTAACTAAGCTTCCTGTGGGTCACAGTTGATCGATCATAACAGATCAATAACGTTATTAGTCTTTAACTTTTGTTTCTCAATGTGCTGGTCGTTCATGATGAGCAGATAAACTCAGCTAACGTTCCTCCACAGAGCACTGTTACTGATGAATGTTCTCTCAGTTCAGTGAATGAAGCTCACTTCAGCTCTGTGAGTTCACATTGCTGGTCTTTGGCTCAGTGTCAGGCTGTGGGCTGTTTTTAGCAGCTTCTGTTCACTTCAATGAGAAAAACATCCGTTAGAAAGATTATTTCCCTTTCAGAAAAAGTAATGTAGCTGAGGGCTACCCACCATGGCAAGAGCATCCACAGTGAACAGGAGAGTAATGGTTACTTATCTGTTGCTATTTAACGTATAGTACAACAGACTGTTTCTTTATAGCTGAGCGGAGAGAAAAATGTACTGTCAGATGACTGTAAGAAGCTCATGTAATCAGAATGCTGTTTCTTGCCCTTTTTCTCTATAGCTTACATTATGATATATCAGAATAGAATAGAATAGAATCTAGTTTATTGTTTATGTGAGGCAGTAAAATGTTATCAGGAGGACCCTGAGAAGGGTTAATGCATTCAGGCAGCAGGCCCTGACAACATACCAGGTCAGGCGCTCCTAGAATGTGTGGATCAGCTACCTCAGGTTCTAACTGACAGTTTCAACACCTCAGTGAGCCAGACTGTTGTCCCGTCATGATTTAAGACTGCCACAATCACACCAGTATAAGAGAGACCACAATCACGTGTCTCAATGATTACTGCACTGTAGCACTACTCCCATTAACATGAAGTGCTTCAACTGACTGGTCAAGGATCACATAACATCCAGACTTCCCCCACTCTTGACCAGTACCAGTTTGCTTCCCACCCTAACCACTCCACAGATGACGCCATATCCTGTCAGATATCTGGCACATCTGGATGAGGAGGTTCGAATGCTGTTCTTGGACTTAAGTTCAACATTCATGACGATCATTCCCCAGCACCTGGTTGGCGAACTGAGTCCACTGGGCCTTAGCATCCCCTTGTGTAACTGACTACTGAACTTCCTCATTGACAGACCCCAGTCAGTGAACATTGGAAAACAACTTACAAACTACATCATAAAGTACTGAAATAAAACAACAGTTCTGGGCTTCATCCAGGACTACAACAAACAGGCCTACAGAGAGGAAGTGAAACAAGTTGTGGACTGGTGCAACACCAACACCCTGGTCCAGAATGTTGACAAAACAAGAGTTAATTCAGTAGAAAACAGCCCAGACACACACCACCCTACACCAGTAACACCAGTCCAGAACAATCCAATCTGTCCAGACCACAGAATTCCTGAGAATGCAGATTACTGACAATCTGACCTGGTCTTTAAACGCCACATCTCTTGTCAAGGAAGCCCAGCAGTGCTTGCACTTTCTGTGACGGATGAGAAGAATACACCTCCCATCTTCACCACCTCCTACATCCACATGATAGAGAGCTTTCTGAGCAGCTGTATCTCTGTCTGGTTTGGAGCCTGCAAAGCCTCTGAGTGGAAGTCTGTGCAGAGAACGGTGAGGAAAGCAGAGAAAACCACTGGGACCTCGCTTCCATCTATCCAGGACACTGAACACACACACTGCTTGGCCAAGGCCACCAGCATCATTAATGACCCACCCCACCCACATCATGGACTGTTTACCACGCTGCCCTCTGGCAAGAGGTTCTACAGCATATGCAGCAGAACTGCCAGGTTCTGCAACAGCTTCTCCCCCCCAAGCAATTAGACTATTGAACTCACACAAATCTCATTCCTGAACAAACACACTCTCAGTCTGACAGTCTGTATCGGACTGGTTATGTGCAATATATGAGGTGCAATGTAATATCTTGTCTAATGTTGGTTTTTCTGTTCTCTGTTTATAATTCTTAAGGTCTGTACCTTATAATGTTAAGTGCTGTGAGATGACTTATGTTGTAAATTTGCACTATATAAATAGAACTAAATTGAATGTACAGTATGCATTAACAGGTTCTCTGTCTAAACTTACACTATGTGTGTACAGTGGCTTATTTTATTTTACGCATTGTGACTTCATTTTATATTATTCTATTTTTATCTTACGTTATTTGCTTTCCGTTTTCCTGAATATTTTTTGTATATGGAGCTTTTGTAAGCCAGCTGTAACGCAATTTCGTTCTGAACATGTACTTGTTTTGGCTTATATTGACAATAAAAAGCTATCTATTCATCTTCAGTCAGTGCATTCATACCAGTGGTGTTACTGTTATTCTACCATATTAAACTCTTCCTTCCAGTCAGGGTCTGGATCATTGGGGGCAGCTACGTCCAACGTGGGCTGACAGATCTATAGAGAACGTGAGCATTCAGCTGTGGTTGTCTGAGGTGGAAGAGCCTTTGCCTCTTCTTCATCCAGTCCCTATTAGGAAGAGCAGCACCCCATGTCCTTCTCCCCCACTGCAGTAGGCATGACCTGAGCCATGTTTTAAACCTCATCACAGCAGCGATGGAAGACCTGCAGACATGAAGACCATCTTCTGTGGTACCACACAGAGATGCAGGTGGAAGGCTACTACCTGCCTACACTGGCAGATTTGCAGGTTTGTAAACAGTATCATGGCTGCATATGTTTGCATTCTGAGTGTACAGACTGCTGTCGTATATTAAGTATTACTTTATAGTGTGGTGTCTCATGTTTACCATCTCTACTGTAACTTTTTATTAAAAACTATGTTGCACTGGAAACTGTCATTTGTCGGTCTTTCATAATGGGGTTTTGAATTGGTGTGTGTTGGAGCCAGTTTTGGAGAGGGCCTCTGGTGACTCTCGTGGTATTGCAGGTTGTAACACTTCCAGGTTGGCTTCAGTTTTTAGGACTGGTTGCTACGTCCATCTTTCTTACACAGTCTATGATTCTGTCACAGCAGTGGTTGATTACTGTAAACTGGGATGGAAGTTTACAACAGACAGCCTGAGTACTTATGTCACTATCTGCCTTTCTTTTCACCACTAAGTAAGGCCTGGGGGAAGTTTTAGCCGAAGTAGAGTTGCCACTCATCACTTAAATAGTTACATTAGATCTTAATCTATCCCAGTGCCAGTAATAGTTGCAAACACAGCACAAGTCTTACAGTAATCTCTTTCCTAGATAAGATTTCCTTTACTCTATCTGATTATCTGTGGACTCTGCTGTAGGCTCCAGTTCCGCATCTCATCTACTGACATCTTACACACCGATACATCTGGCATCTGGCAGACAAACACACCACAGAAAGCCTTTTCTGCTGCTAATAACATACTTCCAGATTCAAAGCGCACTTCGACAGTCCACTGTGACAACAGACAGGATGCACTGAGGACGTGTTCATCAATGTGTGGAGCTGTACCTCACTTCCATGTGTTCTAATCAAATGCGAATGTTACTGGCTAAAACACAATAGCTCTCTAATAGAGAAAAGGCCAGATCACCACCCACAGCTAACAGTATCTGATTTGATTAATTTAGGTTATAGAGGTAAACAGAAAAGACAATGCACTATAAAAATAACATAAATCAAACCAGTTGATGCACATTAAACAGGCTTTCTCACAATGTACATGTTACCTCTCTCTGCATTGGAACAGAAAGGGACAACAATGACAGTCTGCACTGAAAAATATGATCCTGACTTGACTCTGTATAAACCAGAGGCACAATTGACTGTCAGCTTTAATCCAGTCAAATCTATTCATATGTGGAGATGATTCATATCTGAGCAGCAGTGTAACTTCTGTCAGAGAGACACAGAGATCATGTAAAGATCAGGTTGCAGTGACCAACCCTGGTCTCATCTGTGCATTAGGAATGAGCACCGCAAACATGTTCAGTCACTATGAAAGTGAAAGCACTACTCTGCCTCCTGGGACCCCTACAGTTTTCACTGTGGGCTCCGCCATGTCTCTTGGCAACAGGCCCATAACTGAGGAAAGTCTGTAACACACTGACAGTAGCCAGCATGACTCATAGAGTGGAGATGAATTGCAGGGATTATATTGATGATACTAGATAATATATATAAATGACATATCGATACCTGCTAGTAATGATTCTGACTTCCTACAGTTTAATTAACATGATTTGGCGGCTGTGGCTCAGGTGGTAGAGCAGGTTGTCCACTAATCGCAGGGGTTGGCGGTTCAATCCTGCACCTACGGATGTTGAAGTGTCTTCAGGCAAGACACTACCTCCCACCTTGCATGGCAGGTCTGTCACCACTGGTGTGTGAATGTGTGTATGAATGGGTGAATAAGAAACACACTGTAAAGCGCTTTGAGTATCATTAAGGTACAAAAGCACTATATAAGTGCAGACCATTTACCAAGATTGACTGTGGTGCTGATATTTAAAATGCTCCGCTCATAGATCAAATTGCATGGTTAGAATGCCATATGTAATTCTTCCTTTCAGAGTAATATCTGGTCACCTGTCTGAGCTGCAGCGCTGCAGTAACTGAGTGGACACTAGAGTCTTCTCTGTGCACAGCTACCCAGCTAGAATCTACTGTAGCCTGTGTGTCAGGTGTTTAGGAAACACTAGTAAATTGCCATGTAAGCAGCTATACAGCAAGTAAAGCATTTTGGTTACAATTAAATATCCATTTTGCCTTTACAAATGCACTTATTTCAGGTGAGAAGTAACCTTATTTTAAATCTTGTTTCAATTCGAAGAATTGTACAATAGCAGAGAGCACAACATGGAAGTGAAATCTGAGCTCTGTCTTTAAATGTGAAGATGCGATGAAAACATTTTCTCTCTAAAATCAATGAATAACTGATAAATACGCTAATCATGCTCTCAGTATTGATAAAAACATTTGCCACAGACTGATGTCAACCAAAAGACAAGTACTTTTTAGCAGTTTTTCAAATTACTTTGTGTGACCATTTAAATTAGAACCACAGAGCTCTGCGTGATCTAAATGACACCAAAAAACACCCACCATATGAAAAGATGGTTCCAAACGTTAAGCTTTTTAAAAATAATTTGGTATTTTCTATGCAGATACACTCTAATGCAAAATCACAGCAATCTAGAAAGATACATTCTTTCAAAATAGTTATCCAAACCGTTACATTAAAATTCCTGCCTTAATCATATCCTATTATGCATTGCAGAAAAACAAAATATTGCAATGTGAATTTTTTAAAACGTGCAGTCTGAGAAGACACTACTCTTAATATTGTTTATTAGCATGTGGGACTATTAGTACTGCTTATTAATTACTTTTGATTACCGTGCCCGACAAAAGACAAGGGAGAACAGGAAAGAACAGGATAAAAAAACTGAGTAGTGATTCACTCTTTGGTCTCAGCCTCAAACTCTACAAGAATTGTTCCAGATTTGAAAATGTGTCATAAAGCAGGCCGAATGAAAACAGGGTATGCACCGATCAGGCATGACATTATGATCACCTGCCTATTATTGTGTTGGTCCCCTTATGTGGTCCAAAATGCTCTGAACCATTGGACATGGACCAGAGGACCTCTCAGGGTGTCCTATGGGGTCTAGAACCAGGACGTTGGCACTGGATCCTTTGGCTACTCTGGCTTGTGCAGTGGGGCCTCTTTCAATCCAACTTGTTCCACTGCATCCTGTTGATGCTTGATAAGAATGGGCTCTAGGAAGTTTGGAGGTCACATCAACATGTTGGGCCATTGTCATGTTCCTCAACATGACAATTCCTCAACATTTGAACCCTCAGAACCTGTCGCTGCTCACCAGCAACCCCGTGAGCCTGGTGTCGGATGCGACAGGGGGGCTTCAGGTCACTGCTGATGCTCATCATCAAGCTACCACGGCTGCTGTGCCTGTGCAAGCCTCGACCATTACCACTGCCTCCAAGGCTCAGTGAAGCCAGTCAGGCTGCATCCTGAATTATAACACTGTTTCTTACGTCGGGCACTACTCCTTATCACACCATGTAGGGAATAGGGTGGTTGTTTGATAAAGGCTCTGTGCTTCACTAACCACCCCACATTCTTTCCATTGTATCTACCATTATTAGCGCTATGTGACGACTTATGTTGTAAATATGCGCTATATAAATAAAATTGAATTGAATTGAATTGAACATGTTCCTGATATGTTGATGTTGTTGCCATGTGGTGGGGTGCATTTTCCTGCAGGGGAAACCAGTGACATTTGGGATTTCCATTTGCATGAGGGAGTGTGCTTGTTGTGGGACAATGTTTATTTGGGTGTCTAAGTCTCATCAACACAGATGTAAAAATCCAAGGCAGAACACCACATAGTACCAATATGATCAATGTTATTCACTTCACCTGTCAGTGGTCAGAATGTTGGGACTGATCGGTGTATGCTTTTATTTTGTTCATTAACTCCCTATAAACCCACTGAGCTCTGTTAGCTGGTGTAAACACTCCAGCTGTGGATGGAGATGGGACTCCAAAGGCAGAGCAACTTTTTCAGGTGTTTGAGAAAATGTAGACACACACAGCCAAGAATTGCACAAAACATGTATTTTCCACTCTGCTAATCTTACTCCCCTTTCTGTCAGTTCTGAACTAGTCTCACATAGCCAGACCATTCTGCAGCACAGAGTGGCCTGCTGTAGGCGGAAAACACTCGGGCTTACTTGTACTTCATTAAACCAACCACAATTGAAATTGTCGCAGTTTAGCAAACAATGCTGTGACAGTGTTCCCTCAAGATAGTGATGGGGGACTGCAGGGAGGGGAGCACCATCATTAAAATGGCAAATTCACAAAGCACAAAAACAAAAAACACAAAAAACCTGCAGGGCTACATCATTGCACAGTGCAATAATTTGGCAAAATTAGAAATTTTCAGTGTGGTAGGTTGCTGCCTGGAGGTTGCTGTTGTTTCTGGAATACAGGGAATTTTGTAAATGTACCACATGTATGGCAGAAGGGATGGGCAGGGTTTCCCCCAGTGCTTTATAAGCCTGGCAGGCCGCCAGGCTTTCCTTGCCCCCCCGCCAGGCTAAGCGTCACTTGTTTATTTATTTTAAATAGGTTTTATTATGCACCAAAACAGTGATACCAAAGACGGTAAACAGAGCTTTTAACAGCATCTCGCGATACAGTTGAAACCGCAATGGTGACATTTTATGGTCGATACGTGAACTTTTTCCGAAGTCGGAGGAGCACTGGAGGAGACGATGTGTCGCTCGTTCACCCCCAGGCCAAGGGGAGTTCATCCCCGGCGAGCCGACGGAGCCGCGGCTTGATGATGAGGCAGAGCCAGTGGAGTTAGCACGGATGTTAGCACGTCATCGGAGCAGCCTTCTGCGAGCCGCAATGATAAACATCGAACTAGCAGATTTAATCCAAAATGGTTAGCTGACCCTAAATTTAGCGGATGGCTCTACCAGACCCAGTATGGTAAACCCAGACGGATTGATGCACTGATCCAACCTGAACCATGTGCAGCAATAAGTAGTAGAGGTCACACAGCACAGCAGACCTGTTCAGCCTCTGAGTTCCCTGGTTTTACCCCTCGGTCATGTTTACACTTTTTTATTTATGTTAATTTATTTTACTTTTAAATATGACCAGCAACAGCTTGTTTTAATATTCACTAGGATTTAACTTAAGTGAAAACAATTGATATTATTTATTTTAATTGTATTTTTTGTGTTTGTTAAAACCGTATTTCAAGATTGTGCCTTTTTATAAGACTCTACGTTTAAGTATTGTTAATAAATGGCTTATAATAACATATAATAGTCATAATTTCAAAATTCCTGTCAACTTTGACCTTTTTTTTTTTTTTTTTTACAAAAGCACGGTGGGCGGCCGGTGGGCTTCTCTACCACCGGGCTTAGCAAGTTTTCTGGGTGAAACCCTGGATGGGCCATGTCCGAAATCATCCACTCCTTATTTCCTACTCCCTATAGGGACCACTATATAGTGAATTATATAGGGGGCACCTCAGCAAAGTAACATTTCGGACACGACTTGAGCTATTAATTGCATCGCCTGCTGTACCTGCTGTGATTTGTGCTGTAGCAGCGTAGTGCAAACATATCAGATCTACAGTTTATTACATGGCTAAGTAACGGGTAAAATCAAATTCAACAACACAACCTAAATGGGAAACTACTTACATTTTAACGACAAGTTTTCACACTCTCATTCATCTCATCTGAATTCTCCTCTTTGCTATGCATGATGGTTCATATTGCTTGGTTAGGGACCATCGGCTGTACACTACATTTCATGGTGCATTGTGGGATATTTTGAGTGCACTATATAGGGTGCAACATTTGTAACTTAACATTCGGACAGCACTACAAAATGGCGAACACCCTATATAGTGCACTACGTAGGGCATAGGGAGTGATTTCGGACACAGTCCTGGAGAAAAACAACGTGAAATGCACAGCCAGTGGCAGGTTTATAACTGCAATCTACATCTACTGAGTCAGACTAGTCCTGAACAGACATATTCTGTGTCTATGCTGGATGCATTCAGAAACAGAGTTTAGGTCACTGAGTTTGGCAACTCTCAGACAAACAATCCCTGTAGTTACACATGTAAAATGGAAGCAAATGGGAAAGGAGGGTAAAAATACAATTCATGCCGGTTTATGGCTCAGTTTCAGCAATCATTTTCAGTTTACTTGACTTCTTTGGTCTCTCATAGAATGTGTGTTATATCTTTAAATGCTTGATTCTCCCATAAACCTTTAGTTCGTTGTGTCCCTGCAGTCTTTCTGTTGTGCCTCACGGGCCTGTCTTTTTTGCCCTTGTCCTCCTTCTCTTCATCTCTCTTTTCTGCTCTGCTAAGCAGCATTCAGCAGTGCAGGACTCTGCGATTCTAATCAAGATTAAATAGTGTAATCTGTTGGAGACCGTGTGCACTGAGAGGTGGCACACTCAGATACTGAACAAGAAAAAGGAGGAAGGCTTACGGATGAGCATGGGGGGGTCGCCTCAGATGTTTTCAGAAACACATTTCCCCCAACCGTTTTTGTAATGAAAGCGAAAGTTTGCGAGTGAGCAACCATGCTGGTCCGGTTTGAAATCCAGGAGCAGAGAGCATCCAAGTGAAGTGCCGTCAAGTCAGAAGCAGCCAGTGTTTGCGTGGCTGTGGGGGGGTGAGTCCTGTGTTGATTTCTGTTGAAGAGCATCTGTTGTTTTCCAAGTTGATCCATCAAGAGTCCAATGTTGGGGAGTGATGTGATGCTTTCCATGCAAAAACAACCCCACGGACACGTACCATCTAGATCACAGGTGTCAGTCTCCAGTCCTTGAGGGCCACTATCCTGCACGTTTTAATGTTTCCCTCTTCCAACACACCTGATTCAAATGATCGTCTCATCATCAAGCTCTGCAGAAGCCTGATAATGATCCTGATCATTTAAATCAGGTGTGTCTGAAGAGGGAAACATCTAAAACATGCAGGATAGTGGCCCTCAAGGACCAGGATTGGACACCCCTGATCTAGCTGGTGAATATAGTAGAGCATTTAGCAGCTAAAGAGAAACAGAACCACAGATTTAATGGGAAAGTTCAGCAATTTGGAAACTACACTTTCGCTCTCGGAATACGATGAAAAATTGATCAAGCTGATATTTGTAAGAGAAGGACAGAGCTGGAATCAGGATGTGATCACCATGGCATTGCACAAAGAGTGAAAACACACAGGAACGGCTAGTTTTTGTGTAGTTTGTGGAATCAACAGATGAGATACATGTTCAATGGAGAACTTTAACATGTGAGTAAGTGTTCTTCTGGACTCGGCTCTAACTGCCACACTGTAGCCCAGCAAAGTAAAAGACAGCAGCTCTCCTGAGGCTGGACACTGTAATGATTCTGACAGCGATACAGGGGAGATTGTGGGTGTGATGTAGCTTCAGCAGTGTGTCTCTGCCACAGTGCTCCACTGACAGTCACGCTGCTGGCCTTTACAACACGCCCAGCCTCCAATCAATGCTTTTACAAGGCAGAAGGCTGACCGAGCATCTGCTGCCCTATCAGATGTTCCCTCCTCGCCTGTGCGTTTGTTCCTCTTCATCTGCCCCATATCTCTCACCTTTTCTACATTCATGTTTAGTCACTTTTAGTCAAGTTTGATGTGCCCTGCTCTCTACTCATTACGTTGTCTTATTATTAAAAGTAAGGCATCTAACACGATTTAGACCACAACAGAAGAAAATAGGAGGGACTGAGAGCAGTGGGTGCTGCTCAAATAAAATGAATAAATGTAGACAATGGGTTACTTCTACTGAAAGTTATGGTGTAAGATAAAATCTGTCAAACCAAAACCTGTCTTATCTCCTCTCACCAAACAAAAATACACAAGGAGTAGCACCCCTATCTGATGTCTAACTAGTTTTACCTATTACAAAAGGAGTTTAACATAAGCAGGGGACCTGTCCTAGCCCCCAAAACTCATGCTAGGTAAGAAGTGTCTCTTACTAAAGTTTAACACCAAGAGTTGCAATGAGCTGCAAAACACGCTGAAGCTGCCACAGAAATATGGGGTGACAGCGGCTTTGAAGACAGGTGGAGTGCTTGATTGGAGGACTATAGCAGGTTCTGGTCCAATCAACCTTCAGATCAGGGGGAGCAGGCAGAATGACGGAGGAACCAATCAGGAGGAGTGCAGCAGCCCATGGCCGTAATATGGGCACACACACACCCACACACACACACCCACGCACACACACACACACACACACACACACACACACACACACACACACACACACACACGCACACACACACACACACACACACACACACACATCTCTTTATCTGCGGCTGTAGCAATTGGCGACTTCTGACCCTGATGTCCTCATGGAAAGGGGAGGTGCAGGGGTGAGCTGACTGCAGAGTCTAAATCATGATGGAGAATGAGCAAAAACACCTCCTCTGACCCAAAGAGGTCACCACATCCTCTGTCACATTTAAATGTGTGTCAATTATACACAAACAGTGAGCAAACGAAGCATCACTCACTGCAGCACTGCTAACATGTCTATTGAGATCAAAAAGCTTTCCAAAGAGATGTAAAAGATTTGAACCAAAAACACAGAAACAAGTAATTCAAGGCATATTCAGACACCTTGGAAGCACTTATTCGTTATCTTGATGAGAGTGCAATAAGAAGACAGATATCAACATCATGTCTGCAGGTTAAGTACAGACTGAGGATGTGGCTAGTGTAGCCTAGCATGAAGACTGGAAAATGGGGGTAAACAACTAGTCTGGCTTTGAGCAAAGTTTAAATACCTTTACTCCTATTACCAAGTCTGAAGCTCACCAGTGAACATGAGAATTCCTATTTCTATTTTCTACTGTTGTACGAAGTTTAGGAGTTGCATGACTCAGGTGTTAGCACCAACGCCTCTATAGCTAGAAGACCCACAGTTTGAGTCCCGGCCTGGGCCTGGGATCTTTCTGTGTGGAGTTTACACGTTCTCCATGTGCTGCATTTTCACTGGGTTCTCCGGCTTCCTCCCACAGTCCAAAAACTTGAAAAAAACTGATGATTCTAAACTGTCTGTAGGTGTGAATGTTTGTGTGCTTGGTTGTTTGTCTCTATGTGTAGCCCTGTGATAGGCTGGTGACCTGTCCAGGGTGTCCCCTGCCTTCGTCCGAGTCAGCTGGGATAGACTCCAGCTCCCCCCGCAACCGTATAGAGCACAGGTGTCACACTCCGGTCCTCGAGGGCCACTATCCTGCATGATTTAGGTGTTTCCCTCTTCCAACACACCTGATTCAAATGATCTGCTCATCATGAAGCTCTGCAGAAGCCTGACAACAATCCTGATCATTTTAATCAGGTGTGTTGGAAGAGGGAAACATCTAAAACATGCAGGATAGTGGCCCTCGAGGACTGGAGTTTGACATGCCTGGTATAGAGGATTAAGCGGTGCATAGATAATGGATGGATGGATGTAAATATGCAGCTGGTGGCACTAATTCTTGAGTCAGACGTCATTTAACATCTGCCAAAGAAGATGGCCCAAGGACATGACAAGTGTGGTCCAACCTCTAAAAATGTGTGGTAAAAATGATATTAATATGACATACATGTCAGCTTCAGGTAATCTCTTGAGTAAATTTAGCCTCCTCATTGCTCCACATAGATCTGATGTCTACTTTCTACCTCTTCAGTGGAAGCTTGAGTGAGCAACATGCCTCATGCATCAAATTTCATCAATCAAATTTGTTTCTTTTTCACTGCTTCATTTCGTTTTTAACTACTAAGCCATTTTTTCCACCTCTGCTAAGCTTTAAAAAAGAAATTTCAATTACCACACTTACCCATTGAGTCATTTCTTACACTTTTGCTTTGATGGTTTTTGGAGAAAGTAAAAAAGCACAACCCTGCAGACTCATTGTGTTTGCACATACTAATAATTGAATAATAGCAGCCTTGGGACAGAGCAAACTGTTGAGCAGCACACACAAATAAACAGCAGTTCCATTTACTGATATCCACGCGGCTTATTTTTGCTCTCATTATTCCTGTCATTATTCCAGTACTCGTGTAATTCACCGGATGTAGGATACGGGTGAAAGCCACTATTACAGTCGGCTTTGTCCTTACTTCCACTGCCTGTGTGTGTGAAACAACAACCACCTCCAAGCAGCAACTTACCACACTGAAAATTTTGTCAATAATAAGGATATGCAGTAAGGCAGCCCCTGCTAGTTTTTGCAGTGCATTGTCCATTTTAATGACAGTGCTTGCCTCCCTGCATACAATTTTCCGCCACAGCAATTTCACTGTCACTGTCACTGCTAACACAGAAGGCGCATCTTTCACTTAGCCTCACCCAAGACTACTAGGACTGGTTTAAAGATATAGAAACAAGCCTTTAGTATGATAGAGAGGTGCAGCCAGACCATTATGCAATATAGATTGTATTGACAGTATTTGCATTTTAAAAATTCTTTTCACGTGGGCTGCACTGTGGTGCAGTGGCTAGCACTGTCACCTTACAGCTGGAAGGTCGCTGGCTTAACTCGACCTGGGATCTTTCTGTCTGGAGTTTGCATGTTCTCCCTGTGTGGGTTCTCTCTGGGTGCTCCGGCTTCCCCCCACAGTCCAAAGACATGCTGATGTTAACTGGTGATTCTAAATTGTTCCTAGGTGTGAATGTGAGTGTCTGTCTCTCTTCGTGGCCCTGTGGTAGACTGGTGACCTGTCCCGGGTGAACCCTGCCTTCACCCTAAGTCAGCTGGGAGAGGCTCCAGCCCAAACTGGATGGATGGACGTTCTTTTCATTGTTGCTTTCATCCAGTATAACCATTACCACACACATCAGGAGTAATTTGGAGTTCTATGTCTAATGGGGTTGCTACTAACAGTTATTTCGACTTTTTTAGGATGTCATGAAAGACAACAGAAATGCATATGCAGCTTTGATAAACACCGTCATCCTGCATCCTTCAGGTGATGTCTCACCTTCCTGGCATCATCTAAAAGAAAAGACCAAGAGCAGTCAGAACCAGTGCTCAGCTCTCCATACAGTAGTAAAAGCTATTATAATTCGGAAAAATGTCAGTTCCAGGCAGCTAACATCTGAGTTTACTTTCAGTCAGATTAAAACCAAACATTTAAAGTTAATCATAGAAAAATCAGCAGGGAGCACTGGGTAACGGCCACCAGCTAAAAGTCGTTTCCCTTCATTTCTACAATGGTGTGAGAAGTGCAAAGTTTACATGGCACTCAGAGCCACAATGGCCAGGTTGTTGGGGGGGGGGGGGGGCAGATTGAAATAAACTGGAATTTTCCTTTCAGTCACAGTTCAAATAAAGAAGTAAAAGTCTGATCCTTTATAGAGACCATGGACAAGCAAAAAGCATGTGTTGAAGACATTTTCTATTTAAACAACTTCTCTTTTAACTCCTAAACTTCTATTTATTTTATGATCTAGGCATCATACACAGTTGTCCATGAAGCTATAGGCACTGCATTAAACAAACTGCCCCTCTATTGTCTCTCTCCTCCACATCTTAATCACCCTCTGGGAATGTTTCTCCTCTCTGCAGTAGTACTGTCCTTCAGCCGCACGTGCACTCTCCAGCTTATCACCAGCCACAAGCTTTCAGCATCGCCCTGCTGCCTGCTGTTCTGCCGCTATCAGTGACAATTTAGGGCATTTCAGTCTTGGCAGCAAAAGAGGCTGAAGACAGGACATCATGATGGGTGGGCTCTGTTGAGTTGGGTCTGTCTGCTGACTGCCTGGACGACACACCTCCGGCTTAGCAAACAACCTCTGCAGATGTCTGCCAAGGGGTACTGTAGCCCGACATCAGTTCCGCTGTTGGCTGAGCATGGCAGGCAGCTGAGTTTCAATCAGATGCAGTGTCTACAGCATCACAGAGAGAAAAAAACTAACAGGTTTCACATTGTGATTACCAAGAATTCTCATACATTGATTTTCGTGAGTCATTTTTCCAGTGGCAGGCCTGTACTGAGGATGAGCAGCAATCTCTGAACTGGCACCCTCTTGATATAAACAGGCTTTTAAAATTTGTTGTTTGCTTTTAAAACTTTTTCCTTATCCCTGGTCTCAGTAGATCATAGGTGCTGCTCGCTGATCTGGGTTAGATGTCTAACCGCCCTCTGGGGCTCAGTCAGACAGTCTGAACATCTTACTGACGACATCCACTGGCATAAGGAGACTGGAAGTAGTTGAGATTTTACTGCAGTGCACACACACACACACACACACACACACACACAC
This sequence comes from Dascyllus trimaculatus, assembly GCA_024666655.1. Taxonomy (NCBI): domain Eukaryota; kingdom Metazoa; phylum Chordata; class Actinopteri; family Pomacentridae; genus Dascyllus; species Dascyllus trimaculatus. The sequence continues at coordinate 1,151,198 of CM045446.1, read as the reverse complement.
ACAGAGAGAGAGAGATAGAGAGACAGAGAGAGAGAGAGAGAGAGAGAGAGAGAGAGAGAGAGAGAGAAGCATTTAATCCACCATCAGTACGCTTAATAGGCCTGCAGTGAGTCAGGTGAAGAAGGAGGCAACCAGGATTTGAGGGGGATGTGAGCAATGAGGAGAAGGACAGAAGGAGAGTAGTGAGGGTTAAGATGATTGAGAAGAGAGCGGTTGGTGGGGACATGGGGTGAGAGGGGACACAAATGGAGATGGAGGGGTGGGTATGGGGGTGGGGAGGCAACTGGTGTTTGCAGATGAATAAAGCAGCCAACAAGATAATGGAAAGAAAGGGAGAAGGAAACAAAAGACTCTGAAGTAAAGGACGTTCACTGGCCTCAGGCATCTGCAGCCATGTGCACAGTTTGTGTGTGTGTGTGTGTGTGTGTGTGTGTGTGGGTGTGCATTTGTGTGTGGTCAGAGGGATATGTTTTTTTTCTGCCACATCTGCTTCTGAAGAATATTTGGTAGCTGCCTAATTGTTCCCTTTAACAACCAAAACTAATCTCAGCTTGAATCCCAGCTGGGCTCCTGAGCCAGCTGTAGGAGACACATCCCTTGGAGCAAAAACATACAATTGTGGCTATATAAACGTCTTTACAGATCTGTGCAAGTCTGGTATTAGCCAGGATTACACCTTTCACCAAAAATAAATGTGGTCATACAAAAACAAGAAAGGTATGACATCTCACTGATACAGTGGATACTAACACTTTAACTGATGTGCAGATATACTCTTGTGTTTAAGAGAAGTACTCATGTTCAAAGAAGCCAAATAGACAAGAACAGCCTCTTTGATGGAATTCAGCAGATGGACCTTGATGCCACATGGAACTGGAGCCTTGGGTCTAGACCTCATCCAGACTCCACTGGTGTTATTATTCCCTCTTGGCTGCACACCAGTAGGACTCTGGCCTCTCCTTTCAGTCAGCCTTTTGTTTTGCTTTATCTACCCTCAGCTGGCTTAATCGGTGTCCCAGAGGGCCAGCAGGCCTGATGCTGGAGGGTTAGAATACAGGGGGAACTGGGGAGGGGAGGACGAATTCTCCACTGTGTTGAAATACACATGGTCCACAATGTGGACCATTTGCTTTTAAGGATCTGTCTTGGGAACTAGTGGATTTCAATGAGACAGCAGAGAGCCCTCCCTCTTGATCTGCTCCGTCCCACCACTCACTCCAAAATTCCCATCACATTGTTGCTACCAGTCTACAAACAGAAGAATCTCATCAATGAATGCCTTGAATTCCTCCTTTAGTCCCAGCTGGCATTCTGAGTCAGCTGTAGACTTCACATGTTTCTGAGGAAAGGTGTTATATAATGTGTCATGAATGCTTAGTTAGTTAGTTATTTGAGAGCAAGTTACATATACACAAAAAAGCTTTAGAGTCTCTGAGGAACATCTCTAACTTCAAGCTGTGCTGCAGCTCATTTCAGAAATAAAGTGCAGAGTCATGTTTCCTCTGTTTCCTACCAAGTTCATACGAGGAGCATTTAAAGCCAACATATCTGCCTTTGAGACAATTTTATTTAAAGTGCAAGTGATTTTCTTCAGAAGTCACACTTCAGGGGTCTAATGTCACTTCAGAGCTTGTAAGCAGAGATATGACCATGAGCAAGCAGGAAAACTGTCTTTGTAATGTTGTCATAGCAACATCTGCATGGGCTCATTAACCCCACGAAATCCACACATAGAAAAGAAATTAGCACCTTTTCCACATCTTAGATGTTGTTGTTGGACAAATTATAGGTTTTAAGGAAACAGTGTAATATTGCAACATCAAATTTATATATTTGCACATTGTTAAATAAATCAAGGAGATGAGCCTGGAGGACATTATTGGGTTGTGTGAGTTCACTTCCTGATGTCTGAACCTATATATACGTCCACTATCCAAATACAATCCAAATGTGACAAAAATAATAAGATCCATAGCCTATGTATAGATTTGGCCTTTAAAAAACAACGTTTACAGATAGCTACAAGCTAAAACTTATTTAATCTTGGGCTAACAGGGTTAATACTAGCAACTAGTAGAGAGTTGTGAAGTACGACGGGCTGCTGGTTCAGGAAATACGTTTTATATTTCAATCAACTGCATATTGCCATTTTAATTTATTCTATAAACCTCTGAAATTCAAGCTGCTCCTGAGAATTTTTTGTCGCATCATATTTTTCCTCACTGTGCTCATTTTTCACTGCATTATAAAGTCCTGCACCTCTATGGAAACAGCAGAGTCTGGAAATGTCTTCTTTAAGGCAGCTATAGTATCACAATCATAAAAAAGAAAAGAAAAAATGAAGTTATATTTCATGGATTATTTATTCTACAAAAATTGAAAAAAAAACAAAACAAAGCAAAACAACTGCAATCAACATTAAGATTTTTGCCCACAGGTATTACCAATGCTGAGAAAAAATATGGTCCTACAAACTATAGATACTTACATATTTACTTATTTATTTAGTTTCACTTGTCTCCTGTTAAAAAGAGGCCGGTTTTCACTAAAGCAGAAATTATTCTCCAGAAGATGATCAGGCTGCCAGGAAACCGCTCTGATGAATTCTAGCTTTGCCTAAGCTACGAGTCCTGTCTGTTCTTCACTGTCAGTCTATGATCGGAGTCTTGCATTATGTTGCACATTATACAATGTTATATTTTATCTCCTGTGAGGCTCTCTTTTTCCCTATTTCATCATCAATATCCTCATGTCTTCTCATATCTAATATATATATATTCATGTCTAGCCCTAAATTCTCTGGCTCCAGCTTGCCAAATGTGAATACTTTGACTTTTTGAATAGTAAACATGAAGGTCTTCAAGAAACTGATGACCATTTTTATTTTGACCATTTATGAGTGATTTATACACTGCAGTGATCAGTCTGTGAAATGAGATGATAATAGATTAACTAATGATGAAAATAATCATTCATCACCAACTTATTCTTCAATAACATGACACAAGACATGCTCAGGTCTAGCTCTGTAACTGACTAGCAAGTCAGCACTATTGCCACACTGCTGACAGTAATACTAACATGGCCATAATTAGCAGTTTGAGCAGGATGTTTTCAATGTTACATGAAAAAACCCTCCATTGACTGGTAAAATATCCCATGTCCTCAGCCACTGCACTCTAAACACTGCTGAAATGTATATTGAAGAACAGTGAACACAGGCACGACTGTGACATACTGAAATCCAGATTTGAAATGCAGCCTGTCAGCACTCCTTCCACACTACGCTGGGGCTCTAAGGGTGCAATTCCCTTCCTTAAAGACCACCTGCTCCCTCACTCAACCAGATGGTCAGCTGTACGAAGTGTCATAGCTGAAGCTAAACACACACAGTCTCTATCATTTGTCCCATAAATACTGTTGGTTGGTAGAACAAGCATACTGCTGCCACCATGGCACAACAATATTTGCTCAGTTTCCTGTCCTCGTAGAAAAAGAATTTTCTTGTTTCTTGTTAAAAAAAGGTACTGTCTTGCTTCAAGAAGAAATATAATGCCATAGTTTTTGGAGATTGACCCGTCAGCCTCACAAATTTGCTAACAAACCCACTCTACCACCTGAACCACAATGACCACAATCACAGTGTGATGCTCATGGCAATGCTCTGCTGGGAAACCTTGGTTCCTGCATTAATGTGGATGTTACTATAAGTACCACCTACCTAAACAGTGTTGTAGACCATGTACATCCCTTGATAGCAGCAGTATTCCCTGATGGCAGTGACCTCTTTTAGCAGGATAAGACTCCCTGACACACTGCACACTGTTCAGGAATGATTTGAGGAACGTGACAAATGGTTCAAGGTGTTGGGTTAGCCTCAAAATTCCCCAGATGTCAACCCCAATAAGTTTCTGAGGAAAAACGAGTCCAATCCATCAAAGCCCCACCTCCCAATTTCCAGGACCGAAAGGACCTCCTGCAAATCTTTTGGTGCCTGACATAAACAGACACCTTCACGCAGGTGTCATAGGTGGCATACTGCATATTGTGTCATATTTCTCCAGAATGGCATTTGGCAACTGTAGGTGGAGCAAAAGTCCTGCAGCAAATTGTAATAAAAACATCTCAAAAGCAGGGGCATCGATGATTATCGGTGTTGTTATTTTAAAAGCCTGATCCCGATCAAAATCAATTATGCTATTTTGGCTCTCATGACCACAGGATTCGATGACCAGGGGCAAATTACAGACAACTAACAGCCACAATGCAAACAGTGTCACATTTAGAACTAAAGCAGGAAACACCTCAAACACACACTTGTTACTTTAAATAAATATGTCGTGACACTGTTCACATCTCAAAATGTTGTCGTTACTGTTTGTAAACTGTGACATCTGCAAATGTTTGAGCAATCCTTCTTTCCTGACCACAGTCTGAGTGGAATGGGCCTGTCCCTCTGCTTCCTGTGCCTGCAGCAGATGACCTTATAAAGAAATCCGTTATGAGCTGACGTCAGCTCAGCACGAATGGAGAAAAATCGTTAAACACAGAATGTTCACAGCAGTCTGAAGCCTGAGCTTCATCGTCTTCTTATACGATCTTTTACCTCATCATTTGAAACTCTGGCCATGTTAAATGTGAGCATCCAACATTGTCACCTATATATCTGACAGACAATAGAAAACGCATTATAGGTCCCATCCCACAGTGATTCAGAACTGGGTGACGAACGAAATCGGAGACAATGGAACAACTGCAACCAACAAATGTTTTGGCATTTTTTCTTCCCTAACCCTGCTTCATTCTAATAAAACAATTATCCAATTCCAAAAATTGCTGCTGATTAATTTTCAGTACTGTATCTGATAAAACACCTGTCATACAGCAGCCCCCACTGGTTTAGGTAATGAAAGCCAACATTAGTAGCAAGCAGTCTTCTTTTAGGTAGTATTCATGCAAATGACCCATCTCCACCTGGTACCAACACGTTATGTATAACTGGATATATTGTCAAAGTAATCTAACTATGTGAAGTCCCCTTACATACATATGCTGTAAACTGATGCTTTATAACTAAAACTGAACCCCACTGATTGACAGCTAAACATGCAGACTTTGCAATAGGATTAAACACCTGTTCTCCTTCTTTTGATTCTGCCCCATCAAAGGCATTCACAGGCTGCTTTTCATTACTTATTCCGTATGGCTGTGTCTATGCAGACATTTTACAGAGAAATGTGACAAGAAGCAGCATCTGTGTTACAGTCACACGCATGCACACAGGCCAGTGTGACATCTGCTATTAGGCTGCAAATTGCATCAGCAGAGAGGCAGGGAGACATGAAAGCAGGAGAATGCCAAAATCTGGTGGACAGCACATGCTAGGATGTAAAACATGATCAGAGAGTGTGATGTAACATTAGGACCCTATGATGATACTAGTGAAGCTATGGGGGCCACCACACCCGACTGCTGCCTCTCTCCTACACACAGACTGAACACACACACACACACACATAGGCTAATAAACTCTGTGGATCTAATGAAACATTCATGGCTGCTTTGTCCAGCTTTTCAAGCTTCCTCATGTTAAATGTATGCCCTGCTCTTTACTTTCCACACACACATGCGCCCTCAATGACTTATCATAATATTAGCAATTATCGCCAACGTACTGGCCCAACAATGACCTGCTTGTTAGAGTTGTCAGCCTGATGGACCATCATCTCCTCAGGATCTCTATACTCCACATGCTCTCAAAAATACTGTAGCACCCCATGCTTGCTCTAAATCACAGTCCAAACACATTGCAGAGAAACTGTTTTTATTGACCTTATTTTACTTATTGCATGTGTTGTATAGGACAGTGTTTCCTCAGTTCTTCAATCCCTGTGTTTTAGAGTCCTTCATTGATTGGGGAGTGGGATGGGGTAGGGGGTTGTCTGTACTGTTTTATTGCATTTTTATTTCTGTATTTCTGTCACTCCGTGCTGCATTTACCTGTATGAAAAGTGCTATATACAATAAGTGTGATTGATTGACTATTGCCAAGCCTGCATGTTGACTTTTATATTAGCACAACAGTTAATTGGTCAGTGAAGGGTCATTTGATATGGTTATTATTAATCTGATTATTAGTAATCAAGTAGATCTATTACTGAAATTTGGAGCCGATATATATTTGCAGTAACAATGAATATCTTGGTGTCAAAATTTAGAATAATACAAACTCCCACACAAAATTTAGTTAAAATTATTTTGTTTGTTCATGTTTCACTCATGTTTAATTAAAAGAAACCTTCTCTACATTTATTCCTAGCACTCATGATAGTGCCTTGGATGGGTCATTGCTCCAGACCACAGGGTGACTACGGAGAGAGCGAAGCAGCTGGAAAGGCGAGTCAAAGTAGCACATTTTTGAGTAAATTGGATCAAAATTGGAATTTCAGAAATTAATTCCGATAATCAGAAAAATGCTGAATATCAAATCAGATAATCAGACAAACCAGAAATCTGTTGTCCTTCAAATACAACTGGCCTTTCACTAAGTCCTTTCGGCTACAGGTACCTTGAATATCAATCTTCCTATTGTTCACCAATCCATGCATATAGTTTACAGTGATAGCTGTGGTGATTAGTTCAGCACAACAGTCTGCTAACTTATGAGTAACAATGCAGTTAGCTTAAAGTAATGGTGAGTGACTAGTGAAGGTTACTGGTTAGCTAGGCATGGTAACATGACTTCACAGCATTAAGAATTAATTAATTAAGAACTCAATTCAGATGAATACCATGACTTCATCAGAACTGAAAAACAGGACAATTAAATGTGGATTATCAAATACTAGATGTGTGTTATCTTAATCTCCGTTACTGACAACTGATCATCATATTTACTGGCTGTGTTTCAGTGACACATTGCAGGCAAATAAATGTTCATATCCCTAGAAGTACAGGCTGACGGGCAGGGGTGACAGCAATCCACTCAAACTTATTCATCAACCAAAGACCAAAACTTAGTTTAAACATGTTTGAAATTCTTACTCTTACTCTCTAACACCTGAATTGGAAAACACAAAAACCAGAAAACCAGAGACAGAACATCAGTTTTTCCCACAAAACCCTCTTTTATCTAACTATGTTTAATAACATTTGAATGATGAACTACGGACCATCTACCAGATGGTTCCTTTATAGTAGATGTTTATCTGATAATGCAGTAACTAACTTTAAGAAACTTATTCCTTTATTTACTTCAGTGTTGGATGCCAGCACAATGGAGGACTAACATTAGTCCCGTACAGGTGGCTGGACTGCAGCCTCACCTGGAATCAGCTCCCAGTCTGGGTTCAGGAGGCAGACACCCTCTCTACGTTTAAAATGAGGCTTAAAACTTTCTTCTTTGATAAAGCTTATAGTTAGGGCTGTTCAGGATCACCTGAGCTGTCCCTTAGTTATGCTGCTATAGGTTTAGACTGCTGGGGGATTCCCATGATGCACTGGGCTCCTGTCTCTCTTTCCATACAGTTATACACCGCCATTACATGTCACTAACCTTGCGTCTTCTCTCTCTACTAGTTTGTGTTCTGTCCTCTCTGCAGGCATGTCACCGCTCTCCAAACTGTTTATTGCTCTCTTATGTATTGTTTGTCTGTTCTCCATCTGCTATCCCCACCTCAACCACCCCCCTCATCCACACTCTCACCCCAACCCTTTGAGGCAGATGGCTGACCTCCCTGAGCCTGGTTCTGCCTGAGGTTGTTTTTTGTCTGATGAGGTTTGTTGTTTCTTCCCACTGTCGCCAAGTGCTGCTCAAAGGAAATCCAAAACAAACCGCTCAGTTCACTCCTTGTTTTGGCCTCAGAAAGGTCATGAGGCTACCATGACTGTAAAACACCAGTAACAATATTACCTCAGTAACCAAAATGAAGCATCCATACACATCTAATCACATGTACTACTTCAGTCTGGCAGATCATTCAATCAGCCAAAGTGACATGAATGGGTATGTTTATACTCTGCCATCAGCATTGCCCTGAGCATTTTACCTCAAACAGCTCCACAGCATTTGAAGTTTGTAGCACATGTTTCCAGCATGTCTCATCAGTGCTGAGCTACTGTTTGGTTTGGGCTTTATCTTTACCTGTTTCCGGTTTTATTTCAAAAACATTCCTTTCCTTGTGAGTCTTTGATTGTTCTGCAAGAACAATCTCACTCTGAAAGATGTTCTAAGCAGTTCCCTTGGCAGGGAAGGATTTGTGTCTTGTTAGTGATACAACTTCTTCATGTCTTGAAGGACTCCTGTTTATAATAAATGATGTTCTGACTTTCTCTTGATATAAATGTTGTTTGCTCTGGCTCACTAAATGGACGGCATATTGATTTAAAGGAATTTAACTCTTCCCATTCTCAGAAAATTGGCTTCAATAAACAAAGAATCGTGACCAACCTGGAACATGGTCAGTCTTATGTTATGAAGAATATGCATTGCTCATCTCTCACAGTCACTTGCGCGACACTATGGCCAGCAGCTGTCCTCTGAACTGCAGCCAGGCAGCAGGCTGACACTGGCAGCTTGGAGACATCTTGTATCTGTCTATGTGTTGCATGCTAGCACATGCTCGCCTGTCTGTCTGCTCAGAAGTCAAATGAACTCTTCCCTCTCTTCATAATCAGCATATTATCCTGCCAAGTATTCCCTGTGGCTGTCAGCTGTGTAAAATCCAATGAATTAAAACAGTGGGTTTAGTCTCAGGAGGACACACAGTGAAGAGTATGAAAGTCTCTGGGGTTTACTGCAACTGTGACACTGTAATTACTTCAGGTCACACATGACAACATCATTTATGTGGCCCACCACTAATGTCCTCCTTAGAGAACACCCAGAACAGATACAGCAAAGCCTGATTAGAAGCATTTGTCCACAGTGAAAATGTCAACATGACTCAGCCTGGAACAACACATCTGTTTCACATAGCAATGTGATGGTACATGATACTGACTAGTATGATTCTGACTTCATCAGTTACAGCAGATACAAAGGAGCACCATTACAAGGTGCTGATTACATTATTCAGCAAAACTGACTCTGAATATACTGGTGCTTCCTGTGCTACCAGATGTGCTAAGGTGACTAATAATGCCTGATGATATAATCTCTGACTGTAATATTCCTGCTTTACCTTGTCAAAGGGTTTCACTAAGTACTCCAGCATTTCATTAGTCAGCTTTACTAAAGCCACTCATATGCACTGTAATCAACTCCCTATATGTGAAAACATCAGTATGATGTTAACAGTGCAGGATTTATAGAGCTTCAAGACTATAATATCCAATTCACTCTGTTTATTTGCTGCTGTACTGAAAGCATACCAAGCCATGACTCCAAACCAGAGGTCGATTCCAAACAATGAATTCTGTGGACTGTTACACCCCTACCTTCTGCTGTACAGCTGTACCACATACCTGTAGCACAATTTACTATGTATTAGTCTGACTCAGTGGATGCATATTTTGCTGTCATTTCACGCGGCAGTCTCCTACCCTTCCGCTACCTGATCACTACTGAAAACAACGACAACGACCTCTAAGCAGCGATCTACATGCTGAAGATCTCTAGTTTTGCGCAAGATTTGGATCGTACAATAAGGCAGGCTCGGCTCTTTCAGTAAATTAACCATATTAATTACATTGCTTGCATGCCTGTATGCCTGTATTCCACCAGAACAATTCCTCCATCACTATTTTGCAGGAGCATATCAGCTTAGCTCTGCCCAAGAAAACTGTGATTGATGAAAAGACATACAAACAATCCAGAGTGTTCTTCCCGCTGTAGTAGAGTGATAATGATGTGCACTCAGACCATTTTCTGCTGCTGTGGAGATCAGTCAGGTTCTGTGAGACTAACTTTTTCTAGACACACAGACATTCTGGTCCATCTGTTCAGGAGTAGTAAAGGAACCTGATGGTTCTCTAACCCAGTAACAACCTGTGAGAGCCAGTCAACAACTGCTATGTACACAAATCCCATCCAGCATGTACAGAGACTGAACAGAGGCTGCTTTTAGTGCATCTTCACTCACAGTCTCATTTCCTTCTTTAACAGATCAATAAATGCTCTCTCCTCTTCTTGACTAATATTTAGATGTGGAACTATGTCCTCTGCCTTCTCTTCATATCAGGAAACCTTCGAGGTTTAAGCTAGCTGAACATTAGTAAAACTAGATTGTTTCAGGGCTGTTTGATATGACTACAAGTCACATGTATCTGCTTGTCCAGCATTTATGGTTGGCCATCTTTCCAGAAGTTGTTGAGGTATGTTGCTCCAGACCAGTGTTGCATTTACATGGAATTCTAGCGCAATCAAGCACACAGTTTAACAATTCCTTCAGATCCTTCAAATACAGCTTTTCATTCTTGGGGTGGTTTAAATGCTTGCCACAGTCACATGGCACAGCAAGCTGAGTAAACAGCAGAATCACCAAACATGTTTACGAGGGCCAGATTTCTTTTTGAATTCTGGCTTGTTAACAGCAAAATCCAATCAGTCCTTAAAACTAAAACACTTTGCTTTAACAAACAGCCTATAGCACTGTGTGCCTCCACTTGTTCTTCTAACCTCGGACCATCACCCTGTGCTGTCTCTCTCTCTCTGCTTCTCTTGGTAATGTCTTGACCATATAATGTTCCCTGAGATAGCCTATGCAGTGATTTGACACCAGGGCTGGGTGACAGAGCTTAAAATGCATCACAATAAAATGTTTAATTTCTGTCAGTGTTGATGATTATTGATAATTCTGAGACATTTTTTAAAGACCAAAGAGGGGGCAGTTTGAATATAATCATTGTAGACTATTTTCAAGGTACACACTACCACAACAATATAAAACACAAGCAAACACATACATTTGCACACAAAGTGTTGTGAATAAAGAGAACATCCCACCTTGACACACACTAAATAAAGAAAGCAAATAAAACCCAGAGGTGCATGGAGGGCGACCACAGCAAGCTACCACACCTTGCTGAGGACAGGTTCCTAGTTGCTTTCCTGGACTGGATATCAGCAGACAGGGACCCTGCACCAGCCAGTGGGAGACTTCTGTCATTGTGGTAAAAGCAGGATTATTCAGTTAAGGTCTTGGGAGAACAGCCTCCTGATGTTTTCAGCACTACCCCTCTCTGAATGCAATGACACATGAGCAATATTCCTTGCAGCTTACATATTCTTGAGAGTGAAGTTACCGTATCTGATGTTCTGCAGCAGCTCTCCACCTCCCTTTCAAATGATGAAAGGAACAGATAGGTTTCAAGATTTTGACAACTTGCCACTATTTTGTCTCATTTCATCACATTTCCGTCTTCATCTCTACCCCCGCCCATACTGTGCTGTGTGCGTGTGTGCTGCTGCACCAGTGGTGGTGGTGGTGGTGGAGTCTCTGCAGAGCTTCCATGATCTGGTAGGCTGATCTGGACCTCTCAACACCCACACGCTAAAAATAGCAGCAGCAGCAGCAGTAGGAACAGCAGTGTGTTCACATACTAGAGACACACAGGCTCCAAACAGCAGCTTTGGGAAACAGATTTTAGCCTGTAGCATTACAAGGTGTACGTGTAGAACGCTTAAACTCTGCTGTCTCTTGAGCCAGCCTCAACTGTAACCCTTGCTTTCGATTAACTGATCTGCACATTACAAAGTATCATATCTAAATTTTGTCATATACCTCGGAAATTTTTCAGTTAATAATTCAAACAAACAAATACAGGCTTATTTGTTTGTCTGTCCATCAGCAAGACTATGAAAAAAGAGATGAAGCATGACGAGAGGAAGATCCCATTAAATCTGTGCACAAGGAAGATCAGTCCATTTGGGCTGTGCCTCTAAAATGCTAAAAATAGAACAGAACAACTATCTGTGTATTCTGAAGTACACTTTCTAATCTGCACGTAGATTATGTGACACTAGAGCAATTTTAAAGACAACAGATACACGATCAATTACCAAAATTAATATTTAAATAATAGTTGGACTGTTTTAGTAAAATACTACATACATGAAGCTAAAATGATTACTGATGACGTGGCTGACAGACAATAAATCAATCGCTATTTTGATATTTGTTTATTAATCACAGTGGGTTTTCTGAAACAAATGATTTCCATGTTCTAGCTTCTCACTTGTGAGGATTTACTGCTTCAGTTCAAATTTGATTTAAAAATAATTAACTCATTCAGCGAGAAAATTATCATCAGATTATTTAAGTGTAAAACAGTTGTTAGTTGTAGTTATGAGCTAACTTATTTTCAAATAATCCTGTATAAGTATAAACCAGCTCATGATTAAGTAATATTATCATTATACCCCAGTCTAGCACAAGCACTGCTCCACAGAAAGCTCTATGTAGTGTCTCCAACAGGGGACCAGAACCATCTCCAGCTCATAACTCATTACAGCCATTCTTCTGCCATCTGTCTCTGCTGTCTGTTCACACACTCTGCTGCATGTCTGTGGAAGTGAAATAAAGAAATTATTTTCTGTGTGTATTTGGCTGCACTGTCTGTGTGTATCTGTGTGTGTGTGTGTGTGTGTGTGTACGTGTGTGATGCTGTGTGTGTGTGTGTCTGTAGGTGTGATGTGGTAGTTTATGCTGAAGGCTCTTAAACACAAAAGCGTGGGGAGATCGTCTCCTAGCAACCAGGTCCTTCGCAATTCTGTGACCCTTTAGTGCTGCACATGTGGTGTGTGTGGTAACTGAATAACTGCCACAGACAGCATTAGTTTAAACCATCAGTCACACACAGACCCCCCGACACACTCACACGGACACACATACACACACACAGCCATTTGTCATGCACTGTTGGGTGTGTGAAATTAGCCTAAGAACCATACTATTACAATCACACATTGCGATGTGCGATTGTGGTGTGACACATTGTAATACAATGTGTCATTACAAATACATAGTAAATACAAGCTCCTTGTTAAGACTACATTCTAAGCCAGTAGCAAGCACTTCACTGACCTGGAAACGGCACGTTCAAAGACTTCGTGTCTGCAAAGTCTCTTTGCAGGGCTGTCTGGAGGAAGGACAACATGCTGACTTTATCTAGCACAGATAGAGTAGGGTTGGGTACCATTAACATTCAGACTAATACTGATACCAATATTGCCTCTTGGAATTTAGCACTGGTACCCAACAGTGCCTATTTTGAGACTTTACTCTCTTTGTAATAACAGAAATGTAAGTTCAGTTGTAAAAGTCCAAACTTGTCAGTTTCATAACTGTTATTTGTTTTAGTGCAGCACACCTACATTTTCTTTAATCAATTAATTAAAATTGTACATAAGCTGCAGCACTGCAAATATTTTAATTGACAAGTACTTTGGAACTTTGGAACTTAAGTGTGACAGAGGTCAAATGTATCCTTGTTTACTCCCTTTCTGTTGTATTATGAGCAGTAACATTACCAACACACAGTCACAGCCAATGTACAATGACAGAGGAGATCAAGTTACTATAATTACCCATTCAGTGTAAAGATAGGCCCAAACATCAGTACAACATAACATTTCGTTACCTTTATGTGCTGTGTACCATGTTTACTGTCCATGAAAAGAAAACATAGACCCAATTCAAGTATCATTGTGACTCTGTCTCTCTGCTTCTCCTAATCACTGCAGAGTTGGACTGGATGGGAAGGGCTAGTTAGCATCTATGAGTGTGACTACAGTACAGATTCTTTAAACCAGAGGTCCGCCAACCATGGTTAAAAGCCACGAATCTGGAAAGGTAACATTAGGTTCCTCATATATTTAATAGAGGAGTTAACTTGAATGCATCATAGGATCTTAAAAAGAACCTACAAGAGAAGTCCAGATGATCTTTACTGAAGCTCACACATTTACCATGACCTGGATGACTGAGAGGTATTCATGATACTATTTGTGATTTTAAAAACTGATTTAATTCCTCGGGAAAAAGCTGATAACAATCCTTCTTTTTGCGCATGTTTAGATTCAGAGTGTGACAGAGAGAAGACGTACATGGACTCACTCTCTCCTTAAGAAGTATACTCTGACAACCAGGTGCACTCTCAGGTACCAAAATCTGGCACTGATCGATTCAACGTGAATCAATACTTGGTACTACAAACAGAACTCTCTCAGTACCTTTGAAAGTACTGACTTAGGTACTCAACCCCTAGAACACAAGGGATTATGGGTATTATGGGATTATGAGTGACACCTTATAGTTAGGAGTTCCTTATGCTTGGAAAGTCTGGCACATAACAAAATCATCCAAAGGACAAGCTGCAGCCTGAAGAAGTGACACATTACTTGTGTTTGGCAAGAAATCACATATCAATATTTAACTGTTCATTTCGAATTAGTCAATAAGCAAATCACCAGGGAAAGTAACCATCTGAGTAAGACTGCAGCAGGATCAGGGTAGGACTTGGATGGTTGCAACTATAAATCTGCATCGGACTTTTTTACCATTGAAATATTCAGCCTCAAAAATTCTGAATCGTTTGGGCTCCAGTAAGTAAATGTTGGATTGTGTCCCAAAATTAAACTATTGGTCCATTCTGTGTGGATTTCAAGTGAACGTCACTTTGAAGTGCGTGAATTTCTGGAGTGCTGTTTCAATTTTAGCTCGCTTACTGATAGTCAAGATGGCTGAACAAAAAAAATGCATCGCATCTTCGCCACAAATCCGTCAAGTCAATAAGGAGGTTTGAGTTTTTATAGCTCTAACAGCATAGGACAGCACACAGGGCAGCGGCACACAGCAATTGTAAGCCACTTTTCCTTCAAACATTATTGATTTTGGAGGTTGATTTGAAGTGGCTTTGTACAGCTTGAATAATAAGCAGAACACTTGTGTCTGTGTGTCTGACCGCCGTGACCCCTCTGCCTACACTTGATGGACCAATCAGAGGCATTAGTGGGAGGAAACAGGGCCAAGACCTGGACAGGCTGGATTAAGGGGCCTGGCAGGAGGGAAGTCTCCTATACATCCAGAGGGATGTCACTAGACCTTGTGTCAACATTGCTGGCTCCATCTGGCTCTTAAATGTCATTCAGAAAAAGGTGCCATTTACTTGGATTTATCAAGGCACAACAATACATTCAGTGTAAGAATTTAAAAATATTCAGGGGGCAACTTTTGCCCTCACTGTCAGATAATTGGGTCTTTTACAAATTTGGGAGCATTTAAAAAAGTAATTAGTGCATGTTTTAATGTGAAATGATCCCAGATTAAAATGTATAGTGCTGTGCAAAAATATCTAAAAAAATTCACATTTTTCTCACACTTAAAAGTTCCAGATCATCAAACTAATATTTATATTTATTGAATATTAGACAGAGATAACCCACAAAACACAAAATGCTGTTTTTAAATGTGAAAACCTACATCACCCCTGTGAAAAAGTATTTCCCCCCTAAACCTAATAACTGCTTGGACCACCCTTGGCAGCAACAACTGCAGTTAAATGTTTGAGATAGCTTGTGATCAGTCTTTTACATCCCCATGGAGGAATTTTGTCCCACTCTTCTCTACAGTTTTAATTCAGTCACATTAGATGGTTTTCTAGGATGAACTGCCCTTTTAAGGTTTCGCCACAGCATCTCAACTGGATTCAAGTCCAGACTTTGACTCGGCCAATCCAAAACCTTACTTTTGCTCTTTTTGAGCCACTCAGACATGAACTTACTTGTGTGCTTTGGGTCTTTGTCTTGCTGCATAAACCATTAGTACTTCAGCTTTAGGTCATGAACTGATTGGTGGATATTCTCTAGGAGGATTTTCTGATAGAGAGCAGAATTCATGGTTTCGTCAATTATAACAAGTTGTCCAGCTCCTGTGGAAGCAAAGCAGCCCCAAACCATCCCACTACCACCACCATGTTTACTGATGGTGTGAGGTTCTTCTGGTGGAATACAGTATTAGCTTTACACTGGATGTAACAGACCCATGTCTTCCAAAAAGTTCAACCTTTGACTCATCAGTCCACAGGAGATTATCCCAGAAGTCTTGGGGCTCCTCTAGATATGTTTATTTACAATTGCCAGTCGAACCTTTATGTTCTTTTTGGCCAGCAGTGGTTTGCGCCTTGCAGCTCTCCCATGGATGACATTTTAGCCCAGTGTCTTCCTTATTGTGGAATCATGTAGACCAGGGGTGCCCAGTCCTGGTCCTTGAGAGCCCCTAGGCAGCATGTTTTAGATGTTTCCCTCTTCCAGCACACCTGATTCAAATGATCAGCTCATCATCAAGCTCTGCAGAATCCTGATAATAATCCTGATCATTTAATCAGGTGTGCTGAAAGAGGGAAACATGTAAAACATGCTGCCTAGGTTCTCTCAAGGACCAGGATTGGGCACTCTTGATGTAGACGGACCTTAACTAAGGCCAGTGAGGTCTGTGGATCTTTTGATGTTCATCTGGGTTCTTTTGTGACTCCTGGATTAGATATCAAAGTGCTCTTGGAGAAATGTTGGTAGGCCGGCTACTCCTGGGAAGGTCCACCACTGTTCCATGTCCCTCCATTAGTGGACAATGTCTCTCACTGTGGTTCTCTGGAGTCCCAGAGCCTCAGCAATGGCTTTGTAACCCTCTCGACTGATGGATGTCAATGACTTTGTTCCTCATCTGTTCTTGAATCTCTTTAGAACGTGGCATCATGTGCTGCTTTTTCAGACCCTTCAGCTACTTCACAAAACCACACAGGTTCTGTTTAGTGATGTTTAGATTCAACAAACCTGGCAGTGATCATATGTGGGTGTGGATGGTGAAACTGAAACCAACTGCCAAATGAATTTGGTCATTTGGTAGATTGGTAGCTAAGGGGACAATGACTTTTTCATATAGGACAAGATAGACTGGACAGCATTTTTCTTTCAAAAATGAAATCATCATTTAAAAACGGCATTTTGTGTTTTTTGGGGGTTATCTTTGTCTTACATTAAAATTAGTTTAATGATCTGAAACATTAAAGTGTGACAAATATGCAAAAATATTGCAAATTCGACATACAAGAAAAAAAAAGGCCTCTAAATTGCTCTCTGTCCGTGGTCAGAGTTGGTCTTCTTAACTGTGCTAGTCATTCCCACTAACAGAGCACAGCTCAGTGGTGGTTAAGAACACCAGTTTCAAATTAGTTCACCTGAGTGAAGTGAGCAGCTCTGTATGTTTCCACTGCTAATAACTTTTAACACAGTAAGCATACAGCATATCAGGCTTCAAAACAACTGATTCTCCTGCTTTCTGGTGTGATGTAAATATCCAAGCCGGACTGCTACCAGCAGCTGTGTGACAGTAGTAAACAGGCCTCATCAATTAAACAGTCTGATGAAGACAGAGAAAATTAGAAAATCATGCACATGAACAAGAGACACCCAGACTGTCTTCCTCAGATAGGTGAGCAAACAATTCAAGCAGTATCATTATCTCAAGCCTGAAAATTACGATATGGTGTGTAACAGACACAGACACCGAGTCTGACATCAGAATGTCATGTTTTCTCTACTGCCGTTGTTGGTCTGCGAATTGAAGCCTGTTTTTCAAGGACTGCTGACTAATACTAGTTAGTAGTAGTAATATTGATACATATTGATCAGTTTTATTAACCCAATATTAATACAGACCTGCAGAAATGAGGTTAATTTTGAATTTCGCCACTGCACAGATAAAAACTTTAATGTTAACTAGGGATGCAATTTACTTAACCAATAGCGGACTATGTTAACAATTATTAACAATAATCAATAATAATGGTTCAAATCACTGAAATAAAGTACACATTTTTCTATATGCTTGTAAAACAGTTTTTAACCACTGACATTTATTGTTTGCCACAAAATTAGTTTGGTTACATTAAGAAGTTGAAGAACAAAGTCAACCTACACTGAAGCCACAGACAGTGTGACAGTGGGGAAGGGGCTGCACACTTGGGGTTTGTTTAGTCAAACAGACTTTTGCATTTTCTTTCTGTGCTTTCATGGTGGTTTGCATCTGATGCATTTCAGTGAAACTCTAAACTACTGAGAAATGTTCTTATTGCTACTGCTGAAGTGTCCATCACCGGTACATATCACTACTGTGTGTCTATGATTTAACAGTAAAATATTCAGCTGTACAGTAGCCCCTTGCCATATTGCGGTTCACTTTTCGCAGTCTCACTTGGTGAGTGTTTACTGGAAATAACCGTCAGAGAGCCAGTGACAGTCTGTAGGATTACCCCTAACATCATCATCAGTTTCCCAGTAGGCAGCCGGACGTCCTCGGTGTCGACGTGTTTAAAATATGGCAGAGTTTTTCCCAAGTGGGCGTTTCAAGTGGATCGCTGCGTCGCTAGTTCCATTATCGGACATGGCTGTAGAAGCTCCTCTTGATGGAAAGTTTAAGAGCATAGGAAGTGTCTATAAGAGTGTGGGAAAGGTTAATAACAGCGTGGGGAGAGTTTATAAAGCCTTAAAATATACATATAAATAATAAAATAAATATAAAGTCACTACTTCGCGGAATTCATCTACCGTGGAGGGGTTCTGGAACCTAGCTCTCACGCTAGATGAGGGATTACTGTAATTGATTTTGATCTGAGGGGGAAGACAGCAGCGATGAAAACATGTTTACTGCTGTAACGTTCTGCAGTATAGTCCCATACTGCAGCTGCCTCCTGGATCAACCACACGAAAGGAGGAGGAGGAACAACATTATACACAGAGGCTGAGGCTTAAATAAAAACTGGGGGTGTGTGTTAACTGTGTACAAATTGCTTCACACTCCTGTCTTCTTATCTCGCTTTGCTGCCTTCAACCCCACTGCCAACCCACTCTCCCGAACCCCTCCACCCCCCGCCAACGACAATGCCCCACCCTGCGTAAGGCTGATTAGTCCTTCAACAGCAGCATGGCTAATTAAAACTGCCTCCTGCTTGTTAACAACCACACTCCACCACACACCCACGCATTCCAAAGTAAAGCTCTGAGGCTCCAGATTCACCAGAAATCCTGCCAGACTGCAGGCTTTGGTGATTCATGATCCATTTATACTGTCTAACACACAAATTCAAAGAAATGAAGAAGCACACCCAACCTCATGCTATCTACAGGGCTATATTTATTCATTATTGACATGATTAATGTTGAAATATACTTTTCAAGTGAAACTCAGAGTTAAGACAGTAAATCTTTTCTTTTATGTACATTTAATTTAACTAAATGCTCGTAATATTCATATTTACCTCTGCCCTATCACAGACAGCAGATGAACTATATCTAATTTCTTTATTACCTCAATTCTTTATACTGTA
The DNA here is from genome assembly GCA_024666655.1 of Dascyllus trimaculatus. Classification (NCBI taxonomy): domain Eukaryota; kingdom Metazoa; phylum Chordata; class Actinopteri; family Pomacentridae; genus Dascyllus; species Dascyllus trimaculatus. Next base: position 1,131,875 of record CM045446.1, on the reverse strand, counting down.
AAAATGGTAAAAGATAAAATATTTATAATCATAACATCAGAATTTTAAAAGACTTCTTCTAAACAAATATATAAGGTCATTCCATTACTAAAACAACACACGTTGGCCTGGATGCCAATATATTCAAAGCTACACTACTGCTAAATAGCATTACATTAAATATGGATGTTATTTGTATTCAGTACTCTACACACATGCAATTACAATCTGGAAATGTTAAAGGTACAATCAGCAAAAAACTGGTTCTAATAATAAAACCATCATTATGGGTTCACAATATCTCCTAAGAAATTCTTAAATGGAAGCAGTGCTCTGCTCTTCTAGAAACTGGTTGCCTTGCAGGAACCAGTAACCAGCTTTGATTTTGAAATACATCCTGTCAAAAAGATACATAAATAAGGTTTTTTAGATATTTGGTATGTTAAGTACTTAACAAATGTGCAATACAGTGTGCATGTGTATGATTTCCGTCAACTTAATAGAGTTGTTAGCTGCAGCTGAGGTCACATTCATCCACCCTTCCTGCCACGCATCACCCCACCAACAGTACCAATCAATATCCATCCAATGACAATGCGAGACCTACCGTGGTGTTCAAAAACAACAGTGAGCTTTGTCAATACATCCTTATTGCCTCTAATAACGCAAACCGAGAGTCAGTCCACAACACCCTATACATCCCTTAATAATGTCTATTTTAAACCACATTTACTGGGACCAGAAGAATGTGCACCCCAGTGCTCTACAGCGCAGTCCAGCCCTGCAGTTCTCCTGCATACATAGGGAAGCTGTGGGGCTACAAAATGTATTTGAATCAGCAGGTACGTTCGGCAAGAAGATATCAGTAAGTCTCTCTACAACTGTTTAAGTTGGCCTATGGTAGACGGTGATAGATCATCCAATCACCTGACAAGTGTTGAACATGCCTGCACTTGTCCACACAGTTTCCAAGGACAACTTACTTATGCCATCTGCACTTTTCCTGTTGTCACAAAGCAAACTGTACCAAACCATATCATTATTTTCATCATGAAAAAACAAGAACCAAAGACATTCAGGCTAAGATTTCAGAGTTCATTAGAAAGGGTAGTCATTCCATTTGGAATATGAGGTATGGCATATTTGCAGTGCTTTTTGTTTTTCCATCTGTGTGAGGGGATTGTGGTAAATGGGAACAGGCAGGCTGACAGGCACAGCTTCGTGTGAGCAGCAGCACTGACACAAGGCTGGGGATGATAAAAGAGCATTAGGAAATGAACATCCTGCCAAAACAACAGTTTACCACAATGTCAAAAAGTGCTGATTTTAGTGATAAAAATGCCTACAACATTAAAACTATTGCTGTTAAATGGAAACAGCAAGCTGACTAATGACTTTACATTCTCAGGTCTCATCATGGCCAAAGCATTGCCAACCATTTCAGGTGTATCAACGAACAGACACTGAAAATGAAAGAACTTGCAGGAACCATTGGACAGTAGCAAGAGAAATAAAAATGTCAAAAAAGTCCAACAAGAAAACAGTAATGAGGGCCAGACTTCCTATGGCGAAGATGTGACACATTCTGTGCCTAACACGAGCTGTGTCAAACAGACACAACAGGCTGAAGTCGCAGTTTGTGTGTCATTTGTGCAAGTGCTTGCAAAGTGTGTTTCTCTCATTGATGCATATGCATTTAAGAAGGATAGCACATGGTGCGAACAAAAAGTTCCAAGACTGATGTGTTGCACGTGCACAGAGCTCGTCACAGTCTCACACGTGCAACATGTTCAAGCAGTAACCGTCAGGTGTTACAACACAATCAGCAGCAGGAGCTCAGTTACACATGTTTTTGAGATGGCTGGCAGGTGCACATTTCTCCATAGATGTCAAACTAGAGCAGAGAGCAAACAGCACAATGTGTGCAAATCAGCAGCCAGGATGATCCAACCTTCATGTTGAGGATTATCACAGCAGTTTCACAGTGAAAGAACCACAGTCTCCAAGACCTTCAGGAGTCGTCTTTGTTTTTTTCAACGTTCACATAGCTGTGCAACGGAATCTGAATCCCAGCATTGGACTGTCAAAGCAGAGTTTTATAGTAGCATCCTAAGGTGTCTGGGGGATAAATAACCTGATTTGTGGCGCAGTGATATGTGCCTGCCCCAATGTCTTGTGCGCTCAGTCACACTCTGGTGATAATGCTTTTTTTTTGGCAAACATAATCATAGCTCTCCACCCACCCTACTCACCATTTTGTTCCTTGTAACTTCTTCCTCTTCACCAAAATGAAATGCAAGTTTAACGTAATTTTGAAACAGCTTAGATTTGTACCTTACATGCAATGGCTCCACCTATCTACACAAGTGGCATACAACTCACACTTTACGCAGGCTATACAACCACAAATGCAACCTGTAGCATTTTTATACACTAACGTCTATTTTGGAGTGCTGGAGAGCTGCTGCTCTTCTGTTAATGTGTTGCTCTAGTTTTTGTAGACACACAGTCTAGCATCCATATCACATCCAAGCCTACTGCATCACTATCTGGTACGGTAACTGGTCTGCCCTGCTCTGCTCTGAACCTCGGCTCTGTCACTGTTGAGGAAAATTTAAGCTGAACCAGGTTTTTACTTCTGTAATGCAGTCAGTGATGGAGGGGGTGGGAGAGTGGAAAAGGGTTTACTTGAGCTGGGTGTCTTCCGCGTAGCAGTGGAAATTAATGTCATATTTATGCAAGATATTGCCAAGGGTAAGGCGGTAGATGATGAAGAGAAGTGGACCCAGGACAGAGCCTTGGGGCACACCTGTAGTGACAGAGGATGGGTTGGATCCGAATGATTTGAGTTGAATGAACTGAGTGCGACCCGAGAGGTGAGGTTTGAACCAGTCTAGTGGAGTGTGGCTGATGCCAATAAAGGATAATCTGTTCAGGAGGGTGGTGTGACAGATAGTGTCAAAGGCTGCACTCAGGTCAAGGATGGATGAGGATAGTGAGCAGGCCAGAGTGCTGTTTCTGAGCTATGGAGGGGGCGGAAACCAGACTGGAACTGTTCATACAGGTTATTATAAGATAAATGAGAGTGGAGTCGGGTGGGAACTGTTTTAGAGATGATGGGTAGATTGGAAATAGGACAGAAGTTATTGAAGTTGGAAGGATCAGCACCAGGTTTTTTTTTTCAATATTGGGGTAATTGCAGCAGTTTTGGGTTAGCAAGGTTGGGTAAGGATGCAGGAACATGTGTCTCCAGGAAGGCAGGAAGGTGATGTCCTTGTGGAGGTGTAGTACAGCCGACAGAGGCTCAGACAGGTGGTAGTGCAGTCAGAAGAGCTCAGCTGCTAAGTACTGAAACACACCCACCACGGGTCGGTGGATAGGCAACAGAAAGAGCTATGCACACACGGACCAGATGGATATCCTGCCAGTCCACATTGTAGACAAGTTCTCAGGAAATGTAGACGTCCAGGAGAATACACCAGGTGAGGCTTGATAGCCGGGACAGGGCAGTTGGGCTAATCCTAGTCAAACACACCCACACGGTAGTGTCAACCGTCTTTGCAGGGGTAGATGAGGAATAAATCTTCCAAGTGAGAACAACTGCAGAGTCAGTTCGTTCGTCAAACTGTAAACAAGTTTCAGAAGTTAAGTTATGTTACCAACGAACAGCAGCAGCAAGTCCGGCCAGTGTTCACTCTACCAGTCATTGTATATACCATAATGTGAACAGTGCACTTTACTGGTACTATAGCGCTTCTAGGTAGATGCTAGTTTGCATTTCCTTGTCTTAGTACTTGTACTCTGTGCAATGACAATAAAGTAGAGTCTAATCTAATGTAATCTAGTTATGAATGAAAGGTTTCCTGTCATTAACAAATAACTTTTATTGTTTGGGTTTTAATGTGTCGGTTCCAGATATCAGTTATCGGCCTTTCTGGATTACCAAAAACCAAATCAACATCAGCCTAAAAAACAAATTATTTCAGTCAATCCCTAACACACACGCACGTCAATCCCTAACACACGTGTATGTGTGTATGCGCACACACACACACACACACACACACGTTTGTGAGCCTCTAGGGGCAGCCCCTCAAACAAACACATTTACACAATAATCCTATTAGAAGCAGAAGGTCCTCTCTCTCTTACTCTCTTCATCTGTCAATACTCCCTCTATCTCATCCGTCCGTCCCTCCCTCTCCTCCTCCATCCACTCTCAATGCCAGTCAATATGCTGCTATCTCTGCCCACTTTCATATTCTAATTTAAACAGGCTTTGCTGCAGCCACGAGCAATCAGTATCCAACAATAGCTGCAGAGAGCTCAATAGCTCAACACAGGAATTAATTTTAGGACCATAAAGTGAAGGAGGTGACATGCTGTTCTCACTATGCTTCTGTTCACTTTGTACTGCTGCTACTCTCCCACTGTGAAGCCTGTCAATATAACATATTCTTGTCTCTTCTTTTCCCCTCTGTCCTCCTCTCCATCCTCTATGAACTTCAGCCCCTCCTGTAAGCCCTCTGGCAGCCCATAGACGAGCTAACAGCTACAGATTAGAGGTGTGCCACTTCAACTAATTATTCTGGACGTGACACACAGTACGGCATGCAACCAATATCTCTGAAGTATCTGTAACAGCAGACTGCAAATGTAATGATTCTACTGTATAGAGAACCAAATTGTTATAGATATTTAATTCAATTTAATTTAATTTAATTTAATTTAATTTAATGAAAAGGGTTAGTGGGCACTTTCTCTATATGTGTGTGTGTGTGTGTGTGTGTGTGTGTTTGAGAAAGTGCGGTTGTGACCTTGACTGCCAAATAACCTTTTTCCAGTGGAATATGACATGTAACATGACATACATCTTCAGAGCTGTGTACGTTATGTGACCACAAATAGGCCATACTAGGTTCATGATTAATCAATAGGTGGTCAAGGAAATTTTGAGAATTATGAGCAGAACGTTACAATTCAGAGATCCCATTCATGGGAATTTTTTTTTATCATTCTACAACCATGAGATTAGGAAATAAACGCTCCTGTGTAACCATAAATAGATAGAGGGCTCACTTGTTGTCATCCCAGTTATTTGGTGCCATTTAAAAGGATGCAGTTTTTTAAGCCAATTTCTGCTCCAGTATAAAATGTGAATAATTCACCATTAATGTGTAAAAGTGATTTCTAAGGTATCTGCAAGAATGCATGAATCCACATGTGGAAAATACTGCAGCACCACTTTACCATCTGATAATGAGTCATTAACGGCCAGCACCTGAATAACTCCAAAGAAAGCAGCACATACAGTAATTGGTAACAATAAGTTACTTGAGGTCAGGCTGGCAGACAGCAGTAAACATGTGGCAATGATTAGTTCAACAAAATCTATAAAGCAAAATAATGATCACTCCTGATTAAGTCTGAACCAGCTACTGAGCATCACTAGCAATGTCTCATTAATTACTCATTACTTAACCAGGAGTTGTGAATTCCCCCACAAGTGGCTGCTCATCAGAATCAAGAGGGACTACTCATTATAATGTATCACTTTATTTCAGAGGCACAAAAATGGGAGGTAATGGTCAAATAATCATGAAGTCAAGGGAGTTAACTTGAATACTACTCAGTATGATATGTCACTTGCACAGAAAAGGTAACTAATGATTAAGTAATGAGCAATGAATGAGGCTTTGCTAGCTTGCACCACTCAGCAGCGGATTCAAAGTTAATTAGGAACTGCTCACTGAGAAGGAGGTCCATTACTTCATTTCACTACATATTTATAAACTAATTCTTACCTAATGGGTCATTAATGTAGTTTCTCCCAGTCTGTTCTCTCATAAGACACCATTATCTAGTATCTTCTCTAAGGACATCTCCTGGTCCTCAGTTCAGAGTTATTTAGCAGAGTACAACGTGCTACACACTTTCTCAGTAGGTCACACTAACATATGATTACATCTAGGCCATTAGAATGTATATTATATATGCTGCACTACAAAAAAAGACAGGATTTTTTTACAGGCAATTTGACTGACTCTATTTGGAATGAATTAATAATTTTCAAGCAATCTCAGGCCCCGTTCAGGAACGACTGACATTTAAACCACTGACAAGTGAAGTGAATAACATTGATCTGTACAAATGCAATATCCTGCTAAGAAACCTTGGGTTCTGGCATTCATGTGGATGTTACTTTGACACATAACAGCTACCTGAAGTTGGTACAGATCAAGCACACACACATGGCAAGAGCACTCCACGATGACAGTGGTTTTGCCCAACTGAGCAACACTCCCTAAAAACCCCACAGTAACTGCTCAGGAACAGGTCAAGGAAAAAGCAAAGAGTCCAGGGTGTCAGTCCAGCTTCCAAACTCCTCAGATCCCAATATGATCAATCATCCTCAGAATGTGCAGGAAAAACACCCAATTCACAGAATCTACTGAATGTTCTATTTTTTTCCTAACATGGCAACGGTCTGCTCTGATGAATTACCACAAAGCAAAGGTAAAACACATCTCATCTGGCCTGACTAATTTACTGCCTTCCCTGTGCGGTGTAGCTCCACGGCTAGTTTTTCCTGACATTTCGGGGGCTCAATATTGTATTTCATAAAAATGTAAACATTTCTTCTGTTGTTGGCAGACGTGCTCTTTATATGGGAAACCCTGTATTAAATAAGGAGTGACATTGAAGCCACAAAGGCCAAGCTATCCTGACTCTAGTTCCTCAACTACTCAGCAGTGATATTAAAGGTCTGTCTGGTCTGACTGGGATTTGAACTGGGGCTCACTGCTGATGGTATTTGCACCAATGAGGTGTGGGACCAAGTGGCTACTGAGTCGCCCCTTCAGCAGTGTCTTCTGTTCCTTTATTGCTGCCTGATGGTGCCAAATTCATCCTGTCTGGCAGGATTTTAAGGAAGAGAGGTTTAACAAAAACAAAAATATACATATGTGTACATAAAATGACACACAATATGGCCCTTAAGGTAAGAAGTAAACATATACTTATTATCATAAAGAACTGACGCAGGATCACTTTGGATTGCCGAAACTCAAGACATATGCCACAAATAAGACCAGAGGGCTGTACTATGAAAGAAGTTCAACATAGTCAAGCTTTCTTTGTGTTAGCCATCTTGACAAAACATAAAACCCCAAGCAAAGATAATGGTTATCCCAACAATAAGTATCAGCTGTCTTTGTTAACCAGGTTTTCCTGATCAGGTTCTGTGCACACTCCCAAAAAGGGGGCGTCTGAAGCGTCATGTCAGTCTTTGTTCATCGACTTCAGTCAAGAGGAACAGGCTAATATAATGGAGAGCTATAAAGAATATGAAAATGTATTCAGGAAAAAAACCACTGTTACTGCAAATGATGCAAGAGAGGAATGCTGAAAGAAACTGTTAATGATGTAAGTTAATATATTCATTTTCCTACTCAGTGACTCTTGATGACACGAGTATATGTGATAGTTATGGCAGCAGTTTAATGGCTCAAGCACGGCAATATGAATATTTTAACCGCATGCTGCTGGCACAGCTCAGTGCCCCACCCTACGACTGGGATCAGATGTCAAGCTGACTGCCAGACATGTGGACGTGTGCAAACAGGCGTCCTCATGTGTGGGTTAATGCATGTTGCATGTCCACAGTATTTTCCAAGATGTTCGTAGGTTATGCACTGATAATTAAAAGAATTATAAACTGTGAGATTGTTGCAAGCTGCAGAGGATTCTGTAGTAATTCACAGGGCTGAGAACTTTTACTCTTTTGAACAAATGCGACTACAGAGAGTTTAATGATTACTCCTATTCAGTTTCTTTTAAGTGCATTTAAGTACCAGCGTTGTCCAACAATCACACTTGGAGGAAAGCACAGAAGAAAAGCACAGAAGTTACCCACTCAACAGAGTGCAATACAACACAGCCACAACACCCACAACACATGCTAAGATGTGACTTTGGACAGCAGCTGCCAGACATACTTCACCCAAACTGTTTCTATGCTTATATGTCTGACGTGATTGTCTTCATTATCAATCAGTCTGCTGGTTATCTGTTGGCTGTTTATAAAAAAAGAAAAATAACTTGACCAACATTCAAACGCTCAGTTCCTTGTCATGTCTAATACAGAAAAATGTCAAATCATTATATTTTCATCCATTCATTCACTTTATTCTGCTTAACCAGACAGTCAGGTCACAGTGGCAGTAGGCTAAGCAGGTCATTGTAAATGCCTCTCTCCCCAGCTATGTTTTCAACTCCTCCTGGGGGATCCCAACGCATTCCTAGACTAGATGAGATATATAATCCCTCCAGCAAGTTCTGGGTCTGCCCCGAGGTCTCCTCCCAGTTGGATGTGCCTGGAAAGCCTTCAAAGGAAAACACCAAGAAGGCATCCAAATCAGATGCATAAACCACCTCAGCAGGCCCCTCTTGAGGTCTCTTTGGATGTCCAGGCTCTTCACCTGTCTAAGGTTGAGTCAAGACACCATGTGGAGGAAACATCATGTATCCATGACTCATTCTTTCAGTCACCCAAAGCTCATGGCCATAGGTGAGGGTTAGAACACAGATAGACTGGTAAATCAAGAACTTTGCCTTCCAGTTCAGCTCCCTCTTCAACATTACAGTCCAGTACAACACCTGCATTACTGTAGAAGTTGCACCAAATCATCCAGTCCATCTCACACTCCTTTTTACCATCACTTCTGAACAAGATTATAAAATACTTTAACTCCTTTGCTTGTGACAGCAACTGCACTTTAACCCAGAGGGAGCAATCCAGCGGGAAAAAACAGGGCTCCAGACTGACTTTTTCACTGGTTGCACTGGTACGACCAACATTCTCAGTTGGTCACACCTACCACCAACACACAGGAGAAATGCCTCACTAGGCTGAACATCTTCTTATCAATATTTACCGATGTTTCCTTATTCGCCTCACAGCAGATGCTGCTAGGTGGCTGCAGTGCTCTCAGACAGGTGTGTGGGCAAAAATGACTTTGAAAAGAGTAAAATCAGGTGATGTAATGTCAGATTTGTCCAAGATGAAACCGAGTGATTCTATCCACATGCGCTGTTTTCTATGAGCAGAGAAAACATGCTTTTGAATGTAAATATTGCAGTCACTCATGTTCATACAATGGCAGGAAGCTAAAATCATGAATGTGAATAAAGTTCATTTATTTTGCAGCCCTACTTCTGCATTAGTCAATAAAACTGAATGCAGTGAATTTTTTTCTCCACCAGTTCAGTTGGTATCTTCCTACCTGCACCTGAGCTGTGATCATTAGGCATGTCTGAGCTGGGACCTCTGTCCTTAGTTTTGTTTTAACCCTTAGAGGTCTGCCGTCATGCCGCCGTGATATGATCATATGACATTTTTGAGACATCAGAACAGTAAAACTAGTGCACGTATGGTGCTGCTGTCAACTTCACATGACAGCTTATTCTACTCATCAGGCAGGGAAAGACTGCCAGAGGCACAGAGGAAAGAAAAGTACTACTTTCCACCGCGATGGCTAACACCGTAGCTAGCAGTGGATATAGCATCGTCAAAACAGCTTAATGATCATCATGCACTCACAGACTGGAAGGTGTTGATTCTTATCTCGACTGTTCAATATGTGGCTACAACACGACCCAGTGTCCACTGAAGGTCACAACATGATGAATCCAACAGAACCACATCATCTGCAAAAAGCAGAGACACACCTCTGAAGCTCTCAAATCTGACACCCTCTTAAACCTGGTTGCACTTTAAGAGCCTCTCCATGAATATCCCAAACAAGGACAAGGAGCAACCAAGGCAGAGTATAACCAAAAACATGTTTGACTTTGCCCCGAGGACACGAACACAGCACTCACTTTGGCTATACAAGAACCACATGGCCTTGATACCCCATGCTCCCACAGTACCCCGCTTGGTTCCCTGAGGGACATGGTCATTAACCTACTCCAAGTCCACAAAACACACGTGGACTAGTCAGTCTAACTCCCCAACTTCCTCGGCAACTCCACAGGGGTAAAGAGCTGGTCCACTGTTCCATGGCCAGGACAGAATCCACATTGCTCCTCCTGAACCCGAGGTTAGAGCACCCTAGAATAAACTTTTCTTGGTAGAATGAGCAGTGGGACACCCAGATAATTGGAGCACACCCTCTAGTCCTCCTTTCTGAAAATAGAAACCGCCATACCTGCCAATCCACAGGTATTGTCCCTGACTTCCACACAACACTAAAGAAACCTGTAAGCCAAGACCGCCCAACAATGTCCAGAGCCTCACATGTCAGGGAAACTCATCCACACCCAGTGTCCAGCTACCAAACAGCTTCTTGACTGGCCCACCAACCTCTGCCTAGTATTCTGTGAGGCTTACCCTCAGTCTTCAGACTCTACCTCCCTCACCGAAGTCATGTTGGTGAGATTTAGGAGAGCCTTAAAGTGCTCTTTTCAATATCCTTAGTCTGAGTTAGCAGTTCTACTCCCCAAACACAGCCTGGGCTTCATATTTGAGAAGTTTAAGTTAAATATTTGATATTTATGCTTGAAAATGCTGATCAGTTATCAAGACAGATTGTAATTATGTTCAGTTTCCTGACTAATCGATTGATCAGCTGCATCACTGCACTAATTTTGGAAAATGATTAAATGAAATGAATGGAAAATCCTTACAGTTTCAGTGAAGGCGGTGTCTTTTTCCTGCTCTACAACAAACCTTCTGTGTACCCAGAGCCCAGAGGGTTTTCACTTATGCAATCAGAATTTGGGGTTTGGACCTTGTGCTCCATAGTTTCATCCAATTCAGGATATCAGAAGCAGAAACAAAGAGCACAGGTTGCATGAATCAATAACGTCATACAACAACAAATTGACATTGATTAATCGTTGCTTGAAATAATCCAGTCTTGCTTCATTGTCTGGTTCTGGATGTGGTCATTAAATGTCAATATAGCATTACTGGAAGAAGAAGACTGTGGCATATTCAATACTGGCATTTACTTTTTACTCAGAGTCTGTTATTGTATTTTCAACTGTTATGGTACTCCAAGGGAGGCCTGCTCCCAGGCCTTTTGACCATGGCATGTTTGAAAGTGTCAGTAGTAGTGGTGATACACCTCTCAGTCTGGGGTCCAGTCTGTCTGGGTTGAGGATTACAGAGATTTTTTAAAGCATTTTCCAAAGGTATTACATTTTAAATGTTATCAAAATCACCCATAAGTCCTCGAAAATACTTTTGTATACAACAAATCTACAGTAGTGAATACAAACATATTTCCAGAGGGAATATGCTTCCTTTTATACAACAAGCAAATGTAAAGTAACACATCTGGTAAGTTTCTGTGATGTTGACATGAACATACCAGTAAAATGTTCACTGACTGACAATCTATTTGATGCACCTCCTGCCAGAATATGCGGTCTCAAACTACACTATCTGCTCATGTTATCACCATCATCATCAACCTTTTTCAAGGTTACGTTCAGGCCTTTACAGCGCATGGTTAAAGTTAGAGACTGGCCATGCCCTGGGTTAATACAGAAAGACATCTACAGCACGCAGCATATTAATTAACATTGAACAAAGCCATGATCTTTGCTTAACATTAACAAAACCACAGATGAGAATCTGGATGCCAACGCTGGACTCTGAGACCTCCACATCAGTGGCCTCACAGAGACTCAGTTTACGGTGAAGAACCAGAAAAGGCTCGACACTGCTGGAGGATATGTGGCTCTAATGAACTGTCTTTGTAAGCGTCACCTGTAAACTAAGCCGTCTCGCCTTTATTTATTACATACACACACTATCACCCAGTCAATGTGGTCGTTGTTACTCATGAAAATGCTGTGGTTATTCCTGTGGAGTTCCTTCTCTCTTGAGTCTGAGTGTAGGCAATATGTAACCCCATGCAAAACCACAACACACACAGGGCGGCAAAAAGCAGGTGGAGTGAACAAGACTATGTTGTGTTTTTTTTCCCTCCTTGATACAAACAACACAAACAGCTGATTACTGTCCTAAATATCAAACCAGGCTCTGCTGTCAAGTCCAGAAATGAATTCAAAACCAGGATCCCCCACACTCTGTCATCCATTCAGTGAGGGCCTAAAGCTCATCCACCATCTGATCACAACACCAACTGCTACACTCTCGCATCTGTCAACAAGCATGAAGGCACTTGTGAATCAGCACATTTTGAACAAATCAATGAGTTAGGGTGAACTGAGGCTCTGCTCTGTGTGGTACAAGCTTGGATTTGTATAATGCTCCACAGCCCACAGGGCAGCCTGCAGTAGTGATTTACATGAGGCCAAATGACCCCTCCAACATAAATCTAACAGCTATCAATGCCTAACTCAGGATTATGAGCTGGTACCTTATCCATCTTTCTCTGTGGCAGCTGCAGAATATTGGGTTGAGGAATGACAAGGCTCTGCTGTGCTCAGTTTAATTTAAGTCAGGATCATTAACAAACACTAGTGAAAGATCTGCATATACACCAAGCAAGTGCTACTCCAGCACACATCCCAGAGGTTGGTCCGCCGCCTCTCCAGCACTGGAGATAATGGCGAACAGAGAGGCGCAGCTTCCCTACAGGAATATCTCTCACTGATAGGTTGTAGGAAACGCCGAACCTCCCACGGGGAACTACTAATACAAAAAATGGCTGTTAACTGAAATACGCCAATTTGTCACAAAGCAAGTTCAAAAGATACTGCAGGATGTGTAAAGGAGTTCGGCGATGCGATAAGCCTCCGCCGGGGAGACAGGCACCTGGCAGCTGTGAGCTTTATTCACCAGGTCTTGACAGCTCCAGGGCTAAATAAGATAGTGTTAGCAGGTAACAGGATGGTGCCACACTGTTCCATTTCCAGAGCCTCCTCCTGGGAGGCGCCTGACTCCATCATGAGAACGAAGGATGCTGCGAGGGAGGATGGAGCCTCATCCCGAGCCGCTCGGGGCTCCGAGGTGGATCCGCTGCTAGCATCCAGATGGAAAAGCAGGTTAGCTGCATTCCAGCAAGGAGACGGTTAGTCAGACCGACAGGTGCAACAGCATCCTCCTCCAGCCACACGCAGCCTCCGCACACCGCTGTCTCCACCTTGACAAATATTCGGAGGAAAATAGCCAAGCCAACGACCAACACGTCCCCGAGCAGACAGGAGACAAGCCTGAGTCCACAGGATGGACGTTGTTGAATCGTGTGAAGGACTAAGTGGAGCTAGCTGAGGAGCAGGAGACGGAGCGGAGCGCGGCTAGCTGGGCTGCTGCTCCCTCGGCTCGTGGCTCTTTTCTTTACCCTTTGCTCAGATAAAACAGCGGACCAGAAAACGTTCCACATGTGTACTGTTAGACTCACCTCTCTGCCATTTTTCCCGACGGTTTTTAAAATCCGTTTACAGTAAATCCTACAGCGTCTCCCATGTTGCCGAAATTGCGGTCGCCGCAGTCACCGAGTCACTCCTTCCAGACTGCTGTCAAGCTGCCAACAACGTCGCACAACGCGGCCAGCCGGCGCCTTCACAATAAAAGCTGCACTCAGAAACACTTTTGTCACACAGTCGTATACACAACTGCTAAACACGATGAAAGACTTGCTGACAAAGCTCAGAATAAAACAGCAAAGCAGTGGCTTGACAATGAAATTTTATTATTATCATTATTACTTAATGGGAAGCATTTTATCTTTTGAAGAGTGGTAAAAATGTGTTATCCCCCTTACTTTAATGTAGCCTGTACTATGAAAACATGTCACAAACTCATGTCAGCAGCCAGCAAGTTGGAGTGCATTTTATTGTGCTGCATGCTTGTATACCTATAAGTTAATGTAAAACAATAGACACATTTGACAACCCATACACAGTTCGATGTTCCTTATCCTGGTGTTTCTTCTCATAACATCATAGCTATTTAAGAGATTGTCATGCAATACGGTCAAGTGTCAGTGAGAAGAAGTTAGCACCAGAGCACAACAGTCTTCACTTTCCTCACAGAACCACCAACCAACTAAATACACCACACAAAATAGAATGAAATAAACCACCAATATTATGTTATGATGGGAACTTTCACAAACTTCCGGTCTGAGGTAATTTTGGCTGACCTGACGCTTAGGGGAGCCAGCACTTGTGGTGATGCATTAAATGAAAAGGACTGCATATGGATGTGGGCTTGTCAGCGATGTGCTGCTCAGCGCAGGTTTCATGTGGGATTTTTGGGTGATGTAGTGAGAATGTGCGGGATGGCAGCACCCTGTGCAAATGTTTAACACATCACAGAGATGCCACAGACAGAGACCCTCCTACTGAGAGCCAACCTGAGGAATATCAGGAGACATACACATTGTGACTAAGGGACGAAACCTATCTGTCATCTGGTGATATTTGGTGTAATTTAGCATGACCACTGTCTCTGAGAATGAACCTAGTAGGTGTCATTTGGTTGCTGATCACTGGCTCAGTCAGATAGTTGTGGTAAGTGCTGCATTGTGATTCGCCCTCGGGGACAGAGAGAGCGTCCTCCTCCTCTGGGGTTGAGGTTGGACAAGGCTTTAGGTCAGAGTCAGGACTGGGACAGGACACTAGACGTTGAGGTTAAAGCAAGAGGCTGGGAGTGTAGAACGTCAAAAGGTGTCCTCACGAACATGGAGGGACGAACGTGTGTTTGTTTGTGGGCGCGCTCGCCTCTTGCGCCCCCCAGTGGAGACTGAGCAGAACTTCTGATGCCTGAGTGAAGGTGGAAGAGAATTCAAAACCATCTTCATAAATATTCAACATGAAGATACTTCATGTAAATTCACTTTATTTTAATTTGGAAAGTGGATGTATAAATGCATACACATAGCATGCTTTTACAGAGGGAGACTTCAACAGGATGATGCAGATTTATCAACCACAAAACAGGTGTCCTATACAGGAGCTGTATCTCAGTAGAAGTGTTAGAGCCGAGGGATGTCCCAGTCTGGTCTCCCCACACTACTAATAATGAGGCCAGTTAGAGGGCTGCACACAGGTTCATAGAACTGGAGTTACATGTGGTAATCAGAGTTTTTCTAGCAGAACTTTTTTTGCAGAACCATTTCTCTGTTGTTCCCATACAGATGAATTTAGTTTTCTTTTCTGAGGTCCACCAATGTGGAATTCAGTGCTGACTGATTTTGTAATCCAATGATTGTGCAGCTGGTGTCTTGTTTTGCTCTTCAGATGTGATATTTAGTTGTCCAGAAGTAAAAAGAGACTCAGTATTTCCTACCTGTGCATCTGCTGCTGTATGATTCTTTTTGTCTTTTCTTTCTTGTCAAAATTGTCTTGTCCTAATTCTTTCAGACTTTTGCAATAAAATGAACTAATATCTACAACACTATATGCGTATGCCCTCCGCTCATGTTTGAAAATGAGTTCCTTTATGAGTACCAAAGACTTAAGTCTTAATCCTGGATTGTGTGAGATCCCACAGGGATGAAACACTCCAGAAGCAGACAGTGGTGCTAAACCTTTCAGGTGATTAACAGACAGATATTCTTGTTCTGCTGTTCAACCTCAGTAGGCTTGTTAGACTTTGATGAAGGAGCCGTTAAGTGTTGACTGCAGGGTGCAGCTGTAAGATGTATATGTTTCTTCCTTGAAGTAAAACTAGGCCACTTGTATTGGTTACAATGAACTGCCTTTGTGTTCACAGCAGAAACTAAAGAACCCATTCCACTGCTCTGCTCTTACACTGTCAAATTCACAGTAAATATGAGCTAAACAGTGGAAATAGCTGATGAGAGAAATGGGGAATGTGTGACCAGGGCTCTAAAGGCTATATTTGTTTAGCAATGAAAAGGTTGGCCTACTTCTGTTAGCCATGACCCTTTGTGTATTAAACATCAGATCATTAATGTGTGTGTTGTTGTGCTGTAACTGGTGTTACTGTGATCTACACTGTGTTCTGCCAAGTTTCCAATGTTCTTCACATTTTCACATTCATGGAAAATTAGTGGCGCTAGTCTAGTCAATCTCTCAGTT
Source organism: Dascyllus trimaculatus (assembly GCA_024666655.1). Classification (NCBI taxonomy): domain Eukaryota; kingdom Metazoa; phylum Chordata; class Actinopteri; family Pomacentridae; genus Dascyllus; species Dascyllus trimaculatus. The sequence goes on along the minus strand of CM045446.1, from coordinate 1,115,870 downwards.
TAGTTTTTTTCTTTCCTATAAGCTAAACTTCATAGAACATGTTGACTTGTGCTGGGGACAGCTGACTAATAGTTCAGTCACATCAGATCATAGCACGTTTACTGCAGTAGCACTAATCTAGTTTACAGACTTTTCTTTGTGTTGTCCAAAGGAAGTTAAAAAGGTAAGCCCTATCTACTATGAACAATCAAAAGCAAACTATAGCAAAACTATTAAAAAGAGGCCCAAAGCAGAACCTCAGTGGAACAGAAGTGAACACACCTTTGATCATTGACAAAGAAGGTAACAAACCTGTGATCACTGAAACTAAACTGAACACATCTGTGATTTCCAGTTAGCCTAACTGCATGAACATGATTATAAAATGAGGAGTGAACCCCAGAACTTTCTCAGTTTTGGACCTACGGGGTGTGTCTGTCTTCATGTCTACACCATGAGTCCACATAGAAAAGAAGTGCCAGAGGACCTGAAAAACCAGTTTGTGAGACTTCATCACACGACTTCATAGAAAGAAGCCTGATGAAAATTGGGGGCACATTTTTTGATCAAATGGAACCAAGAAAAATGTGTTGGACTCAGATGGAGTTCAGCATGTCCAGTATGGACCTAGCCAGAGGTACCACAGTGGATGCATAGTCCTGACAGTGAAACACAGAGATGATATTTATGGATGACACCATGAGTCCAGGTGGACAGATCAAAAAACTGACAAATATCCATCATGATAATGGTCACAGGCACACTGGAAAAACTACACAAGAGCTTCTTTTATTTTTAAAAATGAAATAAAATAAGAAACAGAAGCTATAACCTGGCCCAGTATGTTGCCTGACTGGAATCTAGTAGAACACCTTTGGGATATAACCTTCCAGCAAGGAGCAGCTGATGAAAACATTCTCTGAATATCAGTAATTAAAGGTGTACTGCCTCTGTATTTTAAATACAGCTCATGTAAACTGTTTTAATTTTGTGTGAGAACAAGTTCAAAGTAGAAGTAACGTAATTATTAGGAGGTGATACTGTGCTGAGTCATTTGACATTTATGGTAAAAGATTTAAAATTTAGGACACTGACACTGACACGGTGGGAAGGAACCAAAAAACTTCCTAGGATAGGGAGGAGGGGAAAAAAGCCTCCGATAGAACCAGGCTCAGGGAAGGCGGCTATCTGCCTCAACGGGTTGGGTTGGGAGTGGGGATGAGGGAGGAGGGGATGACAGTAATAATCTGTCTTAATACGGAACCTCATGAGTTTAAACCTCAGTGAAACCAGTAAGTTTTATGTTTATTTTAAAAACACCAGGGTTCAACTAAAATACAACAGTTGAATCCCATAAGCCTTTGGCTGTTTTTAAATGTTCCCACCTGGATAAGCATTCAATCTTGTCATCTAAGGATCAGAAACACTATGGAGAAATGTTAGATACGACAGGTCTCTCTGTCCCCATCATATAAATATATTTTAAAAGCTCCATTAAAACCAAGCTGTGAATCAGAGCGTGAAAAACAGCATCATAACAATGAGTCAGTGACACTGATGCTATTGAACCTGTTCTATTCTAAAATTGCCAAATGCTCCACCAATTTCAAGGAGACAGACAGCAGCACCTAATACATGGTCAGTAGTAAAAGACAGCCTCTTGTAGGAGTGTTTTGAAAAACTGATGAACCAGGTGTAAAAGATAATGTGTTTTTAGTGTATAGGGTTAAGTAGTCAGTAAAGATGCAGACAGCCTTTCTCTTGTGTCGGGGCTCTGTATTGCTTGGTTTCCTGTATTTTACTGTATCGTCACTCTGAACATCCACAGCAGCTGAATGGAGCTTTGAGTTGCAAATGTCTAATGGTCCTTTAAGGGAGGCCAGTAAGGAGTACATCCCACTAGTCCATTCTACAAGTAATAAAGGCACAAGGGTTTTTCTAAATCTAACTTGGCTATGACATGTGTTTGGTTATGTTTGTATGATGTCAGATTGAGTTAGAGCTGCACATATAATATAAGGAAATATACACTTGACAAATTATTGCTTTAAAGTCATGGATTAAACTCCTAAAAACTCTCTGTATCAGCGTTTAGAAACCTGCAGTTTGAAGGTGAAAATGGCATTGACTGCATTCTTCCAGCATATCAAAACACTACATGGACATGTCAACAAGGTTAAAAACTGTGTTTCACCAGAAAGGGCCTGAAATAGAGTCTTTGATGTTTCGATTGAACTCTAAAGGGTTTTCTCAATCAGCTTGATTTCCATAATAAAGGAGGACAGTAATATGACAAAGCATCAGGTATCAGAAGATATACAGTAACTGTCATGTGGTTACTTCTGTCAGCTTTGTTGATTTTTACAATTTGAAACAAAGACAAGAAAAGACCATTTTGCAGAAGAAGCTGGTTCCAGTACAGTACTTCTGAACCATCTTAGATGGGACACATTATCTTACTAAATCATTAGCTTGGATTTTATATCAAACACACTCAAACAAATGATTCAATGAATTGCTTCTTTATGAAATGTTAAGACTTTTGGTTTTATAAGGTTGTTTTTGAAAATTTGAGAAGCCTGCAAAGCTCTGAACTCTTTGCTCTGAGAGCTCCATCTAGTGGAGCTTTGTTGTAAAACCTGAAGGAACTCCGAGCACATGCTGGAAATATTTCAAAAGTTGTAAAATATCTGTACACAGTCTCTTAACTATAATCCTTATTTTATTTAAAACATGGTGACTGAATAGATTTAAACCACCTATTCACTAGCAAGGACCATCCCATTAGAGGTATGGTAAGCAGCTGGGAACGGCTTTGTTGAGGATCAGTGACAGCTCCTGGGCTGGCAGACCCCAAAAAGGCCCCTGGAGAGCAAACTGAGCAATGCCAGGTCTTTACCATTAGGGAGGAGCTTTAGCTACTTAGTTATATGAAGAGATCAAAAAGGCTCAGGTGTAGATCTGAACTAAAACACAAGCAAAGGTTGGACTGCCATCTTGGTCTGTTGGTCTAACTCAGGCAGCCTGTGGAGATACAGTAGATGTTGAATGGGATGGCAATATGGATAAATCTAGCTTGAGCTCTAGTGGAGCTTAAGAAGCTAGCAAGATGCTGATTACATCACCAGATTTATAGCTAATGAGTGGAGATAAATATACATATATACATATATATATATATATCTCATATAATATATTGAGGTTATAGTTTTATGTTGCGATACTGTTAGATTGTTAGAATTCTGGCACCAGAATTGCGAGCCAATGTTGGTTAAAGTCAGGGACAACATAAGAGCCACGATCGCAAATTAGGGGATAAAAACAAGTGAAATGGCATCCAGGTGTCACAAACAAGAGTGGGAGGTTGTTGTTGTAGGTGGTAGAGGTGAGACCAACTAGGATCCTGGTGGAAGAAATGAGAGCAGAAGATTGTTGGATGTGGATGGTACGGGTGAGGGAAACTGGCATCCTGGTGCCAGAATGAGAGCCAAAGAACCCCCAGCTAGGTTAAGGCTGTTGCAGATGGTTCATCCTCGTGACTGAAGCACTGGTCTTGCTTTTATTCTAATGCCTTGGGACAAGGGCATGGGTGTGGGAAACCTTGTGGTTTCTGGAACAGCTGCTGGCAGTGGTAGAGTGAAGATGATTGTAGGAGAAAGATCTGCTATAATTTTATGTTTTTTTGAAGGGATAGTGTGGTGGCTGGGTGACTTAGTGATCCATATATGTGAGCTAAATATTAAAGCTTCCAAAACAGAGGGCTGGGTCAAGAACCAGAGTCAGGTAGCCATTAAACTCTTGTCTCTGAGCTGGAAAAACAGAGCAGATTAATCTGTATAAAGAGAAAATGCATGAGTGAACTCTTCTGATGTGAGGTCTTTTGAATGTGCAAAGACTTTAGCGTGCATGATAAGAACACTTTAATGACTGTCGGTTGGTTGATTGGTGGAGACGGCTGGTCAGGAGAGGGAAAGAGTACTTCAGCTAGGTCTGTATGTTTGTCAGGTTGTCAGAAGTTACAAAGGTTTAACACTGTTGATGGCATGGTGGTAGAAGACCCCTTCTCTTTTAAAGCCTTCTGAAGGCCAACAATGGGCCGGTTGCAGATTTCATGTTTAAGGGGATCATCAGGAGATCTGCTGAGAGTGTGGGAGGCGACCAGCAGTTCTGACTGTGGAGGTAGAGCGAGTTGGACATCTAATCTGGAGCGAGTGAAAGTCATGTTGTAGCTGCTCAGTGAGGGGAAGCGATCAAATGGAATCAATGAAGAGTGTCTGATGCAGTTGGAGAGATTGGTGAGAAGAGCTCTGTTGAGAGTCATCACTTCAGGATGGACACGCATAGTTAATGGTGTTTCAGAAGCGACCGCAATCTCTTCACTTCCTGGGCCACGTTGTGCATTTGATGGATGTGAAAGAGATCTGGAGCTGGGCTGATCATTCCTCATCGCAGGGTCTGATGGATGAGAGGTCCGTGATAAGTCAAAGTTTTTTTTCCAAAACTTTTATACTGATGACACAGCTTAGCAATGGTGTTTGCTGCTACCGTGCAGATTCGATTACCGGCAGTCATGGTACAATGCATGTCAGTTAGATTACTGTCCACCTAGATCCCAACTTGCTCTGACGTCATGCAAACATAGGCAAAGTTAACATTTTCACGTCAAGACAAACACCTGGTCACCTGGTTTATGTACAGTGACAACTGATCTGATGCTAATTTGCATTAGTCATCCAAAACGAACCATGAACAGAAACACAGTCAGCCTGTATAGCATTTTAAAGGCTGCCCTGCTGTAGTCGAAACTATAGTAGACTGTGTATAAAGTCTTATATTCATCAGAGAACATTTTAATAGATGCTTGTTTCTGTAAGTTCCTGTCTGGACTAAAGGCTGCTGGAAGCTGTTTGTGTTGACTGTTGATTTTTAACTCTGTCCCTGCTGCTGCTGTCTGCTCTCATCCAACTTTCCAGACGAGGTGGAGTTCACTTTGACAAGCCCATTGTGTTCTCACTGTGTCAGTCTGGAAACATCCAGTAAGGAACAATGTTCAAACCCCAACTATAAGAAAACTGCCTCATTCAGTGGTGACCTGCTGGAAAAACACCATGTACCATGTAAAGGATTAAATCCCCTATACCGCCATGTGACCATACTTCTCATTATGGAGCACTTCAGAACTGATGACCAAAACCTTTCTTCTTTGTCCAAGTGAGCTTCTGTCAAAGGTTAGGGAACTGTGTGTGCCTGTCATGGTTTTGGTGTCCCTATCTAATTGTCCCATTCATACATTTTTGTGCTTGTCCAGTGAAACTGGGCCTCACAAAAAATAGGTGAATGATAAGGAGGTCACACCTACAAAGTATCTTTTAACTTCAGCTAGGTTCTATACTGTCTCATTTGCCCATTTACACACCAGCGGTGCAGAGCTGCAAGACAGGGTCATCTCCTGCCATCATTGGGGATCAGTGGGGGTTCTTGCCCAAGGACACTTAAGCAAATGCACAGGCTGGGGGTCTAACCACCAGTCTTATGATTAGTGAACAACCCGCTCTGCCACCTGAGCCATGGCCACCTGTGGTTCTGGTTAAAACAACATTGTGTTCTGTGGATTGTCCAGAACAACAACTGCTCCTTCTGGAAAGATGTGTTGAATTTTAAATTTCTTTCATCTGCATTGGATTGGTGCCCTTTAAGACTTACTGCTCAAATAAAATCTAGGCTAACTGTATAAATAGCCAGATTCTACTTGGGTGAAATCCGAGCACTCTCATTTATATTTTACTTGTATACTGTCTACCGTTTAGTCATTTTAATAACGTGTTCAATACATTTGAAGGAGAAAGTTCACCTGCAGCACGGTGAAGAATTCAAGGACGGTAACAGAAGCCTCCAGTTACACAGGCCTTTACCCAAATACCCCACAGTAGGAGACCATTTGTTTTTCATTATATCTGCATTTAAGTGATGGTTCAGAAAACACTGAATTTCCTGCCAGCAATAGAAATAGACATGTCTTTGCACTGAACTAAACTATCTAAAGTAACCTAAAGGCTGAGTATGTTAAACTATGTTTTCATAGGCTGACTGTCTTCCTGTTCTATTTACTCCACTGATTGGATCAGTTCATGCTTACTTTAATGCCGCTACAGCAAATACTCTGTAATTATCCACTCTATACGCCAAAAAACATGTCCAGACGAAACTTATATTTACTGTACAGTTCTGAATGTGCTAATTCATCCTGAGCTCGACCCTAGGATTTGGCTGTAGAAAGTGCACAGCGGCTGTTTGCTGTGCAGGAAAACACCTTGCCAACTGAACCTGTATAGTCACAATGACGCGTCACAAGACCGGTGGAGTTCCCCGCTGCCTGTGCGTAAAGTGCGCACCGCCCCTCTCAGTGTAGAGACCATGGATCTGCTGCAGTGTGATGCAGCTGTCTGATGAAGAGACATTCTGCTTTGCTTGTTGTCTGATGGCGGATCTCAGGAGCTGTATGTGACCTGCTGGTGCTGGTGACAGTAAAGACATGGAGCTAAGTACCAGCACAGCGGAGCTCTCTGAACTCCTGCTGATGCTGCCATGCCAATAGAGGGATGGTCTGCTGGAAACTGATTGTGCGCTTCCTGTTTAGCCGTATTATCCAGTTTATAAACGCCCACAACTCCGGATCAATATGTCATAACTTGGAAAAACACGGAAATGTGTGTCTGTGGTTACAGCAATAATGTGTATTTGTTTCTTTTAACCAGATAATAGAGACCAAGAAATGTTTGCAGTTAAATCAGATTTAACTTATATGCGTTTGGTATGTCTAATATCCTTGTTTAGAGTGTAATCATCATGATTTACGAAAGGGTTCTACATATAGGATGAGGAAATGATCTCTTTTGCAATCATCCTATTGGCTATAATCTTTGAAACACAACCCTCATGAATGAATACAAGTCTATAATAACATTTCAGTCACAATGTATGGGCAGTGATCTGTTTTTGACAAGTGGAAAGCAGTATTATATGAGTCAGGTTGGTCCTTTAAAGCTATTTCAACGGGTTAAAAACAAATAATAATTAAGGCCACAAATCAGGTAAAATAATGACATTAACACATGGGTATAGTTGCTTCGAGCTTTTCGCAGACGAGTCCAATCTCACGGAAAGCTTATCTGAAACCTCTTTATACTACTCTGAGCACGGGGAAATGAGCTATGTGTTATTTTCAGCTTTCTGTCCCATAGTTCCTGAATACAGCAGGCGAGCGGAGCAACTCTTCCGATCTTGTACGATGCAACACGAGCCTTTCCGAAAAGTAACTCGTGGTCTAATTTCATTGGCGAAGCGCTCGTCCAATGAGGCGCGGCCATCTGTGCAGGGCTCGGCGCCGTTGAAATTCTCAGGTTACGTTTCCTCCAGCGTTTGTATCTGCCTGCTCTCGGACCTGCTCTCTGTTCGTCCCGGCACCGGACCGAAGCTGCCGAAATGAAGCTTCCAGCGGCCGTTCTTGCAGTTCTTGCGTCGATAGCTGTCACCATTGAAGCAACGGTCTACTTTAAGGAACAGTTTCTGGATGGAGGTACAGTATCGCCAGTTTTCTGACCTCTGGTCCTGTACAGTAAATGTATGATAGTGTGGACAGGAGGCCTGTGTCATGTCTTTAAGGCAAGCTTCGTGTCTGGCCGTTAAAACGGACGTTGCTTTTAAAACAACCTTCCTGCGTCGATTCCAGCCGTTATAACAGTGTTAGGCCCCGTTATTTCTATTAAGCAAGTGAGATATGTTAGCTAAAAAGAAGCCTAATACAAAGTATGTGTTCTAATATTACTCTAAACATGTAACTTGTTTGAATTTAATTAAGTAAAGTGAATGCGATCGAATGGGACTTGGAGCGTTTACATCCTAGTCTGAATGTGATTTCACTTTTGATTTAACGAGCCGTATTTGGGTCATTCAGGTCACTCCAGTTCAGAAGCAGCGCAGTGCTTAAGGTTTCTTTGTATAAACCTCTTACTTTTTGCTCTCAGTCAGCATCAGCAATGGGAATAAAAGGACAGCTTCGATAAAAAATGTTTTAAAAAGCGCCAGTTAACTCCAAAGATACCGTTTGAGTAACGTTTGAAATGGAGAGTAAGCCATATACGTTGTAAATGACGCCCCCTCCTCACCAAAAGCCCTGTCAAATATATGTAAATGCTCTCAAAATGTACACTTTCATTAGTAAGTGTAGTTCGAGTGTTTTCTCCTAATGCATTACAGCGATTCTAAGTATGTGGGGAACGAGCAGTATGATGATGTGGTTTTCACAGCAGGACTAACCAGGTGAGCTGCTGTCTTTCAGATGGATGGAACAGCCGGTGGCTGGAGTCGAAGCACAAGTCAGACTATGGCCAGTGGAAACTGACTGCTGGAAAGTTCTATGGGGACGCTGAGGCTGACAAAGGTAGTTCTTCTATATTCTGTCGTAGAGATACAAATGGATTTGCATGAGGTTGGTTCTCAAGCATGTCTCTGATTGTTGCAGATGGTGACTTGTCATGCAAATGCAGGTAAAGCAGGTATCAAGTGTCTTCAGTACAACTACTACAAAGACCAGAACTAATATCTTGCTCTGGAATTAAAAAACTGCCCCTGGGCCTTTACCAGCGCCCCCAACTCTTATTACACTGCCTACAGTTTTGCATTGATTAAACTCAAATTATTTGAAAAATATTTAAAATAAAACAGCACACTGTCTTCAAGACAAAAATTCATAGATCCCATCTATTAAAAGTCTAATCATGCCAGTTGATAATGTACCGCAGGGACTAGTGTTCCCAAAACAAATTTTGAATTAAGTGACATAAACCAGTTTATACACAGTACGGCTTGTGATATACTTCCTGTGTCCACATGTAAGTGAGTCCGCGCGGACCTCTCTGCACTGTGCCCAAAATTTGTGTCCGTGTGGACAGTCATCACTGTAACTACACTACAGAGCAGTAGAGAGTATGAATGGGATATGTAGATACAGCCTGCTGCACATGTATGGCATGGACTTCTCCTCAGGGTAACATTGATACAGATTGTTGTATTCTCTGTTTATTTATTTAAAACTTTAATCCCTGATGTTGTCACATCTTCTTCTGATGATTCATTGTGGCAGTGTGATGTTTGTACATGATTTATTGCATATATTTGTGCTGTAGAGTTGCACATTTTAGCACAGGGCTCTATGGGGATTGACTCACTTTCGGAGCCAGCCTCAAGTGGTCACTGAACAAACTGCAGTTGTGAACACTTCTGTGTTGCCTTTGTTTGTCTGCCCTGGAGGTTTCTGTATGAAATTGCCCCATGGGGGTAATAACCTTTAGTGCACTCTGCATTCTGTGAGCCTTATTGCAGTTGTTTAGTTAGTTGGTATAGTTTGTCAGTCCATGTTTGGTAAAATGGTATACAAAAATGATTGATCGGTTTTGATAGGAATAGCAAATCTTTACAAAGGAAACCTTATCAAAAGAAACTATTGCAGAGTCACAAACAAGTCATGGATTTGTGTCCCTCTTGCTAACAGCTGTTCTATTCTGTTTTTATATCTGCACCAGGTCTCCAGACCAGCCAGGATGCCCGCTTTTATGCCCTGTCAGCCCGTTTCGATCCCTTTAGCAATGAAGGAAAGACCCTGGTCATCCAGTTCACTGTCAAGCATGAGCAGAAGATTGACTGTGGAGGCGGCTATGTCAAGATCTTCCCCTCTGACCTCGACCAGAGCGACATGCACGGAGATTCACAATATTACATAATGTTCGGTGAGTCACGTTTGCCCAGTAGAGGAACTGTGGTCGGGCCACAGTGAGGGGAGAGCACTTGAAAGGATGCTCGATGTATTTTCCTTATAATTCATTTTGATATTCAGGTTGTTTGAGTAGCAGTCATTACCGTGCTTCTTCTGTAACGCTAAATAAAGGAAAAATAAGAACTAACATCATGTGACCTGTGTGTTCAGGACCTGACATTTGTGGATACAGCACCAAAAAGGTTCATGTGATTTTCAACTACAAGGGCCAGAACCACCTCATTAAGAAAGATGTCAAATGCAAGGTAGCTATGCATTAAGCCTGATGAACAATTTAGATTTTTGTATTTTGTGAGCATAAATTTTAAAATGATTACTCTAACTTCTCTCCATCCCCTCCTCCCAGGATGATGAGCTGACCCACTTATACACACTGATCCTGAATCCAGACCAGACATACGAGGTAAAGATCGACAATGAGAAGGTGGAGTCTGGTTCCTTGGAGGATGACTGGGACATGCTACCTCCGAAGAAGATTAAGGACCCCGAGGCCAAGAAGCCAAGCGACTGGGATGACAGGGCCAAGATCGACGATCCCAGTGACTCCAAGCCTGAAGTAGGAGATCAGTTCTACACATATCATGGCTTGGGTTTTCAGCTCATTAATCTTTTTAGCTACAATATCTGAAACCACTGCAGCTTTTGAAACTTGCTCACTGTCTAACTAGTATTCTCAAACACAATAGGTATAGTTGATGTAAGCTAGATCAGTAAGCTAAAAACTCATATCATGCAAAAACAGGCATAACAGTTTAGTGGTCAAGTAGCTTCAAAAGTTGAAGTTTTGAAGATGATCTGGCTTTCTGTGAAAAAGTGCACACTTCAACATTTTTAGCCAGTTCTGAGGAACTGAAAACCCCAGGCTTGTGTCAGAAATCATCAATTTAGTCAAACTAAGTTAATTATCTGTATTCATTGCCCAAGTCACTTTACTGTTTATTTTTTTCATCGTGTCATAACGCTGTATTTTTAGTGAGACTGTGCTGATGTTTTCCAGGACTGGGACAAACCAGAGACCATCCCTGACCCTGATGCCAAGAAACCTGACGACTGGGATGAGGACATGGACGGAGAGTGGGAACCTCCCATGATCACCAACCCAGAGTATAAGGTGCGGCTGAAGACATGACCTGGAGTTGATTACCAGTGTCTGTGAGAAACTGAGTGTATATTATATTCTGAAAGCATTACTTTTATCATGTAATAGTCGGTGCTGCCCACCACTAGTCCTAATGCCTGTTGTGGCGTTTTTGCAGGGTGAGTGGAAACCCAAGAAGATTGACAACCCTGACTACAAGGGAGCATGGGTCCACCCTGAGATAGACAACCCAGAGTACACTCATGAGCCCACCATGTACAAGTTTGACAAGATTGGAGTAGTGGGCCTGGATCTGTGGCAGGTAATGAAAATGGCTCCACTATGAAGCGTTGTACTAACTAAATTGTGATTACAATATGTTCAGGCTTGTTTCATTCGGGTAAAAATGAAAAGATAATACATGGCAGTTGAAACAAGACAAGTAGAATAACAAGTCATCTGGATTTCTTGAATAAATAATATTTACATGTTTGGTTTTTCAAAGGTTAAATCTGGAACCATCTTTGACAACTTCCTGATCACTGATGATGTCAAAGAAGCAGAGGAGTTTGGGCAGGAAACCTGGGGAGCTACAAAGGTAGGACTGTAATATGCATGCTTACATGTATATAGAGGGCAACAAACACAGGTCAAAGCAGTATTTTAGTTCATATTTTATAATCCTAGTTTTGTCCTTTTTTATCCTACCTGTATTTTATCTGTTTTTTTTCTTATTTTATCTTTGTACAGCAACCTTGGGTGTCCTGAAAGGCGCTTTTAAATAAAATTTATTATTATTATTATTATTATTATTATTATTATTATTATTATTAATACCCACTGGTGGTTTGACATGCATGAGATCTTTTTTTCTTTAAATCACCAAAATGACACAATTTATCAGCAACTATGAAAATAAGTTCAAATCCAAAGAAATTAAAGGATGAGGTGTGCACCCCCTTCACTCCATGTGGGACCAACATCTCAACTCCTGTTCCTCTTGTAGCCCTGTATTTGCAAATCCTCACTAGTTAGTGCTCTTCCCCTTTCATTTGGGTGCCACACACCAAATGGGATCATTGCCCCAAAGATGTACTGATTGTAGAAACATAAATCCTTAGAAAGTACTTCATCTTCAAATCAGTAAACACTGACACTCTTGAATTTGCTACACCGATGCATCATTATTGGGTCCCGCAGATACTGACAGTCGATAAAGATTAGAGTGTTTACTAAAATTACTGGAGGCGGACTTTTGTCCCAATTCAGCATCCATATCTAGCAAAGCCGGGTCAAACACGGCGTATTTGAAAGTGTTCTGTGACTTCAGAGATGTGATAGCTTGCTAGCAGACTAAACATAATCCAGCTAAGATGACCTATCATCTCAGAAGGTGGTCTGTAAGTGGATGGGACTAGCAGGTCATGTGATGATCATTTGAACAGTCGTATCTGAGCTTCAGCTGTAGTTCACATGGTAGAATAGGTCAACCATTAAGTGAAGATATGGTTTGATCTCTTGTCCAACCAAAACTTCAGCAGAGAAAATAATTCCATTTGGAAGACAGTCAGTCCAGTTCCAAACTAGTTTCAGTTTGAACATCATTTTACATTAGAAACTCTATGGCATGTGTTCACACTTGGCTTGCTTGACATAAAAAGACCTAATGGCTTTATGTACTGACAGTGGACAAACTGGTGTCTTGGTGTCAAGACTCTTGTGATTCACTCTACAGAATGCTGCCACTAGCCTTAAACTGTATTCACGCTGCAGGTGCGGCTTATTGGAGTCAATCATTTCCATTCTTCATGTACAGCACAATGTGTTTGTTAACTTCAACACTGGTTCCAAACAATCTAACTTGTCTTGTTTACCCACGTAGGGACCAGAGAAGAAGATGAGGGAGGAGCAGGAGGACATGGAGAGGAAACTGAGGGAGGAGGAGGAGAAGAGTAAGAAAAATGAAGGTGATGAGGAAGAGGAGGATGATGACGAGGAAGATGGCGAAGAGGAGGATGATGAGGCTGAGGGTAAGCATAATGAGGAGCTGGAGGAGGATGCTGGGACAGAAGAGGAGGATGTCAAACAGAAGGACGAGTTGTAGAGGAGAGGGGCCGGTTGATGGACTGCTGTGTGCCCCTCTCCAAACTAACCACAGAAAATCGGCAAAAGCCCTTTGGACTCTGGCCTTTCATACAGCAGCCTTTTATTCAGGTGTAGGAATGGGGAAGGGGTGAAAGATGGGGTCAGGTCAGATCTATTTTTTATTGATCCTCTTGTTGCTTTTTTAAATCTTCAAATTAGAGAAGGAGAAGGGTTTACATGTTGTTTTTCCTTTTGTTTGTATGTCTGCTTTGGTTGCAAAATTTCTAATTTAAGGTGATTTACTGCACATTGCAGGTGTCACGGTGTGTGTGCATCCTACAGTTACTCAGAGAGCCAGTTCATTTTCATGTTGTTCCTCTGCGGGGATGTCCAGTAAATTGAGGGTCTATGATGTCAGGTTTATGCACTTTGATCTCTCATGCAATGTAGTACAGTTTGATTTTGCAGTGACCCCTTCATAATTTATTCAGACATTACATTCATTACCAGAAAACCTCCCAAACTTTGTGTGTATGTATGTGTGTGTGTGTGTGTGTGTGTGTGTGTGCGTATGTGTGTGTTAGACAAACTGTGGTTCTTTAATTACAATCCTCATTTTCTCATTGCTCTGAATGAGTGACTGTACTGTGGGCGCACACTGTTTGAGTTCCAGTGAATAAAATGAAGCTTCTCTCAAAACATCAACTGCTGTTCAGTCCAGTGGTAGTCGTACTTGTGGGTGTCTGAATGCTCCTAGTTTTATTTCAGTGTGCTGTGAAGGAAATGAGTCACTGGCAGTAGAACAGTGACCAAACAAACATGGTATTCATTCATTATTTTATTACAGTGCTTAATTCAAAATCCTTATTTTTTTACTCACATACGACTTTTATTGTACCAAAGTGGAACCTGGGTTTTGGTACAGCTGTAATAACAGAAACTTGACCCACATTTTGCCCTCTGCCGCTTTGTTTTTCACCGGTAATTTTCAAAAATCTGCTTCTCCCACAATTTAATTAAGGTGACCCTAAATGGACGAAGGCTGAAACTCTCTGAGTTCTCTGAAACTATTGGTTACTTATAGTGGTTGTACATGTCTACAGGTAGTGACCAATTCAGACTATTAAGATTATTGTTTAGTTGAGAAATAAGAACGTCCAGTAGAGATACATTTTTGTCATGTTTGCTTGTTCCTTTAATCATCTTGCTGCCCTTCAGATTCATCTTGTGAAGCACTGCCCCTTGATTAATATTGCTCCTAAGGTTTTAATACCTGGCATGCTTTACTTAAGGAGACTGGCCTCACAACATAAGGCACAGAATGAGTTAAATCCAGGGACTGTAATTAGAAATGTGCATACAGCATATTGATCATCTGTGCATGCATTCTAAGTAGTTTTTTCTTTCGTCAGCACAGACCCTCAGGTGTAATGAATGCATTGTCTGGGTCATTGAATCATCTAGAATGAAGGAAAAGGGTCAGGCTGAGATGTTAAACCAAGCAGGTACACTATACAACAGATCTGAGTAGACCCCTGTGAAATATTGTTTAAATGTCAAATTATTCAAAATTGAATCGCCCCTTAATATTTGCATTATTCATCCTTCATTAATAAACAATTAAAAACAAATACTTCAGAAAGACTATATTGAAAATGTGTGTAACTAAAGTGTATACACCGGTAATCACTGACACACAAGTTACAAAATCTGTGATTTCCAGTGCTGATTATTGGGAACTTTTTCTTTGACCAGACAAGACCAAGGTGTTCGATTGAGACGAGTTCAGCATGTTTGTTGTGAACCTGACCAAGACTACTGGAGTGAAGGCATCATCCCGAAAGTGACACAGGGAGGTGAGAGTGTGATAATTACTGGGCTGCTCAAGTGCAAGAGGTGTTGGGGAGATGGCATTTATAGATGCTACAATGAATGCCTGCGGGTACACCGGATACTGGCTGATGACTCCCAGTCTGCAGAAGTTTGGCAGACGAGGAATATTCCAGCATGACTGATCCAAAGCATGATGTCAAACTCATACAAGAGTTTCTCAAGAAGAACAAAGTGAACACTATGACCTGAACCAATATGTCTCCTGACTCGATTCCAATGTAACACCCTAGGGGTATTTTAGAGAAAGACAGAGCAGCACAGCCTCTCCAGCAAAGAGCAGCAGAAAAATAGGCTCTAAAGAATGGCAGAACGTGCCTCCACAAATCTGTGCAACTCCTCCATGCCGAGGAGGATTGGATCTGTCATTAGAGATAAAGGTGGACATATAAAGTATTTAAAAAATTAAATATATGGATCTGAATGTCAGTGATATTTACTCTGGTCAGTTGTATAATGTTTTGGGCACTCCGAGTTGGATATTTCCTACAGCACGTGAAAGCGACATCATGCTATACGTCGCCTACAGCAGCAGATGGCGTCCGTGTCCAGCCTGCTCCGCGGCACTGAGACAGCTGAGTCACACATACATTTAGAGCCCGATAGATACTGTGCGAAAAGAGCGGCTACAGTCGAGGACACCGACTGCACTGTTTTCCTGAAAGCGGCTTCTTCTGTTACTACGTCGAAAGATGCTGACGATAACACTGAAGACCCTCCAGCAGCAGACGTTCAAAATAGAGATAGACCCAGAACTGACGGTGAGTAGAAGTTAACGGGGCTGAAGTAAACACGGTCAGGCCGGGAGGGCTCCCAGACAGGCTGAGGCATACGGGAATGTTAGCCAGTGGGAGGACATGGCCGTGGAAAAGGACGCTCACGTAAATAAAGGAGATAGTTATTTGACGTAATTGAAAAAGTAACGTCGACGTGACAAATATGCAGTCAGTCAAGTTAGCAGTCATGCAGTAGTAGTGGACAGTAAGGGAGTTCATATGAGGTGATACAGCTGGAGTTAGCGCATAGAAGAGCGGACACCTGTACCTTCAAAGTAAAATTATAATTGAATTACAGTCTTGTCAAAATACACATCCACTTTATCAGAAGACAAATGTAAACAACTGGTTCCGTTTGCTTATTCGTGCTGTGAAATATTTTGTCTGAACTCAACGGCATTCGTGGTAATCTTCTAACGTTTATATCCTGCAGGGTGAATTTACTTTGAAAACAGTGAGCGGATTTATTGTGTGAAGTGATGTGTGACTTGACAGTGTTTGACTTGTTTCAGGATCTCACCATGAATGACGGTGCAGTATTTTAAACCTCCTGTTCGCTCATGAAGAAACGGGAAAACTCATTAGTACATTTTTATGAGACAGAAAACAAGAACTCCTGGTGCTTTTTCGTCATTTCAAAAAACAAAAAAAAATACTATAAGTTTAAATGTGGTGTTATTGAAGTGATAATGTTTCCTTCCAGTGTTATCGCGTGAATTGTAATGACCATAACAGTCACTGGCACGAGGTTGTATGAAACTGCTGCAAGGTGTTTTGGGTTTAACAAAAACAAGAAACATCTTGTTTTAATGGCAGCTGTTTCATGAGCAGATATATACAGTATTTAAGTATAATGTATAATAAATACAGTATACAACAATGTGTTATCACTTATATGCTTCAAATTCCACAAGTTTCTGAAGAGACGTTCTGCATGTTTCACAGATTTCTTTTTGGAGGGGTTGTGTTGATCTACCATTCGCCTTAACAACCCGAAAGGTGAATGTCAGGTTACACACTTGGCCAGGTCACAGTTATCACCGTGTTCTTTTTTAGAAACTCCCGTGTGATTTGGCAGTGTGCTTTACATGTTATCATGCTGGAATATTTCTTTTTGCTTCTGCAGACTGGGAGTCATCTTGTCAGCCAGTGTTTTGGTGTATCCTCAGGCATTCATGATGCCATGCACCTTTTGCACTCATGCAATCTCATGCCATCACCCACCCACCTCTGTGCTTCACTGTCAGGATTAAGCATTCACTGCGGTAGTCCTGATCTCGCTCATGCCAAACATGCTGGACTCCCTCTGAGGCAAACAAATGTCCTTTGGTGTCATTTGAGCAACGAAGGGTTCATATCTTTTTACGTTCTTTAGAAAGGTTTAATGTGCAGGTTCATGCCGAAGAACACACAAGGGTTGTTTTCACAATACCATCCATGGAAGCTGGCTTTCTATATTGTCCGTCTCACTTCCTGAACTGTTGCGTCTCTTCCTTCTGTTGCCGCTCTTCTGATTAATTGCTCACCTTGTTCTGTTTGCACTAGCAGGTTAGATCTGTATTTAGTGTTACTGGAACTTGAAGCTGAAGCTGAATCTCATCAGATCTAATATTGCCTGAAACACATGCATGCACAAACTCTACTTCACTTTCTGGTTTCTGTTTTTCACCACATATGGCAGTGTTGGTATCGACAGTGGTAGAGATATGTAATAATTTCACCCTATAGCTTTTTTCATTTTACACTGACACAAGCAAAAACACAAAACAGTGATGTACAGAAAAAATGGAAGGTTTACGGACCAGCTGTTCAGCTGTTGAACATGAACACACTGCCATAACGTATGATGTAGGACATTTCTGGCAACAGCCTTCAGGCACTGATCTTCTGTAGAGTTTACTGACATGGTGTAATGTAGAGTTGTTTCACTCTCAATAATATTAATGCTTCCTCCATTGATGTTTGTCAGGTTAAAGCCCTGAAGGAGAAAATAGAGGAGGACAGAGGAAAAGATGCTTTTCCTTCAGCAGGACAGAAGCTCATCTATGCAGGTGAGCCAGTGTGACAAATCAAGGACGTAGAAAATGCTTTGTGTGTTCATTTGGCAGGTGTCTCCTAAGATAATAAATAGGAACAACCCAGAAATTTTCTCTGTCAAGTGGTTAGTCATCTTTCAAAATCATTGCTCAAGGTATATTTAATTGTAACAATGGCACCAATAATTTTACAAATCATGTAGATCAGTTGTATGAATTAAAGTGACTTTAATAACTTCATTTGATTTAAACTATAGTGCTGTTTTGTCTCAGTAAGAAACAGAAGTGTAAGAGCACTGAAAATTATGGAATGTAATAATAGGTCTCTACTCCACATCAGCGTGCTAAAGTCATCTCAATACTTAAGCAGCAATGAATCAAGTATATATATATATATATACACACACACACACACACACACACACACACACACACACACACACACACACACACAAAATCTCGACTCATGTAAAAAATGCTAAATGCATTTGATCATGTCTAGGGTGTGCCTCTGAACAGTGAATAAACCCCGTAAAACTCATCTCTGTTCATCAAAATTAAACATTTAGAGTTTTAACCTGAAAATAATCCCTTCTTGCCTTAGATTTACCTCTACACTGTTACTTCTTCTAAAAGGTGTAGATCTAGGAAATCCTGGACTCTCTCCCCACCCACACTTCCCCATTTGCTGCAAATCGAGCATACCAGCTCACCTTGCTTCCTAGGTTTGTTATAAAACAAACTCTGGAAGTCTTGATCCATGTTTTTGAGACTATCATTGGTATGCTGCGGTTTAAATGTAGAAATGCAGGGTTGACTGCTTATTTTGCTCAGGATATGTCTTTCTGTCTTCTGTAAAAAATACCATGTGGACATGTTAACAAGGTACAAAAAAGATTTCCACTGGAGGGTGTCTTTAGGTCTAATTCTGTTCCATGTTTTGAACTGTATGTTTAATGTTATAAATCTTGTCTCATTTATTGTTTCTCCTTCACTGTCACAGGCAAAATCTTAAATGACGACACCCCGCTGAAAGAGTACAAAATCGATGAGAAGAACTTTGTGGTGGTCATGGTTACCAAGGTTAGTTACTCTTTAGATTGCGTGTGTGTGTGAGAGAGAGAAACATAAATTTGGCAGCATGTCTGATCCATGTTTTTTTTATTGTTTTTTTTTACTATTATCTTTATCTTATTTGACTTCTTTGCAGAATGTGCAAAACCAATGTGCTGCTCCTGAGCCCTTAACACCCCACCTGTTTCAATGTCAGAGATTATTTACAGAGAGGCCCTGTTATTTTCTTATTAGAGTTATTTTATTTGCTTTGTTTTTTACTTTATTTATATTAACACAGTCACAGTTCTTGTAATAACGGTTCAATCCTCTGTGCCATTGTTGGAAACAGTTTACATCTTTCTCGTTCTCATCCTTGCATCTGAAGCAGTTGATATTTCGATGGTGCCTCATGGGGTAATGCTCATATATGTTAAACTATTACACAGTGAATATTGAACAGCTGCATCCCCCCACAAGCACAGGAGGACAAGCTTTGACACATCTTGACTGTTCAATACAACTCCATACAATCTTGTAGCACTTGGACCCCAGTCTGTCTCAATGCAACAGCTGTAGAGCGCTGTCTGCATAATTTAAAAGCAGTGTATGCTAATGGAGAGTGTTCATTACCAGCTGGCATAAACAGGAGAAGTGTCTGAGTTCAGTGTTGCTCACTTTGTTTAGGTTAAAAAGCAGACACAGACAGAGACATTGTCCATTGCTAGCACACAGTTAAAGGCAGCATGCCTCAGTCATGTGTCTGTGTCTCTGCTCTCTACCTCAGGTGAAATGACAAACGTCTGTGACGTTGAATGATGGAGCTCTGTTGGTGTACTACAATTAGTGTTGCAAAAATGTTTAGTGAGGTTCCCCTATGTCTTATACCTGGGTTTTGGAATGGTTGCTAATAGAGTGAAATCAATAAGGCTGTGATGTTTGTCATCATAACCACACTACTAATGATCAATTCTCAAATTTCCTTCCAGCCTAAATCAACCCCACCTCCACAAACAGCCCCTCAACCAGCTCTCCAACCAGCTACGACTCCAGCACCACCATCAGCTGCAGCCCCAGTGCCAGCCTCTGGCCCAACACAAATGCCATCCACACCAACACATACATTGTCTGCTCCCATGCCTGCCCCACAGTCTGTGCCTCCCTCTGAATCCCCACTTCCCGTCCCAGAAAACACACAGCTAGCTTCAACTGAAGCAGCAGCAGCAGCTCTGGACTTGCATTCTGCTACAGACTCAGCTCCAGCGTCTGGTTCTGCTGCCACTCTAGCCTCGGCCTCAGATCCAGCTCCTGAGGCTGTTGAGGCAGCCACAGCCTCAGCCCCTACAGACTGCCCCACCCCTGCTGCCCAGCCGGAAGAGAAACCAAGGGAAGGCCCTGAGAGTGAACCACCTGCCAGTGCACCAGTCCAACAGTCTGCTGCTTCCAGGTTAGAGGAAACCTATGTTCATGTACACAGAGTAAGTGAAGTTAGTGCTGTGGCTGTAGTAAAGAACTGCATTTACTTCAACAGTCCTTTGTATTTTCTCCATCATCAGTACAAAATTTCAAGTTGTTCAATACTTAGTTTCACATTAGTGACATTACCTACAGCTTCAGCTGTACTTTATGTTTACTTCTAATGGGTTAATATGATATACATGTATAATGTCAGCACTGTAAAGAGTAGCGGCATGCTCAACTCCAAATCTACCCAGTGTATCAGATATGTGGCTGTGGCAAGAATCAAAACAGAGTGCCAATGATGGCTTAGAGCTCAAATGTGTTTGTTTTCATCCCAGAATGAACAACATGACTGTTTATCAGTGAGTGCCACCATTTTGTCTGTGTTGACAAATTTGGCACTAACATGTTGAGTTAAGATGTTAAACATGGTAAACATTATAGCAATTACATGCTAGAATACTGGCATTGTTCATATTATGTAAATTAATTTAGAAAGCGGACATTATCGTTTAGCTCAAACCCCTATGGGGGCCCAGAATACCTTAACAGAACTCGGTAAAACTGTTGACTAAATCTAATGCTTACTGTCACTGTTTCTTTGTGTCTGTGCTTATCTCTCTTGCCTCAGCCTTGTTGATGAACTGGGTCTCCTTGAAGAAGCAGCATCAATCCTAGGTAATTCATTGTTACGCTTCTTTTCTCTGTTATAAATACAAACCACTAATTTACCATTTGTATGCAGCCCTTTCCTTTTCATTTTAATTTTCATGTATGGTTGACACAATTTGCATAAAAATTGCACCCCTTGTTCTCAGTGATAGTGGAACGTGCATTAGCTACAACCAGTGCTGCTTGCTCTTTCCTGTCATCCAAGTTTTCTTAATAATCATAAATAATAAAGTCCACGGTATGCTTTAAATGGACTAGTTCATAACATCCAAAGACAAACAGTCTCTAGCTGTTTTGAATTTGAATGTCCACTATGAGTGAAAAGCCATAGCTTCCTCTTTGTTTTATTTGTATCTCAGTAGTCTTGTACAGATTGAATTGTCCTCAAGCAGACTGTCATTTTTTAAAGACCTTCACTGTGTTGCACTCAGTTGCATCTACAATTAGTTCAATTCATCTAAATATTCTCTGCATAAAGACATACTTGGACATTTTCTTCTTTAATAAAATAACTTATGTGCATATTATTTGCACATTCAGCAACACGAAACAAGCTTCCAGTATCGTAGTGGTGATACACTGACAGATACAGATCATCTCCAGAACAGTGGTAGAGAGCTTCATGGAATGGGTTTCCATGGCCGAGCATCTGCATCCAAGCCTTACATCACCAGGTGCAATGCAAATGCAGTGGTGTCAAGCACGCTGCCACTGAACTCTAGAGACGTATTCTCTGGAGGGACCAATCATTGTGCCAAGTGTAAAGTTTGGTGGAGGGGGGGGTTATGGTGTGGCCTTGTTTTTCAGGGGCTGTGCTTGGCCCTGTAGTTCCAGTAAAGGAACTCTTAATGCTTCAGCATAACAAGACAGTCTGGACTATTTCATACTTCCGACTCTGTGGGAACAGTTTGGGGATGGCCCCTTCCTGTTCCAACATGACTGTGCACCAGTGCACAAAGCAAGGTCAGTAAAGACATGGATGAGTCAGTTTGATGTGGAGGAACTTGACTGGTCTGCAGAGTCCTGACCTCAACCTGATAGAACACCTTTGGGATGAATTAGAGCAGAGACCCAGAGCCAGGCCTTCTGGTCCAACATCAGTGCCTGACCTCACAAAATGTGCTTCTGGAAGATGGTCAAAGATTCCCATAACTTCGCATCTCCCAAAAATGTGATACCAACAATGTTAAATGTGTTTACATAAAAAGAAAATCAATGAAACTGACACTTATTATGTCCATGAAACATTTTATCTATTCATATACATATAATTACTGTGCTGACAGATGTGTGATTAGTCAAGCTTCTTCTAAAAGTGAAATGTGTCATGGCTTGTATTGATATATCATAATTCTGCAGAAACAACCTTTGTGCTTTATACAGTTTCCATTTACCTCCTTGCTTTTGCCTTTCCTCTCCTGTTGTTTCCCCAGTGACAGGTCCAGCCTATGAGAACCTGGTGTCAGAGATCATGTCCATGGGCTATGAGCGGGAGCAGGTTGTTGCTGCACTCAGAGCCAGTTACAACAACCCAGACAGAGCAGTCGAGTATCTACTAATGGTGAGGATTTATCCAGCAAGCTTGTTGTTCTCCAGCCCCACCTGCCACTGTATTCCAGTGTGAATGTCTATGTACTGCAGGGTATTCCTGCGGAGGCCAGTGAACTTCCCCATCAAGAGCCAGTTAGACACAGTGCCGTACCCAACCCTTCCACCCCCGCTACACAACCACCACAGCAGCCTCCAGCAGCCTCTAACAGTAAGATCACACATTTATTGTTTCTATTCATGTTTATTGTGTCATTCTATCAAAAGAGTCCAGCTGCAGAGGAGATTCTTTCCACCACTGGAACTCTTCTGGTAGCCCAGGAACCTTTTTAATGATGTGGAAAACTAACCTAAGTTTTTACAGGAGGTTGTTACTTAAAGCCACAGTTCACCCTAAAAAGTCTCTACAACATAACTCAGTTTGTCCACCGTAGGATTTTACAGGCTGTTTTAGGAAGGTGCAAACCTTTTTGCATGCTCTGACGGCAAGACCCGTCCCTGTAGAGTGTCTTTCAGCGCCAGTTTCAGGTGAGAAAAAAGTTCCTACGCAAGGGTAGATGCTTCTGAGCGGTGCTGAGAAACAGCAGTGCTTGTCTTAATGATGGTTAGGCAAACTCATAGAAGACAGATTATAATTGGTTTAACTTGAGGAGAACAAATGCTGATTGGTTAAACTCAGAAAAGACAATGAGTATCATTATTTCTGTCCTCTCTGTGGACAGAAAGGAAATATAATCTAATCTCAGGCTCCTGGGTTTGGGATTGGCCCTGGCTGTTACCTTGTTGAGCAGTTTTTGGTAGGAGCTTAGTGATTAAGGCATATACCTCAGAAATGCAATGTCAATACTTCAATGTCCAGCGTTTGTTGCATGTTATACCCCCTTGCTCTCCCCATATCATTCTTCTGTCTTTATACTGCCACTGGGAAAAAAACTATTGCTTAAGGTAGTGAAGAGCATTCGTCTTAAAGACAGTGGGTATTTCTCACACTAGCTCTCAGACCTGGGCTTCCCGAAAGGGAGGACTGCACTGGGACCTTTTCCTATTGTGGGCTGCAAATCAGTTAGCAGGACAGCTTCATGGTACCAGTGGATTATTTGATTCAGCATAAGTTTTATTAAGTACCTTGATTTCTCAAACTGTTAATTCATAGAATTCTCCAGGAACAAACTTTCTCATCTGGTGAACGTTCTCTTATTAAATTGTCTCCCACACTGAACGACAAAAGTAACCAGCCTGTCCTCACCCACCAGGGCCAGTGTCTGGCAGCCAGCCTCCCACTACTGGAGGAGGCTCTGTGTCCACAGGGAATCCTCTGGAGTTCCTGAGGAACCAGCCTCAGTTCCAGCAGATGAGACAGATCATCCAGCAGAACCCAGCCCTCCTACCAGCTCTGCTGCAACAGCTGGGCAGAGACAACCCCCAGCTGCTGCAGGTACCACACCGACATGCCACAGTGACTCTCTGCCAGGGGTTTGTCTGTTTTTGATATTTCAAAAACTGTTAACAGAGCAGTCAGAAACCTGTTAGGATATAGGATTTGTTCTTTTATGGTTTGTTAGTCTGTTTTGAGGATCTTGAGCAGAAATATGGCATACGTTACCAATGCACCACGTTTGGATTACATGTCCACACACAAACACATATGATTTGAAATGGTGGCTGTAATTAAAAATGCAGTTTTCTTTACATTACTGTCTTAATTCTCCAAAACTATTCTATTGTGACTTCTAATTCTTGAGCTAATACAAAATAATCCCTCTTTATCCAAGTGGAAGCAGAAATTTGAAACCTGTTTTGAAAACTGTGTTTTAAATAGGAAAGTCCTGTTTTGCATAATATATCTATTGATTGAAAAACATAACAGCTAAGTAGAAGTTAAATAATACTTTGAGATTGTGAATGATGTGGTTGTATTAAAAAAGTGTGACAAAATACATCTGACACAGTCACCGTGATCAGTTTACCAGGTTTACTGTGTACTGTTTGAATGGGTGATTGATCGATGATCCTAATTAGCTGTTCTGAGACACTTTTCTAGTGACTGGACACCTGTGTATTATCTGTATGGTGGTATTCAGATTAATTGTGTGTGTTACTTCCAGCAAATCACACAGCACCAGGAGCGTTTTGTGCAGATGTTGAATGAGCCACGAGGTGGAGACACAGGAGGAGAGGGGGCTGAGGCCCAGGGGTCACCACACACCAACTACATCCAGGTCACCCCACAGGAGAAGGAAGCCATTGAGAGGGTCAGTGTACCAGTCTTACTGACTGTCTTTTTGTTTTACAGCATTTCCCATCCAACTTATTGGTGCATTACTGCTATAAGTAGAATGTCTTCTCTAAAATAAGGAACAAAATCAGCAAAGAGAAACAGCACAAAACCATAAACAAAGAACAAGAAAGCCACTGCAATATTCATCAAAACCTAAGCTAATAAAGCTTTAAGATCTCCAAGGGAAACAAAAGTCTGGTTTGATTGTAGTTTGTTTCTCTGAAAGGTGTGCAGACCCTGAACCCGGTTCTGTCAGCATCAGTCCATCCATGGGGGACAATACATACCCTACCAAGATAGACATCCAACGCAGCACATTCATATTTTTTTTTAGATCTAAGCACAAGATGATTTCATGACAGAGGCAGTTTTACGTAGATCAGAACTCCACCTCCCTTATTTCGCTGATCACATCTTTAAACCTTGTATCCATTTACTAATCTAAGAAGAAAGCCATGTTTTAGTCAGAGCCAGGACATCAGGGGAGCTTTCAAGTATCAAAGTTGGTATATAGTCAAACTTTCTTGAGCAGTCTTCTGATGTTTCAGTCTAACAGTCCACATAGTCTGTTGTTTCATTCTAAGCCTCAAGATGTTTTAATGTAACATGCTCATTAGGAGGGAGGATGACTTATGTTGTCTTATCCATATGAAATGATCTTATATAATGCAAAACAAAGCATATAAATACTACCATTTCAAGAGGCCAAAATAGCAACATTTTTGGAAACTCTGTGACAGCTGCTTCTGTAGTGACCAGA
This sequence comes from Dascyllus trimaculatus, assembly GCA_024666655.1. Classification (NCBI taxonomy): domain Eukaryota; kingdom Metazoa; phylum Chordata; class Actinopteri; family Pomacentridae; genus Dascyllus; species Dascyllus trimaculatus. The sequence continues at coordinate 1,090,422 of CM045446.1, read as the reverse complement.
CCTTTTTATGTACTTTTAATCGTTGCATTACAACAAGTTAATGAAGCGGTGCAGCTACACAAGCAGCACCAATGTTTTTATATCTGTTAAATATGTTATATTCCCACGCTTGATTGTATGTTCTTATATCCCCTTGTCATGTCATTACATGCATGCATATGTGCCCTTACCTGTAACTGTCTCAGACACAGCTGTCCCAGTGTGTGTGTGTGTGTGTGTGTGTAACGTGAACATGTCGCTTGTGTTTACAGTTAAAAGCGCTGGGCTTTCCTGAGGGCTTAGTCATCCAGGCTTACTTTGCCTGTGAGAAAAACGAGAACCTGGCTGCTAACTTCCTTCTACAGCAGACATGGGACGATGAGTAACCAGGCATCACTCAACACTTCACCGTTCAACAGAGGGCTGCAGAGTGGGTGACAGCGCTGCACAAGGCCAACAGGGAGCGTCACGGACAGGAGAGGAAGAGGACATTTCTATTCATGCCATGTGACTGTGGTCTGATGATGATGGTGGTAGTGATGATGACATGCTGTTCAAAGTTAGCTGTGCTGCCTACTCTCCATTCAGCTGTGATGATCATGATACTGAGCATTGCCTCACTGCTGCTACATCATTATTGCTGCTGCTTGTACTGAGTGATCACACTGAGAGAAGTCATGTCTGGATGTATGCCAACAGTCTGCATCACCTTCACAGGCCAGCCGGAGTTAATTTAGAGGGTTTCCTCTGCAGTGAGCTCACAGGCTGCCTGTAGATTTTGTGTTAAACTACTGTTCACATACAGTATACACCAAGTGTATCTGTAGTCAATATATAATGAAGACAAATACATTTTCAACGTGTGCATTAGCAAACCTTCCATGTTGGAGTTACCTGAAAGTGTGACGCAAGCTGTTGACTTCACTGTTTGAGAGCTGACATTGCTTTATATTAGAGATCAGGTTTGATCCAGGTTTATTTCTTCTGCTTCTTTTGTCCTTGGGAAAAAAAAACCCCAAACACTGAAAATATCTCAGACTGAGTGCTTCCAAACAGCAAAAATGTATTCTTCTGCTGGTTGCTGACCTTTCATGGACCATGCAGATGTGGTTCTGTTTCATCATGGAAAATAAAGTCTCCATGGTGACTGAATTCGCTGCAGGAGTATTTACAATGTTCATGAAGTGTTTGGGATGAAGAATTGAAAATAGTAAGTCCAAATTACAACTGTGTAATTTAAAGTTTTGACTTTAGTTGAATTTTGAGGTAGTAAGGGACTCATAATGTTGACTTTGTAAGTCAAGACTTACTACCTCCAAATTTCATATTAGTATCAGAATGCTGTAGGGTGACTTTTATCTTTTCACTCACCATGAGTTACTGTTGTCATTATTTGATGTATTCACAGTTATAATTTTCAACTTTTTGACATGAATGATCATTAACAATAGTAGTCATTCATAATTTGGACAGATCTGTCTGCTTTAAGCCAACACCAGAAGGATGACACTGAAGTAGTTTTGCAGTCACAGCATATTGTGATGACTGGCCAGGAGGGCCACGCCCTGGTGCAGCATTCAGCTTGAAAGTGGTGTGCAGGTCTTTTACTGAGGAGGCAGTTTGTTTTGTTTTGTTGTGTATTTTGCAGATTACGGCATTTGAAGATCGATAATGATTATGATTATTAAGTGCCACCTTTTTAATTTAATTTAATTTTTTGAAGAAAAGTTGCACTCGTCGCTGGATTGATCAAACATAATCCACTTCCTTCAGACAATCTTTTTTGTTCATGTTGTCTCGTATCACATCTTCTATGCATCTTACAGCTGTAAGAGGTTGAGCCATTGCTCCGTCATGCCTTATGGTTAAAGACTTGAACATGTTTTCTTTTACAAACAGTGTTGTAGTTTACAGTATTGCGTTTTCAGCAGATTTCGAGGTAGAGTATACTAGGATTGGTGATCATCATTAGCTGTTTAATTATTGATTATCAGTTATTCTTTCTATAGTCCACTAAAGGGAATTTGAATAAGTGCTAAATCCAAAACAAATATACATTTTTTCAGCATTCAGCATGTGCTTTGCTGTTCTCTGTTTCCTGTTTACTTCTCTTTATTGTGTTTGAGCTGGACATGACTGGAGGCTTTGTGTCATGGTGGAAATGGGGAAAGCCAGCTGAGGGGAAAAGGTACTTTACTATGACAGATGCTGCTCTTCAGCTGTGTGGGACTGTTGGTTGCATGAGATTGTTATTTATAGCATGGCAGTGGGTTAAGGACTGATGAAAGCGCCGCTGTGGCGTTGCTCTGATTTCAATTGTTCTCTTGTTTTATCCATTTTGTCAACGTCTTGTTTCCTCTATGGGTTTATAAAAAACAAACAAAAACAAAAAACAAAGAATTCACAACCTTAAATACACCAGTTGAGAAGTAGTTGTGATTTTTTTTTTGGTTTAGGCATTGTGTAAAATAAATGGCTTTTACAAAATGGGTGAGAAGAGATAATGTTTGTTTTTACTGTCAAGTACACACACACACACCACACACACACACATATATATATATACTGTTTATAAAGCTAGGCTCCAAAAGAGCATCATATCTACTGGAGGAGTGTATATCAGTGTTGTCAGCATCATACTTCCAAACAGACAACTGCAAATACAAAATCACAAGTAACCATTTTTTGTGTTTATTATAAAAGTAAAGATTTTCATTTATTAACTCTCGCAACATTTAGCATGCAGATTTCACATACCAGCTTCAGACGTCAGATTCTATAGTACAGACTATGACAGAGGCTGTGATGTAAATTAAAGGTGAACCAGTTTAAACAGTGCTTTTTGTTTATCAAATGTTGGTGCCAAATTAGGGAGCTTACCTTAACGCTAAATACAAATGCTTTGATAGGATCTTGAAACATTGAGGGCTTAGCTCAGCCCACATGTCCTAAGATCTGAACCTGGTAGCTGCCCCATTGATGACCATGCATCATGAGTATAACATGTGAGACGCTGCTGTAGGCAAAGTAAGGACATCTCTCTGCTTTCTGTCTTTGCCCGTGTTCCACATCAGTATCACAGCGTGAGCACACAGCTACACCAGTGCTTCTTAAACTGTGTGACTTTGAATTAGTCTTGGTCTTAGCTGGAGTGTGATTGCACATTTTACAGGCTGTCAATGCACATTTTGATTTTTAATTATCTGGATGAGTAATTCCATTAATAGCACTAATGGTGAGCTATACTTCAAACAGTCCATGAGAAGAGGTGCAGGTGGAAAAGTTCACCTGCACCTCCATAACACTAAACCTCCAATCCAGGCAGACCTGCTGCCTGGCAGGGATAGACAACGCTTGGTGTTGCACTGAGCTGTGTTCGGATCCATGCATTGACTTTTAAAAAAAAAGCTATATCAAATATGATTTGAGTTCATTCTTTAAAAGTACTTGTTATAGATGGTGACTGATTTTTCTTTCATCAGGTCCCCAAGATGTAAATGCCAGCGTCATATTAAAAGTCCCCTTTCAAAACTGACCTTCATGTGACAGCATGTTTGTAGTTTTCTGTCTACTATTATCAACTTTACATTTTACGTCTGCTTTTATTCCAGCATTAATTCTAGTTTCTGCTTCCCCCTTTAGTGTTGATCAATACATTGTGTTCAATTGTAATCAATCAATCAATCAGACTTTATTTATATAGCACTTTTCATACAAATACAATGCAACACAAATGCAATAAAATAGTACAAATAACTGCCAACTCCTACCCCAATCCCACCCCACCCGCCAAAGTCATGTTCAAAATGAAGGACTCAAGGATTGAGGAACTGAGGAAACGTTATCTTATATGACATGTGCAATGAGGAAACACCAGATGAGATGAAATGAAAGAAAATAAAATAGACACATAAATTAAATTAGATATATGTTATCAAAAGAGAGATAGATTCTAAAAACAGACTAAGAAATAATACAAATGAAGTAATGAACAGTGCAGTAAATAGACTAGAATTTGTAAATAAGTGATTAAATAGAGAAATCAATAAATAAAATTCGTTCTGAGAAGAATGAATAAATGTCATGTATCAAATCAACCAAATATCTGATTAAGAGGTGGGCTTGAATCTGCTTTTAAAAATCCTCATGGCTGTTCTTTGTATTCATGTAGCAGAGGATAGCATCATGATGACTGCTTTAGGGTTTCTGTACTGAGTAGTTATGAGATTTGACTCTTTTCTCAGGTATACAATCCGGGGCTACTGATAGAAGACCTCACATCATCACTGGCTAAATCAACAGTTCAAACTCCAGTCTGGGTGAAGTCACCGTGGATGTGACCGGGGTGCTGGAGGCCGGCTGTCCGCTGGGGGGAGTGCTGCTCGCAGAGGAAGGGTGGGTGCGTTCCCGCAGCAACAGGGAAGATGGCAGCCCTCACATCTCTCACCCAGGTAAAGATGCAGCGATTTACGACAGCACGCTTCACCTCAAGGCTCGGCTATTCAGTGGTGTGACACTGAATGTGCTGTTCATGACATTCTCGTTCGATTTCCCGTCAAGCAACACATTAGCTGCCTTTAAAAATGCAGAAAGAAATAAGACAGTCAGCTGCTCGAATAAGGCCTATTGCAATACCGTTAGGTAGCGGGCTGGTTAGCATTAGTTGGCACTAGCTAGCCGTGTAGCTGTTTACCTAAGACATGACATACAGTTAACCAACTAATTATACAGTTAAATGTAATAAACAGCATGAACGGTGTAAGCAAGGTTAGGACCAGACGCACGTATGTGTACTAAAGTATCATAAACTGTAATAGCGTTCATTCCTAATGCTAGCAAACCTTAGCTAGCCTAGCCTGGATGCCAAGGACTGGGAGGATGAGGATAGCCGTGTAGGCTGACAGAGCACTGGGCTACATTTGATTCATGATGCTGATGTGAGCTGACTTTCTAACCTCAGCGGTGCAGCTGACTGGTAGCCAAGCTAATGTTGAGGCTGCTTAGAGGCAGAGTAGTGCTAGTGTTTTGCCTGCTGCGGCTGCACATCAGTTGTATAATATGGTGTAACACATGCTGTTAGTTTATGATGGTTTAGTGCCAGTGCAAAACTGAACAGAGCACCACACGAGTATTTGGATGAGCACTTTTGTCATCTTGACTGGAATTCTGCTGTGTTGCAATCTGCAAATCTGCACGACCTCCATTGCTCATCTGCCCGTCCTGGAAGATGAGTGTCCCTGTTCCAGTCTAACTGGTGATCCTGTTGTCTGGTGAGGGTTTACATTCAGCATGTCTGAACAAACTCCAGATGTTCATACTCACAGATTCCAAATATCTATGAAAACGGTGGCCAGAATTGACCCTTTAGAACAGGGGTGCCCAATCCTGGACCTGGAGGGCCCCTATCCAGCATGTTATAGATGCTTCCCTCCTCTGACACGCCTGATTTAAATGATCAGGATCATGATCAGGATTCTGCAGAGCTTGATGATGAGATGATCATTTGAATCAGGTGTGTTGGAAGAGGGAAACATCTAAAACATGCTGGATAGGGGCCCTCCAGGACCAGGATTGGGCACCCCAGCTTTAGAAGTTTAGAAGGACAGCAAATACGCCTTTTACCTCAGGTTTTTCTGTTAGACACTGAAATGCTATGGTTGCTAAGACATTGTAGGTTGAGGTGGATTAAGAACAGGTCAGAGAGAGATTAAACACTGTCTAAACAAATGTAAAAGATGTACATTGATTGATTGATTGATTGATTGACTGCTTGATTGCTTGATTGGTGATTGACACAGTTTCCATCAGCAGATAGGGAGACAGTCTGTAGGGTAGGTTTTGCGAACAGTTTCTGGGCTTTAACTGCTGGAAGTCATTATGTGTTCGATGTGTACACGCTTTTTCCTTTGAGGTGTCTGAGGTAATGTTGAATGTATAGCTGAGGCTTTTATAGTGAACGGTTGGTCAGGGTTTGTATAGGTGTGGTTCAGTAATCAGACCAGCTCACTGCAATCCATCTGTCGCAATGAATCCTTAATTCCTTAATGCAGAACAAAACAGTGGCTATGCTTGTTTATTCCTATTAAAAGTTTGCTATGTAAGACAATCATTTGTTTCTGAGGCTTGCTGTTAAGCAGGCAGCGTGTGCCTGTGTTGTGACTATCAGTAATTAACATGGGAGTGTTTCCTGATTCATTAACAAGTGTTAAACAACTGACAGGGGAAACAGCATGTACACAGGTAAATCTGACCACCAGTTGAACAGACTGGTGGCACAACAAGGAAAGTGCCATGTTACTGAGACACAGGGCTTAATGAATATCTGTTTATTTGTCCAGGGTATGTTTTGTATTGTTGTCTGATATTGATATAGATGTGCATCTTACATTCACATTCACTGGTTGATGTTTTAATTTTTTGGCAAGATCTTTCTCTTCTCATTCCTGCACAAGGGGTGGAACATGTAGACATACCTCACCAGACAGCATGCTCCTCATCTGTTCCTCTTGTGATGTTTTTCCAGATTTTATCCAAATCCAAAGATGTCATATAGTGTGCACATTGTGAAGCCCCTTAAAGAAAGTGTGTGATTTTGGCCTTTGGGTTATGTACATAAATCGGCCTTGGCTTGATTTTAGGATTAGCTAGATATTTGCATCAGTACAGCTTACACAGAAGTGCACTTTCAGCTGGTAGAAGTTTTCAGTGAATATCTATGTCTCTCTAATGTCTCTCTGCCACAGCTGTCAAGTGGGAATTCTGTATATGAGAACTATTACAGACAGGTAAGATGATGAGCTCAAGCATGTTACTTTCATACAGAGAGAGAGAGAGAGTAAGAGAGAATGAGAGAGAGAGAGCAAGAGCGACTGAAAGAGCTTTCCTTATTGAATGGACAAATTAAAAATGTTAACATGCCACAGTGCACTCAAAATGGATTTGCTTTAAGGTGGATCCTGGGAATACAGGGAGAGTGGGGCCAACAGAAGCTGCCCTGTTCTTAAAAAAGTCTGGACTCCCTGACATTACATTGGGGAAGGTAGGTAGCCAAAAAACAATACAGCAGTATAAGCTACACTGTATACAGCAGTTGGCTGCAGCTCTTGGATCTTTATTTGTCAGTGGACTGATGGTCAGCTTCTGCTCTGAAGCTATGTAGGCCTGTGTCAGTTGCTAATGTCTTTACGACTGTCCAGAGCAGTGAACTTTTCAATGCTAGTAACGAATGAGAAGAGACTGTACCGATTAATTATCTCTGCATTATTAAAACCACAATGGGAAGTGTGCTTGTTTTAGACTATTTGCAGACCTTTCATACATGGGGCTTTTACTGTTTGAGACACTGAGCAATTTGGAATCAATAAGAAAGATTTTAAAGGTATCAGTATTTTTTATTGGAAATAGGTGAAATGATATTGTGTTCTCTTGTGTTCTCATTGCTTTGGATTTACTACCTGCAAAAATTTAGATAAGTCTCTTGTACACTATCCACCTAGCAGATGACCAAAGTTAGCAACTAGCTGCTGAATACAGTGAAGCACTGAGCAGTATGGTCTCTTGTGCAAGTCTTGCAATGGAAGGGAAAACCCTTTGATTTATCTTGTCTAGTCCCTGTCTGCAACACCAGGCTTTTTATAGTGTGGTCATTTGTGTGTGGCACTTTGTCCCAACTAGTTTATGTCAATGACCAGGTAAAAACATTTACCAGGCTGGCCTTCTTGGCCTAAATGGCTATTGCTGCCATAATGGTACCGAGCTGTAGTGAAAACTGTTCACCTTCATGTACACTTCCCTCAGTTCATCTTCCCGATTACTACACTTGTTTGTCTTGTTTGGGTTTCATAGCCAGAAAAACTGCAGACCAGGAGGAGACTGATATGTGTTAAATAAATAAAATAGATGTCAACCACACAGTTTTTCACAGGTTTACTAGTAAGTAGGATACTGCTCTGCTAGCTGCATGCTTGCTAATGATCGAGAGTGAGAGTCATTTTGATCTAAAAATCAAAAATGTTTTTGAGACGTATTTAGATGTCTTGATAATTACTACAGGCATGCAAAATTAGAACTTAAACATTTTATTTTTCATTTCTCTGTTTAAACTTGTTTGTGTCTTGTGTTTACAGATCTGGGATTTGGCAGATCCTGATGGCAAAGGCTATCTGGACAAACAGGTCAGGAAGAGATGACCAGTAGATGAATGATTATGCTATTTTATTCTGATCAACAAATACTTAATGATAAATAATGGAATGAGTGAAATAGGAAAGAGATTAAATAGTTTCATGATATATAATGACATGAATAAAGGAAGAGTAAGAAAGTGAGTTTAACACTGTGTTTTCTCACTCAGGGGTTTTATATAGCTCTGCGACTGGTGGCCTGTGCTCAGAGCGGTCAGGAAGTCAGTCTGTCCAGCCTTAACCTTACAGTCCCCCCTCCGAAGTTTGTGAGTGTGAAATCATAATTAAACCTAAAATCCATGCTTTCTTTATTTACAAACTAGATACAACTAGCTGCAGAGTATTTCTTAAACTCATCGTAGTGTTTCATCATGTTTGTGGTATTGAATGCTGTATTAGCGGTCAGCAAATAGATCATGTGACAGTGCTGCGGTTGCATTTTATTTGTCTGTTTTCAGAAGGACACCAGCAGTCCATCTCTGAGCTCCACAACTTCTGCCTCAGGCGAATCACACTGGGCGGTCAGGGTGTGTTCAAACACACACACATAATCACACACACTGAGTAACATAGCCATTACAAAAGTAATGAAGTAAGAAGGGAAATATTATATAAAGCAATAATTGGTCAAAGAGAGAGCATTGAAAATGTATGTAAACTGTGAAAGTCCTGCTTACTATATCAATGCTGGTTAACCTAGAAATATTGATATGTTCAGCCTTTAGATGTCTGCTATTGTTTGGGCTCTATCATTGCACTATAGTAAACCATTCATTTTGGGAATAACATGCACTCTTCCCTTGAGCCAAGAGACAGACCAGTCAGTCTAACAGAAGTGTGTGTTTTCCATTGTAGCCCGAGGAGAAGAATAAATTTGATGGGATTTTTGAAAGCTTGGCCCCTGTCAGTGGCCTGCTGTCAGGAGAGAAAGTCAAACCAGTCCTAATCAACTCCAAGCTACCTCTGGATGTCCTTGGGAAGGTATTTAGTTGGATTCTGTTATTTTTGTTTGGTTCTATTATGGACTTGCTGCTAATTGATAAAATATTGAAACTACTTAACTCAAAACTTAAATATGTTTTGCTTCCACACAAACATAAAGTTGCATGAATGTTAAAAAATGTTTTTCACAGATTAGATATCAAGTAAATGGATTGTCAAAATGGAACTGTTAGCACTGTTTCCTCACAACTAAGGGGTCCTGGGTTTGAATCTCAGGGTTGACTGTAGCCTTTCTCTGTGGAGTTTGCATGTTACTAAATGGTCTCGGTGATACTTTACATGTTTATTTTTTGTGGTGTTAGGTTTGGGACCTGAGTGACATAGATAAAGATGGCCATCTGGACAAAGATGAGTTTGCAGTGGTGAGTGTTACTTTCCTCATAGTGCACTAGAAAGAACTGACAGGGGGGTATAGACAAGTAACTGAACACTGGACTACTAAATTCACCTTCAAAATTCAGACAATATAAATCACATGCAAAGTACTGCATGAAATAGGAGGTGTTCAGCACACATATTTTTATTTTTAACTTTGGGCTAAGCATACATTGTGCAAGTACTAGGATATGATAACGAAAATTACAAATAATAACTAGTTCAGTACCAGATTGATGTAAGTACCACCAGATAATCAAAAATAGAACTTGTGTCTGGACTGGGTGCAAATAATAAGTTTGGGATATAAGTATTTCCATAAAAGCTAATAGACAAAATGTAAGTATTGATAGCAGGATGTGCTTCTTCAGGCCATGCACCTGGTGTACCGGGCTTTGGAGAAAGAGCCTGTCCCTGCACTCCTCCCCTCTGCCCTCATCCCTCCATCTAAGAGGAAGAAGAGTCTTGGCTCAGTGACCAGCTCTGTGCCTGGACTACCTGCAAGCCCTCCGCCACCAAAGGACTCATTGCGCTCCACACCCTCCCATGGCAGCATGAACTCACTCAACAGCACCGGCAGCCTGTCTCCCAAACATACACTCAAGTCTGGACAGGTAACATACACTAAATATGCTCCCAAGTTTTCAATCAGTTTTGATTTTATCAAGGCTGATTGATTTTTTACCCTTTCTTTAGTCCTTTTCGAAGCCCATCTATCTAGAATACCCTGTTGTGCTTTAAAACTCAGTGTTCTGATCAAGAGAACCTTGCAGACACAAAGTAAATGAGAATAGTAAACACTATACAAAACCAGCAAAGAGAAGCAGTGATGCAGATTGGTTGTACTGATGAATGAGTATACATTGTGCAGATGTAGGACACAGTACACCAAAATGCAAATCAAATGATTTATTAGATTAGTGCAAGTACCGGCCAGTAATCTGTGTTTTTGTTTTGTGTCTGGGCTGGGGTCCAAGCTTCGGTTTAGGACATAGATAGTTTTATATAAACTAGGATATCCTGCTTGAGTTTTTTTTTTCTAAATGCAGCAGTTGGTAAAATCTACATTTTTCTTTGTCTCAGCATTTGGTGAACTGGGTGGTTCCAGTATCAGAGCGTGGTCGCTATGACGACATCTTCCTGAAGACGGATGCTGATCTAGATGGGTTTGTCAGTGGACAGGAAGTAAAGGAGATTTTCATGCAGTCTGGGCTTTCTCAGAATGTCCTTGCACATATATGGTAGGTTTTCATGCTTTATACTTAATATTTGTTGTAAATAATAATAATAATAATAATCATCATCATTTTCTGGAAAAACCTGGAATCAACATTTGTAACATGTTTCCAAGTACCCCCACATATTACCAACTCTTGAAAAAAGGTGACTCTCCATACCATTAATATTTAACTGCTTGTATTTTTTATTTGTTTCCATACTTCTTCTGCGTAAACACAGCCTTCAGTTTAGCCAAATGGTCCCTGAACTTTTGTCATGTGACCGGTCACAGTTGAGACATTAATGGATTTTTGGTTGAACCAAGGAGTGCAGACTTTTTAGTTCTTTATTGTATCTGGTGCAAACGGTGTATTGGCGAAAGTCACTGTGACCGCACAAACCACATTTTTGGCCATAACTCAATAAGTCGTACACAAATTATGACAAACCTTTACACGAATGTTACAATAGAATGATGTGGTGATTATATTGTATATCCCAAAAAAATGAGCCAAAGGTGATTTTGAACAAACCGCTTTGATCCGCTTCATTTGGTTGCTTTCATACCTGATAATGAAATTAAACAGATTGATTCTTTGACTTTGTTTGTAACGTGTTTCCACCACAGATGCCTGCATGTAATGTGTATTGTTGTGGGAGTGTCACATGGTTCCTTGTAGAGACTTCCTGACTAGCTACTTGTCTGCTTGTCTCTTGTTTTGCCGTTGATTTTGCTTAGTCCTGTTACGTTCAGCAGCATGATCGGTCTTCTCAGGAAAGCTGAATTAACTGAATGTGTCTTTGTTGACCGTCTGCCCTTCCTTGCAGGGCTTTGGCAGACACAAGGCAGATAGGCAAGCTGACCAGGGAGCAGTTTGCCCTCGCCATGCATCTCATCCAGCAGAAAGTCAGCAAGGGCATTGACCCTCCACAAGCCCTCACTGCTGACATGATTCCACCCTCAGAAAGAGGCACTCCTGTACCAGTAGGTCCCGCACACACAAACTTTGAATGTTTATTTGAGCTGAGTGACATATTATTATATCTGCACATCTTATCCCAGCTCTTGCTGTCCAGATTTGAAGTGTTGAGCAAGAAAAATCATTCCCAAATTTCTTCTGATGGTCAGGCAAACCTTTTGCATGGAAGCTCACAAGCATAGCGGTGTGTATATAGGAACCAGACGAAAACAGTAAACATAGTGCAACTTCTCACCTTTTCTATTGTATTTGCAGATTGAGATAAGATGCTATATAGATTATAGTTCTACTATGGAATACGTACATACACACACACAAAAGGAAATCCAAGTTCCTATTGTTTAAAATGTTATATTCAGTGTCTCGTTTGAGATTGGCTGAAGACACAATTCTTGCTGTTGTCATTTCTTTGTGGTTGCAGAGTATGTCAGGATATATGACTCCAGTGGGATCAGAGATGGCAGCTCTGTCGGAAATGAGACGAGTGAGTAAAATCTTCTCCCTCTCTTCACATCAGCTCTGAGCTGTGTCAGGCATTTTGTCAAGTTGGGTATAAAAGTGTGTCTACCAGAAAAAACATGTAATATAAATAATGAAATTCTATCCACCAACTTCACAGTCTCATAATTCAAAGACATTTACTGCACAATGTTGTTCTTGTATTTTAACTCTTTTGCTGCTGCTTTCTACCTTTCCCCTCTTCCTCCTCTCTCAGGCTATATTGTTCAAGTTGTGGGTAGGTAACTTAGACATACAGTGACCCTTAAAATGCTTTCAGTGGCTGGCTCGTTACTAGAAAGCATGCAAGATTGTTCTCTTCATTTCAATGAAGTGCAGTGACAGTGTCTCACTCTGTCAACTGCCTGATGATCCAGGGAAGATTCAAAATCACTGAATGAAAAATGTGTACACTGAGAATCAGGATTCTTTGGAAATACGTATTTTTGATACAGCAGCTGCAACCCTATTATAGCAGTTAAATCAAGGGTGTTTTTGTTTGTTTTCTTTTTGTTTGTTGTTGTTTTTTCATATAATGCGAACACACTGGTGAGATACATGTCTACAGGGTCCGTCGTTTCTCTGCTTTTCATTCATTGTCTATGTAAGCAGCTGCGCAATGCATTCTGGTCATATTGCGTTACGTTCTGGTTGTAACAGCCGACCAGTGATGTGTTCGTCTAAGCAGGTGCCCCTAGTGTTTACGTGGTTGCAGGAGGGTGGAGCCTGTGTTTGTTTCTTGTCGGAGAGCAGCTGTCAGTTATCTAGTGTGGTAGTGCTTAGTGGTACACCCATCAAGCATCCAGTTTTAGGTAGTGGCACTGCCTCTTACGTTCTAAAACGCCCCTATTCACACGTGCCATCATACTAGCGTCATCAACAAATGTTAGTGGACAAAATGCTGGAAATTTGTTGAGAACCACCATCGAACGTTCCCAGCGCATAAAACATACATCTTGAATCTTTCCTATCTTTGGCAGTTTGTCAGTGGTCGTGATACTCCCCCATTTGTTGGTAAATGACCCAGGCCCTACCTACCAATTAAACCTCTGTGCTGCTCCTCTTTTTGACCACTGGTCTCTCTCCTGTTCCCTCTTTACCTCTTTCTCCTGGCCTGATCTGCCATGGCTCATTTGGTGCCATTTCCTCATCCTACTTTCTTTAACAAATATAATTCACTTTGCTAACCTGTTTTCCTTCCCTTCTCGTCCTTTTCTTTTTCTACCTGCTGTCCCTTTCTACAGGACAGCTCTAGTTCAGTGGGTTCAGGAGAGTTTACTGGCATCAAAGAGTTGGATGACATCAGCCAGGAGATAGCCCAGTTACAGAGGTAAGAAACAACGTCACTGGCAGCACTTAAATAACATGACAGTCCACATCTATGAAATGACTGGAAGATTACAACACAGATTTCAGTTTGAAGTATAAACTTAAACTGTTGCATTAGTATTTCTCTGAATGTCATTTTTATTTTATCCTAAGTTTGGTTTTGTTGTTAGTTACTTTGCACTGTAAGGTGAAGGTACTTTGTGATATCCTGTGTGAAAGCTTCTAGTGTTGCTCAACCTGTCACTCTTAACACTGGCTCATCACTAATCCATGTCATCATCCACATCCAGTCTTTGATCACTGCCTGTACTCACATTAACACACAGACAATATGTTTTACTTAACTACAGGATTCTAACAACATTATGACCAAATTAAATAGCACAAGTATAGTTCACTCATTACAGAAGTGTCACAGCACTGTTTTTTTTAAAGTTGAATGGTAAAGTGCTTTTTCTGTTACGGGGGGAGGTGGTCGGAGACCCAGGTGCAGACACAGAGGATCAACAGATGGGTGGAGTGATGAACAGCAGGTTTAATAAAGGAACAGAAAACACCAATACAGGGTACAAAACTAAAACTCCAGGTAAAACAGAAACCAAACCTAATACAAACAATCAAAACCTGCAAACTTCACAAGGCCCAAAACTAAGAACAAGAGAAACTAATCCTATTAAACCAGCAACTTATAATCAACATGAACAAGACAGGCCCACAGAACTCAAAGCATTACAAACGCTGACTAAATGAAAAAACCTAAATATACAGAACCCATTTGCCGAAACTCCAGGAACCCAAGACCCTCAAAACTTAAAACAAAGAACAATGAGGACAAATCTTAAATCCACTAAATATAACTAAAAGTAAAGAACCAAATTACACAGAATGCCAACATGAAGGGGTTAACAAAATAAACTGAACACAACTGAGGCACATGACCACAAACAGAATGCGAGGCAGGAGACAGGAGAAACCAACAGGGAAACGCAAGGGATGTGAAGCAGGGATCGGCAGGGAGCAGGTAAGCATAGTTGATGATCTGGCGGTGAGTAACTGAAAACCTTGAGCTTTTATGGCAGGTGATGATTATGGTGTGCAGGTGAGCTGCTGCCTGCAGCTGTTACAAATGCAGCAATCAAGCTGCAGGCAGAGCTTGGGTGAGTGAGGGGAAGAGAGTGAGAAGGAGAGGGAGTGAAGGAAAGCTGAGAGAAAGAGAAGGAGAAGAAAAGAGAGAGAAAGAGACAGGCAGGATCAAAGCGGGAATCATGACATTTTCAATACCTGCATATCATGCCAACACAAGCTCAGTTGAAGATCAGACTCCCATGTTCTTTTGTTGTTCCCTTTATATACACATAAAGTCTGCAGGTCTTCATGGGATAAAAATAGTCTATGAGGGTGAATAATTGGTGGACACAAAGTGCAGATGTGGTTGAAGAGTTTTACGTTTTGGGCAAGAAAATATTCCCTTATATATTACATCTTCAAAACTTTTTAACCTCCAAAACGTAATAGCCACAGCCATAAATATTAATTGTAATCACAAGTCACACTTTTGCTAAATAACTTATTTCTGAGGCTTTGAAATTTAGTTCTTTTATAATCTCACAGACTTTCTCTCCTAACACCTACGCTTAAGCTTCTTCTAGACACACACCGCTTGATTTAGGCTGACCATCTCAGCTTCAGGTATGAATGATCACTCTGGTCACTTTTCCATAAAGTGACAGTCTTCTTACAAGGTCGGGCATAGAAACATTTCTGTATTATTTTCAACACAGCACATGTCTGAACTGCATGCAGTTATATTAACTGCTGGTCAAATCAAGTTTCTAATGGCCCAGTGGTGGTAGAAAAAGATGCGGACTTCACCTTCGAACATAAGTTCCAGTTGTTTCTTCAGCCCCTGGTACTTCTCGATCTTCGTGGAACTTACTGTCAGCTTTCTCAACTGCCCTCTTCTGCTCCTTGTCACCCACGACAATGTCAGATTGGTTAGCCAGCAGCTGCTTGTTACTCTGGAACTTGAAGTCTCACAGGATCTTAGCTCTGTTGTTTTGAACCCCTTCTGGTCTTGTGTCTCATCAAGACATGGCGATTTCTAACCCACGCTCAGCATAGATGTTCCGTACACTGTCCCAGCCACTTGGTTGTGCCTATCAGTGTACACTGCCCCAGCTTGCATCTTACACCCTGCTACTATATGCTGGACTGTTGCAGGGGCCTGCTGTTGGGTCCTGTCTGCTGTGGTAGTCCCCTGCCTCTATTGCTCTGGTACTTAGTGGCCGTTAGTGTGCTGCTATGACTAGAAACTGACCTTTTGTAGTCACTGGAGGATTTGTAGGATTTCTTGATATCAGTTACTCTTCCTCCTCATATAGCATGTCGTAGTTTTATTGAAAAGGGAAATTTGATGGAGTCATTTTTCATCAGCTTTCCAGCAATGCATTTCACATGAATAGCTACCTTGCTTTGCCTGGGGACCACTTTTACAAAATGACAGGACACCAAAGACCTGTTATCGACATCCTAATCCTTATTCAAAACCTAGTATATCTGTCCAGTTGTTGGTTACCTCCTGTAGAAACATGTATACTTAACAAAGACGCATACACTATCAGATGTGGATGAACTTTCTGGTTTATTCCTTTCCAGTTGCTTTCTCCATCCATCCATCCATCCATCCATCCATCCATCCATCCATCCATCCATCCATCCATCCATCCATCCATCCATCCATCCATCCATCCATCCATCCATCCATCCATCCATCCATCCATCCATCCATCCCCTTTTTCTTTGATGTGTTACTTTATCAAGTTTTTGTTTGTTCACCACTTACTCTTCATGCTGCGTCAGCACTCTTGCCTTTACCCAGTGGAATACTCTCAGGTAAACACACCAGCTACTGAATATCCATGGGCTGGCATTCTGCCAAACTTACTGTGACACACAGAGTGAATACTGTGTCTGCTCGCTAGTTTTCATGAATAGTATCACTGCATTTAATGCAAAGTGATTATTCAGTTATCACTACTGAGAAAAACATAACTGACACTGCTGGAATAGCAGTAGAAGAGATATTATACATGAAATATGTCATTAAAACTGGTGGTTTTTCCCTGTTTTCGGGAGAATGTCTCATGTTTTTCCAATTGTTGCTGCAATCTCCCTCCAGAAAATCCATTTGCTCCCAGAATAATGAATTGTAGAGCTGCCTGTAAGGACAGACATGCTCACCACCAAAATGTGCCAGCAGTTATGATGTTACTTTTGATGCCTTATGCAATGCACAGGGGTGACAGTGACATGTATAGACTTATTTCAATGCAGCTTTAATATGTATCTAGTGAATAGTTTGTTTTAAATGATTATACATCTATACCAGGCTGCATGGCTGCAACACTTGAATATAGCCTCCTGAGAATGGAGAGATCTTTTCTCATTTTTTTGAGTCTTACCCGCAAGCTCTTATGTTAGTGTTATAGATTTCTCATTCACCGGTCCACAAGGGTGAGCTAGGATCTAAGTGACCTAAATTTTACAACGAGTGTGCGTATGCGAGACTCTGTGCAGTTGTCTTCATACCCTCTGTTTTGTTGTGACCGTGTGGACTTTGATACAAGCACATGAAAGACCAAACTAGATCATTTTGATTTCATTTGCGATGTGCGAGGACACTGTTCTACTGCGCATGTATAGGGGCAGTGGTGACACAACAGTTAAGTCTCTGGGCTACTGATCAGGAGGTCAGAGGATCAAACCCCAATGCTGCCATTGTTGTGCCCTTGAGCAAGGCCTTTAACCCTTCCTGCTCCAGGGGTGCCGTACCATGGCTGACCCTGCTCTCTGACCCCAACTGGGATGTGTGAAAACAACATTTCCCAATGCTGTAAAAATGTATTCATGACAATAAAGGTTCCTTTCTTTCTTTGTAGAATGCGTCCTCCAAACTGACTCGAAAGTAGTATAATAAGAGCAGCTGTGTATCTGTTTAGTCTGCAGCTGTTAATGCGTCTGACCATGAAGCTGCACTACAACAGAACACAGGACTGTCCTCAACAAGTTTGCTGTGTATTTTAAAAGGCACTGGACTGTGTCTACAAAAATATTGTGAGCATTCAGACATTGTGGCAACTAACTGACATGTAAGCACACCAGATCATTTAGGAGCAAGATCTGTGAACTGATAAAAATGAGGCAGTTTTTTGCAGAAAATAAAAAACGGATGATTTTTTTTCTCACTGGCCTACACACAGACCTAAGGACAAAGACAAGTAAAAACTATTTATTTATTTATTTTTAGAAATGAGTACCCTTTTTGAAATGAAATACACATTTAATTCATTTATTATTTGAAATAGTAAAGGCATAAAATAATAAAGAAAATAGATAACTATATGTTAATATTTTTAAAATACCTTTTTTTTATTAGAGTTGACAGTGGCTCAGTTTTTCCATATCTATGGCAATGTACATTTAAAAGAATCCCAGTCCAACGTCTTGTTACTCTGACATGTTGATGAGTGTACACAGCAGGGGTTTGGTAATTATTTAATTCCTTTTCTGTTATTATAATTATCCTGGTGTGTTTTTTGTGCACTTTTGTGTGTAAATGTTTCTGGTATGTGTCAGGGAGAAGTACACCCTCGAGCAGGACATCAGGGAGACAGAGGAGGCCATCAGACATAAGAGTGCTGAGGTACAGGTGAGGACAAATTGCTCATTGGTCAGTTAATACCACTATGAACACGTAGGTTTGCTCTATTTCTGTTAATTAATTATGGCTGATCTGCTTTTAAAATATTTGGAACTGTAAAGTCCTCTACCTGCTTGACACATCTTTATACAGGGCCAGTGGGTGCAGGGTATATGTGGTGCTTTATCTAACACCTGTCTATGGTGTGTGGTATTTGATTGGCATTCATCTGTTATTTTCATTTCAGGAGATGCAGAATGACCTGGACAGAGAGACGACCAGTCTGCAGGAGCTAGAGGCTCAGAAACAAGATGCTCAGGACCGCCTGGAGGAGATGGATCAACAGAAACATAAATTAGAAGACATGCTGAATGAAGTCCGGATGAAGTGCCAGGAGGAGTCTCAGATGGTGAGGAGGAGAGGAGGAACTGGAAGATATAGAGGAAGCCGAAAACAAGGCAGAGGTTTATACCCAAGAGATGCATTACTGTAGCTCTCCAATGTGTTTTCATTTATGTTTGGAATTCTGTTTTGTTTTACTGCTCAGCTACAAGCATTAACAATAGGGTCATTCCATGCCAACTCACCTAGGGCCCCCCAGCTGAGGTCATGGATATTCTTACAAAAAGTCATGCTAAAGCTTCCACCTAAACCATGGACCTTTGCAAAATCCCACAGCTTTACTTACTTACTATAGTTTATCATCAAAATGAAAAATGTTTAATTAAAAAAGAATGTATCTCCACTAATGTTCACTCAGTTCCACCAGATTTTTGTTGTGGGTGGAAACAACTTATTTTTGTCTTACCAAAATGTCATCTGGTGCTACATCAAAAACTGACTGCCACAGGTCCTGACAATGACAAAATAGCTCAACAGGTCCCTTCAGACGTATAAAACCTTGAAATCAACATGATACTAATATTTACCTGACAGCTAAAGCCACTAAATGTGATTTTAAAGCCACTGAAAACTACAAAAAGTGTCATTTTCATAAAATGTTTAAATAATGGAGTAATATAACATCTTTAATGTTTTAATATGTTTTCAATGGATATGAAGACATTTCCTTAAAAATGTTTCAGAGAAATCAATACAATCCTTCCTGAAAAAAATCCTGTTAAAATGACCTAAGAAGTGGATTTTCATCTCTGAAGCTAATTTCAGGAAGACTGAGACCTGTGGCAGTCAGTTTCTGATATAGCACCAAATAAAATTTGGATATGACAGAACTAAGTTTTTTCTACCCAGAGCACACATCTGGTTGAAACAGAGTGAACATTAGTGGAGACATGAATTTTTGAAACTTAAAAGATTTTTCGTTTTGATGATAAATTATAGATTTTTATTATTTTAATTTCTGTTTGAAAACAAGCATAAGCTATTGACATGATTACGAGTTGCAACTTTTTCTTGAGGTTTCTGGGATATTCAGTCATTCAGTAATGTGGCCATACCACCTTGTGGATGCCAATCCTGTCAGATCTCGGAAGCTAAGTGAGGTTGGGTCTGGTCAGTACCTGGATGGGAGACCGTGAGGGAACACCAGGAAGCCTGGGTGGATGCAGTGTGAGAGTGAGTGGTTGGTGGTGGTTGGAGGGGCTGATGGTGCAGACAGGCAGCCTCACCTCCGTCAGTCTACTCCAGGGCAGCTGTGGCTACATACGTAGCTTACCACCATGGAGTATGGAGTGAATGAATAATGCAATGTAAAGAGTCTTTGAGTGTCTAGAAAAGCACTATATAAAACCAATACATTATTATTATTAGTAGTGGTGAGGCTTAAAAGATGCTGTAAGAGAATAACTGAAGTTATCAAATTCAACACAAAGGGCCTATTTTCAAAAATTCATAACTCAAAAAGTACTTGGAGTAGAGCTGTGGGATTTTGCAAGATTTCATGGTTTAGGTGGAAGCTTTGCATGATTTTTTTTTCATGACCTCAAGTGGGAGGCCCTGTGTTTTTTGGCATGGAATGACCCAATAGGCAACTAAAGTAATGCCAAAGAAAAGCAAGCTAAGTGTCTTCATCCACCAGGTGGCAGCATCGTTACCAGTTAGTGCAATGATGAATGGATTTTGAATACTATTGTCGCTTGCCAGGTGCTAACTTGTGACCCAGCCTCATTGTTTTGTGCTCTTTTGCCTTCAGATCTCAACCCTCCAGAGTCAGATCCACTCCCAGGAGTCAGACCTGCAGTGCCAGGAAGAAGAGCTGAGCCGGGCAAAGGCTGACCTGGGCCGGTTGCAGCAGGAGGAGAATCAGCTGGAACAGAGCTTGGCTGCTGGCAAGATCCAACTAGAGACCATCATCAAGTCTTTGAAGGCCACCCAGGATGAGATCAACCAGGTAGGACATAGGTCCTGTTTGTGAGTGTCTGAAAACTGTCAACAGGAGGCGCCACTGCACCATGTAATCTACTTCTTTCTTACCACTGAAGTCAGTATTTGGTTGTCCTATATCACCAAAGGGACTGGAGCACAACGTGTGTGTTAGTCTGAGCTGCTGTCATGTGTCATCTGTTTCCTCACAGCTACTGCTTTCACATTCACCACTTAAGACCTGCAACATGCATACACAGCTTGGCTTTACACGGCTGTTATGTAATTGTGTGTGATGTGGTCCTCATTCTCCACTTAAGACCTGCAACATGCATACACAGCTTGGCTTTACACGGCTGTTATGTAATTGTGTGTGATGTGGTCCTCATTCTCCACTAATAAAATCCATTTTGGTGAGCCCTGATAAAATACATTCTTTTGAATCTACCTCATGTCAAATCAACTGTGGCAAAAAAATTAGTAGTAGTATCATAAATGTAAAACATTTAGTGGTGTCTACTAGTTAATCAGAGATAGATATAATTAAGATTGACCTGGTCGTGTTGTCTGGATGAGGATATTGTAGAAAAATCACATTACATAAGTAAGCACAAGTTTTGAATCTGAGTAAGATTAAGGATTAAAACTTGAACTACAGTGTCTCACATGCTTTCACAACAATAAGCGGATCAAAAATGTCCGATCAATTGCTATATTATATTGTTGCTGATATTGTAAGTGTCCCTTTAAGTTCCTCCTAAACTAGAAAGTCAAAACTGAGAGTTAACAGCCAGCTTTAGTGTCATGCTTATCTGTGAATTTTTCAGAAATAAGTCAATAAGCAAAAAAAAAAAAGCAAAATGTAATTTAGTTTAGTTCTACGGTCAACAGTCATCCAGTAACTGCAAAGCTACAGGTTAACACATACAGCACTGTGCAAGTTTTAGGCACTAAAAAATAAGTGGGGATTCTTACTAAAAGTAATGTGATGAATACTTTACAGTTATCAACTAACTTGGAGAAAAGAAGAAAAAAGGCCTGATCAATATTGGGTGAGGACCCTTAGCCTTTAAAACAGCACCAGTTCTTCTCGGTACACTTGCAAACATTCTTTGAAGGTACTGGGCAGGCAGGTTGTTCAAGCATCTTGGAGAATGCCTGAACTTTATTGCACTGTTTTTTATGTTATGAAGGTGATTTTCACACAAGGAACTTGTTTGTTTAAGGGGCTGTTGTCATCTGTCATACCCGTCTCACATCATTTAAAAATGTCCTGAAAAGTTATTTCTAACCGTGTGTGTGTGTGTGTGTGTGTGTGTGTGTGTGTGTGTCTGTGTGTGTCTGTGTGTGTGTGTTTGTCCTACAGGCCCGAAGCAAGTTGTCCCAGATTCAGGACAGTCAGCAAGAAGTGTCTAAAAGCATAGAGCAGTACAACAGCACCTTGAATGGAACTCACGGAGGCAGTATGACCAACCTGGCTGACATGAGCGAGGGTTTCAGTGACAGAGAGAATGGAGGATTCCCAGCCATGGTGAGAGCAGCACAGGTCAGAATCTCTATTGTAACTCTGCTTTACCTCCCACTGGCAACATTATTGAATGCTGGACAAAATCTCCTTACTTACATATGTTTTAACAGGTTAGAATGCTTTGAATAAAAAAAAAAACAACTCAGTTTCTCTCTAATGTTTATCACGTTTATAGTTTTTTTTTTTTATCCTCCTCCTTTTCCTTTTTGTCCAGGCAAGTTACATATCTAGACAGGACTAGGGTGAATCTGTGCTCTGGATATTTGGGCATGACTATTCGGATCTCAAAATTATTATTTGGATACCACCACAACAACTGGATATTTGGAAATTCGGGTTGAGCCCGAGACAAGACATTACCAGTGGTTTGCAAACCACAGCGTGTCAGTCCTATAGCTGTCAATTTTGTCATTTGAACCATCTTTCTTTCTGTTTTCTGCAGACTTGAAGTCCATAAGAGTTCCTACACACTGATCGAAACCCACTATTTTCTTTAAAACTTAATTCCCTTGGCTTAGTCCACCTGATACCAGGGAGACAGTTATCATTTTATTGCAGGATGTCTATGACAAGCAGGTTGTATGTGTTTAAACATTTCTACAAACACACGTTACGTCTGTTTCTGGAGATGTTCTGACACTCCTCAAAGACAAATTTTTCAGCTGCTCTTTGCTGGATGGGTTCTGTTGCTTTGCCTTTTGCTTTAAAATGATCTAAAGGTGTTCTGTTGTATTCAAGTCAGGCAACATACTCGGCCAGGTCATGGTTTTCACGTGTTTCTTCTTTAGAAACTCTTGTATGAATTTGTCAGTGCGCTCTTGATCCTTGGAGTACATCTTACCATCATGAAGGTTATAATGTTCAGTTGTTTTTTAACTGAGGTGTTGCTTACACTCTATGGTCATATTAGAGGAGTCATTTTGGGGTGCTGATGGCTGCGATGTCATTAGGATTTCTATAGAATAAAGAAAGTAAACATTTCTTTTGAACTCTCAAACCAGCATATAATTTAGACATAATGTGTCAAAGAGTTTATCAAACAGCACAAGCTATAGTTGATGTAGTGGGAAAGGAAATGATCTGTTTTTGTGTGAATGGTCAATTGGAAAACTGAGTTCAATGCATTAAATATTATGATCTTCTTCTCTCTCTTTCTGTCTTTGGCTTTCTCCATTCCACAGGAAGATCCATTCAAAGTGAAGCCATCAGTGTTCAACAGCCAGCCCCAGGAGCTTCACACTGACCCTTTCCACTCTGAAGACCCCTTCAAAACAGATCCATTCAAAGGTTGTCTCCCCCTCTACTTCCTTTGTCCCCCCTTATGCATGAGTGCCCTTCTTCCCTTCTTACTCTTTTTCTCAGAAATCCTCAGAGCTCTTCTCTGTCATCCAAAATATTCTGCCGCTCCTTCCGTCATCCCTTCATATTTCATACAAACCTCTCCTCTCCTCTCCTCTCCTCTCCTCTCCTCTCCTCTCCTCTCCTCTCCTCTCCTCTCCTCTCCTCTCCTCTCCTCTCCTCTCCTCTCCTCTCCTCTCCTCTCCTCTCCTCTCCTCTCCTCTCCTCTCCTCTCCTCGCCTCTCCTCTCCTTGCCTCTCCTCTCCTTGCCTGTCCTCTCCTTGCCTGTCCTCTCCTTCCTCCTCTCCTCTCCTCTCCTCTCCTTGCCTCTCCTCTCCTTGCCTCGCCTCTCCTTGCCTGTCCTCTCCTTCCTCCTCTTCTGTCCTATCCTCTTCATCTTCTCTTCTTTTAAACCTTATGTTTTTCAGCCTGAGCTGCTCTCTGTCTTTTATGTCTTCCTGCTTCTGTTTCCTTTCCTCCTACTTTTACCTCATTTTCCTGCTTGATTTCTCTTGTAGGTGACCCTTTTCAAAATGACCCTTTTGCAAAGCAGCCGTCAACATCCACAGGTATTTACTTGAGGATTTTTTTCTGACAGATTTAATATAGCAAAACAACAAAATACTTACATTTCAATTGAATAATTGCAATCAGGCTGTTTATTTACTGGGACAAAGTAAAGTTAGTATATATAGATAAACATAATTGACTTTTTATGGGGTTTAATTGGTCTAAAACTTATGCACATCAAAACCAACTATGTGCATGTGTTACGTGCTTACAGACGGAAATCCATTATCACAAGGGTCAAGTCTACTCCATGAGGACAAATGTGACCCAGTGAGCACAGGGCATAGGGCAGGTTGACTTTTGAGACTTTTGAGGCAGGACAGTGGCTGATCTCTCCACTCTTTTGATTGGTCACTTTCAACAGCCACAGTCTCTGGAATGTCTCTGACCCTCTGACAGTGGTAGGAGAAGTACTCTTATCTTGTACTTGTATGCTGTATTCAAATGTTTACTTGAGGAAAACTATTAGTATTAGCATCAAAATATACTTGAAATATTAAAAGTAAAGGTATTCATTATGCAGAATGATCAGTTTCAGAATAAAGTACTACATGCAGTTGTGAACAAACGTTTACATACACTTATAAAGACTCTGT
Source organism: Dascyllus trimaculatus (assembly GCA_024666655.1). Taxonomy (NCBI): domain Eukaryota; kingdom Metazoa; phylum Chordata; class Actinopteri; family Pomacentridae; genus Dascyllus; species Dascyllus trimaculatus. The sequence continues at coordinate 1,065,805 of CM045446.1, read as the reverse complement.
CTATCATGGAAGTCTTGGGTTTCCAATAGCTCCTATAACTCTTAATTTTCTATGATGGAATCATTAAAACACATGTATCTTTGTCACAAAATCCAAATCAGCATTTTGGTTCATAGATTTATTATAGATCTTCTGGAAAAATGACAAAATCTGCTGGGTCAAAAATATACAAGCAAAAATGCTAATATTTGGTTAAATGGCTATTTTCACCTCCACTACGTTCTTTTGCTTGCTGTCCACAAGCTTCTGGTTGTAGCTTTGACCGCTTCTGTTGACAGAATTGGTGCAGATCAGCCAAGGGTTAGGGCAGGGGTAGCCAACCCTGGTCCTCGAGGGCCCCTATCCAGCATGTTTGAGATGTTTCCCTCTTCCAACACACCTGATTCAATGAGCTGATCATTTGAATCAGGTGTGTTGGAAGAGGGAAACATCTAAAACATGCTGGATAGGGGCTCTTGATGACCAGGGTTGGCTACCCCTGGGTTAGGGTTACATAAGGTACCAGTTCCGCTGACACCAAAACAGGCCCAGAGCATAATACTACCACCACCATGCTTGGCAGTTGATATGGTGCTCTTGTGGTTAAAGGCCACAGTGTCTCTTCTACATGCATGTTTCAGGTTATTGTGACCAAACAACTCAGTTTGTTTCATCTGATCACAGAAACTTTCTGTAGAAGGCCTTTTCTTTGTCCATGTGATCAGCAGCAAACTTCAGTCGAGCTTTGCTGTTTTTGGAGGAAGGGCCTCCTTCTTGCATGGCAGCCTCTTAGCCCATGGTAATGTAAAATCTGTTTGACTGTTGGCACTGACACCTGTGCTCTAGCAGATTCTGATTCAATGCAGACCTGTTTTTTGGTGATTCTTGGATGACTATTGACCATCCTGACCAATTGTTACTCAGCAGTATGTCTTAGGTTCCTGCCCTGCAGAGTGCCTCTTATCTTAATCATCTAATTATTCTGAACAAGACAGCTTACTGAATGCCTCATGTTGTCATGACTCCTGCCCGGCATAGGCACATGCTACCAAATACTCCATGAGATTAGATCTTACAGATAGGTGTGCGGACAGCTGATTGAGCACACCGCTGTTATTCCACATTAATGTCTTCTGAACTAATAGAAACAGCGTGGATGTGCCAGATAGCCCTGCAGAAAGCTGTTATCTAGAGTGGTACTTACTGTCAACTATCCCACAAGTTACTTAGTCACTAACACGTTCCTGGCAGGAAATGACCTCCTGTTGATTAAAATATATGTATTTTTTATAAAAGCATATATATTCAAATCAAATAGTTTTTTCCAGATGACATATTTTCTTAATATTTTACTTATAGTTTCAGTTAAGTTTTACTGTCAAGTGCGTTTTAAAACAAATCAAGGACATCATCCTAAATCCTAAAACTATATTGCTGTGGAGCAGAAGTAAAATGTCCTTTTACAGACTTAAAACATTTTCTGCAGAACAAAGCACAGAGAGGGTTTTACCAAATTTAAATTTTACAGTTTGTTACAGTTTGTTTAGTTGTTTTGTCTGTTTAGTTGCACCTGGAAAAGCCAGAGAAAGCAACGTTAAACTTGAGGTGTTAATTCCAAGCAGTGCCCAAGTGCATGTTAACTCTTTCCTCGGCAAAAATCTCCCATTTAATGTTGTTAAGCATTCCTTGGTCCTGTTGTCTGGTAGAAGAAGAGTTTTAACACTAAGGGTGCAGGTGTCAGTGGCTGACGTTGTCCATTATTTCTGCAGCAGACCCATTTGGAGGAGACCCATTCAAAGAGACTGATCCGTTCAAGGCTTCATCAGAAGATTTCTTCAAAAAGACCACAAAGATGGATCCCTTCTCCACACCAGACCCCTTTAGTAAAAGTGCTACCTTACCTTCCAAGGTACTTATACACACAGACTAGTGACAAATTAAAATGAAAACCAACATAAAGTATCTTTGTATAGTGTTGGGCCACTATGTGCCTTCATGTCTACACCATTCTTCCAGAGGATATTCCCTCCTTTGGTGTTTTGATGATGATGGTGGGGCAGAGGGCTATCTAACATGCTGGTCCAAGATCTCCCACTGGTGTTCAACTGGGTTAAGATCTGGTGACAGCAAATGTCATAACATATGATTCACCTTCTTTTAATCAAACCATTCTGTAACCCTGGATGGGGGCATTGTCCTCTAGGAAGAGACCACTACCATCAGGACAAAAATGTTTCATCACATGTGATCACTCAGAACAGCTGTGTATTGATTTGCAGTGATTGCTTTCTCTAAGGGGACAACTGGACCCAAACCATGGCAATACTTTTTGCTTTTTTAGTAAATAACATCCAGGCTTCATCATTCAGTTATGAAACCAAATGAGAGAACAGGTTTTAGGTTTACATGTTTTAACACTGTCTTGGTCAAAGGAGGGAGTGGAGTAATTAAGGAGTGGAGTAATTAAGGAGTGGGAAGGGAAAGAGAAGCTTTGAGATGGCTCCACTGGGGGAGGAACATAAAGGGCCAGCTGACTATCTTAACTTCACCGTAGGGGTCAAGGGTTCAGGTTTTTCCTTTAATTTAGCTATACATAGCTCTTCAATCCATCACATGCATCAGTTAGCACACACTTACACACTGATGGCAGCAAACTTCCATGCAAGGTAACTGGCCAGACTTCAGGTTCAGCATCTTCCTCAGGAGAATCTGGGGATCAAACTACCAACCTTGCAATTAGTGAATGACCTGTTTTGTTTCCTGAGCCACTGTTGCCCTGTTTGTTTCTTTCTCGCTGTCTTTCCCCCTCCTCTTCTCTTATGCATATATCTAATAAGTCTATATTGGAATATACTATATGTGGTCTTCAAAAGCCCCTGTTGTGCTTTTATGGGTGCTCCATTTCCTTCAGTTATATAACTGCTTCTTTAAAAGACCTGCAAACTTAAGAGGCCCAAAGCCCTTGTCAAAAAGAGTTATTTTCTCCCACAGAAAACAGAAATGTGGAAATATTCAGATTTATGTAAAGAAGAAAACTCTGTTCTGAGGACATGTTAAAGTTTGAGTTGAAATTCTGAGTTACTATTAACAGAGAATTTCTTTTTATGCTTCCTACAGCAAGCCAGTCACTTCACAAGCAGTGACCCATTTTCCTCAAGCCACCCAAAACCCAAAGGACCAGGTATGATTCGGTTTGTTATTTCAACACAATACTTTCGGACGCCATGAAGTATTTTTACCTCAGAAATGAAAGGAATCTGTCAGTCTTTTTTTCTCCAATGTCTAAAAAGGATAGTGACCTTGACAAACCACCGTACAACAGGTTTCTTAGCCCTAACTAGAGATTACATTGAAGGCAGTTTAGAAATGTCTTACAGTTTGTCTCCGCGATAGTTTAGTGTTGCTTTTTGAGGTGTCTTAATAAGGGATGAATATCTCATTATATTTTGAGAAAAAACAGCTTTGAAAGGTTTAAATTGAGCTCAGTGCTTGAAAGGTTACAGTTCAAAATGGTTTGCAGGATTGAAGTTTTGTAGGATTGCATAATGTTTTGATAGGCTGGACACATTTTTCACATCTCTGCAAACATTATTTCCTTCTTTACAACTACAACACATTTTTTACAGTGTTTCTCTAACACTTCAGTGTTAAGTTTGTCATTGTTTTCCCGTTTGAAACATAGTAAGTAGTCATCTTAAAACTCATGTAGATATTCATTTCAATTCAATTTTATTTATATAGCGTATATTTACAACATATGTCATCACATAGCGCTAAATTAAATATATGTTGTGAGAAAGTTCTGAAACCTTAAAACTTTATTTTCAGAAGGATGAATGTTAAAGCAGTGCCTCTGGCAGGCATGCAAGGTAAATAAAATCCACAGTTGATAAACAGTGAACTTAATTAACTAGCTATTTTTTCCCAGCAAAGCACCTTTACCTTGGAGTAAGTGCAATTTTTTAAAGAAATATTCCCTTTTTAGCTTAAACCAGGTTGTTTTTTCTGCTAAAATGATTAGTTCAAGGACCGTTGTAAAGTTGGAAATGTGATGATTGTCTGAAAGTGTCTTGCTCTAAGTGGTGTAATTTTGGACATTAAAAAAAAATAAACATGCCTTTCAAATCCACCAGCAGGCTTGGGAGGTTAAAACCTGTAAGCATACTAATCAATTGGAGAACAGCAATAACAAGCTTAAAACCCTGTAAATGTATTGGAGTAACACTAAAATGAGTGCTGAAAGTGTGAAGATGTGGGTGCAACTGGGTTAATAAATCAGTCTCCATAAACCATCCTGTGAAGAATGAGGTCACCAAATTCAATTGAAAGATTAATATCTGATTAATCTGATTAATAATTAAGTTAAACATACCAATAGCAAGATTAGGTTAGTGCAAAAGCAAAATCTACAATATATACAGTATAATATAACTAAATGTACTTGTGTGTGAAAGAGAGTGAGTGTGTGAGTGAATGTGCATGCTTGGAGGAGTTGTGTCTGTCCACGCATTGTGCAAGACTTTTAAAACTTTGCTTTAGTCTTGCAAAACCTTTATTAGATATCAGTCTGTCAAACACTAAGTTTCAACCCTGCTAAACCTTTTCTTTTTTAGAATTTGAAATGATACTCATGCCATAGCTAAACTCTTACTTTTGTGTCTGCTGTCAGAGAGTGCATTGTACCTCATTCAATAGCTGTTTGTTCTCTATAGCACAAAATAAACCTCATTTCATTTTCAAGAAAAGCTTTACTTAATCAATTCCAGGATATAATGTAGTCCATGCAAACACACAAGCACTATGGGACAGCTTGAATGCCTCACTAATTGGAGAAACTTGAGCCTGTCACCACACTCTGACCACTGTTTACTCAACCAACCATGTTGGCTTGCCTATTAAAACCATGGCTGGAGAGGTAAGGTGTTACATATGCCTACTTAGTGCTACAAGTGAACTTACCCTTTCAGATGTTGTTGTCTTGGTACTACTTCAAATACAGTTTGATAATCGTCACACAAGGTCTGGTTTTTATACGTCTATTGTAACAAATCCTCTTATTGTGTGCAATGTGTAAGCAGGCCTGTCACTGCTTAGAAAGACTATAGAAACACAGTAAGTCCAGGATGGTTTCATAGCATACAGTATACAACGAAAGTGAGTACACTCCATCTGCAGTAATACCGAAATATCAAATGATTCAACGTTGTATCTACTCTTGATAATTGCAATACATCTAAGCTGACAGAAGAGTATTTCCTCTCCTGAACAATAACACTGGCCTCAAAGTAGAAACTCAGGCAACAAAAGTAAAATATACTTGCGATCACTGACACACAAGTTGGAAAACCAGTGAACACTGAAACAAAAATGAGTAATTTCTAATCTGAATTGCATTAACATGGTTATAAATTGAGCTGTGAACATTCTCTGTTTTGAATATATGGGCTCTGTCTCTCTGTGTAATGGCTCCCCATGGAAAAGAATTCCTTCAGGAACATGCTCAGGACTGCACCAGTTAATGCACACGCCAGACAGCCAAGCACTGAGGTACACTCATGCACACATGAGACTGTATGAGTGCAAAAGGTGTGGGGAAGAGATGACATTTGTAGATCCTGCCATGCATTCATGTGGATATAACAAAGTGTCTGTTGACAAGATGACAGTCTGCTGTCAGAAGTGGCAGAAGCGGAATATTTCACCGTGAACAGTGATCCAAAGCACAATGCCAAAATCACAGAAATTGAAAGCTATGGCCTGGCTTAGCATGTCTGCTGACTTGAATCCAACAGATCAACTCTGGGTTATTTTAAAGAGAAAGGTAGAGCCACACAAGCCCTTCAACAAAGGTCAGCTGCAACAAATATTCTCACAAATTTCAGAAAAAACTTCATCAGTCAATAATTTATCAGCTTTACATTTGTCCAGAGTGTTCTCTAAAATACTGAACATTTGACTGAAGCTATCAGTTTAAACTTGTAAAGGTAAATTCATTGTGACTGTGTCATTTTTAGATCTCTTTGGCACACTGGACCCGTTCGGCAGCAGTTCATTCAGCAGCAGCAGTAACAGTTCCACTGGATTTGCAGACTTCAGCCACATGTCAAAGCCTAGAGACCCTTTTGAAGGAAGGGCCAGCTGGCTACCAGACTACCAGAAGGTACCAGAAACCAAACCTTATTCTGAAAGCACACTTTTTGGGTTGATGGACTTTCACAGTCTCCCATTGCATAGATGATGGCTTGATGACTTATTTCTGGGCCAGTACAGTGTAATTACTAAAGGTGTTTTTTTCACCGTGCAAGGACAGCATAGTAACAGTCATAAGAACAGTACCATACATGGAAGTAATTAATCGTAATCGTTGGTGATAGTACCATCTTTTATGGGTCATATTTCAAATGTTAAGTTTCAGAGTTCTTATTACTTAATTGGTCTTAAGCCTGCCAGATTATAGTGTATCAGTAGAACATATTTCTCCTCCCACTCTTTCTTTCCAGCCAGTTTTTGTGGAGGACCCGTTCAGCAGGAAGAATGACACACCAGCTCTGCCTCCGAAGAAAAGCGTTCCCCCAAGACCCAAACCACCCAGTGGTGAGTGTCCTGCTGCTTATCATGGAATCAGATTTGTGATGGTAGACTTAACCATAATAACAAAAAGTCTTCAATATCATACAAAAATACAACCTTGAGAATAAAACTTATTGAAGCAAAGACAAACAAACAAAAAGCTGTCTTCTTCTTAAAAGTCAAATTTATAACTTACAAACTAATTTTTGTGTGATCGTGGGAACAATGGGTGTTTACAGTTTCCTCTGCTCCTTTCTCACTGTTTAGACTGTGTCCTTACTGTGAACTTTGAGGTTACCCTTTCAGCTTTCTTGTTTGTGCTGCTTGACTTTTGCTTGCACTTCTGACACATCTTTTGCTGTGTTCCAATTGGCCAACAGGAGTGTCAGCATCTCAAATAATTTGTTCACAAGTTTTACTCTTTAAGATGGCTTTCGCTGCGTCAGTGAGTTTTATTCTGTCACATTCTTATTTGGGTTTGATAAGAAGTTTTGCTTGATTATATTGACAGAAGTCTAATCTAATTGTTTTCACAATTATCTTGAAAACGTCATGATCTGAAATCACAATTCTTAATCACTTTAATTTAAAGTCATGTGCATCTGTATTCCGTCAGTCCTCTGCATCACTGTGCTCAAATTTTGTGACGTTTTCTCCATTTTCGTAAACACAAATTTTTACCACCTTGCCAGAAACCACTGGACTAATCATCCCAAAACTGAGACAGACTTTACTGATCTCAAGTGAAGAAATTTTAGTAGTTCATTTCTTTTGATTTTACAAAACATTTTTTTAGAAAATAGGTCAATGTCAAAAATTTGCAATAACCCCTGACAGCATTGAGAAATAAACCTGAAATTTTCACTGAGCTTTTATCTTCAAGTTCAATGCGTTTCACCTCTAGGGGGCGCCACAAATGCAAAAAGGTGATGTCTTAAAATTGACTGCATGGATTTGTGCAGGATCAGGTTTGCATCATCTCAAGTCATAACTCAGTTTTGCTTAAAATTTGACAATTGCTGGTTAAACTGGATGTGGCTCACTACAACAAATCTAAATTTGTGGACATTTCACATTTCAAAGATTCAAAAAAATCACTTGTACTTCTGACAGGGCTGAACATTTTTCAGCACATCCACTGATGTATAACACAAGTCTGCCTCAGGGCAACCTACAGTCAATTCAGAGTCTGTCAATCTATCTTTTTTAATATGCAGCTTTGCTTTGAAGTTCTATTAAAAATATGAGCATTATTTAGATTTTTTCAAAATGACTGATAAAAACACGCCTGTGAATACTGGCTAAGGTGAGCAGAACAGGGCTTACCTTAAAATGGAAGTGGGTCTTTGGCTTTTAATCCAAAACCAAGATGCATCATGCCTACATGCCCTCTTGAATAGTGGCCAGAAAAAATACCCAGTGAGTGAAGGAACCAGGCATAATTGGAAAATTATTGCTCTGTATTCCACTGATAAATTAATGGTTGATATGTAAAACCAATAAACTATTGTCACTGTTCCAGTAATGGAAATTTGGCTGATAATTCTGTCTGATAATAAAGAACATGGCTGTAGAGCAGGGATTTTTGCCTGTTGGCCTTTCTCTCCTGTAGTCTGCTTTCTGTTTGCATGAAGGTGGGGCTGAGGTCCTCACACACAGAGCAGACAGCAAGGCAGAGACTACAGCACAGAGAATGAAACAGACTTGAGGTTACATTTTACTTGAGTGAGTGACAGCAGAATTAACCTGAAAGAGATATGTTATCAAAACCTGCTGAACACACAGAACATAGACTTGCATAAATCTGATGTGCTCAACCTGCATGCAATGTGTCATTGCTCCATCCTAATCCACATCTGGTTCATTTTACACACAAATTTATTTCGTCATAGCAGTGGTGAATTGAAGAAGCTTTAAATGAAGGCTAATGTCTTAGCCAAACAGTAACTGGATGTTGCACTTTCAGTTCAAGCACAACAAATTTGATTGGTATCTCAACATTAGTTAAATTCTTGTAGACTTTAAGGCTGAGATCAAAAAAGCTCCTCTTTCTTTCAACCAGCAGCATCTGTTAGTCAGTTGTAGTTACAGTCACAGAGGAGAGGAACAACGCTAACACAGGCCTGTTAGTCATTTTATTAAGTGACGGACTTCAGGTAACCTTTATTTGGTTCAACAGTATAGTAAGTTCTGATGGTTTTTGTAGCCAGTGTCTGTCTGTCATAAAAGAAGAAAAGGTGTGGTCTTAATTATTCCACAGAATACCGTTAAGCAGTGTTGATCTGGTCATGTTATCTTTTGTGGTACTGGAAAAATCTTTTTTTTTTTCCTCCAACGTTGAAAGCACAGCCTTAAACTAAGATCTGGTATGTCAACAGGAAAGAATGTCATTGTGGGTACAGAGACGATAAAAGCCTTCATGTGTTTGCCAAACCACTGCTGTCAGAAACTGTATGTTCTATGTTGTTTCTCAAGTCAAGTTGACTTGCACTGACAAGGAGAGATGCACACCGTAGCATGTCATATTATGTTTTATATCCATTTGTACTGACATGAGAAAGTTTTGTCAGGGGTGTAAAAATGTACTTTTCTCACTACTCAGATCATGTTTTGATACAGAACTGGCTTTGATTACTTTCACATCAGTGGATTCTCTTCACACATAGTGTTTGATGTGAGAAGATCACACTTAGCCATCATACTGACGTAGTAGTTGAAGTAAAACTCAAATAACACTAAGTGCTATGTTGTTTTCATTCGTTTTGGATATAAAGTGCCCAGCACTCATATATTTGAGCAGCGCTGTACTGTCACGTCAGCTGTGACACAAAATCCACCTCGTGTCTGTTGGCAGTTCACACTGATATGTGCCAGAAGTAATTTTCTTGTTGTGTTTGTCCTAGAAATGGCAAGATATTAGATGGTGCCCTTCTTGTGCAGTGGGGATATCTTGAAGAAGAAATTTTGAAGAATGATTAGATCATTGAAGTTTGAAGCTTTCATAAACTGGCAAGTGGTAAAATAGCTTTTATGTTAAAAAATCAACTCAAAAGCAGTTTAAGGTTGTTTTTCTAGATATTTTTCCAGACAGACAGTTAATTAGTTAATTAATTAATTTTAGTGTAAAGGACAAGTAATTGACCTGTGATGGAATGTGCTCTATAAATAACATTTCTGGATGCTTTTGTTGTTTGTTATATCTCTGTTCAGGTTGTTGGTCTCACCCCAGTCACTAACAGACTCTATATCTCTTCCTATGACATGTGTTTTTCAAGATTTTCTGCTAAATGTTTTTGTTGTTTTTTGTTTTGCTTTCTGGAGCGACATAAGTATTTGATTAAACCATTAAACCGTTGTCAGAGCATTGCCTTGCAAAGCTCCAAAATCAGTATAAACACAGCAAATCCCATCAGAAACTAGATTAGTGCTGGTATAGAATTTAGACACAGCTCCCAAAAAGTTCTCTCACTTTCTCAAGTGACCTTGTGTGGTTTCAAAATGCCAACGGGGAGCCAAGATGACCAATAATAGCAGTTGATAGTGATGACTGGAAATACTTAAAAGGTATTAAGAATATGCTTCATTTTATGCTTTTGTTTGTGGTAATTGCAAAAATTCTTTTCGAATGCCTGTGATGACAAAAGTCTTTTAGGTAAAAGTACAACTCTGTCCATTGGTGCTCATACTGACAATATTGTGTTTCAGGATGAGCCCCACTTGCTGCTATTACATCTCACACACTTGCTGACTCAATGGTTGTTAAAGGGAACTAGAGAGAAGTCTGTCAGAGCTTAGATGTCAGTCTTTTATTTGTTCAGACTCCTGTCAGATTCAACTCCAAAGTTCACTCTGTGGCACCCAGGGTTAAACGTCACATTCATGCTTTTGGAATTTTTCCAGAGATCTTATAGTATTATTATTATTATTGTTCACAAACTGCTGCATTGTTGTTTTTGCATGTGCACATGTGAAGGTGATGGTGTAAGAGTGATGATGTGTGGTTTACTTGGCCTGCTGTTAACAGACACACCCTAACTTGCTTCCTCTCTCCTTCCCTTATGTGTATGCATGTTTACAAGGGTTAGTGGTTCAGAGAAACTCACCCTGCAGGTTGTGTGCAGTGGGCAAATGCCAACATTTCTACCAGTTAAACAGCTGTCTTCCTCTTCAAATGTTTAGTGTCTTTATGTATGTATGTGTTTTTGCATGTGTGGTACCCGTTAACATTACATGGCCCAAATGTGGTAGATAATTTTAAAACAGGGTGGAGCTCATCATTGTGGTTTCTGAAGTGTGAGTGCGCCCATGTACACAGTTTACTGACAGAGGAAAAAACTGATTGCCAGGCAGGCAGTTTTGCTCTGCGTGGAGTGTGAAATGAACTGCTCACCCCAACCAGCCGGGTTATCTGGGTAATAGGACTGAATGTGTATGTTGTATGACGGTACTGTGGTTTAACACCTACAGAAGCACCACGAGTAGTCTTACCATTCCCACGATCCTCTGCCAGGCCCAACTTCAACTCCCTGTGAACAGACTGCTATTACTATGATTATTGTTGTCTTATGTTCTTGCTTAGGCATATATATATATATATATATATATATATATATATATATATATATATATATATATATATATATATATATATATGCATTACTGAGTCTGATAGACAGGCATTTTTATATAAAAATTACGTTTTGTAGTTAATTTTTAGGAACATGATGGTTTGTTGGGTCTTCAGGGGTAGCAGTTTGTCAACTTCTCCATGCCTGCAAGTGTTCAGTCATACTGCCTAAATTAAAAGCAGTCAGTGTAAGAGATCCTCAAATGTGGCACATTTATCTCAAGTCAAAAAAAGCAAAAGCACAAGTTATTTGTCACACATAATGACTCACAATGACAAGAATAGACTCCATATACATATATATGCATACACACAAAAGACTTACATGAAAATTTTGACAGGGAATTAAACTTCAAATGTTTTAATAATAGATTAATGTTTTCACTGATTTTTATGCCAAAATGTGCGTGTGCTGTCTCTGGTTCCAGCTTTTCCAGGGGAAGAACTTTTGTGTTGTATATCACTCAACTCTTTCTCAAACAAAGCAAGACATTTTAAAATCTAACCATGAGGTATGGGAAAAGGTTACCTTTTACAGAGTTGAGTAAATGGAATAGATTTTTAGTTGCAGCCCTAGTTTTATGTGCATGTATTCTAACTTTGACAATTCATGTGGAAGTTAACCAGCCAGGTATAAAATTTTCTCAAAAATTTTCTCTACATCTTGCAAGTCACATTGGAAAAGAACTGATAAGTGTTGTTCTCAACTTTAAGGACAGACTGTCTAACGTAAGCAGTTTTTCTCATTTTCTAGTAATCATTTCAAGTTAAATGACATATTGCAAGTAAAATATATTACAGGTCAGTCTCTGGACTGCTGTGTACCCTCTGACCACACACAACATTGTTGTATTTATGAAGTTGGTAAACTGGTGCACCAACATTTGGTAATGTGGGCAGAAACCCAACCAAGGGATTTACCAGACAACCGTTAAAAATCGTTGTGGTGGTTGTGGGGTAGCACTTTTGGTTTTGGTTCTTTGGGCGTTGTCTTTCTCTATGTTTTTCTTGTACCAGCTGTTTATATATGTTTCCGTTCTCCAGAAGGTGTACTGCAGGTCTTAACTTAAAGGTTTGTGTTGGAGCTTGATTTGAATTGTTTGCAGCGCTGCCTGTCATGTGGATGTGAAACTTGTGTGGCTTTCAAAAGCTGGTTGGTAGGTTTGAGGTGACACTGGAAGTGAAGCAGGGTGTGGGCTGAACTATGAGAGCCAGAGAAATTAGTGTTTCTGTGATCATATCAGGTCTTGTGTTATCAACATAGTTCACTCAACTGAGAATCGTGAGACTTTAGCTAAAGTGATGAGTCATGAGTCATGGTTTCTCCGAGCTATCAGTGGGAGAAACTGATAGCTGGGAGAAACCAGCTATCAGTTGGTAGATGTGTTATACACATCTATAAATAGATGTTTTATACAGAAACAGATGTGTATAACACATGTATTTATTTTCTTTACATCCTCCTCTGGAGATATGAGCAACCTGAAGCCTGGGAGCTGTCAAACTCTCATTGCCTTACAAACTTCAGTGTTGTGATTAGTTGATCTGGGTTATAGTTTTTTTGCATCAATTTAAGAGGGGGAAAAGACAAAGAGAAATTTGCTCATGATACTAAAAGTGCCATAAGAAAAACTCTTCTCTGTGATGATGATTACCTCCATTTTTCATGTCTTCAGGTAAGACTACGCCAGTGAGCATGAGTGGCACAGCTGACTCTTCCAAACCATGCGACCCCTTCCAGCCGTTCAGCGGGGACGTCATCGACCCGTTTCAGAATAAAAAGGGCCTGGGAGACCCATTCAGTGGCAAAGACCCTTTTGCCCCATCGTCAGCATCAAGTAAACCCCCTAAAGACTGTACCTCGGGTTTTACAGGCTTCAGTTCTGTAAGTTGAGATGAGTGATACTGTTTACTGTTAGTGTCCACACCAAGTCACACAGCTTTGCACACACACCTGCAAAGTCACAAGATTTAAAATCACTGCGACTGAAGGACACGACTCAGAACTTCTGAGCATTGGTAACTGACCATAGTTAATCCGTATAGATCCTCACCCACAGTCCAGCTTGAATGCGAATAATGGATTAACGGTGAAGTTTAACTGTCATAGCGTGAAATATATTTTTACTGCCAGTGTTAATTTTAAAGTAACTAGATGTGCACTCTGGGAATGCAGTCCTCCGCCAAGGCCAAGGCCATATTTTGTAACTTTACAGAAAGTGATCTGGAGGATATGATATGATATGATATGGTATGATAGGAACTGGGACTTTTATGACCCATGGCGCCCCTAATTCTAAGTTCCAAAGGTTCCGTTCAGGAATATAATGTGGCCTGTCAGTGATTACTATGTTTTTCTAAACATGGTATATTATTACTGTATTGTTCATTTGACCATTCCACCCACTTGCTCCCTGAGGCCTAATCACAAAGAGAACAGAACACTATGAGAATGTTCTTTACCAGATGTGAATGTCCAGACTCATCAGAATATATTATTGTCCAAATTAGGACTAAAACTAACTTTTAAAAAAAAAAATCAAGTTCTTTATATTTTCTTTATCAATTAGTCTATAAAACTACATTTTCCCAGAGCTCATGGTTACATCTTAAAACATCTAATTTTGTTTGACCAATCGTCTACAACCATAGCTCAGTCTGTTATTACAGAAGACTTAAATGTTCCGTCTTATTCACCCCAGACCAAAGTGCATTTTTCCATCTTCTGCTGTCCAGTTTTGTGAGTCTGGCCACTGCAGCCTCAGATATTTGTTTTTGGCAGACTGGAACCTGGTATGGTGTTCTGTTGGTGTGTGTTAATCTGCACTTCATCCAGAGATCAGAGGTCCACTCATATGTTTTTTACAGAGTCAATGCCAATATCAATACTGATTATTACTGCTTAAGGAGGACGAGAACCAGTATTTGGAAGGGATCTGCATTTACAGTAAAAATGAAAATGCTGGTGTCCATATTTAAAATACTACAAACTTCAACTGCAAACTTTGTTGAACTGCCTGGATCTGTGTTTGAGGTGTTTATTTGAAAAGAATGCTTTTCAGCATTTATCCTTCAGTACTCGTATGGGATGGTCCACTATGACAGGATATGGCTTGTGATGTGTTACCACTAATGCTGATAGTGCTGTTGGTGGGAAATTGCTTGAGATCACAGTGTGGTGATCACAGAAAGAGAGAGGCGGCTACATCAGAGCCAAAGTAGCACATTTTTCAATTAATATATTTTTATTAGGAATAAATAAAAAATGACACTGATAATTTGAAAAATGCTAAATATGGGATCCCAAAATGGGCCAGACCAGTTATCGGTCAAGGCCTGCCAGAGATATGGCAGTACTGGGTGGAGAGTTAGGCTGGTGTTTGTTAGAAAATAGTTCCAGCATGTAACAAACAAGAAGCAAAGTGTTGATCAGTGAGCTTAAGAGGTGTTGGTAAGTGTATTTTTTAACTTTGGACAGAGCCAGACTAGCTGTTTCACCCTGCTTCAAGTCTTTATGCTTGGCTTTGCTAATTCCATCCTGATGCCAGCTCAGTGCTGACATGAGACTGACAACCCAAGAGCAAAACCAAAGAAATAGTAGTGTTTCTGCAAAATGTTAGACAATTCCTAAAGTCCTGTGTTTAGCACCAGTGGTTTTGAGATGAAGAAAAACTATCCCTCATTTTTGTAGAGACAATGACAGTTGATAATCTAAAGACCAGCCAAAAAAGGAGCTTATTTGCCAACTCTAAACAGTATCAAGTATGTGACGAGTCCATTTTAACTGGACCAGACAATCTAAGAGACACTATGACTGGCAATGAGAAGGAGGCAGGATCTAAATATAAACCTATTCTTCACTGCGACACAACATTTGGACTCACTTTAGAAATTGTAGTTTGATACTTCAGCTGTACAGGTTGCACAGCTAAATTGGAACTCTTATCTTCCTCTATTGCAAGGAAGGGTGTGACCCTTTTTGTGGTTAGTTTGTTTTGGCAGGAAGAATATCATAGGTTTCCCCACACTTTGACAGAGGCTGAAGGCTACTGTCAGCAGTCTGTTGCACTGGTCCTTACAGCCTCTACTAGTAGAGTCACTGAGAACACACACATGAAAGTGAACACACACTTGTTGTGCCCCTGAACAGGTCACCAGTCCAACACGAGGCTAACACAAAGCTTTCTGCTGGACTGTTCTAACAGGCAACTGCGACCAATTTAGAGTGCTCAGTTAACCTAACACTGTCACACTGTTCCATCTGATGATCACAGAATTCTGTGGGTTTCACTTTCCAGTCTTCCAGATAATAACTTTTTGGACAGATAACCAGTGGTTTCAGCCTGGGAGTAATTGCTGTGTCTGAATGGCTGACTGTTACCACTCAGTTCAAGGACTTGTCCGATTTCTCCATCTAACACAAGACACAGCAGTATCACTACTCAACTGTCAGTTTCTGGGTCTGTCTGCCCTGCATGCTCTCTGTGTGTTCGTCTGTGTGTGTGTGTGTGTGTGTGTGTGTGTGTGTGTGTGTGTTGTCAGTAGTTGATTAGTGTTTTATATTTGCTATTTATTTTGGTTATGCATGTCTTTGTCTAACCATGTTACTTTATTTTGGCTTTTTTCATCACTCTGAAGAACCCATCCATGTCTGTCTGTAACCTGCAGCTAGCACTGCTTCACCGTGTGTTTTTATGGAACCCCACACACACATTGACTGCCTGACTGTGTATAAGTGAAAGCATTATTTATGAAAATGAATTTGACTTAAAAAAATCACTAAGGTATCTTAATCCTCTGATTCTCAAGCAGTTTCTTGGTGTTTTTGCTCCTGTGCCTCTGTGGGAACAGCACAGCTACTGCTGGAAGTAGAGAGAACTATATATATATAGTCTATTTGCAGTATGACAAAGTTATAATGACATAATTCAGAAAAGCAGAAAAAAACTAAATGTAATTCATTCAATTTTTCATTTTTCAACAGCTGAAAAAAAAACCTAGGATCAACATGTTTTTGCAGTTCAGCTCTCAAAGTTTGTGACTCATGACTGTCATATCTGACTCACTATTGGCTTCTTGGTTGCACCAAGGATTTTTGATCTTTTACAGAATCTGGGCATTGGAAAAAGTTTATTTTCCGTTTTTAAAATGTTAGATTATACTACTACAGTAAAGTGATCAGGTTGTTTTTACTGCTCAGATAATAGAATCACACATTAGTAGTTGAAGGACTGTTAGGAAGGGTTTTTGATTGAAAAT
This sequence comes from Dascyllus trimaculatus, assembly GCA_024666655.1. Lineage (NCBI taxonomy): Eukaryota > Metazoa > Chordata > Actinopteri > Pomacentridae > Dascyllus > Dascyllus trimaculatus. The sequence continues at coordinate 1,049,370 of CM045446.1, read as the reverse complement.
GCTGACATTTGTTTGACAACAGGCATAACTTGCCTTTTAAAACCTGCTGGCAGGTTTCAGCGTTCTGAGAATAATGTGATCATGTAAGAGCTTGAAAATATAAACACTCCTTCCTACTACAGTGAATAATATGGGATTGTAAAATTTAGGTTAGAGATAACACAGGAACTGTCCTACCCTCAAGGAATAACAGAATAATGGACTGAGGCTTTTTTAGATTCTGCTTGACCGAGGTTTTCAAAAGCCACTCCATTTATTTCTGTCCTGTCTGGCCTTACTGTTCCAGCTTGACAGCTGAGTTTCATCAAACTTTTGTACAAATTTCTTTCCTGTAATTTACTGCTTGCAGCCTAACAGTCCAGAAAAAATCCCACTCCACTTACTTATATTTAAATAACTGTGAAGACACAATTAATTCATCAGTCATGCGGTACGGTCTTAATATCAGAAAGCAGTAAAACAAGGTGCTGGGTGAAACCAAGACATCCTTGAATGGACAGGTTTCCTAGAATTCCTGACTTGTGCATAGACACAATATATATTACCGTCTAAGTCTCACAGGCACCATGAAGTTGTCCATCTTCTTCCTCTCACTCTCTGCATGTCACATCAGTTGTTCTGTCTTTTTTTCTTTAGTTGTCAGCGTCATTTGTTTCTACTTGAAGGGATTAACTGAAAGTTCTGTCATCTCGGTCCACTTGTCTCACGTGTAGCGCTTCAGCAACCAGCTTCAGCTTTAGTAACCTTTAGCTTTGTAGGAATTCCCGACTGACTGTGATTTAATACTAGTAGTTTGAGGGTTGTAGAATCACTTGCAAATTACTAAAAGGTAGCCAAAGACAGTGTTTCAAAGTGAACTGCACAGAAACTCTTCAGGTGTCCCTTTACAGTGTGTGTGTGCTGTGGCGTGTTGTCTTGTAAACTAACCTAGATCCACTGAGTTCAGGATTTTTTGGTTTATAACTTCTCTGTTCTGTAATCCACCTCTCTGACAGGACCTGACAAAGTCAAGGTAAGAGACTAAACACCATGAAATTCACATGAAATAACGATCTGGCAATGTTTCTCAAAATGCTTGTTAATGAACATTAAGACAAAGCATACTAAAAGGTACTGTAACTTCATCAAATTGCATTGACAATCTTCAAAAATAGAAAGGATTGTATTGATTACTTACCTCTTACATATTGCAGTTAATAGAAAATAACAGTCTGAGCAGCCCCTGCCTTTAAAACAGCACCAGTTCTCCTAGGTACATGTGCACACATTTTTTTTCAAGGTACAGTCCCAGTTACTTGTTTACTTTTGGATATTGTGACCACATGGTTATAAATTGTATCACCTACAGTAATTGCAGTAGGCCTACTTAAGTAACACGAGCGTTTTTGCTGTTGTGTAAAGTTAACAACTAACAATTTAGATTTACTACGTTAAAATTACAGGCCCTGAAGTAAGAACTCAATGCAACTAAGGTCAGTACAGCTTTCATCACAGAGATTCAAAGCCTTTATTTTTTCAATACTTCGTATGTCCGCCTGTATTTCTGGTGACAGACTCAGTCCTCCTCGTGGAGGTGTTGCTCACATAGCTGGTAAGATGCTCTGCCGTTCTTAGAGAGATGGTTTTTTTCGGCTGCTGGTGGGGTTATGTTTCTCTGCCTTTCTCTTTAAAACACCCCAAAGATGTTTTGTTGGATTCAGCCATGTAGCATACTTAACCAGGCCATAGTTTTCACCTTTTCCTTTTTTAAAAACTCTTGATTTTCAAAGTGTGCTTTGCATAGTCATTGGAATATCTGTCTTCTGCCAAGTCTTCTTGTTTTGAGTGCAAGAAAAGTTTTGATTTCCATTGATAGCCGCAGTGCCAAGCATGAAGCACTTACTTGTCTGTTTTTCAATGAGGTTGTGAAAGTAGCTCAGTGTTAGTGGCGTCATTTTAGTAAGACAACCTTTGCAGCTTTGATCAGTGGTCCTGTGTCTTGTTTTTACCTCCTGATTACTGCTGCAACTGTGTTTCCACTGATTTTTAGTAAGTCGCCCTTCTTCCTGTATCCTTTTATCTTTGAAAATATTCACATTCAGATTTTTTAATTCATACAATTCAGACAATGCGATAAACACAGCCCTGAGCTCCAACTGAGAAACTTTTAGTGTTCATAGCTCATTTCAGATCCATCTTCATGCATTTAGACTGATTTGAAATCACAGGTGTACTCAGTGTGGTTTTATGTCACAGGTTTTTTAACTTGCTTGTTAGTGATCACAGGTAGATCCACTTTTGTTGCATTGAGTTTCTACTTTGGGATCTGTGTTTTAACCAAGTCTTTCTAAAGTATATGAGATTGTTCATAAGAGGAAATTCTCTACTGTTTTCTCTACAGTTATTGTGAGTTTTGAATCACTTGTCATTTAGGTGATACTGCAATGGGGTGTGCTCACTTTACTTGTCTGAAGGAGCCTCTCTCTCTCTCTCTCTTTCTTTCTCTCTTTTTCTCTTTCTCTCTGTAGCTTGGGAATGAGGCTCAGCAGTTGGAATGGGCAAAGCGTGAGAGTGAGCGAGCGGAGCGTGAGCGACTGAAAAGGCTCAGACAGCAGGAACAGGAGGACCTGGAGCTGGCCATTGCCCTCAGCAAGGCAGAGATGTCCAATGCATGACCTGGAATCCCAACCACACGCGAATGCACACACAGCCATAGACAGGCTAACATGCAGACAAATGTGACTGACATCTAAATATTGAGACATGAAGTACTTCACCGGACTAACTTCCAAGTGTTCGTGGAAACTCTGCTACACACACACACACACAGATGCACACACACAGACGCACACACACACACACACACACACACACACACACACACACACACACACACACAGACACACACACAGGACCAGCACCTCCACATGCACACTCAATGAGTCGAAGCAGTACGAAGCAGAAAGAACTCCCAGGCAAGTCTGGTGGCTGACCCTACGTTAAAAATCATTACAACTGAACTGTGGGCCAAAAACTCATCACTGCAAAACTCTCCTGCTGACATGAAGAGAAGGAGAACTGAGGTGTAAATGACATTAGGAGGAGGAGGCAAGAGGGCTTGATGGGAACGAACGGACGCACTGTGTATATGCACTATAGTGGCTGGATAATAATGTGATGAATCCATTCACTGGACTAAGCAGACTAGCTGATCATCACAGATGAAACACCTCAACAGTTCGTATTTGGGCATGTTATATTTTTTCTCCAGCTACTCTCACAATGTGGGCAGATGGCATGGTAACAACATTTCCTGTCATTAGCAAAAGCACGAATGGACTTTTTCCTTCATTGTAACAAGCAACAGTGAAGAAAAAGGAAAACTGAAAACTGCCCCAGTTTTTCTTGGAAGGGATTCCTTCCTCTTATATAATGGTGACATGGATGTATCATTGCGCTTCTGATGGTCTAGACTGTGTCAGGTAGTATTCTGTGTTGAGCTGTTTTACTGATAAGGAAATGCAACAGAATGAGGTTTTACATGACTATTTGTTATTGAGTGACCCATGGGGAAGACTGGATTTAGCACTGCTCAGGATTGAGAGTTTTCAATTCCTAGTTTTTGGTTTGTCTTCTGTTTTTTCTCAGATACTGTCGCTAACCCAGACTCGGATGAGATGGGAGAACATGGTCATTAATTGAGTTTTTTGAACTTCTGATGGAGACTGTTTTCATCTGCTTCATAGGCAAAACTCTGCGGAGATAGAAATGTTACTCATTGTATCTTCTGACTCTGGGTGAACATTTGTCCCAAATATCAGGTTTCCTTTCATTTAAAGCACCAGGTTGTACCAGGTTACAGACATTCACCTGAGGTAGTAATCCAAGGCTGGATTATTTACCCAACCAAGTGAGCAGCACAGAGCCTTATGGCCCAAAGGCTTCAATGTGTGACACTTAGTTTGTGGTAATTTATTTTAGGAATGTGCTATATACTACTGAAGCACAGTATACACCGAGGGCCCTCAAGGCACTACTACATAAGACCAATGAGTCAGTGTTGAGACAAACCCAGTGAAGTCACGATGGCAGCATTAGGAGGGATTTTTCTTAGAGCTGATATATCTCCCTTGAGGCCACATTACACAGATCTGACACATACATGCTCTTTTTCATTGTGCTGGTAGAGTAGTACTGATCATAACGTGTAAACATCTTTATTTGGAAAACAAACAGATGTTCATGTTGTTACTGTGTACTTATTTAAATTACCACAAACTAACTATATCTGTTTTACAAGTTTGTCCCACAGTATAAAAGAAAGCTTTGACCCAACATTAGTCTGATATTTTCACATTGGACTCTTGTTCATATTATGGGATGTAAAGACAAAGCAAAATGCTTCTCAGCAGCTTTAAAAAACACAAACCAGTTTGCTCTAATGTGACAAGTACCTGATATATGAACAGATGTCAGCATATCCTTTGGAGTGACAGTGACAAATTGTATAAATATATATTCTTTGTCCATGACTGTGCGTGTACTGTAGACAGATTTCTGCAGTGACCTGCAGTACTTTCAGTCTCTGGCCAGTGTATATAGACAGAGCTAACTATGCCTCTTCTCGACAGCTGCACTCTGATCCTAATGCTGTGATGTCACACCACATCCAAAAAATGAAAGGCAAGATGAGGGAATTAATTTTTCCACATTTTACATAGTTTTTGTTTGTTTAAATTAAGGATATTAAACCGTTTTTATTTAATGAGCTAGATATTATTACATTATATTTTGACATGGTTTTGTTTCAAGAGCATCCAAGTTCATGTAGTTGTTCTGTGATATTATTTGTAGTTGAGCTTTAGTCACTCCAGTGCTCTACAGACCAGCAAGCACAAGCTGCAGCGTTTGGAAACGTTTGTGATTGGCTGAAAACTGGAAAGATGTGAAAAAGTGCTATTTCTAATGTGTCATAGTTTGATGTTCCAACATTGACTTAACCACTCACCTTATGTTTTTATATGTTGTCCCTTTACTTGAACTAGTGGCTAATGTTTGAGGGAGACAGGCTGAAGTGGCTAGAGTATGATTTCATGTGGACTTATTTTTCTGCTGAACTAAATTTCTGAAGACATTGTGTCTCACTCACACCCCCTTTGTCGCAGCTGCAGTCAAATGTCATGTCGTGTTTTCTATACGTGAGACTGTACTCTGTGTGTGACCTTGACCAATCATGTACTTTGCTCAGTGTTTTTGCCATGTGCTTGCTGTGCAGTTGTATCCTGCTCCAAGCGTATACACTCTCACTAATGACCTGTCCCACACTGGTACGCTTGTTTAAAGCAAAGCTTGTTAACATAGACTCCAGGACCCATCTGTTAATGCAGTGCTGGATGGACTCTGATAAGACCTAAATAATTCAGTCACTCTATAAATATTTTATTAATATTTACTAAATTTTTAACAAAAACATTTGAAAACACAAACTGCTCAATAATTTCTAAGGTGAAAAAGTAGTAATACAGGAGAAAAAATGAATAATAGAATTGAATGGTGCAGGATGTCTTCGTTCTTTCTGAACAGAAGGGCTCCTGTGCTGCCACTGTTGGCTGAACAGAAACTCTTCCAGCCACCAGTGGCACTGGAGCTGCATAGATTCCTGTTTGTGAATGAGACTGAAATCCTGTTTCATGATTAAATGGGATTTTATAGTGTTTGTGTTGACCTCAAAATAAATAACCTCGCTCTGCTGCAGTAAGTTTATTGTAGTCCACCTTAAATGTTGCAATATTGATTGGCCACAATGAAGAGGAGGTTATTCATCATTCCCATAACTGAGGTTAAGCATGTCAGTGTACTGAAATGTCCAGGTTCTGTCAGATGTCTTTCCAGGACTGTAATATTCATGGTCCTCTCTGAAATACAAAAAGCTGTATCTTGTGTGGAATTCCAAGACAAACAAAATACCACATAACTGGATGAGCACAGTGTGGTAAAAATCATTTGGAACTGCTCAGATTGTATGCTGGCAGCTGGTATTGTCTTGGTGCTGGGTTGCAGTAGCCTCTGAAAAAGGCTTTGCTGTGATACACAGCAAAGTGTTTAGTATTACATTTGCTTCTCCAGTCACCACATTAAACAAATGATGGTACTAAGGAGGACAAAGGCATGACTGAATTAAAGAGCAAGGGTTAAAGGTCTGAAACTGCTTCATTTTGGGGTACAAATCCAAAAAATCCTCGTAATGTGAATTCACCCAAATCAGACAGAAATGCTTGAGTGGAGGCTGAAAGGCAGCCACTGACCCTGCCAGATAGAAATGTGAACTGCCTCTCCCTGCCATTTTTTGTGTTGTTTACATATCATGAATATTAATTTTGCTGTGGCTGTTACAACATGTTTTTCTGTAGGAGAGGAAGGAGTGCCCCTGGTACAGTGTGAAGTTCTCCCTCTAAACCGTACACAGCTGATATCTACTTCTGAGCCATGAAACACATGCTGGCATTTGGAGTCTTGGCCTTGCTCCTGTCACACTGTAGTGAAAATGCTGCTGTCTGAGGAACTCCCATTTAATCTGTGTCTCTTCCTCACTTTAAACCAAATCTAACAAGTGAGTGTGATGTCATCTACCCATTGGCTTTCACTGCTTTAGTAGCATGGTAATTTATCTCAAAGGCCACCTAGAGTAAAAGACTAATGAAATAGAAATACTGTCTAATCCTCTGTCCTGAAACAGCTGGGCGCTGTGCTTTATAGTGTTATTTTAATACTAATATTCAGTGTGCTCTTAGCCCCACAATAAACTAGCTTGTTGGCCGCAGCCAGCCATTATGACATATATCTGTTATACCTCAGTTAGGTCTTTGTGTTCATGTCCATCTTTCATCTGCATCTTGACAGAAGGAATTCTGCTCCTCCAGACTGCATACAGTTCAAGTGTGCGCAGGGCTCACTCAAATATGTCTACACTGCCCTTTCTTTTATACTTGTATGTGTACATTTCTGTTTTCATCTTAGTTTTAAATGTGTGTCCTGCCAGGAGAATCAACCAGCTCCTTTGTCTTGATGTGCAGGCCCATGTGACCTGCTTGTAATATTGGAAGTGTACACGCTGGCTCCTCTTCAACCCTCTGCAACTATTGGTTGTCCATAATAACCTTTTCTGTTGAGATGATTGATGATTATCTGTGTCTGGAGAAGCATAAATCTGTTTAATGGGCAACTTCAGAAAAGATACAGTGTATCTCAGGCAGAAGTATGTGACCTGTTTCTGACAGAACCAATGCACTCCTGATGTCATCAGTTCAGCACAGGCTGTGTAATGGCTCACCGTTTTTTCACAGTATACATTCATAAACACAAGCTGAAGCCTAGTGTTGTGTTTCAGCTCTGCTTTCTTCCATTTTAAGTGCACAGTGATTTTAAAAGAGTAGAACTGCCACTACTGCTGCCCTCCTAAAGTCTCTGTAGACACAGTGTTGGTTGGATAAGATGCCACTGCTAACAAACTTAACTTCAGTCAACCCCAGCGCCACTCAATTTTTTCCAACGGTGTGACAGACACCTTGTGCAGTCAAAATTAAAAGTTGGGTCTCAGTGTATCTGTGCTGTTGATCACACTTGAATAACTCAGCTGCATTTTAAAAGCAAACCCTTGAATGTGAACAGAAATCTGTGGTATAGAATAGATCTGTGTATCACCAGCACAGTGGTACCTTCTGCTCTGGGATGTGGCCGACAGCAGAAGTTAATTTCTGGCATCATGCCACATGTCCTTTATAGTGCAACTGACATTTTGTGGTCACTGTTGTTTGTATATTTATCATCTGGCTGAGCTGTGATGTCTTCATACAGTATAAATAGCAGCATCTACAGAGCAGAGGGCTGCACAGACAATGTGGCAGTAGTCCTGATCCCTGTAGTACCTCCCAGAAACAACGTGAAATATTAGAAAACTTAAAAAATCAACTCAGTCAACGTGGCCTTGTTGGCTTGATTGAAAAGTTGTGCTCATGCCAATACATTCATGCTGGGTTTCATTTAGAACTCTTTCATGTTAGTGCTGATATAATACCCCAGTTTCTGTGCCACTACTAAAACAACACATGGAGGAAGCCAACGTTCTGGAATGTGAAGTGTGTCCAAAACTGATAAATGACATGAAGAATTATTTGAACAAAGAGAAAGCTAGAGTATTATGGATCTGACCAGATACTTGATGCCAACCCTTGGTACAACATGCCAGTTGGTCAGTACCAAGAAGTCTTGATCCTCTGCCGTGCTGTGAACTGTGACCCTGTGTCTGTTCTTGTCTTCCTCTGAGCTCAGCCTGTCTGCTGTGTGCTGCTTAGAGGGGTGCTACAGACAGTACCATCATCCATACTCTGTGTGTTATCTGATACCTCCACTGTGCAATAGATCATGTTTACGTTTGTTGTTTTGTATGTTATTTGAAACCAGTCTGATGTTTTTGACGTTATGTAGAGTATGTTCCTAACATTATTTATAGATTCTCAGCCGGTCACTCCTCTGTCCTGACTTTGTAGAAGAAATCGTGTTTGATTTCATTCCACTATTTGCAGAATCTACAGGCTTTTCATTGCACAATGAAAAGATAAGAAAACACAATGTTCACTATTATTTAAATATCAGCAATGTTATTAAAGAAGTATTTAAAGATTGGTGGTAGATGAAAAATATCATTTACTGCTTAATAATTTCCTAGTTTTAATGTTCATTTCATCAAACTGGTGAATGTTTTTATTTTGGTCTGAAGTGTTTGAGTTCTGTCTGTACTGATATGCTGATGCTTAATAGTAAGCAGTCATAACTGATCTGGGGGGACTTGTTTTGTTCTTTTTTAACTTTGCTTTTCTCTGAAGCTTGTTGGATTTTTATTCTGCCCTCAACTGCTCATTACCCCATGTAGGCAAAATAATCAGAGCTGTCTTTATCAAGATGCATACGATGTGTATACAGTCTATATAGTATCATGTCTGTTATATTTGTCCGATAAAGAGTGAGGATGAAGAAGAAAAAGTAAACTTGTTAAGAAACCATTTGGGGGATTGGCCACAATTACACTAACAGCTGAGTAGAGACCAGATGTTGGTTTACTTTGAACAGTGATCCTCTCTACATGGTCTGTTCTGTTTACTAGAATAAACATTTCAGTTAAATGAGAATGGACTGCTGCCTGATTTGTAAACTGTTCTATGTAAAGTGCTTCAGTAGAGGATGACTGGGCTGCTCTTTTTGTTTTTTGAGGACATTTCACCTCTCATTTCATAGGTTTTTGCAATTTTAATTGACTGGTTTGGAGTTTCATGTCTCGAGGTGTAAATGATGGTGAAACTGCCTGGTGCAGGATAACTCAGGTGTAAATAGTGGGGAAACTGTGTGGGGAGGGACCTCAGAACTGCATTCTAAGTACCTGATAAGGGGTGTCAGAAGAGATGGTTGTTTCATTTAACATAGGCAACTTCCTTCACTCCTCTCAGTCCTTCTGTCTTCTCTTTACAGAACGAGAACATAGCTGTCCTCAAATGAGTGTCCTTTGTCCTTCAGGTGAACTGCTGAGTCTTGTCCTGAGGAGCTGCTCTCCTGAGTTGGTCCATGCACTTGTGAAGTGATTAAGTCTCCCGTATGTGGAGGTCAGTTCACTCCACATTGCATTGGATTGCATATACAACATTGCTTTGCTTCTCTGCTGTTTTCTGGACCTTGCAAAAGAAAAGGTAGCAAAACTCCTTCAGAGCTCCAAAATATGTGCTTCTTTTCATAGTCCAGCGGTACAGTACTCACCAGAAAAGAGACATTACAAAATCAGTGAAATGCCTCCTAATCAGTTAAATGAACCTTGAGTATTCAGACACTTACTTTGCTCACTCTTAATTGTTTTGTTCTAATTTTGTATGAATGATGTTCAGATTTTCCCCATCAGTCTATACTCATTAACTAATGTTTTTGAATTCTCTTGGAGATGTATTTAAAATCAAACTCCAACATCTCTCATTTCTGATCATATTTAGAACCCTTACTGTGACTCTCCTGATTGTGGTTGTTTGCAGACTGTTTGCTTTAGTTATCCTGAAGATGTGTTCAGAAATTAACTAGAGTCCAAAGACACAACTTCAAAAGCCCCAACCATGAAGTAAGGAAGTCTCTGGAGACCTCCATGATACAATTGCACAGATCAAATTAAGGGTATAAAAACTATTTCTGAACCCACCAGGGCTCCAGGCCTACAGTTGGCTGACCAGTAAAACTGAGCAACCAAGCAAGTAGGTCTTTGGTTAGAAGGGTGACCAAGAACCCAACAGATACTTTAGCAGAGTTTCAGAGGTTCTCTGCTGCCAGGATGACCAACTTAGCAGCACCTCATTAAATAAGCTTTTGTGGGGTAGATAGAAGACCAAGACTCCTGAGAAAAATATGTTTGACAGAACTGAAAGGAGAATCAATGCAATTAAATGCAAATGTCTGCTCCTGAGTGCAGAGACCTGAAGGGTGGTGGTACACTTTTTTTTTTAGCATGACAGTGAACCAGAGCAAACAACCAAGACAACACTGGAATGGCTTCAGGACAAATCTCTGAATGTCCCTGAGTGGCCCAGACTTAAACCCCACAGACACTTAGAGCTGTCATGACAGACGGTTACAGACCCTTCCCAACTTGGCACAATCTACAGGAAGAATAGGACTGCCTAAAATGTAGGTATGCAAAGCCTGAAGAGACTTGCTCAAGAAGACTCAAAGCTGTCATGGCTGCCAAAGGGGCTGCTATAAGAAACTGGACCAAGAATCTGAATATTTTATTAAATGACAGGTTTCAGTTTTTCATTTTTAATAAATGTGAAAATTTTTAGAAAACTTATTTTCGTTATGACTTATAGACTGTAGGTTGACGGCCCATTTTTCCATTTAAAATGAATCTACAACAGTGTGCAGAAGGTGAAGAGGTCAGAATACCATCTGAAGTGATTGTAATTTATATGATAACTGACTCCCATTTCTGAACATCCTTTTGTGTCTCTAAAGGAACTAATAAAAAATAATGATAAAATATAGTTTTATCGTAAAATACATAATATCAATGAAAGATGATATCATTGCCTCCCAGTGGTTGCAATATGAGATACAGAGTACCTCAGCTCTGTTAAGGTGTAAGTTCCTTTGTTTTGGGGGAAGTAGGTTCGTGTTGGACAGCTGATATTTATGTTATGTGACGACTGTTTGCAGATGTACATTACTCTTTCTGTACACTGTCAGTATCAGTTTATCAATTAAATACTTAATGCAACAGAGCAATAAATAGTTTGATAGCCATGGTCGTGTTCATGTTGGCTTGTCATGGTCATTCTGAAAAGGTGTTGCAAACCTGACCCATGTCTTAGTGTGTTCAGAACACTGGATAGAGAATATGTAGACAATGAAAAACCTGTCACATACCTGTTACAGAAAGTTTGAATATGCTCAGTGTGGGAAAATAATACTAATAATAATGCATTAGTTTTATATAGCATTTTTCTAGACATTCAAAGACTCTTTACATTCCATTATTCATTCACTCCATACTCCATGGTGGTAAGCTACACATGTAGTCACAGCTGCCCTGGGGTAGACTGACGGAGGCCAGGCTGCCAGTCTGCTCCATCGTCCCCTCCGACCACCACCACCCACTCACTCTCACACTGCATCCACCCAGGCTTCCTGGTGTTCCCTCACGGTCTCCCATCCAGGTACTGACCAGGCTCAACCTCGCTTAGCTTCCGAGATCTGACGGGATCGGGCATCCACAAGGCGGTATGGCGTTAATCCATCCATCCACCAAAATCAGTTTCTCTCCCCAGTATATGGCCATGAAGCATTAATTCACAGGAAATGACTGCCAGTGTGAGGCAGCACTAGTTTGAATAGGAACAAAACAGCTGCAAATACCCAGAAAGGCTGATGAACAAAGTGTCTGTCAGCATCCAGGCTATTTCCTGCTTATTATGGTGGAAAGTGGAGCATGTGCCCCACAGTTTACCAGTTTACTTATAAAACTGGACACTCCATTCTGTTTATGCCCTTCCAACAACCTCTGAACGTCTTGCTCTTTTAGTTTTTTATTAGTTTCCCCTCCTGTTTTGTGCCACAGAGCCACAGAAGTTTCCTGCTATCCCTGGTGGTGCACACAGTGACAGTACAGCCAGTTTCTCAGTGAAAGACCTGAATTTTGGGGGGTGACCAGGCCTCCAGTAATTCACTCATGTCCAGCTCTCGGGTTTAGGTTAGCAATGTTTCTCGTTATCTTGGGCTTCCTGTCTCTGCTTATGTCACTGTCTTTATGTGCACAATTTTTGTAATCCTATGCAAGAATGTGCAATGTGTACATGGATCGCCTTACACTCCCCATCTCCCTTCAATCTTCACAAAAAGACTGAAAAACCCCCCAGAATTAAAAAAGTAAATTTAAACTGTCACAGTGAAGAGCTGTAAGATATTAGAAATATTAAGAGGCCACTGTTCTGTTCCTTTGGATTCATCCTGATTTCATCCTGATCTCTTGACTGCAGCCTGATGCTAACTACACTAAGAACGCTGTACTTCACACAATAATAGAATAACTCTTGCTTGTTACTACTTGGATTCTGATTTAATAGTTTTAGTCATCATTTCTAACAGTAATAATTGTTCAGTAAGGACACAAAAGTTTATTGCAGTAACATGAGCACGCTAGGTCAAAATATTTTGGCATACTGGTGTATTTTGATGTATTTAAACTGGTGAGAAGTGACATCGTAGAAGGATTTCCACACACAGATAGAAGATGAATACAGGACCTCCTGGAGTTGCTGGTGGTTTTGGTGTAGCAAAGCTAGAATATAGCTGATGATGAAGTGGAGATGGGGAGGAGGAGGAGGAGGGATGCCTGATCAGCTGCCTGGAGGGAAGAGTGATGGAGCTACAATGTGCAAGTAGACCAGGGTCCGGGGGCTGGATGACTTGGAAAACACCTGCAGATAGATCACTGGACAAGTGTAGCGATGTTGACTTTGAGAGAAGTGATTCTGACAAAGTGGGAAAACAGGAGTGACAGAGAGTCACAGAGAGGAACAGAGACAGAATGTGAGTAAACAGATCTTCCTTATTAAAGATACACACAAGCTGCATTGTTTGCCAGATTAGTAGGGGAGCTCTTGGAATACAGCAACATCACTGTAAGGAAGTCTGACAGGTTAGAAAACAAGCAAATGATCAGAAAGGCTGAAGACAAACCTTCATCTCAGTCACACTTACTTGGGAGAGAAAAGAATTGTTGGTGTCTTTACAGCCTGTTTACATCCGCAGTTTGTTTTTTAACCACTTATCAAGACTGGATTACAAACTAACATGATGAGGACCTTCAGAAGGTATGGACTCTGTTACCTCATGCCTGTGCTTTCATACATATTCCTTCACTGAACTTGACACTTACTGTACTATGTAGTACATAATGGAATAAGTGCTGTTTTAAAGAAGTCTCCATGTTGTCAGGTGTATATAATAATACTTTATTTTAGTGTAATTTAACTTTAAGATATATGGACATAAAAAAATATGAGGCCTGTCCTAAGAAAACATGTATCTGGCCTGCAATCAGAGAAGCAGCATGAACTTGTAGTGTTTCATTTAAATTTCACAATAAGCAGAAACATCAGTGAGGATGTAACTCAGGTACCAGTAATATTAGTGTGACAGACCGACTAACTCTGAGGCAAAAAGCTGCAAAAAGCTTCAACACAACCTGTACTAAGAGGCCGTCCCTCCCAGACAGCCACAATGTGCAGTGAATTACATTCAAACATTTGAAGGATACAGCTGTGTGGTGTGAAATGAATGCTGTGCAAACACAGTGGCTGTTTCTGGACATATTAGCTGTAACCCAAGCAGTCTGCTATGTTAGCAAATGCTAACTGTCTCCGTATGGAATAACAGGAAATTCCTTGCTAGGTTTGTGTTTACTCTATGGTAATGGAGAGGAGGAAATGAATAGTCTATTGACTTTTACCTGGAAATGTGGGTCAGAGAAAATTGGGGATAAACGTATCATAATAGTTCAGTATGCGTCTTGGTGTCCCTCTGACCCGTGTGCTTTCACTTTCTGCCTCATCAGTCCTGCTCCTCTATTTTCAACCTGAAAACACATGAACTTTGTTGAGGGGGGATTTCTGGAAAAACTCCTTGCTGCCCAAGGACCATGAACAGCTACACATGGCTGAAAACAATGCCAGCGGCAGGACACTGTCTGGGTTTATCACCAGCATCTGTGTGAACTTCATTTCTTAAATTCAGCTGAACTCAGCCTGAAACACTTTGAAGGCTTTAGTTCAAATGTGACATTTTGTAGACATCTATTGCCTGAATCTGAGCCAAAACCTTAGAATTTGCCTGAAAAAACAAACAAAAAACATAAATAGTTTAAAATAGTTTCAGGATTTAGTATTTCCCCATCAGGACTTGATTCTACTCCTGACAGTGGAGATAGTATTACCACGGAATAACAGTCTAGTCTATATTTCTACAGTGGTTCCCTGGAAAGAACTATGTAATCTGGAACTAATTATAGATCAGCTAGAAACAAAGCTGTTACAGACACTTGTTTGAGTCAGTATTAATGATGTTGTTTGTATTTTTTCCTAATTTCCAAAGGAATTTTCTTGGAAGAACTATTCCAGACTCTGACACACAACTTTAGTATGTTAAAAATCCTGGCTTTAAGCAACTAGGATGCCAGGTTACTTTTCACTGACATTATGCCTGCTAATAATCACCATGTTGACATTGTCATGGAGAGCATGTCAGCATGCTGACTCCAGCATTTCTTCTATGGACAGCCTCATGAAGCTGCCAGCACACTGCAGACTTGGCCTGATAGCTGTCCAAACAGAAATCAGCTGCCCAAACACCAGATCTGTTTCAGATATGAGACAATGCAAATCTGACTAGATTGTATCTGTTTACACAGAAATGAATGCAGCAGATTGGAGCCGCTCTCTGGCACACTGTTTTTGTAAGAGTGTAAATCTGACCCTGCACACAGGCAGGCCGTCTGCATTCAATCAGCCTCTTCTGCAAACTCATTTCATCCGCTGGTGAAATTCTAAACTGGCCTAAAAATTTGTTTCACTCACATTTAATGCATATATGTATGTGCACACTCACAACCACACACACTCACACACACTTACACACACACACACACACACACACACACACACACACACACACACACACACACACACACACACACATCAAAGGGCTATTGTGTGTAAGGTCCTTACTTGGAGACATGTCATGACAAACGCATATCTACTGTAACTTACACTAATGGCTATTACTGCATGGCTAGAGGGATGCGAGTGTGTGGTGCGTGTATGTGCATATATGCATGTGTGTATGTGTGTGTGTGGGTGGGTGTGTGTAGTTGTGTGTGTTACCCACAGGATCAAGAGGAACCAGAAGTAGCTGGTAACAGGTCTGTAAGCAGTCTGAATGCTGACATGAACCAGTTTGGTTACTGAGTTAAAACCAGACAGAAATGAATGTAGAAATGAAGGCTTTGTGTAAAATGCACACACGTGTTCTCACTCTAGCTACACCCATTTCTGAATATCAATATTCAGAGCTGTATGACACTTTAATTAGACTCTACATTTTGACATCAGTATCTGGAGTAACTCAATAAAATTTTTACTGCAGCCAAAGTACCAGTAAAATTGTGTCTTTTTCCCCCTTTATGGCTAACACATGCTTTTTTAGGCATCTATGCCATGCACAACACAACACATACCACACCAGCCACATTTTATGGCTGCAACATGCTTCTCTGCTCATTTAGGAGGATGTTTTCTTTTATTTTTGTACCGCTCTGGAGAATCAAGTCAGTTATGTTTGCAACTTCTAGCAGGAAGTTGGATCCATTAATCAGGTTGTTTGGGCTGGGCTACATAATGTGTCAGGGGTGAGGCGTGTGCATCAGTTCTTCTCAAACCTATGTGAAGGACAGTAACCCATTACACCCTCCTCTGTGAAAGTATAAGGCTGTTATATATAATGACATTCCCAGCATCATCTGACTGTGTAGCCTCTCAAATATGTTCAAACCCTCAATTCAGTTCAATTCAATTTTATTTATATAGCGCATATTTACAACATATGTCATCACATAGAGCTGGGTTGGGAGTGGGGATGAGGGGGGAGGGATAGCAGGAGAGGTTGGGGTGGGGATAAACCCTATTAGATTACTTTATAACGTAGAAGCATCCTGTATCAGAGAATCATAAAGTGCTGTGCAGTGTTTTGGTGTTAGTTTGATGAAGGTTTAAACTGATTGTTCTGTTACTCTGGACTTCATGGATCAGATTTCTTGTGTCACTAGTGTCTGATACACCAGAATGTGAAACTAATAATTTATTAAGTTCTTCACAAAATAGCTGGTATTAAAAATAGATGAGGTGTAGAACCATTTTCAGTCCCCTACCTGAGGCTGTGTAGTGAGCCAGTGCTGCTGCTGAACTATATTATGTTATATCAGAGTTGACCCTTGCTGATATAAATGGAGTGTACAAATTCTGTCCTGTGTTTTTAACACTTACATATTTTACATATTTATCATTATTACTATTATTTTTATGACATCCCCTTGTTTTTATGGTATTAACTTCTTTTTTCTCATTCTATCTTTTCGTTAACTTGATGTGTGATTTTTGGTGCTTTTATTATTATATTCTTTATCCACTGCTGTTTGTTGTATTGATTGATTTTGTAAATGTCTTACCATGTTTAACTCCACTTTTGCTTCCTGCCTAGCCTTCTGTTGTTCAGAGGTCTTCCTGAGTATCCTTTTTGGCCTGTCTGTACAGTCATCTAAGCTGTGTTTTTAAAAGATGCTATATAAATGAAGTTGATATAGTCAGCTAGACCAACGTCCCATCGGAGAAACAGCCTTCACAGTAAAGTGTTTTGAGGGTTTCAGAGGCTGGATTCCAGCTGAAGTCTCCGGTGGCCCTCTGTGGTGCTGCTCTCCCAGTAGATGGCAACCTCTTCCCAGAAACAGAATTCCCACTTTTCTTCAGAAGGGCTGGATCCGTGAATCAGACTGTCTCCAGTTAAGGCTGGTTTTTCCCAACAGCTGATAACGTTCACTGCTTTACTGTATTTCACCAGAAAAAGGCTTTTACTACAACCATCTAGTATTATGCCAGATCTACTACTTTACCTATTAGGTAAAGAATTAACAGTTTATCTGAGGACACAAGGCTCTGTGTCAGACTCACAAACATAAACAACATGTAATCTCAATATGTGATTCACCAAAGGAAGTTTAAAATGAAGAAGTATTACAGCTCAGGTTTCAAATCTAAATTTTGGAATGGCTTACTCTCCAGTGGCCTTTTGAACCCACTGCAGGAACACTTTCAGGAGGAACTTTTTTTCTCCTCCACCTGTCTCGTATCACTTTTCTCCACAGACTTAAGGTTTTATGAGCGGGTTTTGTTGCAACTGGAGAGGAATATGCAGCGAAACACTCTAGAGGGGAGATAGACTGTTACACAAGAAGTTGAGCTGTTGTTGTTAACTAAAACTACTGGAATACAGCCAGGGATAGTGAGGTAAGGGAAGGAATTATTGAAAAGTGAAAATCACTTCTTGCATCAGAATAGGGAAGAGTGCTTCACTGCAGGAATGTCACACATTTGTGTTTTATCAGTCAGATTTGTAGATTTGAGGCGGAGGAGTTGCTGAGCTGAGCAGTGGTGCAGCCCTTTGGAATGGTTCATGTGCAATCAGGAAACCAAAAAATAGTCTTAATCAAGTGAATTCAGCTGTAAAACAGTTAGGGGAGGAGAGGAGAGAAGAGGAGAGGAGAGGAGATCTAAAAGCAGCCATTTATTAGTCATATTTTTCCCTCCTTATCCCTCGCCACACAGGGATTGGTCGACTCAAACCAGGTCCTGTCTTCAAACATTCAGCACTGCTGTACAGTAAATTCACCCAACTCAAAAGCCCATCGCCAATTCCAAAAACAGTGCAATGTACAAATAAGATTAAGCTACCCTGTCAAAAGTCTTCTCCTGATCTAATGACACAATACTGAAGTTCAAATGGTCATATTTACACGTCAGGTACATTACAGATTAAGAAAATGTTGTCGCTAATTGTCCTGTCAGGTACACAGTATGTGTGGTTGGTATTTACAAGTATTTCAAGAAGGTCTTTAGTATGCTGGGTGGGGCTCTGGAAAGCACCATATAGTCAGTGCAGGCAAGGGCCACTGGCCTCCAGTTCGCCACTCCAGCAACACTCCATTTAAGTCAAAACCAATGATGTTCCAAAATCGTTCATGAAAGTCAGTGGACAGACTGTTGATTCTTGGTGCTTGTCCTGGTGACACGGTCCAGAGCAGCTCTCTCCTCTAAGCTGAGCTGGGGAAGACCCTCCAGGAGCTCCTCATAGCTCTCCATGCAGCACTGGTCTGCTTCAGAGAGGGAAGTGTAGAAGTCCACTGCATGGCTCCTCATCTTGTTTGGAGGTTGGTGGTCACTGCCTCCTAGGAGCTTCAGGTCATCTGCTTCCTTTATGAATGGCCCTGCGTTCTTTGGGTCAGCTTCTTTTAGAAGTTCCAAGATCGAGATACAAGCAGTGGGGTGATCGTTCTTTTGCTGTCGCTGCTCCCAGACTGTGGAACAAACTACTCCCGGACATTTGCACCACTGCTGATCTCAGCCTTCTTCAATCGAAGCTGAAGAACCACTTTTTCAGATTGGCTTTTAACTCTGTCTAGGGCAGGCTTGTTTTTGTCTGCTCTCTTTTATGTACCTCTGGAAGGCTTTCAGTAACCCGCAGCACTGTGGCACCTTCCACAGTCAAAAACTTGTGCTTTTATGTATTGTTTTTATGTATTTTTATGTATTGCTTTTATGTATTGTTTCATGAATCTCTTGGGTACCTTTCGGTTATTGTAAAGAGCTATACAAGTAAAAGTTGATTTTGCCTCAGAGCTCTCCAGGTGTAAAAGAAGGAGCTTGGGGCATCCATATCTTTAAGTTGGAGGAAGCAAGACCTGACCAGATCTCCCTTCACTCTCTCCTGTCAGGTCCAGCTTCTTCTTGAACAGCATATGGCCAGTGGTGGGATTCAGGTCCCTGTGTAACTCTTTGATGTTCTTAATGCTGGTTTCCAGCTCCAAAACTGCTGCCTTGATCTCTGTAGTGGAGCTTGAGGTGGACTGCTGGCAGAAAATACGAATCTGTGCTTTTCAACCTCCCACCAGTGCTTCAACGAGCTGAAATCATTTTGTAATCTTCCAATGCCCAAAAAAAATGCTCAAAGCTCTGACAGAAAATGCTGTCTCGCAAAAGCTTGTTGTTAAAATGTCAGTCGGACTTAACCTTTTCACCTGGTGAGGCTATCAGGCTTGTGGTGGTCAGTGAAGCCACCTGGTCTTATGGTGCTTTGGAGTAATCTGGTACTGAGGTTTTGAGAGATCTAATTTTGCTGCACTCACGATGTTATTTATGACCCTTGCCCATGTGTAATGTCTAGTTTGTGGGTGTTTGACCCTCCATGTGTCCAACAGGTCCAGCTGTGTGGGGATGCTGTGGGTGGGGTTCCTCACCTGTGCAGTCCATTTCAAAATCTACTGTGCAGTTAAATCTCCACCAGTCATTAGATGGTCCTTGTTGATGATGATTGTGAAAAAGTAAAGAAACATTCTCTTTCTGTTCACTGGTTTGGGTGTTTATAAAGCAGAAGGTAAAGTTCTCTATTTTTGCACTGACAACCAGCAGTCGACCTTTAACCACCTGATAAAACTGCGGCATTTACAATTGTTTTAAAAAGAACAGCCACTCCTGTACTAAGACTGCTTCCATGGCTAAGGGAATATGAACTCTCCCACCAAAACCCCCAATCTACCTCATCAACTAGGGGCCCAGAGTTATAGAGTCATGGAGTCATATTCGATGTCGTCCCCCCTCACCTGATACCTGTAAGACACAGCCTCTATGTTCTGTCCTTCACTAATGTTTACTGTCTGTTTTCTATCGGCAGAACTTGTGGAAGCCACTACCTCAATAATTTCTGCATACTGAAGTTGTTTATCATTATTCTGGTTCTCTGCTGCCACAGAAGTCCTGTTTTTCAAACTAAGCTTGTTCCTGCCTGTCCAAAATTAGAAACACCTGCCACTGTGCACTCGGCGTCTGCCGCAGGACTGATAGCAGGCTAGACTTGGGGATTCGGCCACAGGCTCAGCTGTAGCACAAGCCATGGACTCAGCCGTGCTCAGCCCCAGGCCCAGCCAATAGTATGTGTCTGCAGTGCTAAAGGCCCCATTTTCAGGACCACATCTGCAGGGCCTCACTTCAAAGGTTGCACATCTAGAGCTCCTTGTTTTGAGACAATGCCACCTAATGCAATGGATGATCGCTAAATGGTAAATGGTCTGTACTCATAAAGCGCCTTTCTATCTTAGTGGTGTGACAAGCCTCCACCAGTCCACCAGGTGTCCCTATGTTTTGCTGCAGAGGCTGAGTAGGGAGTGGACAGTTGATTGAGCCACACCTGGTAGGTGGTGAAACTTCTGAGAGATACTGGAGCTTGTCATTCATTGATTGTGGGTTCTGTGCTACCTTTCTCTCAGCTCAGTGCTGCTGGTGATAATGTTCTGATGCAGGGAATGGGTTTAGATGTGTTGCGTGCTCCAGCACATAAAGGCCTGACTGTGGTTTAGTTCAGGGTGAGGTTACCATGGAGGTGCATCTGGCTCTGCCAATTCAGGGGGTAGATGTTGTTCTGGGGGAAAGACCTGGATGGTGGTTGTGTGTGGGCTAATGGTCCACCTCAACCGGTGGTAACAGCTTCATCTGTTACAGCGAGGTTTCCTTGTACACAGTCCGTGTGTGGTAGGAGCCAGACCTCCTGTTGGAGGAAAAAGTGCCAGTCTGACCACGAAGCAGTTCAATCCAGGAGACCCGATTCCGGCCCTGTTGCCCTGCTTGGTTCTCAGGTTAACCATAAATTTCATGTTACTCAATTACTCAAAGTACTTTACAGTATTTCACATTCACCCATTTACACACATTCACACACCAGTGGTGACAGAGCTGCCATGCAAGGTGCTTGCAACTTCAGGTGTAGTGTCTTGCTCAAGGACACTTCAGAATGCCAAGGGGCCAACCTAGCCATCAGTGGACAACCTGCTCTTCCACCTGAGCCACATTTGCCCTCTAAGGTATGGAACTTTCACTTTTAAAGGCTGATTATGTCCCATATACTACTACTACTACTGCCTGAACTTGTTTACACCAAGCAGGAGGCATCACCATGTTTCACTCTGAATGACAGCACCAGAGTTTGTGTTGGCCAAAGGAGGAACATGAATACCTGCTGCCTCAGAGACTGCAAATGCTTCAGTGACACAAGGAAAAGTCACAATCTACAATTAGTTGGAGGCAGAGACAGGTATTCCTCAAACCTGGATGAGTAAACCTGAATTATCTACACAGTTAGAGATAAGTGATGTGTTCTTGCCATTCAGAAATGACCTTTAAATTCAGTCATTCTGATATCACATGCAGCTTGTCCTACTGATTCACTGATTAAATGCTGCATCCTCTCAGCAGATGGACAAGTTCTATGTGTCTTATACATTATTTATACACATCACCCCAAATGTATTTATCTTTAGAAACCTTGATAGAACAGAATTTTAGATGAAGCTTGGATAGACAACAGGAGGTTCTTCCACCAGACCAGAGTGCACATTACCGATTAGCAGCCCTGTTCTGATCTGCTTGCATCTATCTGAAGCTCAGTCTTGGCTCATTCCTCCGGACACATGGCTTCATATATGAGTAAACACAGAAACCATCTGATCACCTCGGGTCGGAGCTTCCCACGCTCTGCAGTGGCAGCCTCCCTAATGTACCCAGCTGAAAAAGTGAAATGAAAATGTAAAATTTTTCACTTGAGCAAATGTTCTAATGATAGATGTGAGGGTTCCTCTTTTTTCAGGGCTGGCATGAGGCCATCGCTGAGATGATGGTGAGATGCGTGGCCTTTCATAACCAAAAATAGACGCTGGCATTCTGACTGGTGCTTCAGTGCAAGTGTGAAATGGGTGAATTTCAAGACTTTAATTATCAGCTATCATCTTCAGCAGTCAACACAAATACTTTGTGAATTTCTATGTGGAAATTGTCGGATTTACAGATAACAGATTATTAATTACAACAAAATGTGTGAAACCACTTTGAATGGTAATAGGTTAAATTAAGTGCACGGCCTGTTCCAATTAATCTGAAGTAAGAATGATGGCCAATCAGGGATAAACGGGGATAAACAGCACATGCTTGCAGACACTGAGAGGAATAAGAGGCTGTGTGAAGAATGAAAAATGAGGCAGAAAAGTTCAATCACCTCACTGACTAAAGTGGGTATTATTGTCCACTGTGTGTTTCAGGAAGCTACACAAAATCTTCTCTGTAGACATCTTTCAACATCTAAACAACACTCTATCTGAAGCTTATAGAGGCCTTCCTCTGGTCTGTCTTATTATGTCTTATATTCTATGCTTTGAGTCCCTCCTTAGGGCAGGGCAACAAAAAGAGTTTGATCAGACCTTTTCTTAGAAGTGACAGACAGAGGCACTCAGATGATCAAACTCTTACTGACTCCCCCTCAACCAGCTCTGTCATGCTCCGCTGGACTTTCCGGCAACATTCATTTTCATGTTAAAAATTCCATATTGTGGCTCTCTTATCACTGACTGCTGATGTAACACAACAGTGCTTCAAACCACAGCACTGATCTCACTGTTTTCATCTAAACGCCTGCTTTCTAGAAGGGGGAAGAATACCGGCTCACAACAATCAAGGAATCAACACGTTACAGGTTTTCTTTGGAAGACAAAGATTACGTTTGAACTGACAGATTGCTTAGCTAAACAGCAAGTTTACCAAACTAGAATTTAAATAGGATTTAAAAAAAACTCTCTTCATGTGCAGTGATGTCAGTGTCTTTGCCCTACGATTACTCTTTCTACACGCGCCTTGAACACACTGGCCCATGAAGCAGACTTTTCCTCCACATTCCTTCTGAACTTTCCTTTATTCCAGTGGGTCTTTTTCAGTTTATTTGAGACAGTGTTTGTCTTTCTTTTCACCACTCCATCCCTCCCACTCATTGTGGTTTGCCCCCATGCCCCGACGCAGCCTTCATCTATATCGGGCCTCTGTAATTATGTCAATGTAATGTTTGTATTTATAGGCGGCTGCCACAGCGCTCTGGCAGCCACTGTGTCCCAGCTGGGAAGCATCAGCCTGATGCTGCAGGCACGGTGCTCAAGGCCTGATCAGGACAGCTTCAGAGGATGGTCACCTGTCAGTAAGCATCTCCCTATTGACTTTGTGATCAATATATACATATATATATACAGTATATTTGGAACATGGGATACAATTCCACCTCTAAACCATATAAGGAAAATGAAAAAAGCACGTTTTTGCTATTCAACATCTTTCTTGTTCAGATATTGTTCTGATTTAAAGTTACTGGATGTTTCTGCCTCCTTGAATGTGTAAGTTACTCAAAGAGACAATCTGAAAGGGAAGGTGTACTTTTAAGTGACTGTGAGGATCATCTTGTTTTAGGGGAGCGGTACCCAGCCTAAAGCAAACAATGCTTTAGAACAAAGCAAACCCAGTTCACAATTTTCTGTTACAGGTTTGTTTGAAGTTTAACCAGTGTGTTCCCTTCTCCAGGTGTTTCAGGTTAGTAGTTTTTATTCTTGAAAGAATATTACTCTCTAGTATCAAAGACAACTGAATATTTCGTCTGTGTTCTGTGTCTCCTTTGCACCTACAGTATGAGGCTAAATGTACTGTGACCCCTCCGATCTGCCTTAGGGCGTCCACAAATGGAAACCACTGCATGTTATCAGACATGTGAAGTGGTGTGTGTGTGTGTAAGGTGCTTGTAACACTTTGCATTCAGTGTGCACTATTAAAATAAATCAATTAAAATGGGTTTTAAACTTTCATAACCACTTTTCCAGTTACTTCACAAATGATAGAAATATCTAATGTTGTAGTATTACATACACCCTCGGGTCAGTTGCAGGTGGTGGGAGGAGGCACTCTCACACCTTTAAGACTGCTGTTCTGTGTTTATTCTGAACAGTAATAACAAAATATTAGTCTGTGGATCCAGTCTGTGAGTAATATTCACATACTGTATGACTCCAGACCTTCTCAGAGTAGGATATCTGATAAATGACTGATGGTCTGATGTGGTACATAGGCTGCATAACGCATCTGTCCTCTGGGTCTGTAGCTCACAGCACACTCAATCTCCTGCTGATTATACATTCCAACAAGTTTTATACAATTGCCAACACTCTATCCAAATCTTTGTCAATCACACACAGGACTCAGAGATCATGTTGTCCATTTAGTTTAATATGTACATTAAAATAAACTATTTACATTATATAAAAAGATTTTTATTTACAAGGCAGTACATTTCTTCAAGACACAAACAAACAAATCTTATTGCCAAAGACTGTGTAGCCCTTTGTCAATCACGGGGAGCTGAGATGGCATGCACTTCTGCAAGAATTTCTACTGGAAGACCCTGACTTAAAAATGCTAGTAGACAACAGACAGACTCACAGACATGACATTCAGTTCAAGCCTTCAAGGAGGACATAATGAAAGGCAGTTTTAGAACAAAACATTGTCTCAAAGCTTCTTTCGTGTGCTTTTTACACTTACAACATAACACAGAATAAAACTTTGATTGTTTTTAGCCAGTAGAGAATATGGCACTCGTAACTTGTGTTATAATTTGATATAAAAGGCACTAATGGTGAAAATACAAAGAAAAACATCACTCTTCAAAGGAGTGTCTGCATCCAGTTACTTCAGTGGCATGTGCCTGACATGTTGAGTAGAATGTTCCTTCCACGTGTTGTCTATATAAACAGCATTCCATACAAAAACGTAGTACCAGCTACATAGTTCTAAAGGAAGTATGAACAGAATTCATCTGTTTCTGTCACGTCTGGCTGTATTGGCTTGTTATTTGTTTTTTGCTTGTCATTTCTGTCAAAAATGACATTTAAATAGATTTTTCTTTTCTATTTTTCTTTTTTCTTTTCTTTCTTTTTTTTCTTTTTCTTTTTTACAAAATATAGCTTTATATGAGGACATCTGATCCCGATGCTTCATTAGACTCGATGAAAAATCACTATAATATTCATATAGTATACATATAGATATTACAGTGTAGTCAATAGTGGCCTCATCATACTGTATGGCAGTTTAACCTGCCATGGTACCACTACAGTTAATACTTCTATAGGAAGTTGTATCTGGCCTATATATCTTCAGAGCATCCATCTATGGCTGACCACAGGATTACTAGAGCTCTCTGTATCAGGTTAATGCGGTGCGTACAAGTCCTTATCGGTTCCATTAATGCCCCTGGGGACTCTCATCACATGTGCCTTTTCATGTGCAGAGCCAGGTGGTCAGATCGGGAGAAGGCACGTTCACACAGGTGACACTGGAATGGCCGGTGGCCGGTGTGCTTCCTGAAGTGGCGTGTGAGCTCATCGGAACGAGCGAACTTCCAGCCGCAGCCCTCCCAGCTGCAGTGGTACGGTTTCTCTCCTGCAAGCACAAACAACAACAGTGAGCGACCTGTTACTTGGAAGGCAGGTGGATGCATTAGGCGTCCATCACATGCAGCATGCGGATCTTACCTGTGTGTGTCCTGAGGTGCGCCTTCAGGTGGGAGCTCTTGGTGTAGGTCTTTCCACAGCCACTGAAAGTGCAGGTGTGAGTCGCAGTCCGTTTCCTCGGCCAGGACCGACGACCCCTTTTTGGCTTGGTGTCCATCATTTCTAGAGGGGAGGACGGCGGGGTGAGCAGCACCCGCTGGCCTGCCGCCGGCTGCTGCTGTTGCTGCATGCCCATGGCCGCGTCCTCGACGAAGATGCCGGGGAACTGGTGATGGTGGTGCGCCCCGGAGAAGGGGAGCTGCATCCCGGTGTGCTGGTGAGTAAATCCCCCGGGTGCGCTGCGGTGGTGGGGATGGAACCTCTGAGGGAATGTCAGCGAGGTGGAGTTGCACATCTGGGGCTGCTGGCACTCGGAGCTCATCAGGTCGGCCGGACTGAGCGGCGGGGTCATGCTGCCCATCACAGCCTGCGGAGAGTTGGCCAGCCGCGGCTGCTGCTCGTAGGACATCATGCAGGAGACGTTCCCTTCGTGCTTGACTTTAGTGCAGCTCTGAGGCACCAGACCCATCACAGGTCCGTACGTGTCCATTGAAACTGGCTCAGCTTTAATGTTCGGGTGCTCGGGGAATAAATCCTGGGTGGTCTGGAAAGACGCCGAGCCGATCAAGAATCTCCCCTGGATAGTGGGGCTGCTGCCGGGAAGGAAACCGGTATCCACGTCGGAGCGAAGGAGCTCCGCCATCAGGCTGTTGTAGGGCGGTGGAGGGCTGTTCATGTCTGGGACAGTGTTGTAAGTGGCCGGCTGCTGGGGCATCCCAGTGTGCTGCTGCTGGTGATACACGGACGCCCCGGACTCCTGAAGTCGGTAGGACTCTGCTACTGTCCCGGTGGCTGGCGGACTGTCAGAGCCGGCCGTGTTTGCGAGAATAAATTCTAGATCCAAGAACTTATCCAGGTCCTCTTCGTCTCTTCTGCCCAGGCAGCTGCTGTCCATGTCGTGCGCGCTGCCCATATCGCCCTTCCACCTCTGGAGCGGGTAAGAGAGATCAGTTAGTTTGTTTTAGAACGTTAAAAACTTTCACAGCCCGTTCAGGTAACTCCTTACAACTACTGACATTTGTAAAATATCCCCCAAAACAGCACAAAAGTAAAGAGAAATTGGTGAATGTTCCCAAACAACAATATGAAACAGGATTTAACCGCTGCATAGAAACTTCTGGATACAAAATGAAAAAAAAACACAAAAAACTATTCAAGTCTTAACAAATATCATGTGCGTAACTTACATCTTCCCAGCATTTCTCCTTTTGGTTAGCAAACGTAGAGATTGAGGGTAAAATGGTCCCACTCAAGGCCATTTCCATGCGTGATTATAAGAAGCTGAAAAAAGCCCTTAATTATTGAGAAAAAGCACTTCTTCTGTTGTAAAGAAAGTTTCTGATCTGCTGACTCTCCAGGAAAAAAGCTACAGAGCGCGTCGTTTCTTCTGCCGACTGATGAGCTGCTGTTCTTCACTCATGTGCAGCTGTGCCTCTGGAAGGAACTAGTTTTCTTATAAATATCGCTGCAAAAATCAGACCAATGCGAGGCAGGGGGAAGGAAGCTCGTCCAGGATGGGGACGCTGCGCACCGACCAGCCCCCTAAATTTAGCCCCGGTATAAAAGTCCGAGTTTTCCTGCGAGTCAGAGACAGAGAGGTGGCGACAAAGCCGGAGGAAGACTGGTGCGGAATGTTCTCTATGCTCTGCTGCGGCTACTTAACCGTAGCAGGGAGGAGAAAAACCCGCCTCCCCGTCAAACCTGTCCAACAACTGGCAGGGCAAGAGAGAAACAGAGAGACCGCCCCTACCCCCTTACTAAAAAATAATAAGCAATCAACACGTTGTTGGAAAAGAGCAACGAAAACTACTCTAAAGGACTCCCACTCTTTGCACACAGAGGAGGAGAGATGCTGCAGGTGGCATTACGCATTCGAACACGGTGCGCTTTTACGCACGCCAAGAATGTGGTGTTCTCATGTTCTAAACGAGTTCTATCATCAATTTAGCTGTTTGCCGTGTTGCTGAGTGTGTGACAACAATATTTAAGTTGAATAAAAAGGCTTTCTCTCTGTCAGAAAGAGGGATTTAGTCTCTGTCGGAACGTGAATGAGCAGACTGACTCTTCACTCCTCGGCGCAGAGAGTATTTTCTGCTGCAGGCTTTAGCCACCAGGCGCTAACTACACCACCGCTTTCTTCACAGCTTGCCGTGAACCTTCAGTGAGGTGATAATAAGGCAGCTCTCTGGTATTCACACAGGAAAAGAAGAACCCCTCCTCCATCCGTCATTTATGAACATAATATTAAAGTACAACAACGTGGAGCTTCCAAACCTAAAGCTGCTGGTTTTAGTCTGAACAGAAGTACCAGAAGTGAAGCAATATTTCTTATGTTTCTTAAAATCCTCTTGTCTTTGTTTTATATTGATGTTTAATGATTACTTATCACCAGTTACCACCAACTTTGTTCATTTCAAGGGTTCATTTGATTGTTGAATAAAGGTGATTTCTCTTTGTGTAAACATATTTACCATTTTTATGTCCAAAGTTCTGCAGAATGAATACCACAGATTTCTGTCTTCACCTTATCTGTGTGTCTTCCTTCAAAACTAAACGTAAAGCTGTCTTACTGCTGACATACATGTCTCTTCAGTGTGTGAACAGCTTCAGTAAATCTCTTAATGACTCACAAAGAACAGACAGATCACTTATATTTCTAAGAGCAATCTGTACTATCTGTTTGCTTGTGTTGGAGCTTGTTCCTGGTTAATAATGGTAGAAGTACAGCCAACTGGCAGCAGACACAGAGAAAATAGGCGTGCCATAAAACGTACTGTACTTTTACAGTGTTATGCCCTGTGGTGAACACAGATTTGAATTGCTAATTAAAGACCGACTGGCCTTTAATAGGTGTTTTTGAAGGCCTGGCAGCCTTGGTGATTGGGTGACATTCCTCTGTGGTTAGTCAGAGTGAATGCGCAGCATGTTGGGAAGAAGGTGAAGATGTGTAGCCAGTAGCCTGCCAACCAACCCAGTAACAGTCAACAGCAGGGAACCAGAACAAGTACAACAATGGAATGTACTTCCTTTGTAGACAATCAAACCCTATAAATAAAGTTCACATGTCATCAAAAACAGTAGAAATCCGTAAAACAAGAAACAAAACAAGAATGTGTTTTCAGCTTAAAACAGCAACAACTATACATTCCCTGAGTTTCTTAAATAAGTTGTTGACCTAAATACACCCTAGAGATTGTAAATGCAAATGTTAAGAGTCAATATGTCTCACATTTACCAACAATTTACTTTAAAAAAAAACGACATGAATTTCTCATTTGTGAAACAATAGAGGAAAAATTCACATCTGGAAATATGTGAATTTTATTTCATATTTAGATTTTGCAATTAAAATCTACAGAAGCCCTAAACGGCCAACTGAATTTTTCTCTCCATTTTCTTGAGAAAACGAAATCATTCTCCTCTGTTTTCTATAACGACATAATTTTGTTGTTATCACGCGATAACAAAATCGGTTATGTCGTCATGACGACAAAATTATCTCATTTTCTCAAGAAAACAAAATCGTTGCCTCGTTATAACAAGTTAATTTTCCGGTGAGGTAGAAAGTAAAACCAACCCACCAGACCAGAAGGTGCTCTGCTGCTGCTGCACACTACTGACTGAAGCCAGGCCTGGACATGCTCTACTGCAGCTGCACACTCTAATGAGGTCAGTTTTCCTGTTCATGTGTTTGTTTGTACTTTTGCAAGTCTGCAGATACAAGTTATCATCCTTAACACTGGTCTGGTGGTTTGGTTTCGCTTTGTGCCTCACCAGAAAATTAACTCGTTATAACGACAAAATGACTTTGTTTTCTTGTTACAACAAGATATCTTGTCCTTATCACGACTTAACTGATTTTGTTATCGTGCGATAACGACAAAATTATGTCGTTATAACGAGAAAACGGAAGAGAATGACCTCATTTTCTCAAGAAAATGAAAAAATTAAGTTGAACCATGGCTGCTTAGGGCTTCTGTAAACATCTATAGACAGCATGCATGCTCACTATTATTATTTAAAGAGCCTTGAGATGACATATGCTATGATGTAGTAAGGTAACCAAACCTTTGATTGTGTTTCTGCTGCGGACACCCACAGATGCATTAGTTGTTGTTTTTATGCTACTCTTGTAGTCTGAGAGAGTCTGCTTGGAAGACTCTCATATATGCATCTGCAGTAGGTTGAATCTAAGTATTCTGCACATCCACCTACTGTCAGGCATACACACTACTGCCCGTGTACTTTGATTAGTTTTGGGACGAATGTTTGGCTGTGCTTGCATGTCCAGAGAGGGGTTTGCACAGACTGTAAGGGACTTGGGAAAAGACAAAACTTACATCACACAGGCCTTTGTCATATCAGAATATAAGTCCATCATTATGCTTTATGTGTCCATGAGTACCCAAGTGTAAATCATCTACCCAAATCTGCCAGGGTTTGCACCTCAAGAGTGCTGACTGTGCACATGGAAGGAAAACAAATGACATGTAGAACTTATCCTTGTTATGAGGAGACTGTCCGAGGACATTCTTCATCATCCCCTCCTTTATCATTCATCATTAAAAGAGCTGTTATTACAGTAGTCACTGCCAGTCTTTGGAGGTGCTTTAGTTTGTACATGTTTTCCACCAACAATGTTCAAACACAGTGAAAAGTTCTAAGTTCTCCATAAACCCTGTGCTGTGTTTGCCTGCTGAGCTTGGCACACCTCCGGAATAATCACACTGATGCAGTGCTGAGCCCAATGTGTCACCAGCTCCTACATCTTGTAAAACGTGCAAATTCACAGCCTTTCAGAAACATCCACACAGGCCCTGTGTGTTTTTCTGTGTTTGATATAAGGATCAGTGTGTAGCATGAGGAGAACTGTGTGTGCATCCACTGGCCACTTTCAAAGTCACTATCAGTCATATAAAAACCATGAAGTGACCTTAACACTGTCCTTATGCTGAGTGAGTACTATTGTTTACAGGATGATTCTTTGTGTGTGTGTTTTTGAGTATACATTAGTGAAGTGTGTGTGTCTAAATACTTCTGATATGGGATAATCAGTATCATTGACTGGGATGTAGTCGGTGTGAGACTCCTGGGTCTGTGGTTTCCACTAACCCTGACCTTTTCACTAGATGGGAACTGAGAGTGTTAAGCACTCCCTGATTCACAGAGACAGGGACACAGGTTCACATTCCAGAGCCTGTAAGTAAGATGACTGACAGATGATTCTACATATTATCTTGGTCATTGCAGCACATGATTCAGATGTCACTTTTTGACCTCATGATGAGTTCAGGCTGCCTTACCAGAACAAGCAGCTGCTCAGTCAAACATCTATCAGTGGCCTGGTGTCCCTGTTCTTATTTGCTTCAATCAGGCTAGAGACCCAACCGTCAGGCTGTCACACCTCTCCATTTGAACATTTTGGAAAATCCATGTTCTGCCTTATCTAGACTCATTATGTGTTCCAATGAATGGAATGTCATCGGATGGCTCCCTATGGCTGTTGAACATACAGTAATGTGAAAAAACAAATTAAATAAATGGAAACTGTCATCCTTTTTGAATATATTTGAGCTAGCAAGCATTGATCCTCAGTATCAACAACACCCTCCTGTAGCAGAAGTGGCTTTTTGTGGGTGTTTTGCTTCATTGTCCACCAGGCTCTGCCTTTGATTTGCTGAAATGTTTGTTCCTGCAAAATTCCTTCATTTGCAAGATGTTTCAGGAGAACTTCACACCAGCTTTGAATTCTGTATAAAGATGATGTGAGGCCATCTAACCAAAGGAAAACCAAACCAAAGAAAAGGACAAATACCCAATCTGCATCCTCTGATCTGACCCATCCATCCATGACCTAGACACTGCTTTAATCTGTCAAGGGCTACGGGCTTTACTTAGAGTGAAAGGCAGGGTTCACCCTGGACAGGTCTCTTTGTATCCTAATTTGCTGTATTTGAAAGTGTGATATATGCACTTATTCTATGCAACTGTCTATGAATTAAATATTCCACATGCAACATGAAAACATTTGAGAAATCAGGAATATTTTATGAAACAATTTCCTTGTTCAATGGGTTTCATTGACATATGTGTGATATTTGGATTTTTATGCTTGTTTTTTATTCATAAGGACTCTGTTTTGTGTATTGGTTAGTGTTTATGGGGCACAGATTTGAAAGACATTTTGCAATTCTCTTAATATGTATGTTATTTGATGAATACTTTCGGTTTGTACCACCTTGACTAGCTTCATCAGCACCCCTTCACTCCAGAAGCTATTTCAATGAACTGTTTATTTGTTGGCAGTCACATTTTCTGTACTGCTTGTCACCTGCAGCTTTTACTTACTGGGTCAGGTCCATAGAAAACAATCAAACTGGATGCTGTCGCCTAAATTTGATTGTGGGGTTTTGCAAAAATTTGAAAGGCAATTATGACATTTCTCGACCTGGATTCTCACCATGGGTCATACTCCCTTGCAGAACCAGTATTTGTTTCCAACCTACAGTGAATGTGGAAACTAGCCTCTGTGATTCACAACAATACTGTAGCTAACTACAAAGAGATCTGCCTCTGGGGCAACTTGTTCAGCTAACTGCATTTAAGCTCAGTTCAGTTTTATTTAAATAGAACCATATCATAACATACTATTTGTCTTCTCAGGGTGCGTTACATGGTAAAGGTCACGACCTCACAGGAGAGAGAGAGGCCCAACAGTTGCCCCATGAGCAGCACTTGGCCACAGTGGAAACAAAAGAACTGGTCAGGCGTCTGCCATGCCCAGTTGGGGTCTTTCAGCTGGATGGTGATTGTGATGTTTTCAAGAGCTGCAGCAGACACAAAGAAAAAAACAGGCTAAAAAATACTCTACTTTTCCTTTAAGGTGTCAGAAACTGCCTACATTTTGCATTTCCACCCAGACTTCTTTCTGTACTTCATCCATAGAACACTGCAGCTTTGTACAATCTGTATTACACTTATGGTCCTCGAGCTATTTAATTCATTCATGGGCTCATTTACTGGAGAGATCTGCCTCCTGATCTTGTTGTCATATTTAAATATACTCAGTTTTCCATATTTTGGCTTTCTTTGCTTGTCAGCTGTGGAATAGAAGATAGAATAGAATAGAATAGAATATAGTAGAATAGATTAGAAAAGAATAGAACAGAATAGAATAGATTAGATTAGATTAGATTAGAATAGAATAGAATGCCTTTCTGTCATCAAACATGGAGGATGATGAAATGTTTAACATTTCACATTAGAGCTCTGACAGATGACTGATGCTAACTGACAGAAAAAGCCCTGAACTCTGTTTTACAGAACGCCACTTCCAGATATCTTGCTGTTACTGCTATAGCCAGTGCTCTGCTGCTGTTACTTCTGCAGGCGACCAATAACTCCCCAGCTCTATCAGTCTTAGTTCAATGTTTTTTCTTCTCCCTCTGTTTCCTTAACAGTGTCTCATCTACCTACTTCACCTACTTCATTTTGTCTCCCCTCACTTGTCCTCCTCCAAACATGCCGATTTGGTTCAGTAATTGCTTGTTTGTCTGTGTGTGCGTGTGTGTGTGTGTGTATGTGGGTGGGTGTGTGTAAATGGTAAATGGTCTGCACTTATATAGCGCTTTTCTGTACCTTAGTGGTATCCAGAGCGCTTTACAATGTGTTTCACATTGACCCATTCACACACACATTCACACACCAACAGTGACAGAGCTGCCATGCAAGGCACTAATCTACCATTGGGAGCAACTTGGGGTTCAGTGTCTTGCCCAAGGACACTTCGGCATGCGGAGGGGCCGGGGATCGAACCGCCAACCTTGCGATCAGTGGACAACCCACTCTACCACCTGAGCCAGAGCCACCACAATCTGTGTGCAATCTGATCATTTAATTGAAACATCAGCAGTAAGCAACAGGACTATGCAATTTGTCATTTAACAACAATGAAAGCTGTCATCTACTTGATGACAATATTAGATTTTACATGGTAATGTATTTCCATATTTCGTCTGGAGGGCTGAGCCTGGGTTTTGGCCTTCTGTCACACCATGATGCAGCAGTGCATGATTTCCATGTGGAAATGAATCCCGGCTGCCTGGATGTTTCTCTGTGTGAATCTTAGAGGTCCTCACATGTGCTCCTCCGACTCACTGTCATCTTCAAACAGACTTACATCATGGCCTAACAAGGCTGCTGGGACTGGCTGCAAACACACAGCCTTTACAGCAGTCCCAGCCAGATTCCCTGAGCACAAAGATTTCCACAAAAATCTTGGAGATTAATTTCTGAATAAAAATATTTTATTCAAAAAGAGCATATACAGAGAAATATAATGAAAAGAAAGTTGAGGTGATTCATTTTTGAGGGGACACACTAACTATTGTACTGGTCAGGTTGAGATTTTTACAAATGTACCTAATAAAGTGAGTGTATATTCAATATTATACGGCTAAGTAAGTACATGTGTGCCTTTTCTGAAATCATCTTTACAGGCTATAACTACAGTACAATCCTCAGGAACCAATCTTGCCCGCTTGCAGGGTGGAGCTTGCTGTATCCTTATTCTCGTCATGGTAAGCCAGTGTGCTGGAGCTGCAGTGAGTGAGGATGGGTGGATGGAGAGAGAGGAGGAGAATTCTACATGTGCGCCCCCTAGAAGAATCCACAGTGCAGAGTTAAATCTAAAACATCTTTAAGGTGTGATGGGATTATTTTCATGGAGAATCTGATGACTGCATGCATAGCACTACACCAATCTGATATCAGCGTGCAGGCAGTTCAGCCTGGCTTACAGTGGGCTGAAGGAAAGTATCAGTTGTCTAAGGCTTATTGGAGTAATGTGTTTCTGCTTAGAGATTTGATTTCTTATTAAAAACAGACGGGACTTTCTCCGTCTGTCGAAGTTATTGAGCTTGTTTGGAGATAAAGGGGCTCTGCTCGGCACACATACTTTATGTCTTTGTTAAACTTCTTGGAAACACCTGCTTTGACTTCTCCACTTTCCTCTGCACGGCAGGAAAGTCGTGCTGTTCTGCATGTGTATGTGAGAGAACATAGGCAAACCTCTGGCCGGGGCTGAGTGGTGTTGGAGCAGAGAGTGAGAGTCTGAGACAGAGAGTGGGCTCTTGCCTCAGCTTATATAGGCGGGTTATTTTTAAACCAACACCCCCTTCCTTATTCCTTATTACTGCACTTCCTCTCTTGCTCTCTCAGGAAGCCCACTTGGCCGAGTTTCCTGCCGGCACGTCGTGCCGACTCCGAGGGAATCGAGAGAGTGATAGCACCGAGCAAGCCAGCACTAGAGCGAGAGACACAGAAACAGAGAGGCCGGGAGAGAGGGAAAGAAAGGGGAGGAGGAAGCTGGCACTTGTTCAGAGCCTGACATGCGAAGGCCTGGGCCTCTTCCAGTACTTGTTATACTGTCCCTCTGAAATACCTGTGTGTGTGTGTGTGTACTCTATACTGTAAGAAATTCCCATTCCTGTTATCATCTACTTCATTACAAACAGGTAAGAGGTGAGTTTATGATTAATTCTCAGGTACATTACTGATGCTTTGTCAAAAAATGTACAACTCCCCCCCCCACACACACACACACACACACACACACACACTTGTAGAACAACAACAACACCTTGTGTCTGTGCAGTGCGGCGACTACTCTACAAGGTCACATGTGCACATGTTTGGCACTGGTGTGCATCTGTAGAATATGTAGATACAACCTATGGTGCATGTATGGAACACCAGTCCTCCAAGCACACTCCAATGAACTAGAAAAGTCATAAGTAACTATGAGTCTATGGTGTCTGCTGCTGCTGTGTGTGTGTGTCTGCAAGGGAGTATAATCAAATTCAACTGTTTTCTTTGTATAACATTGAAAATAAGGTACATCAACAATGCATTATAGAGCAGCAAAGCTAGTTATATACCAAATGTGCATTATGGCATGTCCTTACATACTTTTTAAAACATGTTCAAGAAGACTTAAATAACACAATGTCCTCTTTGCATTGTGTTATTCTTTGAATAACCTATGAATCTGACACTGATGTGCAATGACAGCAGAGTCTGACATAGTTTACAGCTATGATGGTGAAAATATGCTCATTAAAGCAGATTATAACACCTCATATGAGCAGAATGTCAAGTTATGTGTGAGCGGGACGTCCACAGCTGAAATGGGAATGAAGAAGAAAACAGAAATCAGAGGAAATCTAGTAGGAAAAGGAGGGGGAGGATTCCATGCATAGCTGTGGGCTGAGTTGGATGAAGCCGCACTCCTGTTACAGTGGATAGCTGGAGCTTCTATGGACACTGGAAAGTACAGTACAGTCTTAGTATAAACAAAAAGGGAAATAATTAACACAGAATGTAAAACTAACTCCAGTAGACACAGTGCATATTGATACCAGAGCTTTCTGAGCTGACTGCCGAGGCTTTGTGTTACGGACGGTGCAGAGGCTCAGGCGCAGGCAAGGACACACGGCACACAGATTACAAAATAAAAGTGTTTATTGTAATAAACAGAACAGAAAATCACTGCAAAGCAGGAAACACAACTAACAAACCAAAAGCAAAACTAAAAGCGAGCTAATGCTGAAAACTAAAAGTAACAGAAAGCGAGCTGCAAAAAGGCGAGCTGAGAAACAAAACAGGAAACAGAAAGCGAGCTACAAAAACCAACGAGCTGATACAAAACGAAAAGCGAGCTACAAAAACCTATGAGCTGATAGCAACCAAGATACTGGGAAAACTGAGCCAAACGGGCTAATGCTAATGCTAGGCTACTGAACCTGAACGGAGAGAGGGGCACGACGGAGCAGGTGAGCGGAGCAGGTGGGAGCAAGGGCAGGCAGGCAGGCAGGCTGGGTGGTGGTGAGCTGAGGTCCGGGAGTGGGGGTGGCTGTCCACGACTGGAATCCTGGCGGCGGCTGGGTTTACAGGCAGAGTGGAGGTAGTGGTTGAGCTGGACCGGAGGAGGCACACATGGACGGCAAACGGGAAACCAACTGGAAGCGGAGAGGGAATAGCGTTAGCAAAGGCAATGGTGCAGAGCAAAGCAAGCAGGGCAGACGAACAAGAGCAGAGGTTGGCAACTGACTGAGGCAAAGCGACGGTCTGGCACCGAGGAGCATGTGGAGCGTGGTTTTAACAGGGAGAGGGTGAGCTGATAATCCAATCACACGTGTGCCTCCTCCGCTGATTGAGAGTGGCTGCACCTGCCGTGCTCCTCGCTGCCCACACCTTGCTCACGCCCACCTGGAAGAGAGAGAGGGAAAAAGGGAAGAGGGAAAAGGAGACTGCCACTCAGGCAGCAGAGGTGGAGGGCGTGACAGTACCCCCCCCTCTACGTGCACCTCCAGGTGCACGAATACTCCGGTCAGGTCTCCTCCGGTGGAACTCCCGGACGAGGGCAGGGTCCAGGATCTGACGTCTGGGTATCCAGGAACGTTCCTCCGGGCCGTATCCCTCCCAGTCCACAAGGTATTGGAGACCACGTCCCCGACGACGAACATCCAGCAGGCGGCGCACCGTGTATGCTGGGGCATTGTCCACCATCCTGGGTGGTGGAGGGGGACGGACAGGGGGGGCCAGAGCGCTCTCCTTCACAGGTTTAATCTGGGAGACATGAAATGTGGGATGGATCCTCATAGAGGAGGGCAACTTCAGGCGAACCGCACTGGGATTAATGATGCGCTCAATAACAAAAGGTCCCACGAACCGAGGCGCCAACTTTTTAGACTCCACCCGGAGAGGTAAGTCCTTGGCCCGGAGCCAAACTCTTTGGCCCGGGGAGTAGACAGGGGCAGGAGAACGGTGACGATTGGCTTGTCCCTCCATCCTCTGGGAAGCCCTTAATAACGAGGCCCTCGAGCGCTTCCAGATCTTTTCACACCTCTTGAGGAAAGCTTGAAGGGACGGGGTGGAAATTTCCTGTTCCTGGGAGGGGAACATGGGGGGCTGGTATCCCAGAGAACACTGAAATGGAGAAAGCCCAGTAGAAGCATTAGATAGGGAATTGTGCGCATACTCGACCCATGGGAGGAGGCTGCTCCAGGCGGAAGGGTTCTCCGAGGTCATGCATCTTAGGAAGGTTTCCAGTGATTGGTTGGTTCGCTCTGTCTGACCATTGGACTGCGGGTGAAAACCAGAGGTTAAACTGACAGTGGCCCCCAGAGCAGAGCAAAAATTCTTCCAAACCTCGGAAGTGAATTGTGGCCCTCGATCCGATACGACATCCGCTGGTATCCCATGGAGCCGGAAAACGTGGTTCACCAGTAGATCAGCCGTCTCCCTGGCTGAGGGCAATTTGTCTATGGGGACAAAATGGGCGGCTTTGGAGAACCGGTCAACAATGGTCAGAATGACAGTTTTACCTTGCGAGGGGGGAAGCCCAGTCACAAAATCCACAGCAATGTGGGACCACGGCCGGTGGGGAATAGGAAGAGGTTGAAGGAGTCCAGAACTAGGCCGATTGGACGTCTTGTTGGCGGCACAGACGGAACAGGCGGCCACAAACTCCTTGGCGTCCTTCTCCAAGGTTGGCCACCAGAATTTCTGCCGCAGGACCTCCACAGTGCGTGCAGTCCCAGGGTGACAGGTCAACCGTGAGGAATGCGCCCAGCACAGAACCTGAGAGCGAACCGGATCAGGAACAAACAAACGGTTAGTAGGACCGTTACCTGGGTCGGGGTGCTGTTCCTGGGCCCGGCGGACCGCGGACTCGATCTCCCAGGTGAGCGAAGCTACCACACAAGCTCCAGGCAGGATGGGCTCAGGCTCGTTTGGGGACTCCTGGGTGGAGAACTGACGGGACAAGGCGTCAGGCTTGACATTACGGGACCCTGGCCGATAGGTGATCGAGAAACTGAAGCGGCCGAAAAATAGCGTCCAGCGGGCCTGCCGGGCGTTCAGTCTCTTGGCCGATCGGATGTACTCCAGGTTCCGGTGGTCGGTCCAAACAATAAACGGCTGCTCAGCACCTTCTAGCCAGTGACGCCACTCCTCCAAGGCTAGCTTAACTGCTAACAGCTCCCGATTGCCCACATCGTAATTCCTCTCGGCTGGGGACAGTCGACGAGAGAAGAAGGCACAGGGGTGCAACTTGTTGTCGGCAGGGGAACGTTGCGACAACACCGCCCCCACTCCAATGTCCGAAGCGTCCACCTCCACAACGAACTGCAAGTGGGGATCAGGTTGTGTGAGGATGGGTGCGGAGGTGAAGCGGTGTTTGAGGGAGTGGAAGGCTTGATCCGCTTCAGGGGTCCATGAGAAGGTGCGCTTGACAGAAGTGAGTGAGGTGAGCGGGGCGGCAACCTTACTATAGTCGCGGATGAAGCGACGGTAGAAGTTGGCGAAACCAAGAAAGCGCTGCAGTTGTTTCCGATTTTCCGGAATGGGCCAGTCTTTAACTGCAGTCAGCTTCTGAGGATCCATCCTCACCTCTCCCGCAGAGATTATGTAGCCCAAGAAGGACACGGTAGGTACACTGAACTCACATTTCTCTGCCTTTACGAAGAGCCGGTTCTGAAGCAGCCTCTCCAGAACCTGACGGACATGACGGGTGTGCTCCTGGGCATCCCTTGAATAGATGAGGATGTCATCTAGGTACACGAACACAAAACGGTTGATCATGTCACGGAGTACATCATTGATGAGGTTCTGGAAGACAGCGGGTGCATTCGTGAGTCCAAAGGGCATGACCAGGTATTCAAAGTGTCCGAGCGGGGTGTTGAAAGCTGTCTTCCATTCGTCTCCCTCGCGGACGCGGATCAGGTGGTAGGCGTTGCGGAGATCCAATTTGGTAAAAACGGTTGCTCCGTGCAGAGCAGAGAAAGCAGAGTTTATGAGTGGCAGGGGGTAGGTATTTTTCACGGTGATGTCATTGAGACCACGGAAGTCGATGCAGGGCCGAAGGGTCTTGTCCTTTTTGTCCACGAAGAAAAATCCTGCTCCCACAGGCGACGATGACGGACGGATGATGCCAGCAGCGAGGGAGTCTCGGATGTAGGTCTCCATGGCGGCCTGTTCAGGTCTGGAAAGGTTGTACAGACGACTAGTGGGTAAGGTGGCTCCGGGAATGAGTTCTATAGCGCAGTCGTATGGACGGTGGGGAGGCAAAGACAGTGCTTTTTCCTTGCTGAAAACAGGTGCGAGGTCATGGTACTCGGAAGGGACTAAATCCAGCTTGACCGGGGAGTCCGAGACAGGGCTGGCGGCATCAGCAGGGGTCAGGGCTGAGTGCAGACAGGTCTCATGGCAGCGTGGATCCCAGGATATCACCTCCTCCTTCCTCCAGTCAATGTGGGGATTGTGTGCCCGGAGCCAAGAGTATCCCAGGACCATGGGGGGACTGGAGTGATCTATTACGAAAAAGGTCGTCTTCTCCCGATGATTGCCGGCCAAAAACAAAGTGACAGGAACAGTTTTTTGCTGTACCTTGGCTAAGTGGAGTCCATTCAGGGCTCGGACCTCTAGGGGGGGCTCCAGGGACTCCAAAGGAATGCACATCTGCCGGGCTAGCTGAAGGTCCAGGAAGTTCTCCTCGGCACCAGAGTCGATGAAGGCTTGTACAGGTACGGACTGGGATTGCCAGCAGAGGAAGGCAGCAAGCTGCAGCCGATTTGGGGAAGACGACGATAGATGGCTCACCTGTATCTCCCCAGTTACTGGTGAGCCTGTCCTTTTACTGAGTGCTGGGGGCAGGCAGCGAGGTAGTGACCAGCCTTCCCACAGTACAAACAGGCATTGGCGTCCCACCTACGTTGCCTCTCCTGGACGGAAAACTGGTTGCGTCCCAGCTGCATGGGCTCAGGGTCTGGAACAGTTCGGGGCGAAGGTGGAGAACTCTGGCGAGTAGATGGAGGGGTCCGTGGAGACTCCGAGCGGAGGGTCCTCTCCCTTCGTCGCTCGCGGATGCGGTTGTCGATCCGAATGGCCAGGTCAATAATTTGGTCCAGGTTGCTCGTGTCATCCCGGGTGGCCAGCTCATCCTTTAAACCGTCCTGCAGTGCTGCGTAGAAGGCCCCTCGCAGAGCTGCATCGTTCCATCCACTCCCCGCTGCAGTAGTGCGAAACTCGATGGAGAAGTCTGCCACACTCCGGTTCCCTTGACGCATGGACAACAGACGGTGGCTGGCATCTCTTCCTTGCACCGGGTGGTTGAACACCTTCTTCATTTCGGTGGTGAAAGCGATGTAGGAGCCGCAGATCGCCTCCTGGCGTTCCCACACCGCAGTACCCCACTCTCTCGCTCGGCCTGACAAAAGACTAATCAGGAAGGCTACCCTGGCCCTATCAGAGGCGTAAGAGTGAGGTTGCAAGTCAAAGACTAATGAGACCTGGGTTAAAAATGACTGGCAAGAACCAATGTCACCATTATAGCGTTCAGGAACGGGCACGTGTGGTTCACGAGCTGACTGACTGACAAGGCTAGCATTAGCAGGGTCATTGCTAACTGGTGCAGCCATAGGCGTGGCAGCAGCAGGAGCCGAGTGAGCAGCTAGCGTGCTAATCTTCCCCGTGAGTTGGGAAACTTGATTAATCAGCGCATGGTTACTCTCCACTAGACTCTGTAACAGGGAATCATGCTGCCCGATAACTACACCCTGGTGAGCTATGGCTTGCTGCAGGTCTATCTCACTAAGGGCAGGACTAGTGCCGGTCTCGTTGCCTGCTGAGCTCATGTTGGCCAGACCGTACTGTTACGGACGGTGCAGAGGCTCAGGCGCAGGCAAGGACACACGGCACACAGATTACAAAATAAAAGTGTTTATTGTAATAAACAGAACAGAAAATCACTGCAAAGCAGGAAACACAACTAACAAACCAAAAGCAAAACTAAAAGCGAGCTAATGCTGAAAACTAAAAGTAACAGAAAGCGAGCTGCAAAAAGGCGAGCTGAGAAACAAAACAGGAAACAGAAAGCGAGCTACAAAAACCAACGAGCTGATACAAAACGAAAAGCGAGCTACAAAAACCTATGAGCTGATAGCAACCAAGATACTGGGAAAACTGAGCCAAACGGGCTAATGCTAATGCTAGGCTACTGAACCTGAACGGAGAGAGGGGCACGACGGAGCAGGTGAGCGGAGCAGGTGGGAGCAAGGGCAGGCAGGCAGGCAGGCTGGGTGGTGGTGAGCTGAGGTCCGGGAGTGGGGGTGGCTGTCCACGACTGGAATCCTGGCGGCGGCTGGGTTTACAGGCAGAGTGGAGGTAGTGGTTGAGCTGGACCGGAGGAGGCACACATGGACGGCAAACGGGAAACCAACTGGAAGCGGAGAGGGAATAGCGTTAGCAAAGGCAATGGTGCAGAGCAAAGCAAGCAGGGCAGACGAACAAGAGCAGAGGTTGGCAACTGACTGAGGCAAAGCGACGGTCTGGCACCGAGGAGCATGTGGAGCGTGGTTTTAACAGGGAGAGGGTGAGCTGATAATCCAATCACACGTGTGCCTCCTCCGCTGATTGAGAGTGGCTGCACCTGCCGTGCTCCTCGCTGCCCACACCTTGCTCACGCCCACCTGGAAGAGAGAGAGGGAAAAAGGGAAGAGGGAAAAGGAGACTGCCACTCAGGCAGCAGAGGTGGAGGGCGTGACACTTTGTTGTAATTATTTATGCTTAGAACTTGGAAATCATCAAAAGTAATGTCACTTAAAATAGAAATGCGTTTTGTGTAGAGAGGTTTCTGTAAAGACGAGTGTTTTTAACCCATGCAGATGGAGAGCCAAGGAGAGCAAAAGATATTGTACTGTGAGAGGGTCTGTCAGGTAATGCTTTCTCTGCATAAATCATCTGGCTACTTTGAGGTTTTGTGTTACACATGCATGCTTTGCTAAAGTAAAATGAAAAAAATAAAAGGCATGAATACCAATCTGAGACTGGAGAGACATGAATAAAAGCTCAGAAGCTGGTCAGTATCTCTTAGTATAAGCAAGTATATTGTTCTATTTTGAACAACCCAGCAATGTGAATAAAAAATACTGTCCTAAGAGAATCACGGTTGAATAAGAATGTTTGGAAAGTCAGTGATTTGTACAGAACAAGAGAGAGAGAGAGGGAGACTTAGTGGAGAGGAAAGTATTTGGCAATATGTACAAAATAAAAGCTGCACAAAGAGTTAGGGTGTTATTTTAAGTGGAAAGGGGAATGAACTTATCCTTTGCTACATTTAAAAAATAATAGTATGGTGTATAGTGCTTGGGAAACCAGGGGTTCCCAACTCAATTTTGATTGTTGTTTTCCTGTTGAATGACCTAAATCTGTGATGGAAAAACACAGATATCACAGCCAGTGGAATCCTGTTTCTCAAATTCAGCCAGTTTTGCAGAAGCAGGATTAAAGTTTTAATTATTTCAATTTTCACCTAAATTATTGAGCAATTTTTATGGATTTCATGTAAATGCTGTATCTTCAACATTTTGATGACTGGAAGAGATATGCACTTTATGTACAAGCCTCTGCTAGATTTGACCAAGCGTTTTGGAGATTGTGTGAGATATATACACTTAAAAAATGGAAAACAAACACTGACAGATCTTGAGTGTTTTTCCCCCACTGCTTTATAGGGCTTATAATTTTCCAATTAACACACAGTCTCTTACTTAATGACAAATATTTCTATGTATCTGAGCAGGTTCAAGTCTGTATGGAGCTTCATCTGCCAGTAATTGATTGATTTTATATTGAAAATATAAAATTTTACATATTTTCAAAATTAAAAATCCGTTGTGGGACAAGAACAAAAATGCCATATAAGTTCCAATAAAAAACATAATCTGGTGTAAAGGGTTAGGGGGGGCCTCCCATTCTACTTCTGGAAACTCTGGGAACCACAAGTAAACCTGCAGACTCAGAGTGAAGGGCTCTGTTAGGATGATAAGGTACAATAAGGTCTTTAAGATACGATGGAGCTGGTTATTAATAGTTTCATATGTTAGAAGAAGGATTTTAAATTCTATCCTGGATTTTACAGGGAGCCAATGAAGAGAAGCTTATAGAGG
Organism: Dascyllus trimaculatus; assembly: GCA_024666655.1. NCBI lineage: Eukaryota > Metazoa > Chordata > Actinopteri > Pomacentridae > Dascyllus > Dascyllus trimaculatus. The sequence continues at coordinate 1,005,510 of CM045446.1, read as the reverse complement.
AGAAATCTGATCTCTGGTACTGGTTCCTGTCAGAACTCTGGCTGCAGCATTTTGGATCAGCTGGAGGTTTTTAGGAGAGTTACTGGGACATCCTGACAATAAAGAATTACAATAGTCCAGCCTAGAAGTTACAAATGCATGGACTAGTTTCTCAGCATCACTCTGAGACAGGACATTCCTGATTTTTACAATATTATGTAAATGAAAGAATGCCATCCTACAGACTTGTTTGGTACGTTGAGCAACATATCCTGATCAGAAATATCTCCAAGGGTTTTTTTTTCAATTGAATTGGAGGCTAAGGCAATGCCATCTAGAGTAATATCTGGTTAGATAGTGTGTTTGTGAGGTGTTTAGGACTAAATACAGTAACCTCAGCTTCATTCGCATTTAAATGACGAAAGTTACAAGTCATTCAGGCCTTTATGTCCTTCAGACATGTCTGGAGTTTGACCAACTGACTGTTTCATTTGGCTTCATGGATAAATATACAGTAGCTGGATGCCATCTGCATAACAATGATCAATGATACAGTGTTTCCTCATAATTTTGCCTAAAGGAAGCATGTATAAAGTAAATAATATTAGTCCTAACACAGAACCCTGTGGAACTCCATACCTAACTCTAGTGTAGATGGAAAAAAATGTCTTTAACATGAACAAACTGGAATCTGTCTGATAAATATGATTTAAACCAATTTAGTGCTATTCGCAAATGCAGCACTGAGATCCAGCAGAAAAAGTATAGAAACTAGTCCACTGTCTGAGGCTATTAGAAAATCATTGGTGACCTTCACCAGTTCTGTCTCTGTACTATGATGGATTCTACATCCTGAGTGAAACTCTTCAGACAAACCATTTATATGTAGATAATCACATAATTGGCTTGTAACAACTTTTTCTAGAACTTTAGAGATAAAAGGGAGGTTGGATATGGGCCTATAGTTGGCTAAAACATCTGGATCTAGAGTAGGCTTTTTGAGTAGTGGCTTTATTACAGCAACTTTAAAAGCCTGTGGTACATAGCCTGTTAGTAAAGAGAAGATGACGGTATTTAATACTACAGTGTTAATTAAAGGAAAAATTTCCTTTAACAATCTAGTGGGGATGGGGTCTAACAAACATGTTGCCAGTTTAGAGGACTTTACTATTAACATGAGCTCTGGCAGATCTACAGCAGAGAAACAGTCCAGGTATAAATCTGGTTCTATGGACGCTTCCAGAGCTGCTGCACCTAAAGACATGTTCATGATTTTTGTCTAATATTCATAGCTTTATTTGTGGAAAAAGGTCATGAAGTCTTCACTACTTAGAGCTGGAAACCTGGCTGCAGAACGAAGAACATGTCAGTCTAAATGAACCACAGAGCTGTGACTCTTTGTCAGCCTGGCTCCAGTGCTGAAAAGAAACCTGGGGTGGTCGATATACAACAACTAACAGAACTGTTTCTTTTTTTTCTGTTTTCCAAATGAAGTGTGAAAGACTAAGACTGAGGCTTTCAAATGATTTATAAATTGGTTTTGGTCTCTGGTTGATTATGAAGTTTGAGTGGATGATTGTTACCACTCCTCCCCCTCTGCCTGAACTTCTAGTTATATGAAAATTAGTATGACTTGGGGGGGTTGGTTTATTTAGACTGATATATTCTTTATTCTGCAGCCAGGTTTCAGTCAGACACATTAAGTCAATGTGCTGATGTTTTATCAGATCATTATCTAAAAGAGATTTAGATGACAGAGATCTATTACTTATTAATCCACATTTAATTGTCCTGATTTTTGGTTCTGTTAAATTTATATTCATTTGGATAAGGTTGTTTTGAACAGCCCTTCTGTTGTTAATTTTAGACTCATAGAATCTGGGTGTATAGGGGACAGACACAGTATCTATAGGATACTGGAAGGATGACAGCATGTAAGACTGCAACTCTGCTTCCTGGTCTCACCTCTAGACTGTCAGGGGTTTGGTTTTCTATTAAATATTTCCATATTCCTAGATATTATTAAAGCCTGGATTCCATGTAAATACATTCCAGAAACTAGATTTCTCCTCTCAAATGTTTAAAATATACTTTGTTACAAATTATGATAGAAAAACTTAGTTAAATTGTAAGACCTTTTATTTCAAATTCACTGTAACAGAGCACCTCCAAATGTATTGACACTTCAAAATGAATGAACATTGTTATTTTCATCAAGTTGTTCTGAATGGCTTGGTGGTTAGCAACGTCGCCTCACAGCTTGAAGATCCCCGGTTCGTGTCCCAGTCAGGACGCCTGGGATCTTCCTGTGTGGAGTTTGCATGTTCTCCCTGTGCAGTGTGGGTTTTCACCAGGTACTCCAGCTTCCTCCCACAGTCCAAAAACATGCTGAGGTTAATTGATTTTTTGAATTGTCCGTAGGTGTGAATGAGAGTGTGCTTGGTTGTCTGTCTCTATATGTAGCCCTGCAATAGGCTGGCAACCTGTCCAGGGTGTCCCCTGCCTTCACCCGAGTCGGCTAAGATAGGCTCCAGCCCCCCGCGACCCTGCTGCAGGGATTACGTGGTGTATAGATGATGGATGGATGTTCTGAATGTCATAAACAATGCCTTTAAAAAACTGGATACGTGTGCATGTTTGTGTGTGTGTTCAAGGGCTCCTGAAGTCCCAAGTTTGCTTTATGCTCAATATAATCTTCAGCATATACATAACTACAACCTAAAACTGTTTTCTACAAACAAGCCCAGAACACTGCATGTGCACGTGCAGAACTGTAATGTGTATGTAATGACTGGCAGATTTTGATAGCTGCATGTGGATCCTATTGGGTAAGTTATCCACCAGAGAGAAAGAGTAATTTATGAGCTGTTAGCACGTCCAGTGACACTGTACACACACACACACACACACACACACACACACACACACACACACACACACACACACACACACACACACACACACACTCATAAAGCCCAAACACACACACACACAAGCTGGCTAAGAGAAATTGAATGTTTTCATTCTTCAGCTAAAGCTGAAAAGTAACAACTTAGTTCTGGCTTCATGGAGCTAGACCTCTTTTCAACTCTGTGTCTTGTTTTGAGACGCCTGTCTACAGTGGTTATGATTAAAACATAGCTGGGCCACACTGGAGGAAGCCTCGGTCAAGGAAATGGCTTTTGTGGGCATGTTTTGCATTACAGTTTTCAATGCACAAGCAGTTCTGGCTCTCGATAACTACCCATCCCATCACACCTTGACATAATGGCCTGAGTGAGTTACTCACCTGATAGAATGTTTATATATAGTGACTCTCAAAACTTATATGTTATGTACAGTGACAATGTTTTTCAACATTAAATGCCATTATTTAAAAAATGATTTACTTCTACAATGTCAGAGGTGATGGACAGAAACTTGACTTGAACGCTATTGTTGCTCTGTGTCTGCAGATGCAAACTTTTCTAAAATGTTTGCTATAGGTTTGGGCAACTATGACACTTGGTTAAATTTTGGGAAGGACAGCAGTCGAGATCTGTGATGAAATGTTAACCCCTCCAACTGACACCCCTCCCCCCCACCCCCCAACCCAAGCTTCTATACCTTTATTTTTGCCATATTAGGAACCAGTGTTGTTTTTGTCAGTGATGACGATGACAAAATTATTTCGTTGACAGCCCTTTTTTTAATGACGATAACAAGATGGTGACAAGCTAAACATGGCTCTTTGATGACTGAAAAAATGACGAGTCCTGTGTGAGTTTTTGTTGACGAGACTGGATGAAAATGTTAGTGGGTGGTCTATCAGACTTTTAAAATGCATGACATTTCTGCCTATTGTGCGTGTAATCTGTCAGTCAAAGCTAAGAAGTATCAGCAATGCTGCTGCATCCTGTCTTTGTTTGGTCACGCCCACCACCTGGAATGAAGCACACATTCTGCACAACACACCGGTCACTAGTCACACACAGACATGCAATTTAGTTTATTAATTAATTGATTGACCATGGCGGCAGCATTAACAAAGGGGCTTGGTGGTCGGAGACGACGAAATGATCTATGGACATACTTTCAATTTCAGTCATCAGAAGGAAAAAGAGAATGGACTGTAGAGGGAGACGGCGGTAAATGTGGCCACAAACGAGGTGGAAAGAATATCCACCAATCTCAAGCAGCACCTGAAGGCTCACCACATTTAGAAAGTAAGTTATAACAAGTGCTGTTAACATATCATATACATACAATGTTACTCGACAATCGGCTTGTGATAAATTTCATGGTAAGCCTAAAGTTTTCCACATAACTCCTGGCACAAATGGGCTGCTAACTTCAGGCCAAAACTAGCTTTGCTGCACTAACGTCAATTCATTAGCTTATGTGTAGAACATGCAGAGATTTTTGGCCGGGCAAGTGTAATGCTGAAGCATGGAGGGCAATGGAGCATTTCAGACCTGTTGCTGTTCCCCATGTGTCTAAATGAACAGCACACTTGCCTTCTGTAATGTGAGCAGCATGTTTAGCCATGTTTACGTTCAGTGATGGTGTGGCCATCTCTTTGTGTGTTTATGTTCTGTCAGGACATTGTGATATGTTAAACAGGTCACGCTATATGTGCTTTGTTGTCATATGTAGAGTCTGCTAGCTTTAGGCCATAAGCGATAAGGGTACGTCAGTGACGTCATGCAGCCCTAATCATAACTTGTGGCGTTTGTGGTGCGCTTACAAAGACTAATACTTTTTTTTTTACTAAACTGACTAAAACTAGACTAAAACCTTTTTTGAGTTTTCGTCGACTAAAACGGAACTAAAACTATCATGCATAGAAATGACTAAAATGTGACTAAAACTAATAAGAATTTTCATCCAGAAGACTAAGACTAAGACTAAAACTAAGATGGCTGCCAAAAACAACACTGTTAGGAACACTCTGCTGCCTGCATTGGCACGGAATGTTTGCACAAAATGTAAATAGTGCACTGCGGAATAGTTTAATATGAAAAAAGGCTGTGCAGAACAACACTGTATTGCTGCTGAATAAAGTGTGTGATACTCTGTATTGTATTGCTGGGATCTTTGCACATTGTGCTTCCTACCAACAGTCTGCATCGGTATCTTTCAAGCATGTCCACTATCTTACTCTTATCTTTGTCAGATCTTTATGGGTGCTTATATCTAACTGAAGTCTAACCATGGAGATGACATATCAGAAAGTGTTCATATTAATTAGCACTGGTCATATGACTTACTAGAAAACACTCATAGACTATGTCAATCTACTAATAAGGGCACGAGATCATGAATCATTAATATAACTTGACAAATGACTATCATTTAGGACTAATTAAATATGGATGTATTTGTTAAGTGTTTCATATCACAACACTTCAGTAAAGTTCTGCACTGTTCCTAGTAACACAAGTACAACACAAGTTGAGGTTGCAGTGCTGTTGTAGTGTATCAGTATGTGGACTTTGGGTTGTTTTGCCAACAGTAAGACAGATATGCTTCTGCTGAATGTTGGAGAATCCTAGAGCTTGGCAGACAGTATACACACATATATACACACAGTTTCTGAGCCTGGTTTTAATTGTACCAGGGGGAGCTGGGGAGCAGCAGGACAAAGTGTCCAGAGGCTGCTAGAAGAAGAAATTATAAGCTTGAGTTAAAATTTTCTGGGGCCGAAACTCAGTTGGAAGCATTTAGGTAAACTGTAACATCTTAGACAACCTCTTTGTCTCTCTCGCTCTCTTTTTCTCTCATCCCTTGTTTTTCTGTCTTTCTGAAAATGCCAAAGCCACAAGATTGCTGTTGGGACGGCCTGCCAGAGACCCAGGCTCCCTTTTTACTGACGGATAGGAATTGCCGAGTGAATGCTTACAATATAGGGCAGACTTTTTGGCAAAGAGAGGAAGAGAGTGTATGCACAAGAAAGTTAAAGAGGACAAGAGGGAGAGAATGTGGAATCAGAGACAGAATGAGGACTTATAAGACAGACAGTGACCAACAGAGCGGCAAGGATTGCGAGGCCCACAGGATTTTCATGTGCAAATCTTAACCACAAACTCATTCACACTCTAACATGTCTCCTTAAACGGTGTCAGCTGTCCAAATAGTCTGTCCTGGCTGCAGAACAGGTTCTCCACTGTAATCTAGCTTTGAACTCCCTGCTGTACCAACACTACTCTTACTGCTCACCAGAATTTTCAGACCCTGAATACCAAAGTTTCCCAACCACAAATTACTCGAGCATTCCTCTTCAGCCGAAGCCTTTCAGAGGATCATTCATACCATCATTTATGATATGGAAATTTTACATATTTTGTTTAAAGACCATTTTCAGAAAAAAGGTTCTGTGTAGACACTTTTGTTAGAACAGTGCAACTCAGCTGAATTATAGGTACCCTCAGTCAGGTCTTTAGATTCAAATGGCATTGTCTCTGGATCTGCAATCAGGATAATAACATCTGATCATGGGGCCTTTGCATTTACATCATCATCTTAATTGAATCTTATTTAGTGTCGCATAGCCAGACCATTTTCCAGCACTGCAGAATGGTCTGGCTGCACCCCATTATCATTTTGCTACAGAGGAAAAACCTCTGACTTGCTTGTATTGTTGGTGTTGATTGCTGCACTTGTGTCAAGACTAAACAAAATCATTTTTCTTTGGCATGTTGATAGACACCTAGAGAATGGATTTAGGTGACTTTTCAACTCGGGTTGGGTGAATTTTTTTTAAATCATTGTTGTCACTCTGGATATCAGCTACTTACATGTGACTGACCATCTTGAGATATCTGATTGCATCAGATAGTTACTCTAGATAACATTGCCTTAGCCTCCAATTCTACTGTAAAAAACCTTGGAGTTATTTTTGATCAGGATATGTTGTTCAACTTACATATAAAACAAGTCTGTAGGACAGCTTTTTAAAAATACGTAATGTAAAAATCAGGAACATCTTGTCTCAGAATGTTGCTGAGAAACTAGTACATGCATTTGTAACTTCTAGACTGGACTATTTTAATTCCTTATTGTTAGGATGTCCCAGTAACTCTATTAGAAACCTCCAGCTGATACAAAATGCTGCAGCCAGAGTTCTGACAGGAACCAGTAACAGAGATCAGATTTCTCCTGTACTAACTTCTCTTCATTGGCTCCCTGTAAAATCCAGGATGGAATTTAAAATCCTGCTTCTAACATACAAAACTGTATGATTAGGCTTAAAACTTTCCTATTTGATAAAACTTATAGTAAGAGCTGCTCAGGATCACCTGAGTTGTCCCTTAGTTATGCTTCTATAGGTTTAAACTGCTGGGGTACTCCCATGATGCACTGGACTCCTCTCCTCTCCTCTCCTCTCCTCTCCTCTCCTCTCCTCTCCTCTCCTCTCCTCTCCTCTCCTCTCCTCTCCTCTCCTCTCCTCTCCTCTCCTCTCCTCTCCTCTCCTCTCCTCTCCTCTCCTCTCCTCACTGTTATATATCACTATTACACATCTGTGTTTCCCCCGACATCCTGTGTCCTGTGCTTGTTCTCTCCGTGGATGTCTTTGGATCTGAGACTACATGTGTCTGATCTGCTGTCCTGCCATCCCCACCCCAACCTCTCCTGCTATCCCCCACAACCTCATCCACACTCTCATCCCAACTGGTCGAGGCAGATGGCCGCCCTCCCTGAGCCTGGTTCTGTCAGAGGTTTTTTTTCCCGCCTCCCTATCCAGGGAGGTTTTTGGTTCCTTGCCACCGTCGCTGACTGCTTGCTCGTAGGGAATCAATAAGCAACTTTGGATTGTTCAATTTCTGTTTTCTGTTCTCTGTTTATAATTCATAAGGTGTGTACCTTACTATGTTAAGTACTGTGAGATGACATATGTTATGAATTTGTGTGATATAAATAAAATTGAACTGAATAGTCACTCTATGCAAACCTGGTTTATAATTGCACAGTGCACTCTGTGACCACTGCTGCTGTCAGTTAAGTCTGCTTATTTATTTAGTATTTGCTTTAGTTTTTAAACACTTTTTATTTGATCTGGTTAAGGAGGAGCAGCACAATATGATTTTCATTGTACTGTGTAACTGCCTGGTTTTGATGCACATGACAATAAACCTCTTGAATCTTATTGTGACCTGTGTAACTCACAATTACAACTTATTTTCTCATTATGAGAAAAGCACTCATGATTATGAGATCAACATTTAGTAATTATTTTTTCTCTTAATTACAGCATAACCAGTGTTACATTGTATTATGTGTGTGATTTTGTCATTTGTGTAGGAATTTCAGCTATACTCCCCACAAACAGTACCATAGTATTCAGATAGTATTAAAATTCTGCCACTTGTAATATGTGACCTTGTATCCAGTCAGAGTGTGTTTTAAGTCTGAAGCACTGTAGATGTGCAATGTTGACATATTAATTGTTATTCTTACTGTTTTGCCATTCTTAAGCCATGTTGACATAGAAGGCGCAGCTTGAGCTTCACGTGAGCAGAACAGAAGCAGTAGGCATAATACTGCATGTGTGTCTACACAGGAGGTGTTCAGGCACAGCATGACCTGTGGGTCACCCACATTTTAGTCAAGAAAATAAGACTTCAAAGCACAAAAACACACTTCAGGCCACATTTAGGAGCAAATACAGGCCAGACTGAAAGAATGTGAGCAGTTACACATGTTTTTCTTCATGTATGTGTGCTTCAGCACACTGAATTTAAAATACAATCAGAGAACATCTTGTGATGGGATCATAGCAACAATGAAGCAATGGAAGTAACTACTACGTTGTTACATGAGTTTTCTCCATTCTGCCCCCACCCACACTCTGCCTTCACTTTATTCTCAACTACACACACCTGTAAAATACAGCATCTTGCACAGTTGTAACACAATCATGTTCAAGAAATCTACTCACACACACACACACACTTTTATGAGCAGCACCAAGCTCATAGCATGAAGCAGAGCTATGTTTCCCAACAAGCAACAACCAAACAAGGTGACATTGGCCGTGTGACCCTAGTCTTGCACTACCATTCCATGTGTTGTTGTTTTAGTCCCTTTCTGTATCTAATGTATCATAAAAAACAAAGACTTTTACATGTTTACAGTTTAGGCATTTACTTTTTACTGATGTATTTATCAGTTTTAATGACATGCCTACAAACAAGATCAACATTGTTTAGAGTGTCCATCCATCCATCCATCATCTATACACCGCTTAATCCTCTGTAGGGTTGTAGGGGGCTGGAGCCTATCCCAGCCGACTCACAGACAGGGGATACCCTGGACAGGATGCCAGTCTATCACAGGGCTTGTTTAGAATGTGATAATAATAAATCACCAGTTTATTCAATCTCTTGCCTCGCCCTACGAAGCCCTACAAGAAATTTCCTGTACATTTAAAGCTATTGTGACACACTATATGGTAAGAGGCTAAAAGAAGATTGTGGTGTATCCTGACCATATATATCTATATATACTGTATACTATACATATATATGTGAACTGTGTCATCTGGAACAGTTTTACACTACGTAAGAACATTTTGCACTTGGTTTGAACAGTTCAATGAAACAGGTCTGACCTACTGTACTTGCTGTACTTTTGAACAAAGTTTTATTGTGCAATAAGAATTTCAGGTGTGGCCATTTTCAGTCTGACCTGATTAGTTTAGGTAGTGAGGATAAACTGTTGACTTGTTTACAACCTGTTGGATTGCTCTGAATGCACGTTTCTTGCCCCACTAGTCTTCTTTTTATAGATGTCATCTTGCTTAGTGATTACTTTAGTGAGTACAATGAGCTACTGAGTCAAAAACGCTCCAGTTGAAGCTTTCTGGAGTCACATTGTTAGGTTGAAACATATAGTGTAGATGAATCCTATTAAACTATTTAGTTTCAATAAACTACAAACCGGAGAAGTTTTGATTAATTGAAATCTCACATTAAGGTCAATTGTGATATCTAAAAAAATGATGGTGCTTTTAACCAATACATCAATGTATACGTGTGTACTTTGTGTTTTCTGAAAGGAAAATGCAGAATGACTGTTGAACTTTATCTTTCTGGGATTATTGGTGTGTTCTTTTTTCCTGTGTAAAACAGTTTTAAGGGCCACACACATACAGCATACTGACAAGGTGTGCTCTTTTTCCCCCATATAAACAGTTTTTAAAAGCCAGTGGCACCTCTGTTGAACATATGCTCGTAAGGCTAAAGTTTTTCCCCAAACCTTACAACACACGATATTTTCATATATATAAACAGTTGCCAAGTTATTTTCCATCACTGATGTAACACAATCGATGTCAGGCAAGAACTGCTGCTGGAAACAGATTTATTCATCATGGCAGATGATTAAGTCTGCCACGATAACTTATTCAAGAATTTGTATTTGCAATCACCATTTTTCTCCTACTAGAAAATTTCTCTTTGGTATGAAGGAAATTTCGTGAGTGGTCCACTGTCACATACAGATAGTATACCTTCCGTTAAATCTAAAGTCAGCGAACAGTACTTTCAATGAAATGATAACTTATTTACAAAAGTACACAGGAAAATGACTGGAGGTAACATGAAGTGATGATAACTAATGGGTAGTGAGGGACAATGCTCAAGGGAGGTGACTACTGGCGGGAGGCTAAATTACAAGATATAGCAATCTCAGAATATGATGAACTAACCGTATGTACACAACCAGACAGAATAAAGTTAAAGAGCCCGATGATTAACAGTATCAGGACTTGGGAACACCGAGCTAGGAAAGCTGGGCAGACAAAACACAAGTGCACTGAGAGCGAACACGAAACATACAGAACACCGTAACGGCGGAAAAATACTGCAGCTAAACTGATCACTAGACAGAATACAACACAAAGCAAGGACCAACTATGAGAGGGGGAGCTGCTCAGATGGCAACCAGGTAGGGAGAGAAGCCAAGCGGATGCAGGTAGAGTTTGACGTGTGGAGTGGCAGAAGCGGCGCCGCAGCTGGAATGACGTCATTTACCGGTGCAGGCCAGGTGTGGATTCCAACTTGGTGATCTGGTGCAGACCAGGTGTGACACAGTTGGGTGATCCTGATGGCTGGTAGGTAAGGCAGGCAGGACTGACAATCACAGCAGGCAAGTGGAGCAGGCAGTGGTGGTCACAGACTGAGTAGAAAGAAATCACAGTTAGTAACAGAGCAAAGCAAGAATAGAGAGAATGGCTGGGTTTGACTAAGTGAGAGTTATTCAACAGTCCAGCATTGTGTTGTGGTCTGAGCCAGGCTTTTATGGAAGAAAGGTGAAGAGCTGATAGGTAGACCACTCCCCTCCACAGGTGTGCACACTCAGGTAATCAACCAATGGCCTGCACCTGTCTACATTCCACACCACCCCACTCAAAGTGCAGGAGAAAAGGAAAAGGGAGGGGGAGGGGAAAGGTTGTCAACTACCTGGAGCTGAAGGTGGAGGCCATGAGCCACCATTAGCTTCTGCCAAGCTTCTTGTTGTATCTGTGGCCACTCCTCTTGACAGAAATGGCACAGTTTATCTAAATTTCTTGACTTTTTGATACAGACTTGTTTCTTCAGCACATTCCACAGATTCTCAAGAGGTTTAAGTCAGGACCTTGGGAAGGCCTGTCTTCTAGTCTAATTTAGCCATTTCTTTACCACTTTTCATGTAAGTTGGGGTTCATTGTCTTGTTGGAACACCCAGCTACATACAACACTCATAGACAGCCTTGCAGAACACCTACAAGAACAGAAAGAGGGTAATACTAGCTTTTGAGGTCAAGGGTGTGTTTATATTTTTCACAGAAGAGAATAACATCATTTTATTCATTTTTTCAATAAATGATAAAAAAAATAGTTTGACTTTTTTAGTGTGCCACTTTTATCTGTAGACACTGTTTCAAAGAGGATAATCTGTTTAAATATGTCCACAAAGCCAACAATATCCTTAGAATGTAGTTATTTTTTTACATACATGTTGAAACCTTCCACATTGTTTGCAGGCAGTGTCTGCTTAGCTTTGGGAATGTCCTCAGGCAATGAAAAGGAAGCTGACAGGTGATTTCACCACAACACATACCACATGTAGAAAAGGACAGAGTGGATCTTTTCTGTCCCATTAGACTGAATAAAGGCATGCAGCTCAGGTTAAAAATAGGAAACGCTATTTTTTGTCAGTCGATCAGAATTTCTTGCCAGTTGTGGTATGGCAGTTACTGGTGTTAATTTCAGATGACGATTTGAAAGCCTTTTGTTAGCGGAGCCCATTTCAAACCTGTGTTTTTCACTTTGACTGGTGGTGAGCTTGTGGTTTGGTGCTGACTATATTCAGGTGTGCCGGCTTCACGGTTTGTATTCACACTTCACTAGTATGATTAGATTAGAAGGAACAGAGGAAGACAGCATATGTATGTTTCTCTGTGCACATGTGCATTCAGTGCAAACTGACGGTGCAAATTTCTGCACACATTTCAGAGAATTTGTGTGTAACGTATTTGGTGTGTGAGACCACGTGTAGGGCTGCTTGGCATAGCTGCAGCAGGATGTGTGGTCTGCAAGCCACAGGATAGGTTTATCACACACTTTACTCCACTTCGTTATTTCTGCTTAATATGCTCTGCAACACACACCACCAACTAATGTATTTGATAGTTTACAAGTAGTTATACACATACATAGTTTCATCTTTGTTGGCCCTGTAAATAGAGAGTCAAGTGTAGTCTAGGCTGGATCTAGACTGCATTTTGCTGAGGGACTGGTCACTAAATTGTTTGGTTGAAATATTGTGAATCATATGCTGTGGTGTTCAGCTCACTTCTGTTCAATTCAGTTTTTTTTATATAGCGCAAATTTACAACATATGCCATCTCACAGTGCTTTACATAGTAAGGTACAGATCCTATGAATTAGACACATAACAGAAAACCCAATATCCGGTTGCTTTTGCATTCCCTATGAACAAGCAGTCAGCGACGGTGGATATAAACAAAAAACCCCTAGGATAGGGAGGGCAGAAAAAAGTCTCGGGATCTCAACCCAACTGAACACAGAAGGGATTTTGGACTGTCATGTTAGACAGCACTGCGCACCACCATGATCAAAAAAATAAATGAGGGAATATCCTTCATGACTTGGCTGTGCCTTTCTCTCATTCCAAGTCTTTCTGCAGTTTATTCCACTTCTCATCTCTTGTTGATCCTGTGTTCATCATTCTCTGTGGGCATTGTGTTCCATTCTCCTCCTGCTGCCAACTCATTTGCACAACTAAGACCGGTCCACCAATATAGATCTTGCAGTATATGCTAGAATACTCTGGCTTTGCTTTCTGTTCTCCAGATTGCTCTGCTACCTGAAGTGATACTAATGCACTAGTCAACCTTTAACTAAGTCATGCCTTCTCGTGTTTGACTTGTTCACTCGTCCTTGTGTGCTCCTGTGACCCACTCGGCTCTTCTCTGCTACCAACCCTCCTGTCCTGCTTTCCATCCACACCAGTGATCAAATGCAACCTGCTAGGCACACTCTCTGCTCTGCCCAGCTCTTCCTGTCTTCCTCTGCCAGCCGTCTCATACCTCAGCCTTGTATGCAACCTCTACCAGCCACAACTCACCGTAAAGTTCTCCCACCCAGAGAGGCAAATCCTTTGTCTGCCTGTTTTACAGTCTTGCTTTGGGACACTGAAGCTCCTATGGTGGCCCAAAACCTCATGAAGACACTTAGGACTCATGCTGGTTTTTCTTTAATTTGCCACTCATGTTTACCTGCGAAAAGCAGAAGTTAAGTCACTCACTTTTCAGTCAAATACTCTTTAATGTCTGTGTAAACATCGATAGCATTCATCCAATGACATTTTTTTAATCCTGGAACTGGCTCATTACTTCAGTCGACAACAGAAAAGAGGTCTGACTGAAAGTATTTGTATCCACAACACCTCTGTTTAATTAGCAATGTTACAATGTAGCATCATCATGTTCTTAGCTTTAGCTTATGTTAGCTTCTTTGTTGCCACACACACACACACACACACACACACACACACACACACACACACACCGATCAGCCACAACATTATGACCACTGTGACAGGTGAAGTGAGTAACATTGATCATATTGGTACTATGTGGTGTTCTGATGTAAAACCTTGGATTTTAACGTCCATGTTGATGAGACTTAGACACCCAAATAAGCATTGTCACAGAACAAACACACTCCCTCATGCAAATGTCATTGACCTACCCCTGCAGGAAGATGCACCCCACCACATGGCAACAACATCAACCAATCAGCTTATGTCAGACTCCATGGGACAGGTGCTCATAATGTTATGCCTGATCAGTGTGTGTGTGTGTGTATATAGTATTTTTTATACCTGTAAAAAAGTATTTTTTTTAACATGTATTAAAAGTGTAACTGAGTGTTTGAGCACAGTTTAGGACTTCTTCAATATTATAGTGTTAGGAGAGGGGAGTGGATTGTAAATATGGATTTTTCCAGGGTGGTCCTTTCCCCTCCAGTCCAAACACCAAACACAAGAGACAGAACTGGTTAAAAACATATGAAGTGCAGCTGGGTAGCTCCAGAGCTCATGCACACATGCAACCATGCACACATTTGCACCAACAGACAAATATACTAGAACAGTGATACACATGCAACATATATACATTTTTAAACTATACTCACAGACACGATCCATTTGCAGACACTCTCAGACACAGTATAGTAATTGTATGTTTTTGTCTTTGTGCTGTGGAACATTTAGGCTGGCTGAGGGGCATAATAGTGGGTAGCAGGGCACATGCTGCACTGTAAGTCATCAGACGTAGAAAAACACCAGTTGGGTCTACCTTTGTTTGTCTAAGTTTGGACAAAAAGGAAAGCATGAATTGCTGTGATGCTTGTGTGTTTTAGAGGCACCACATGATTGTGTCTTTGTGGCGTGAGGTGGCTGTATGTCTGTGTTTGTTTAATTTGCGGAGAAATAAGAAAAGGAAGGTAAGGGAATGTTGTGGTGTTTGGTGCCTCAGTGTCTTGGAGGCTCCATGCAGCTGTCTGTCTTTATGGAAAATAAGATATGTGTTTGTGGCAAAAGGTATTTTTATTCTGGGGGCTTTTAGGAGGACTCAAGGTAGCATAATATCTGGAAATCTACTGGGTAATTTGACCAAACCTGTACAATACACTGTGATATCTTTTTATAATCCAACATGCATTTACAAAATCAGTCAAAGTTAAATGTAATTTCTATCACTGTAGAAGCTTCAAGTATACCTCTGAGGTCTGGGTTTTTGTTTGGACCCAGAAGCAGAACACAAAGTAATGGTAGAAAAGGTGGATTTATGAAACAAACAGTCTTAAAGAGGAACAGAGGTGGCTGATGGCTGGATGGTGGAAGTGATTGACTGGAAGCAGTGTGGTGAGTCTGAACATGGTGAGTTGGCTGAACACAAAGAGAACTGGAGCACAGGTGAGTAGAATTTGTTGCAGACTGCAAAACACACAGGAAGATCTACACATTACAACACGGGAGTTTAGTGGAATAGCAAACAAGAAGCATTAGATACGACAGTTTTGAGGAGCAAATGTATTTAGTACCCAGTATTTGTGTGGTGTTCCTGTGTTCTATGCTCACTGAGTGCACTTGGATGTCATTATAGATATGGACTTAAGTACTAGAAAACAAACTGACAGTACCATCAAGACTGATTTTTTTTGTCCACCTTACTGAAGAGGATTGGACCTAAAGTAAGACCAAGGCTTGTACTTTCTGATACCGAAGTCAAAATCATAATCAGCTTTAATGGCCAAGTTTGTACACACAAACAAGGAATTTGACTCCAGTGTATCTTTGCTCTTTATGTACAGTACGGACAAAAAAAACCAAAAACCAAAAATAAAATAACTGACTGCTAAAAATGAGGTAAAAATAATAAAAATAAAAGCAATATAAATATAAACATCTATCAATGGCAGTATTTGCAGTGTCAGGGTTATTGAGGTAGTCTGGTACAAGTAGTGTAAATATGCATCAGTGTGGGTTACTGCAGTGGTTCCTGAGTCTCTGTGACTAGTCAGAGTTCATCAGGGTAACAGCCTGAGGGAAGAAACTGTCTCTGTGTCTGGTGGTTTTTGCGTACAATGCTCTGTAGCACCTACCGGACAGAAGGAGTTTAAAAAGTTTGTGTGAGGGGTCTGCAGAGATGTCACCTGCCTGTTTCCTGACCCTGGACAGGTGCAGGTCCTGCATGGAGGGCAGGCCGGCCCCACTTATCCTCTCTGCAGACCTGATTGTCCTTTGCAGTCTGTGCCTGTCCTTTTTGTTGACCGATCCAAACCAGACAGTGACGGAGGTGCAGAGGACAGGCTGGATGACGGTGGTGTAGAAGGTGATCAGCAGCTCCTGTGGCAGGTTAAACTTCCTGAGCTGTCGCAGGAAGTTTAACCTCTGCTGGGCCTTTTTCCAGACAGAGTCTATGTGGGGAGTCCACTTCAGGTCCCAAGAGATTGTGGATCCCAGAAACCTGAAGGTGTCTGCAGTAAACACTGTGTTGTTGAGGATGGTGAGGGGGGCGGGTGTCAGGGGATTTCTCCTAAAGTCCACTGTCATCTCCACAGTCTTCGGTGGGTTCAGCTCCAGGTGGTTCTGACTACACCAGTGGACCAGCTGTTCCACCTCCTGTCTGTATGCAGACTCGTCACCGTCCCGCACGGACTTCAGGAGTTTCATAATATGTATTAGTGCTTTGATTTTCTTGAATGTTGCAACACTTGAGAACATATATGGATGACAGAAACTGTAGCTCCCTATCTCTTTTTAAAATCAATTAAAAAATTCACAAGGATCTGAGACCCTTCAGTCCTCTATACCTCCTACTCCTAACCACTGCATTGGATCATCTGGCACTGCAGCAATATATATGGCAGGTAATGAAAAGCAATCAAGTGTGACCAGCAGCTTCTTTGTATTATAGACCAATAAATATCTGACATTCCTTCAACACTTGAATCTTCCTTCAAAGCAGCCTGACTGATATTTTTATATATCTTCATCATGTTGTTGAGTCTGTTTGAAACCTTTCTGCATGACACAGTTTTATTGTGTTGAAATATTTCACAACTCTCTTTGTTAGAAATGTGTTTTTTCATGCAGGTTTTTTTGTAAAGCACTTTGAACTGTATTACATGTATCAAAAAGTTATCTAATTTTATTTTTATGCAGTTTTCTAGATTTCTTATCAAAACAGGGGATGAAGAGAACACCTATTATTTTTATACTGTTTTGGCATTTTACTGAGGAGTGGGATATAAATATGGGCACGCTAAATGCTGTTTCTAAATCTCACCACTGTTGATGTGAATGATAATTTTGCTGACCAAATCATCAGAAAATACACACCAGATAAGAAACCAAACGTCTCACACAAATACGTCATGAATGCAGAGACTCCAACAGCCGTCTGGTTTAAAGTGGTGGGTGTTCGACGCAGCACTCCATTAGGCTGCTCCTCTCCTTTCATAAAGCCTGTAGATGACCTGTTTTATTGGTGTGGGGTAATTACCAACACACACAGACTCTCCAGTGTTGACACACACACACTCATAAAGACCATCATGTACAGACGCACACAGGCACACGGTCTGCTTTGATAGGGCTTGTAATTAGGCAATGCTCTGTACATGGGGGGGTGGCACATGGCAGCACCCTGTGAACTACAGAGGAAAAAAAGTTCAACCTTAAATTAACCCACTCATCACCAGCTCTGTTTGATGCTTACACATCAAACAATGTCCAGGAGGCTCTTTTATTTGCCTTCCATTACCATGATCATCATCATTATTGGTTTCTTCCTTCTTCTGACTACTGTCTGTGTGTAGCAGCAGTTCACTGTCTGGATACAAAAATGACAAGTGCTCCTTTTCTTGTTGGTGTATTGTCAATACTTACTTAAATAAAAAAGGTATTTGTGTGTGAGGTCTGTGTTATTTCTATCATTCTTGGTCCTATTGTTGGGATATCGATGCAGTCTTTAAACTGCACAGTCACTTTGATAATGACGAACAACTGTGTACTGAACTAAAATCATTTTTAATGGAGAGGGGACATGCTTCTGCACTAGTAAAAAACACATTTTACTTAGTGCAATGCTTCATCATTTAAAGAGCAAATGGTAAGTGGTCTGCACTTATATAGCACTTTTCTCTACCTTAGTGGTACTCAAGGCCGTCTGGTTTACAACGTGTTTTGTATTCACCCATTCACACACCAATGGTGACAGAGCTGCCATGCAAGGCACTAATCTACCATTGGGAGCAACTTTGGGTTTGGTGTCTTGCCCAAGAACGCTTTGGCATGCGGGGGATCGAACCGCCAACCTTGCATTTAGTGGACAACCCACTCTACCACCTGAGCCACAGCTGCCCAGAACTAAAATGAGAATTTTAAGAAAAATAATTAAAAAGATATAAGTTCTTGTTGTATTTATTCAAACACTCCACTGTGTTTAAAATTATTGAGTGTGATTTTTTTAAAACCACACCCTAATAAAATGTGTATTAGATACACACTACACTATGCCTTTCACTGTGTGTGCATCTGTCTAGGGATGCCTCAGTGCTTCTTTAAGCTAAGTCCTACAGAATCAGGCCAATGATAATTGTAGTTTTCTGTGCATGCTAGACTTAAATGCCAATAATTGTCTTAGCAGTATCTGATGCAACATGCAACACAAAATTGTGTTGAAATAAGTCTGAAGGAGACTTTGTTTAACCATGGAAAATTACACAACCCCACTCCTTTCATGGCATCACCTGTGCTTCTGTGTAGTCTCTGCTTGCAAGGCTGTTTAAGTAAACATATCGTCTCACAATTTCAGCAACCTTCACCTCTAGTTAACTATACACAGCCAATCTCCTAATGAATCCATATTGATGTCAGATGATTCTTCAGCACAGGATTCCATTCTGCATTCAGTGTCATATGCAAGATATAGTGTCATATTTATGTAGCAGAGTAAAAAGAAAGGTTGTGGCTTGCTGTGTTGGCTTTTTTTTGTAACCATAGATCCATAAACTTAGCCACACCTCAAAGTCATGTGTGGTCCAGCACCTTTATTTTTATGGTTTCTAGTGTGATCTTCAGGTGTCACTATA
The DNA here is from genome assembly GCA_024666655.1 of Dascyllus trimaculatus. NCBI lineage: Eukaryota > Metazoa > Chordata > Actinopteri > Pomacentridae > Dascyllus > Dascyllus trimaculatus. The sequence goes on along the minus strand of CM045446.1, from coordinate 986,380 downwards.
TGGGAGCATCAGTCACAGGAAGCACTCTGCATTTTGATGAATGAGTCCTATGGTGAAAATGTCTGGGAGGCAGCAAAGCAAAAGAAAGCTCAGTTTATATTCCCCTACCTACAATTATGTGGAAAAATAAACTGGAAATTGTTGACTTTTTCAATATATTTATACAAGTAGGAAAGATACTCTTTAAGACATAACACAATAAATAAAATGACACAAAACTCTTTTTTTGTCACAGTGCAGGGCAACTTTGCAGTCCTGATTAGCTTGCTCAGTTTGATTATTCATCTGTGGCTGGAAACCAGGAGATAAGCTGACTGTGCCCCCCAGAGCTGGACAGAGTGCTCTCCACACTTGAGAAATTAACTGTGGCAATTAGTCTGAAACTCTGTCAACAGCAATGCTGTGAAGATGGGAAAACATAGTACATATGCAAGAAGTTCAGCAGTTTCACAGGCAGATGGTAGTTTAGGATTGATCATGGTGACAATGACTGTTCAGAAGGTCTCTGACTATTGACCAAATCAAGAGAAATATGAGACAAGGGACGAGTGTCTGTAGGCACAAACAGCAGAACACCAGGAAGGCAATGTGAGGACTTGCTTTAGGCACACACAGCACAGGCATTGGCAACTGTACAAGTATCTCCCTCCATGGTTGACTGTGGCCGCCACAAGTTTCTCTTCAGCGACCCAGGAACAATGCTCCTGCTGGAGAACACACATGGACAGCTTGGACCGGTATCTAGAATGAGTGGAGAATGTGACCCTTCCTCACCACTGACTCAGTCCCACAGGTGATGGCAGTCACAATACAGACTGGAGGAAGGATGGTGTCTGGATTGATAGAGGATTCCTCAGGGGGATGTTAGCTGTAGAGTCCTGATTGACATTTTTAGAGACTCAGATGCAGACAGCAAGGACACAGAAGACCAGTGGATATGAATAATAATAATATTATTACAATAAATTGATATTTTACAGAACATACAGGTTGGGAATGGGAAGGGGAACTGATGTCTCTAGGGGAAAGGCTAGACAGACTACGTACTTGTTCTACCACTAACACCAACATTCAGTCAGAGCAACTGTTAAAATAAAGACAGTTTGTCTGCAGCCTTCAAATCACTAAATCCTGCTGCTCTGTTCTCTGAAAGTGAAACTGAAATTCTGATCAACAGTTCAGATGATGTTCTGAATTTCAGATTGAGTTTATGAACACAGGTGCAGTTAAACAAACAGCTGGACAATAGTACCTTCTAATTAGTAGCCTATATCTGTGTAGTTTAATAACTCCGTGTTCAGGCTGCTAGCAAACATAACATACATAGATAACAATGAACTCCGAGCTCAGCAAACATTTCTCTGTCTGTTTGTGATGAACTTTACTAAAGGTTTTGACAGATTGATCATGTTTCTGCTCTGACATGCAAATGATCTGTTACTCTTGTGGCAACAAACACTTCCTGTATCCACTGTAGTGAAGTTTAATCTGTGTGCTGCACAGAGCTGCAGGTGAGTGACCTCATTGCTTCGCTCCGCACACACAGTTGTTGGATTTACACAGACACATCAGACACATCTTAGTGATGAGACAGAATGTGCAACACAAAGTTCTTCTTACTTTCTAAAGTACTGTTAGCGGAACCGTTAGTATCAGAGCTAACTGATCGATATGTAATACTTTCACCCAGGGGCTTGTTTAGTAGCAGGGCTCAGTGCCCATCCCTACCCCCAGACACAAACAAAGTCTTTACATGCTGAATTCTGCAGACACATTTTACACTTTCACAGAAAAATGTCAGTAAATGCATGCAGAGCAGAAAAAAGACAGACACCTATTGATATTACCATTCAGAAGAGAGAACTCAAATGTTTAATCACTTTAAATCCAGTCCCTTGGACACCCTCCATTCCAAAGGCCTACAGACACAAGAGCTGAGGCCGTCCAGTTTCCCTAAGTGGCTGCTGATACTGCTGCCCTGTCTTGAACACACTCTGGCCAGACTGCTTCACAACACCACCCTTTCAAAGTGAACTAAACCTAAACACAATGTAAATAAAACCTATGTGGAACACTAGAAAGAAAAAGTTGATTGAAATGTTATGCAGGCTCTAACCAAGTACACTTGCAGTGACCACAAACTGGCAATTGAAAAGGAAGATGCAAAAGACCGTGGCCCAGTGACAATGGCCGGTCTAGGTAAGGGCAAAGAACAAGGAACCATTGTATCCCCACTGCTAGTATTGCTTGTGCTACTTAGATTGTTTTCCAGGAATCCACATATAAAAAATGTGATGCTGTATGCAAGTACCAGAGAATGAGCAGATAATAATGGTTCTAAACAGATATTCCTTGAAATGTGTCCCCTTAACTTGGTTCTATTTAGGACACATTAAAATCAAAAAATGTTTTAGGAGCAACCACCTCAGATTACAGCCCACAGTACTTTCCAAACTTAGTCTTTCAGATTAAGCAGCATAATTTACTTCCATTATTTATTAGAATTGTTTTGATTGTCTTCTCTTTATCCAAAGCACTGGCTGACAGAAGACAAGCTGACTGTACTGAAACCAACTGTGATGCACAACTGCTGTTTTTTCAAACTCTTAGAGGTGAATAACAAACATCAGAGGTGTTTTCCTCTACACTGAGTGAGTAAAACCACATCCTTCAAGCTGCACTTACTCAACTGTGCATGCATTCAAGCTGTGCCTGCTAGCAAGAATGCGCTCGGTGTGTGTTTGTGTGTGAGTGTATGTGTGTAATCTGTTTTGCTGAATGTATTATGTTTATGCTCTGGCCAACCAAACCTCTCACCAGCAAAACCCCGAAAACCTCACGCTGTATCGCAAATGAACTGGTGTGACATTGCTGCATGATGAATGTCTGCTGATGTGAGCCTCTAAAACCTGTACACCATTTTACAACAACAGCAACAGAGGCTGTCACTGATCAATGAAATAAAATGGATTGATTATGATACTGGCTTCTATTTTAAACTTTCGTCTTCCTCAGGTGTAATATGATGTGAGATATACTGTACATTTACAAGACAGGTTTATAGCAGCACGAAAATGTGTTGACTTCATTAGGGATGTATTGTCTTCTTATGCCTCAGATGCATGTATATAATGACAGCCTTATGCGAACTGTAATGTACAGCAAGAAGGCTTTGTAAATTACTAAAACTCATACTTACTCTGAACATGCATCCATCCATTAGCTATACCTGCTTTATCCTATAGAGGGTTTAAGTGAAGTATGGGGCTTTTCCCAGCTTACATTGGTCAAAAGGGAAGGGTTCACCCTGGACAGGTCACCAGCCCATCACAGGGCTAACACAAACATACAGACAACCATGCATGGTCACATTCTAAACCAGCAGCCAAGAATTTATGCATTTGTGGTTGGATGGGCTCTCAAGTAGTTTTGCTATCCTGCTGAGAATGTTGCACTATAGGGACAATATCTTCCATATATGGCCTGCTGTAATCTGAATGATTTCGATGTGTTGCCTTGTTTGTCAGTGTGCAAGAGTGATCAAGTCCTGCATAATTATAATTACTAAACTACTCTCTGCATGTATGTGATGTATGATTTAGCAAACTAACATAACATAACTTGGTTAAAGAATTATCAACTCTGTTGAGTAAAATGGAACATGAAGAAGGCATCAGTGTAAAACACAAATATTTGCACATGATCCCAGTTAACACAATGACCATCACACAGCAGCAGGTCCATGTTTCAGATACACAGGGCGGACTGAGCTTCAGTACACTGTAATGTTGGCATAGCCAGAGGTGAAACTCTCCTGGAGCTGGGCACCGTCACCTGATATCCAAACCATCCCTGTCTCCTTCAGTGTCACCAGATCACATACAAGTCTTGAAACCTGCTTTCAAACACTGAGTCATGCTGAACAAACAAGTTTCCTTTCGTTTGACTTCACCAAAAGCTACATCACACAGCAGCATGATATATGTTATATATATGATCTTTAAACTGGGAGAAGCTATGCACAGTTTACGCAGGTGACTTTGCTGATATTTTAATCTTGTGTCATTGTGATTCAATATAGCTTTAACCTAAATCCTTTCTATAAGCAAACAGCTGAGCTGCTGCACAGATTCACAGTTACTACAGGAAAATCACTGGGTTGAACTCAGCATGAATCCAGCTCCTTCAGAACAGTTGATTCATTTTTATTGTCAGCAAATATTGTTTCCTGTGGACAGTTCTTTTTTCTGCTGTATGAAATGGATTACAGAGTTTTCAGTTATGCTCATTAAATGCAGCAATGTTTGCAGCAGGGGTAATGATGTAAGCATGAACTGATCTAATGACTGTAGTAAATAAAAATAAGGCCTGTGAAAACAATACACTCAATACAAATAACTAAATGACAGTGTCCTGGCTTCTTCCAAGTGGAATCTGGTTGTTTAGATGACTCAATTTAATTGCGACATCTAAGTCTAAAAATTCAGCCAAACAGTAAAGATGAATGGAATTCAGTTCTTTAGTATGAAAAAAGACACTTATATAGTTCAATATCTCTTCCCAGAAAGAAAGCCACTGTTACGCCTTACAGTCCACATCAACAGAACACAGAGTGTACAGTTCTCACTGGAACTGCTCACCCAGTTTAACTCCTGACCATAACTACACACTCTAAATCTTTTTATAATACTGTGTTATGACTTCATGCTGAAAGTTGAAATGAAGCATGGAGTTTTTGGGTTTGATCAGGTTTGACCCCTGTCCTAAACTAAGCTGTCGAAATGCTAATGTTGTGCATTAGATGTGCATTCGATAATTTTCACACCCTGGTCTGTCTAAAGACACTAGAGAACAGCCAGTTAAAATATGGTCAGCCCAAGCAGACCATAATAGAGGCATAGAGGTTAGACAGAACACTATCTGAAGTCCTCAAGTCCTGGGTCTTTGTTCCAAGAACTCTATTAAGACAGTCTGGAGACCACAATCATTCAGAGCCATATTCTAAGGTGCTATGAGGCCTATTGAGACTCCTGCTGATTGCTTAAATGTCAGCACATAGCACCAACCAGTAACAACAAGGCTATATGGATCAGAAATGGAAAATCTCTTTTTGAGTTGTTGTTTCACTTTGTAGACCAGAACCTATTCCAGCAGCAGGAAGTGGTCTTGCAGGATTTAGCTGATGTTTTTGTGAGACTAAATAGAAAGCAGAGTGGAATGCAGGCTGTCTAGCCTCAGTGGCCTAGAACCAAAGAGCCATGAATATCTCCCTGCTAAATGTTACCCACAACAAAAACACAGTTGTCTTCTAGATAATGTGGCAATGCTCATAGTTTAAAGTGAAGGGATCAGATGTTGGCCTTTTTTTGGTTGATCTGATTTCATAATGGAATCAGAGGGCTCTTAATTACCTCCTACCCTCTTAGAAGTATATAAAGAATTGTGAGTTCTGGATCTTTAACGTTGAAATGAAGCTTCCTTCATTTTTTTGGTATATCGATATTAGAGCACTAAAACTTAAACTGTCAGTATAAAAGATACACACCAGTATTGAAATTTTCTGGCTCTTTCTCAAACAGCAGAAATCAAAGTTGTACATTGGTAGACATAAAAACATGCTACAGCTCTGACTGACAACCCTGACTAGCTTATTTTCAGTATCAGTGGAGGATGATGCCTGAGATCTAGACAAGACCTGCCATAAACGAGCTTGAATTGATTCCATTTAGATAAAATTGAACTGATTTGTAAACTAATGAAAAAACTGAGGTGTGATATTATATCACTATTTAATATATAACATTTTGTAATTATGTACGAGAACCTAATGTTTTGGTACTGAGGTTAACTGAGGAGATGAACAGTTTGTAAGGCAAAGCTAAAGGGAAATATGTGGCTCATTATTAGGTATTCCTTCTACCTTTCTTTATATTTAAAGCTTTATTCCTATATGAAGCTATAATTGTATAGGATACATGTGCTTTTGTTACAAGTCACAAAAATATTTCAGTGTTTACCCTAGAACTGTAGGGAGGGTTATATAACAAAATCACAGAGAACTGGAGTTGTGGTACAAACTGGCACTGAGAGAGATACAGGGTTTCACTGTTTATTAGGCAGACAAGTACAGGGAATCAAATCCAGAGAAATGGGTTGCTGCTGCTGTGGGGGGTGTCATGGGTCAAATAATCTTAATGGACGCTAAACTTGAAGTAGTCTTGCTTAGCCAGCCCATTCTGTAGTACGTAATAGTCTTCTGCACCTCCCTGTCATTCTGCTGTTGGGGAAAGATCTGGCTTGGTTGTATTTCTTTAAACCAGTCACCTTGGATGGGACATAGAGAAGGATGCAACTTTGATGTTCTCTCAAAATATTGGCAGTGGAAGGAGGAAGCCATGTGACATGGGCGGCCAGTAGCAGCCTCATACACACATCCTTCATCTGGTAATACATACTAACACTGAAGGAACTTTATGGTCTTATTACAGCTTAAGTCTTTGTCCACCATTGCTGTCAGATGTGACATCATGGTAACTGCAGAGGGCTGTGAGCATGAAGGCATTACTGAAAGAAGTCTGACATGTCAAACCAGAGCAACTCCTACAAACAAGGTACACGGACAAATAGAAAAAATAGATGTGAGTTTGACAGGCTTGTGTCAGATGTGAATGTCCTTCTTTGTCTTTCTCTGGTTGTCCACTAACTCATGGAGAATGTCTTTCGACCCACTCTACAGATCTGCCCCTAGAAATGACAAGTTCAAACATTAAGATGAGACAAAGATGTAAAACTTTGTTGGACTGTTTGGTGGCTGTGTGTGTGTGTGTGTGTGTGTGTGTGTGTGCCTGTATGTCCAAACATATTATGAGAACCACTTCATTGTATAGACACAGGTGTTTCTTATCCATTAGACACACAAACTCTGTGTGTGTCTGCTGCACATGAGCCTGTTGTGTATGTACACATGTTTAGATATTAGAGGAAAAGCATCTGGAAATGCCAAATCTAAAGACCTGAAACCAAGACAGGGGGAGGACAGAGGCTGTGTGTGAGTAAATTCTATTCTTTCCATGCCCACAAAATGACAAGGGTCTGCAAGGATGTGGATGATTTCATCAGGGATATGTGCAGCCCACAACTGATTGTGCATCCTGCATGTAGACTGTAGATGTTTTCACTGCCCATGTGTGAAAACGGGCTGTGAGTGCAAATTCAGTGACCGATAGCTGAATGCAGAGCTTGACTGTCTCCTTTGTAGACATGGACCACCACTGCTGATGTGCTCTGTTCGTGTGAATCCACATAACACCTTCCGAAGACAATGCTTAAGAGTACTTGTGAAAATGTAAAAAAATACTTTAAAATCTGTTTTCTTACACTTAGAGAGAGAGCCTCAAACAATATACAAGGTTAATGACAGGTACAGTGGGCCGCTGTTTAGCTCACTGAGTTAAGGTGATACCACATGGGCTCTGGCTCTTAGCAGCTATCATGAGTTCGAATCTGGCTCAAGACCATGTGCTGCATGTCACCCTCCTCTGTCTACCCCTGGTTTCACTCTATCTCTGTCAATAAAAAGGCAAAATCTCTCCCCCAGAAAATATAAATTTAAAATGACAGGTACAGTACAAACTGACTTTATCCAGACTTACAGTATGCACAGCCTTTTTACCATAATGAGGAAATGAGGAAAGGAACAGAGAAGGGAAGGTAGCAAATGAGGGAGAGAGGTATAAAGGAGTGGAGGAAGAGATAGATGGGATGGGGGATTGCTCTATCAGTACAGTGCGAGGGTTAGTGGCACCCGTGAGTTTGAGGACATCTGCTTTGTGTTAAAGACTGCACTGGGCCTCTCATATGATGAAATCCAGCCTGGCGCTTAACAGCGCACCAAGATACTGTCATTGGTCTCTCCTCCTCCTCCCACACTAGCCAATCGAGAACCAGCAGGCCCTGAGGAGACATTACAGTACCCTTGCAAACCATCTTCCTACAGCCTTCAATAATTTGGTTCCTCTCAACCAGATTCTTTTATGCATTCATTTCATGTAGGAACTTTATGTAGTAGGATACTGAAGCTGTGACAAGCAATGACACACTCGATCTTCTGGGTTTCTTGATTCATCTCCAGTTGACCTCATGAATTAATATATTTTGCACAGATATATGTAGACTTACAGAAACAGCTCTATAAACTATAGAAAAACAAGCAAGCAAGATTTATTGCATAAAAGCAGATTGAACAGTGACTCTTAGTATAAAACCTTGAACAGCATCTACAGTTCATATTCCAGATGATGTGAACGCAACATGAGCTGGACAACAGCTGTGTGGGTTTCCCCCTCTATCGCCTTGACAACCAGAATCCCTCACAATAACAAACTGGCTAACATTTCTTTCTTTCTTGTTTTCCCTCTGCTGGGTCTTGCGTCACTCAGATTCTCTTTGCATAGAATACCTCCCACCCCAATCTCCACTCTCTCTACAGGCCCCTGGCGAACATTTCTCACTCTGGCTCTACATTCACTCAACTTTACATCTCATTTTCCATGCAGTTCAGTTGTGACTTTTCGGATGTTTTCGGGACTCTATAGAACAAAACTGTAGTATAGAAACATGTGTGATATGTGTCATATGGACAATGGTATGGTATGGTACGGAGGTATGCAGTAACCCTATCAAACCTACTGACTATTCCATGACATTCTTACATGACTGAACACCTCTCTCGCTTCACCCACAAAGTATTTACTAGAATGTACAGAAAGTCAAACTTTGTGAACTTATCAGGTTACAAAGACACCACCTCTCAGTCTGTAAAAAGAGTTGTACAATGTTGTAAGTTCCTTTGGGTGGGCTTTGTCAAGTCACATAACGTCTTGTAATGTCAGACTGACATCATCAAAATCATATCTTGGCTCAAGCTTTAAGCCATAAAGTTTTCAACAGAAAGCCTGTATAGCAAACTGGAGGTGTAGTATGAGAGGTGTTAATAACAAAATAGTTGCTATGGTGTTCTTGATGGTTGCAAGGACATTGCTTGGTAGTTTATAAAATATTTGACTGCTGCTGTGATTACAGTTGGTTTCTTTGGTGTTCTCAGCAGTAGTTAGTATTAGTATTAGCAGTTGGGAGTGTAGGAGCAGCATTTGTCCCAGTAGTTGTTAAGTTTGATTTAGGAAGCTAATGAGACAGATGAAAAAGATATCACTGTGTGTTGCTTACTGGAACTCTATCAGTTTTATGAAGTGCAGTCTCCCCTCCAGTAGCCGGTGGACGAGGGCTACTGAAAGTGTTTGCAGTCTGACTTTTTTTCATAGCATCAATGGAATCAGGCACAGCATCAGATTGACACAAATGGCAGAAACTCAAGAAAATCGGCATGCCAGAGGAGACAAGTTGATTTAGTGATTGTAAGAAAGACATTTGAAAAACTCTAGAAACCTGTGTTTTAGATGTAGCTGGCAGTCATATTACATGATTTCAGACAGGACACTTTGTTAGATTTAACTATTTATTTTGGAGTGACATGCATTTGTGTTTGGCGGTGACCCTGCTCGAGTGATGCTCTGGAACAATCTGAGCAAGCATGACGCAGACAGTCCCTGAGATCACAACCCCTTGGAAGAGCCTGAGATTCACAACGTTTAAATGAATGAGGTATGAACACGGTCGTCATTGTAGAAAATCCAGTTGACATAGTTTTAATGTAGAAATTATGAACCATCTACAGTCCCACAAAATATGAGAAATAACCATTCCTTTATTTTTTTCTTCCTCTATGGATTCGAAAGTGTGTCTCTGAATGAGCAGTTCAGGTTTGCGACTTGTTGAGATGTCAAGATGCGCCCTGCTCCCAGCCGACTCCTTGTCCTCTGTGTGAAATTGTAAGAGTTATAATATTGAACCTTTAAAAGGCAGGAGGGGGAGATTTGCAGATCTGTAAAGGCTGGTGTTGCAGCGACATGGTGTGTGGAGCAGGCAGGATAAATGAACACTGCCTCGGTTATAAAGCACGCTAAGTGGGTGGGCTGGATTAAGTGATTGGACAGAAAAGGCCCTTGTGACTCCCTGACTTCATGACTGTATGAACTAATGCAAAGCTCCATTTGTAGGACATTTTTGCAATTTGTTATTGTGTGAAACATCACAGTCTTGTGTTCTCTTGTTATTTCATTATCCCATTACCTTTTCTTCACTTTTCTTCTTCCCACATATTGTGTTCCCTGGCTTGCACTCCTTCTGTGCTGTGTTACATCATTTTTGCTTTCAGTCTGATGCTCTTACTGAGGTCAGTGCAATCACAATTTCGTCATTATATTCACACACACACACACACACACAACACACACACACACACACACACACACACACACACACACACACACACACACACACACACACACACACACACACACACACACACACACACACACAGCTGGGCCTTAGCTCATTCTCTCTAGTGGACAACATTGGGTCATTGTAATTAAGGCAGTGTGATTCAGTACAGTAATATATTTCTTTTCAGTTACAGCTCTTTAGTAGAGTTCTGAGAATGCAGTAGATGGCCAAATCCTGGATCTCATAAAATTCTAAGTCCATCTTTTAACAGCTTTTTCTACAATTCCACCAAGGAATTCTTGAATTTGTGACAAAATTCCTGCAAAACTGTGAAGCCGACAGCGTTTAGGGTCTTATTTATGCTCCATGTGCTTTTAATGAGAAGAAGACACTTGTAAACATACCAGGGTGTGGAGCAAACACTTCAGCAGTTGGCCATTTAGGGAAATGGATCATTTTGAGGGGAGTATTGAGGGGAACAAAACATTTTGGCATGGTGCTGTTACTGAATGGAAACTCAACTTAAACAACTGGCTATTGTCAGTGTTGAACGGGAAATCTGTGTTTGGCTAGAGGCAACACTTTTCTTAAACACTGAGTAAAAGAAAGGGGTTTTAGAATGAATCCTAATCCTTGGTGAAAATAAGCTTAATCCAACAGACAGTAGGCAGGGAGGACGGTTGCCATGAAGGTGAACATTCACAAGGATCAGGCTGACTCCTATCTAACATGGTCATGTTCCACCATGCTAAAGATGATTTGCTGGATAGACTACTGAATCAATATACCATCTCTCTCTTTTATATTTGCAGTTTTCTGAATTACACAAAAGGTACTAGCTTGACCTGCTATATTTGGACATATAGTTCCACATGGCAGTTCAGTGGCCTACATTTTTGACAAGGATGTTTTTTTTAACTCACATTGTGCAGTATTGCCAGAATTAGAAACTTCTTGTCTCAGAGTGATGCTGAGAAAATAGTCCATGCATTTGTAGCTTCTAGGCTGGACTATTATAACTCCTCATTGTCAAGATGTCCCAATAAAACAAAAACCTCGAGCTGATCAAAAATGCCACAGCCAGAGTTCTGACAGGAACCAGTAACAGAGATCATATTTCAGAGATCAACCAGCAGGCTCTTCTGCTGTGGAATCAGCTCCCAGTTTGGTCCTAGTTTGGTTTTGGTTTGGTCTTTTACTCCACTTTCCTTGCTGATAAATCTTTTAGTTAGGGCTGGCTCAGGGCACCTCGAACCAACCTGTCCTTATACCGCTGTAGGCCAAGGCTGCTGCATGAGCAAAAACCTTTGAAAGTGCAGTCAAGCTGCATTGTTTATAATGTAATATTACAGCTCTTTGCCTTTTACCTTAACTCCCCTGACACACATGCAACAATATTTTCACTCCAATCTAGACAAAGCTGCCATAAGACATGCAATATATAAAATCAGGACTTGTAGAAGTAAAAGTTTGCAAAAGCACTGAGATAGGGACCAAGATGAATAGTGTACAAAAATGGAGTAAATGTACATCATTTGTACCACAAAACATTTGTACACCATTGTGTAATGGAAGTACCAGCAAACAAGCAGCTCTGTCAATGAAGGCAGCATATGGTAAAGATCCATTTTCATTCAAACTCAAAGTCCGTGCTATGTAACACCTAACTTAGCTCAAGCTCTGTATAATCGAGCCCTCTCGCTGCCGACGGCTCCAAGGTGAGCTATTCAAAAAGAGCAGCTGCCTCACATTCCACTAGGTTTATTTACTTTTTAGAGTTGCTTCTGCTAACTCTAAAATGTCTCACCAAATGCTCTGCTACCGACTGTGAGAGTGCACACAAGAGCCTTCATGCACTCAGGGCATCTGAGAACTAAAGATCCAGTGGATTACTTTGATTTGTGTCTCAGATAAATAGAAGATGGATACATTTTTGAAATCAGCTTTGTGCCACACCTCATCTTATATCTGCTTTCTAATAACCTCCTCCAATCTTGCTTTAGAGTCCAAGAGTTCAAAGCTGCAAGGTTATGAACATTAAGTAATTTAAAAAATTGACTTATGAACAGTTTTGTAAAACTATGTTACATTCAGAAACTGAATTTAAGAGGTTGAGCATGGGCAGTTTAGAACAGCCCTACAACCAGGGGTTACACAGTCATGGTGAAATGAACCGTCTTTGCAGTATTTTGAGCTGAAAAATCTAAAGACACACTGTGGGCCATATGAGACTTGTATAATTTGATGAAAAGGGGCACAATAAAGAACCTTAAATAAGAAAAGGTGAGTGGCCTAAAATGCCAGTCTATGACAGATACAGACTAAAAAGGGATACAGACCTTCATATTAAGCATTACAAGCAAATTACTGACCATTCTTGATTCAGATAATCGTGTGTTTGAGGCAGTCTGATGAACACAACATGGACCAGCAGTTGTGTTATGTAAAAGAGGTTCTTATGTGAAACCTGACTACCTGCAAAACAGCTTCACTTTACTGGGTAGATGAAAAGATGTCAGCGCACATGTATTTGTGCATTGTACATATAGGTGTGTGTGTACGTATGTAGAGTACGCTATAGCTCCAGCTGCATCTAACCACAATGGTAGGCCACACCTGCCACAGGGCTGTGACAAGCCTGCTGCCTTTATACTGAAGTCCCCCTGTGGTCTAGAAATGGGGACATGAACCTGTGTACTGTTGTGATCAGTAGAACATAGATGGCATACATCTGGAGACAAATCTGCTGATAAGAATGCAGTGATAAGCATAAACACAAGCAGCTGTTGTTTATTACTCAAAGAAGTGATAAGAATTCATTTTTCCACAAATGCATTCTCAGATAACACATCAAGTGAAATGGCCCTGTTCAATTTCTGATATACACAATATCAAGTCCATTTAAGTCATCAGTCTGTAAAACCAGGTGCAATTTACACAAAATGTGGTTGCCCTAATTTTGGAATAAAAAGCATTTGTATCACATTTGTGGTCAGATCTGCAAAATGCCACATAAAACCTGAGTGACCTTGAGTGAAGGTGAAAGTGAAGCTAGATTTGAATTCTATGTAACAAACACACTTTTATTTCCATTTCTGAGACAAATTGATCATGTGCACTGAGACTGTGACTGCATGCACTTATTTTTCATATTTTGCATGTTTTTCAAACCTCTAGCTTTTCTGTGTATAAAATCCTGGATGATAACCCCATGAACGCACACAACACACACACATTTTCGTCTTAGTGGTATAGGCTTCAGTTACCAGGGTACATGAAGCAGAGTTTTCTCATATAACTATTAACAAGATAAAACCACTGCTTACTCAGAGTTCCTGCAATGTGTCGCAGTGCGCATGTGTTTGATAATTGAGTGACTTAAGGGAATTGCTGCTGTGCTCAGCAGTGAACTGAACAAGAGAATCCAACTCAGATATCTGAAACCCCTTTTCCACTGAGCTCCAGAGCTAGTTCAGAGTCAGAGCCTGACTTAGAACCAGTTCTTTGTGTTTCCACCACCTAAGCACTGACTCCAGGTGCTAAAAACTGGAGCTCAGCAAGCACCAACTCTTTGCTGGTCCAGAGCTAAGCACCGAGTAGGTCAGGGGCTGGGGGCGGGGTTATCGTGTTCAACGATCAGTGGTGCAAAGGGACACACAAGGCTGGTAGTTTGTGTTTTTTTCTCCAGGACGTCCCTGGTCCCATCACGTATTGGAATGACTCCCAGAACACACGGAAGTTTAGCACAAACTGTTGCACACTAAAATTTTATACTTTCCTTCTAAACTCTGCATTGCAACTCCTACTATAATATGTGTGTGTTTTTATATTTTGGGGTTTTATGTGCTGTTTTTATTCACTTTTTACATGTTTCTTTCAATGTGTTTCTTTTCCCCTTGTTTCTGTATTTCAGTGTCATGTGTGAAGCACCTTGAATTGCCTTGCTGCTGGAATGTGCTATACAAATAAACTTGCCTTGCCTTGCCTTGCCTTAAAATCCGGAACAATTGTAGAGTAATCGCAGATGTGCCGAGCAACAGGTGACCTCCGCCTCACAGACCCCCGCCTGATCTTTATCTTTATAAAGATGTTTATCTTTATAAAGATAAAGATAGATATTATCATTGAAATTACCATCAACTTATTGTTGTTTAACTGCTATGTAATGGATGCTAGCGTAGGGGTTTTACATTAACACAATGGTGTGGCTCCAACTTTACTCCTTGCCAATGGAAAAAGCAAACAGGTTCTTAGATTGAATGAGATTTAAAACCAAATGAGCACTAGCACTATCACCAGCACCAAACTAACACCTGGTTCTTCTTGGTTGAAAAGGTCAACTACAGCTTTTATTTTAACTCCATCTTAAAGAAAAAAATCAACTGAGTCAAAGTAAATGCTGCATAACTGTCAGTGTGGGTGGAATCCCAATCATTAGTAATATGCTAAAATATATTTCCATTTATATATTATTCATTAGCTTAAAAGAGCACTTCACACTCAGACTGCAGGTTTACTTGTGGTTCCAGAGTTTCCAGAAGTAGAATGGGAGGCAGAGCCTTCAGTTATCAGCTCCTCTCTTATGGAATCAGCTCCCAGTTTGGGTTCGGGGGGCAGACACCCTCTCTACTTTAAGATTCGGCGTAAAACTTTCCTCTTTGAGAAACCTTATAGTTAGGGCCTACTTAGATGATTTTGTGTTCCCTACAGTTGTGTTTTGTTCTATCTGGAAGGATAAAACACAAACTAGGTATTTCTCCAGCATGTTCCTGATCTGTAGTTGCTGGCCTCACCAACCTTCTCAGTGTTTTCTTGTACTGTCTGTTTGTCTCTGTTATCCTTTTGTCTCCCCCCTTGGCCCTCATCCAAACCAGGATGAGGTAGATGGCCGTCTTCTCTCAGTCTGGTTCTGCCAGGGTTTTTCAAAACCAATGATTCCCTTTGAATCAATGGATTTGTTAGGCTTCTCTCTCTATAAATTGCCGTGCAAAAATATTTGCCCCCCTACAGAAATCTTCTATTTGTCACACCTAAATGTTTCAGATCATCAAATTAATTTTAACGTAAGACAAATATAACCCAAGAAAACACAAAATGCAGTTTTTAGATGATGATTTTGTGATTTGACCTTACTATGTGAACTGCCTTAAGTTGATATATGCTGTGATTTAATATTATATAAATAACAGTAAACTAAACTTAATTTAATTGTGATCAATAGTGAATATAGCACTGGATGAAGAAAAAATATGAGAATGCAATACACTGGGGCATTTTGTATATTTTTTCTAAAATAAAGGAGAAATAAAGGAGAAAGCACATGTCACAGAACTTCAACACCTCTCTCTTTTCTGCCCTCTAGGGTGCCAGGCTCCAAAATTTAGTAGTAATAAGGTATACAATACCATCAGTGCAAAGTCTAGATCAATCTGCGCTACACAGCTAATCTGATGGTTGAGGACCAATTGTGTACATACACTGAAGAATAAGTCTGATTCTAAAGAATGTGTGGCAATATTGGATACAATTTTAAGGCATCTTTATACTTCTGTTGTTGATGGGCATTAGAGATGCTGATGTCACAGGAAAAAGTGAAATCCACATATTGTGTCAGTGTGTCTCGATTTTTTTCCCCATCTGATACAGTTATGACTGGTGGTGCTTTCATGTAGAGTATCTTTGGTTAACATGCAGACTCGCAGCGGTGACACTTACAGTCTGTCTTGACAGTGTTGACGCTTGAGCAAATAGTGAATTGTAGAGTCCAAAGCTGAAGCTGTTATTTTGTGTAATATTAAAACCAGTATTAATTTTACAGCATCAGTTGTACCCTCCCTGCAGTTGTACTGTACGTCTCATTCATGAAAGTTTTTCTCCCTCACATATCCACACAGGTGGTTTAATGCCAGTTTTCTTCTATTCAGATTTACTGATACAGATTAAAAATATTGAAATGTAAAGATGCTTGAGTGCGAAAGGTGTAAGCAGTCATGGAAATATGCTCGTCCAATCCCTACACAAGCTCAACGACAAATGTTGCATAAAATGACTCTAATGCACTCCTATTGTGTGTTTACAGTGTGCAGATGATGACTAATCAGCAACACATGAGGCGTTTCTTCAGACCTCTTTGTTTTGATTATGTGTTTCCACTGACCCAAAGGTGCAGGAATGTAACTGTAACCCAAAAAGCTCAAGCATGAAAATGAACTCATATGCTGCTCTAAGAATCTGCCTGGCAGCTCAGAGACAGACTGAAAATCTAAAAGATCAGGTCCTCAGTCATCTCTGACCTTTGCCTTTTTCTCTTGATTCTGTTCTGCTCTTTATATAACAGCAGTTACTGTTTATTCTTTAAAATCCACTCACCAGCCCAAATATATTTCTGACTGGTGGAATGTTGAGGAAAATGATCCAATATTACACATCTGTGAGTTTCAGAAGTATGTGAACCTTTGATTTCAGTTTCTGCTGTGACCCCTTGTGCAGTGATAACTGCAGTTAAATGTTTCTGGTAATGGTTGTTCAGTTCTGCACATTAGCTTAAGGGGATTTTAGTCTATTCCTCCATACATAGCAGCTTTAGCTCAGGGGTGTTGGTGGGTTTCTTTACACTAAATGTTAACTTTCACTTACAAATCACTGGTATAATTCAGAATCCATTGTTCTTCAAAATGACAGCAGGCCATCCTGGTCCAAATGCAGCAAAACAGGTCCAAACCATAATGCTACCACCACCATGTTTCACAGATGAGACAGGCTTCTTATGCTGGAATGCAGTGTTTTTCTTTCACCAAACATAAAGCTTCTCATTTTATACAGAAAGTTTAATTTTGCCTCATCAGTCCACAAAACATTTTTCCAATAACATTCTGGTTTCTCTACTTAATCCTTAGTAAAGTGCAGGTTTGTTAAGCAATGCTGTTTTTGCAGAGGAGTAGGTTTTTTCTTGTGACCCTGCCATGCACATCATTGATGTCAGAGTTCTCCTGATGGTGGACTCATGAACATTACCATTAGCCAATACAATAGAGGCCTTTAGTTGCTTAGAAGTTACCCTGGGGTACCCTATGCCTACTTACGCCTACATTTAATCCCATTCATTGAACACATGACTCTAATCTCCCTTTCAAAGTAACTCCTAATCAAGGTTCGCATTCATTTTGCCACTCGGAAATGTATAATATTGGATAATTTTCCACACAAAATACATCACCAAATATAATATTTTCTCTTATTTTGCTTAATTGGATTCTCTTCATCTACTTCCAGGACTTGTGTGAAATTTGGATGATGTTTTAGTTTGTATTTAGGCAGAAATAGAGAACATTAGAACTGTATAAATATAGTCCAGATGTGACATGAAGATGGTTAGAACTAATCTGACAACATAAATAAAATATTTGTTAGGTCACTGAGGAAGAGAAAACATTTTAAGGAATGGAGGCTGGTCCATTGTCACTATTTTGGGTTTTTGTCATTCATTTTGTCTGCTTGTTGTGTTTGTGATCTAACACTCCTGTTATGTCAGGCCTAGTCATTCCTGATCTGCTCCTTTTATTGTAACCACTCCACTTTCTAGTCCCTGTAGTATTTATACCACAAGCTCACCATCCTTCATTTGCCAGATTGTCTTTGTGCCTCATGCCATCGCTTTCCAGCGTTCTGTTTTTCTGTACTTGTCTTGATTGTTTTATGGACTTTGTGTGTGATCGAGCTTTTTCTTCTGCCTGTGTGCCTATCTTCTAACATTCTAATCATCTTTTTGAAATAAAAATTTGCTCTTTCACAACCTTGCTTCTGCTTGTGGGTAACTAGGCCGAACTCTGACAGCTGTGGCCTTGACTCCTCTATCCAAGCTAGCTACAAGCCAGTGGGTCTGTAAAGGAGATGAGTTGAAAAGGAACAAACTGCAATAGCAGTGATGTTTCTAGGTTAGGGTTTGAAACACAGCAGAGCTGGATGGGAGTCAGGTGTGTTGAACGGAGTACATATTAAGAGCTTCATTTCATATCAAAAGCTTCACAAGCCAAGATAGTGAGTATGACACAATATTTTCTGCACCCTGCTGCACTGTCACAAGTGTTTTGCGAGGAATGCCAGCAAAACTAGGTCTGAATAGGTCTGAGCTATACCACTGACAAGACTTTGAAAGAAATATTAGAATCACATTCATTCTCAGTCACTGTCTAAGTGTTCCACATAGAACTTTAAGGTGCGTTCTTCCCATCTCCCACTCCTTTACTATATTTCCAACATCCCACATTCTGCTGCTCCAACAGGTGCCATTTAAAGGCTCCTGGAACATACCAAAGACTTTCTCCCCACCTCCACATCCCTGCAGACACATCATGGCATCCTGCCTGTAATAGAGCTTAGGAGTGAGGGGTGATGATGGGGAGGAAGGCTTCCAGGTGTTGGCCTTTCATGGAGTATTGCCTAAATGTTATAAGCAGGGGGCAACGTGCTCTGTAGATGTGCATCTACAGGTGCGTATACTACCACACTGGAAAAGTATGAAAAAGTTGAAATGTTTTTCTTTTAAAACAACTTTGTGCAGATGAAAGTCAGGATTATTTAATTTGCGGTCCTTAAGATTATGGACTTGAAACATTACTCACATCAGTGAGGTAAATGAGCAAAATGTCATTGTGTATTACATTTGTGTGGACCTAATCATTTTGCTTTTACCTCTTGTAGGACTGAACTAATGCTGGGGTGGCAATTGCCTTATTTTATGAATCATTCTACTCATGCTCATTGTTTTTTTTTAATTGACAGTTCACATTGATGGTTTCTATTAAAGTTACTAGTGGATGTGCAGTTTAACTACTGGCTGTACAGTGCTTTTATATACCGGCCTTACAGAGTGCCTGTTGAATGAGCTCTACCCCATGGTCTCCTCCCAGGTGGTCGTACTCAGAAAACCTCCAAAGGACATCTTGCTGGAGGCATCCGAATCAGACGTCTGAACCACCTCAACTGTCTCCTTTCGACTCTATTCTGAGCTCCCTCTGGAGGTCTGAGCTTCTCACCCTATCCCTAAGGCCGAGCCCAGCCACCCTGTGGAGGAAATTCATTTTGGCCGCTTGTACCTGCGATGACAAAAAACAACAACAAAACTAACAAAAAAATATCCATCCATCCATCCATCCATTATCTATACACCGCTTTATCCTCTGTGGGCTTGTGGGGGGGCTGGAGTCTATCCCAGCTGACTAGTATGAAGGTAGGGGACACCCTGGACAGATCACCAGTCTATAGCAGGGCCACACAGAGAGACAAACAACCAAGTCCACTCTTATTCACACCTACAGACAATTTGGAATCTGGACGCTGGAAAAGCCGGTGAGAACAGACGCAAGCACAGGGGAACATACAAACTCCACACAGACCCCAGATTGGGAACATAACCATCAAATAACCTTAAACTAACCTTGATGGTAAACTGACATTAGTCTGTCCTTAAAGTAACCTTAAACAAAGATTAAAGTAGTACTAAACTAACCTTAAGCAACACTTAAACTACCCTTACACAAAGCTTAAGCTACCCTTAACCGAAAATTAAACAATTCCTAAATTAACATTAAACCAAGATTAAACTGACTTTAAACTAATCCCAATCTACATTAAACCAATATAACATACCTTAAACTAAGCACACACTTACCTTGAAGTTACATTAAATTTACCCTAAATGAACATTAAACCAACTTTAAACTTAAACTTCTCTTAAACAAACATGCCTTTAAAACTACCTGTAAAGTAATTAAACATACTTAAAATAACCATAAGCTAACCCTAAACTAACATTAAACAAACAATAAACTAACCTGAAACTAACTAATTTTTTCATTACTGAAAATTTTAATGAAAGAAAAATCATACATCAACCACAGTTTACTTTTATGCATGATCCTAGATGATGAAGACACTAAAAAAGTAAAATGCATGCAGAAAGTAGCACACTGTGTTTTAGAGACTTTCCAAAATTTCACACATCATGTTTTAAGGGGAGCTCAGGTCTTATTAGGATGAGCCAAGCTCCTCTGTAGTTCACACCCTGCATCAGATGCCTTCATGGAACACAGAACACTTTGGCCTCGGGGCCATCAGGTTAGCTGCTGTAGCTAACTCCATAACTTTAATCTAACTTTTATCTTAACTGTTGGTTAATAAATGTTACCCAACATAAGAAAATGCATTTTATGTTTGCAATTGATAAGTAAAATGTTATTTTAATATGAGCCAAAACCATCAAAATACATGCTTAACTGAAAAAACAACCACAAAAAAAGCCTTTAAAGGCAAAAATAAGTCACCAAAACCATCATTCTGATGAGCTGGGTGTTTCTCACAAGGACAGACATGTGCATGGGTACACACACACACACACACACACACACACACACACACACACACACACACACACACACACACACACACAGTCTGCAGTGAGTGCTCCACATGTGTCAGGATCACAAAGGAGGAGAGGAAAGTTGGTGAAGTCGACCAGTTAAAATTCCTGCTGGCCAGGTGGAGCTCTATAAAGTGTCACACAGACACCTGATGGTCCACGTTGCTTTCCACTTGTCCTAGGTAACACACCCAGCTGGTCCCATGACATACAATAAGAAGACCTCCCTGTGTACCCATATAACTGAGAAACTGAGTTTTATACCGAACAGGTTTTGAGATTCAAACCAAAAACATGGCTGAAACACCAGGAAATGGGTCCATATTTGGAATGCCGAAAATATCTATGTTTTCATAAGGACCTAAACTCTACATTGACTTCAGCATTTCTGCCATATTAAAATGAAGACTCAGTATAATTTCACATGACTGTGGGGCCTGTTAAAATATCAAAGACCATGCAGATGGAGGTATATTTCAGGGTCACTCACACACTCAAACCCAAACTATGATCAAGGTATTTTTTAGTATGGAAAAGCTTCAGTTATAAACCACTGGGAGGTACACTGATGGAGGTAACACATTTTAATGTACGCTTCCCAGGACAGAAGAAGAACATCTAAAACAAGATGACAAAAACTGTAACAAACTACAGTTTTGCTGACTCTGCACTCTTATTACAAAGTAAGGAACTAGTTTACTGCTTCAGTACAGTGTATAATGGCTGATGCCATTCAAATGTAATAATGGTTCTGCCTCTTGGCCAGGACACTCTTGGAAAAGAGATTTTTAATCTACTTTCCAAGAGTCTTTATTTAACCTTTATTTAACCAGGTTAAATAAAGGTTTAAAAAAAATGTGACGGTTTCCAGTGTAAATGGATTAACTATGACCGTGTACATTCCCTGATCTTAACTAATTGGTTATTGATGTAGCCATGATGATAAATTCTCCATCAGCTTAACCATGGTGTTGTCACATCATAAAACTGATTTAGTTATTCAGCAGAGACTTGATGTTGTGGAGCTCCTGGACAGATGTTTGGTCTGTTAACTTTGTGGATGTGTTGTTAAAATTCACAGGATTCTGGAGAGGCTGGAAAGCTGGATTTAGCTTGAAATGTACTTAATGGCACAAATCTTTGTTTGACAGTGTCTAAAAGCAAATCTGTTGTGTGAATGACACATATATAGTTATAGTGAAATGTCTGTCACTATCATAGCTGTAGGGTCATAGTGATACCCACAACATTTTCTAAGTCTTTCCCTGAAGACATCTGTGGTGGCTTGCTCTGTTGTCCAAGTAAAAAATGATAGAAGCAGTTGTGTGAAGAATGAAAAAAGACAACTTCAGGGACTACATCCCTGGTTTTGGAAGGCTGCAAAACCTGAATTGTTATTTATTTTTTAACTTTAAAAGCATTTTCCCACAGTTTTCAGTGTAGACAGCATTGGTGATCCACACCTGTGAGCCAAAGGGAATACATTCAGTTTTTCTTGAAGCTGGGGGGTTGTTTCCTACCCATCTGATTGTGTGTTTATCTGATGACACTGTGTTCCTCAAGCTCATAATGTCACTATTATTCCAAAACTACATAAAAATAAGACTGTAGCAATAACCTGTAGCTCTCCTTTCAACAGCTCACACTTGAGAACATATCCTGATATTAAAAAGGTTTTAGAAAACAAAGATAGGAGATGAAAAGAGAAGGGCACGTGAAAGAGAGGAAGTCCTGCAGAGAATTCCATTTTCCATATATCAGTTTGTTTTGGACAGAAAACAGCCTTGGTCCAGGCTGTAACAAACATGGAAAAAAATCCTGCAAAGCCTTCCGCCCATAAGCCATCAGTCATCTGTGAAAACAAAACCCAACAAAGCAAAACACTCAAGGCTCGAACACACTCGATAAATCAAACACTAATTGCACAAATTAGACCTAGGCCAAGACTTAGCCCCTTCTTTTCAACACTGTTTATCATCCTCCCATTGGATAGGTTCATCTTTGTTTTGGCTTTGAACAAGACTCCTCTCCTCTCCTCTCCTCTCCTCTCCTCTCCTCTCCTCTCCTCTCCTCTCCTCTCCTCTCCTCTCCTCTCCTCTCCTCTCCTCTCCTCTCCTCTAATATTTTCCTTCCTTCTCTTTTGTCCTATCCTCTTCATCACCACCTTTTCTTTCTTGCCTTAGGTTATCAATTATATATGTGCAGTGAAAATGAACACACATTGTGATAATAACCCTTCCAGCATCGTCTGACTGTTCTCTGGACTGCCTGCTTAATATTGTGGAGACATAGTGATCGCTCTCTCTCTCTCTCTCTCTCTCTCTCTCTCTGTCTCTCTCTCTCTCCCTCCATTGGTATGCATGTGTTAAGCTCTCCTCATATGTGCGTCACAGCTCTCTTCAACTCTGTTAATCTCTCCCTAGTACTCTTGGCAGCACCCAGAGGTGCTTTTTCTAGAACTTGGACAGCAAAGAGGGAACGCAAACTGGCACTGAAACTGTGTAATGAAATGACCTCACAAACACTCTCACACATATAGTGTATGCACACACTCTGACATACACACAGCTGGCAACAGAGTTCTGGATTTCCCCCTTCTATAATTGTGTTTGCCTGGGACCTGCAGTGATTTCTGAGCTTCACCCACTGACTGCAGCAGCAAGTAATCACAGTGGAGTTGGCTGATGAGAGATATGTGTGGAGTGACGCTCCACTGTGACGCCTGCAGCTTTTAACGCTCCTGAAAGCGAGCCAGGCATGGCTGGATTCCATCCCATCCCATCAGCTCTTGTTGCGTTTGTTAGATTACGTGAGGCCAGCCAACGTTTGACGACCACACACACACACAAACACATATTCAAAAGTAAAGAGAAAGGAAAAAACATAACTCACATACGGCTAGGTCTTCATGGAACAGAATCACAGGAACACAGTGAAGAATTTTCTCTAAGCACATATTGGTGTGAAAGGACATTCACACTGCAACTAGTATTGTTCCACCAAAATATGTTTATACGTACTCATAGGAGTCTTCCACATGATAATGCAATCACACTGTAATATTATGTTATGTGTTCAGTAATTTCCATGGTTCTGATAGATGGTGTTTTTCTGTCAGTTTGGTTTGATATGCCTCTAGGTTCTACAGACTGTCCTGCTTTGGAAAATGATGGAATCAGATGTTTAAGCAAGATTACATTCAAGACCCTCCTGCAGTCATAGTAATTATACCTGAGGGGCACAGACACACGCTGTCTTCCTGATGATGACAGGAGCTTCAGATCAGAAATGAGCAGATTCAATAACTAAGAGGTGCAACCACTATTGTTGGGGAGGACATCAGTGAGGTGGGACTCAGAACACTTTACAATTGCAAATGGAAACACAGCAGATCATCTAAGTCACATACAGTCCACTAGATCCACAGAATTACAAAGATTCTTCGATCAGTAATTGGATGTGTTGTGCTGAAATGCATTTTGGGTGCAGATGCAGATTTGAGATTGAGGAATTGATTGACTGGTCCTGGGAAAGCCTTTTATCCAAAACCCCAGCTTTATATCCATTTGATAGATCATCTTAACTGCAGTGACAGCAATATGTCACACTTGGGTAGTTAGCCCAAAAGGCATGTAAGATTTGATCATCAGTCCAGCAATAAAACAGACATTTTAAATACTCACTCTATACTCTGAACAGAGCTGCACTATTGAATGTTATTGTTGGACTATGACAGAAATTAGAGCACAACACATTATTCATATGACCAGGCTGGACTTCATTCAAATAATTTATTGTTTCATTACAAGAAATAAAATGAATGACAAGTATGTTGCAATATTTTAAATAGTTGTGATGATAAAAGCAGCTACAATAGAAGTCCAGTTAGACGTCAGCTGATTATTACAATAATTCTACTTTGAATCTTAACTTTCTCATTTTAACACAAACAATACAAATAAACAGATTATGTTTTGTTGTAATTAATCATGTCATTGTCCTGGAGGTTCAGCTGTTTCCTGTTTCCATGTGTTTCTTGTTGGAACCCTGTGTCTTTGTCTGGGTGTGCTGCTCTGTTCCTCTCCTGCTGCCAACTCACCTGCATCCTGAGATCCATCCACACATGAAGCTCTGCAGTACTTACTCCACCAGCTCTACACTTCACACTTGTTTGCTCTACCAGTGCGGTTGTAACACCGCTGCCTATTTAAATTCCAGTTGAGTGTTTCATTGTGTTGTTTACAACTAAACTGAATCTTGTGCTTCTCTGTGCCTCTGGTTCACTGACTCCTCTTGTCCTCTGCCTGCCAGGCCTTGGACCTTGCCAGGTCACTCTCCAGCCACTCTCCTCTCTGCTCCCTCTGCCAACTGACAGCCAGCCAACCACTCACCTGCCACGCTTCCTCCCTGGTCTGCCACAGTTTTCTAGGAAACTCCAGCCTCGCTTTGCCTCCACTCAGTTCTCTGTTACAAATAAAACTGTTCCTGAACCTGTGCCAGCTCTGTCCAGGTTTTACTTCTGGATCCAGGAATTACTTCTCCCTTACCAAATGATCTGTTCTTTGACAAACATGTTGTGTAAGCTTGTGTTTAGTGTCTTGAGTTGGGGTTGCTTTAAATTCATTTCAGCTGTACCTGATTTTGCTCTTTTCCTTTAAACGTCCACAGGCTTGTACCTTTACCCTTATATCTACAATCACGTTTCTTCATCTTTTGTATAGATGATTAAACCAGGAATGTTTCATGGGACCTCATCACATGCAGACAACAATAAGAAAATCAACGTGGCTGCAATTTTTGGAGCTAGGCACAGCAACTACTCTCCACAGACTGCAAAACTTCTGATGTTTAGATGCCATTTTACAGGGTGGCTGGAGCTCATGTGGTAGAGCAGGTTGTCCCCTAATCACAGTGTTTAAACAAGGTCCCTCCACAAGTGTCCTTAGGCAAGACACTGAGCACAAAGTTGTGCCAAAGGGCAGATGAGCACCTTGAATATTGACTTCACTTGTACTTGTGTAAAAGAGTAGCTGTGAATGGGAAACCCTTATGGTAAGAAAGGACTATGTGAGTGACCATTTTGCACAGATTGGGAGATTTTCATTTAGAGTTTATTTTGACAGTCTCTGGGCTTTTATTGTTGGAGCCTCAGACATCTGAGAAGTCTCCCTCTTCAAAAAGGCTGCCTCAGTCAATAGCTGATAACTCCCCTGTTCTCCAGGAGATTTTACAGACCTTATGGACTTCCAGTGATAAAACTTGAAAATCCTGCTACAATAAAGTTGCCATTCATTTTTGAAAAATAATAATACACGTTTGGCTGGGCTTTTTGCTTCAGGTTCTACCAGTGATCAGAGCAGCTTTTTCTCTTAGATAGGGATAGTTTCAGTCAGCTGACACAGTAAAGATGCACAGACATGACACTGTAACACTAAAGTGATGTTATATAAAACTAAACTGAAACAGATGAGCAAAGTAAAGAGAGGAGGTCTGTAAGAGATCATTTTGTGTGTATGCAAAGTTAACCAAATACTCCAAACTCACACATGCAGTAACACAGGATGAAGCAGTGGCTTTATCAGCGTCATGAAAGCTAATAAAGAGCAGCTTCACACATATCTGCCACATAAAGTCATAGATTAGTCCTACATATGTGATGCATAGTTTCTCGGTGACAGCAGCGCAGATAAGAACGAGAGACATTCTCCAGTGAAGTACATCCATACACTACTGGGCTGAAATCATTTCACACAATAAGAAAAGCCTCAGAAAACTCAAGCTTTAAATATTTATATATGTTTTTTATAACTTTAAATATTCATAATCAAATAGGTAACACTCAAAGTCAAAGTCTGACAGAAACATTCTTTTTTAAATTAAGATCTTTCATTGTGAGTCTAATATTCATCTGCCTCATCAGGGCTGTTGGGGAGGAATGAGACGACGTTTTCAAAGGAAACAAATCAGTTCCAGATGTGTTTCAGTTTCATCCCCACACATATCAGGATGAAACTTTCCAAATAATTTTTTTCAGTTTAAGGTGTACCAACATTTTGAGGAAACAAGATTATAGTGTGTGATTAATAAACAACATACACAGTAGAAAATCTAGGCCATCCAGCAAACACAGCATATTCCCACAATACTAGCAATCTAATGTTCAAAGAACTTTTACAGGATATTTATCCTTTCAAATAATGTTACGACAAGGTTAAGCGTTCACAAGACAAAACAATTTAAATCCAACATCCAGAAGATGCTGTCAGGGCTACACAAAGAGACAGAAGGTTGAACCATACCAGAACTACGATATGTAAACAGAGAACATTTGGCCTTTAATATATACTTAAAAAGCAGTACCAGTGAAATGTCTTCACAGTAAAGTTTTAAATTATCCTGACTACTGAGGACACTGTTTCTGGAAAGACACAGTGCCAAGTTCAAGTTTTATGATTTTGTTGGCCCTTTAAAGGAATCCTTGTTCATAACTATCCACTGCAGTGTGTTGTATGATACTGTAAGGCTGGAGGCTGGGAATGCTGGAGCTGGCTGCTGTTGCTCCAGAACAATGTGTCCGTCCGCCCAGCACAGGTGGCACAGAGAGCCAAATGTGGCTGTGGCAATAATGCGAGAACACCTTTTCTCCTGTGATGCTTTCCGGTGAGGCCGAGAACTTTTTGAGGTACCCTCGTATTTCCACCTAGAAACTGTAGTGTACTAATGACAGAAAAAACACAGACTCAGACTTCTAGGGCTGAATTCCTAGCAGATCTTTAGAATCAGTCCACAGAACTTGAAGTCTGTTATCATTATTGTTCTGGGGAATTGGTTTGAAATGAATTGAATATGTCTGGAGTTTGATCAGGGACTGTGCTTCTGTGCTGGTGACTCACATACAGCAGACTATATCCCACCATGACAGTGAGAGGTGGGGATTTCCTGTGTTAATGTATAATGTTAAGGCATGTTATATCCAATTAAAATAGAATAAGAAACATCTTATTGTCAGAATACCTTTAAGTTCTTTGGACTGCATGTGACATTTAATAAAAAATGTATCTGTTTCAAGAAAACAGAATGGAAAGCGAGTCATCTAACTTGGAACACGTGCACACAAAAACATGTCACACTCAGTCTGACCATCAGCAGAGCAGCCCCTCTCGTTTTATACCTGCCCCTAAAATAAGAGCTCTGTGATTGGCTGAGCCGCAGTTCTCACTGAATCACACCCACCCAATTAGAGAGTAGCTCTTCCTGTTCTGTAAAGATGTTTCCTGTTGATAATCGGGCGATGCTGTGTACGTGTGTGTGTGTGTGTGTGTGTGTGCACTAGCATAGGGCTGTGTAGTGGTGTGTTGGCAGTGTTTTTCAAACCAGAGCACAACTGCGGGAAGTGCTGATGGTGATAGTGGTGTTGCTGTAATAGTGTGTGTATGTGTGTGTGTGTGTGTGAACTCAGTGTATTGGTCAGAAAGTAAACAGAGAAGTGAGGAGTGGAGCACACGTACTGCAGCACATCTCTCTGTCCTGTAGTAACCCTGTCCTCTGTATGACTGTATCACGATGAACCTGAGCGTGAGGCCATGAGCTGTCTAACGGCATCTATTATCTAGTGAAGGGGAAAGAGTGAAAATGACTATATATTCCTTTATTGGCAAACTATTCATTACCAAGCAAAACCAGTACAGAGCTGCATCTCAGTAACGAAGGAGCATGTTTTCGCTGTCATGTAAACTCTTCTTTAGTGGAGGTAGGGGACAACCCTGGATTATTATATTAAATACCGGGCTCATTGTATTCAGTTTGCTTTGTTAACTGCAACTCTCTTTGTGATGGTGAAACAAAACAGTAGGGCCAGGCCAGCAGCCAAGGTGTTAAGACAAAGGTGAAAATGGTATCAGTTGTCAGTCCTGATTGATTCTTGGCCTGCTGAACCTTTATTATCCTGCTCTCTTGTCCAAAAGAACATATAATATCTTTTTTAAAGGGAGATCACGCCTTAAAGTCACAGTGAAGCAGCAACTGAAACTGTTTTTTTCAGTGTGACAGCGACATTTCTGATTCTAAAAGGTATTCACTATGTGAGAGATTTCATCTGATCCCTCACTAACAGACATGGGCAGTCAGGGTAGAACACTGAGCACCACAGGGGCAGTAGCGACGACCTGCCCACAGTGTTTATTGCTCCAGGTGGCCTGACCATTCTGTGCTTTGCACCCTCAGGAGAACCAGTGCTGTTTTAGTGGGATATCATCTGCTGGACAGTTGTAGAGGACTGCTGAACTCCATCCACACCTTCCCCACCCACAGTGGAGGAGGACAAGGCAGAAAATTGAAACTGGATGTTATCCACACTTTTTGGAAGTTTTTTCAACTGATGTTCAGGCACACACCTACTATTAGGGTATAACTCTGCCAGCTGCTATGACTTAGATGGCTAATAGTCCTATATGACTTCATATAGTGGAAGGGGTCAGCAGGTCTACTGCAATTCAAAATGTGTCAAGTTTTGATGGTTTGCGGAAAGAGTAGGAGGAAGGATCTGGATGCCTACTACCTACTTTGGCAGTAACAATGATTAACACTGTTACTGCAGGTGTGTATTATATGACAACTTTTACATAGTAAAAATCAGACAAACTGTAACATATTTGGCTTGATTTGGTATATATGTGTATATACTCATACAGTACAGTTTGCACGCAGTAACTGTATATCAAGATAAGCTTATGTACTGAAGATGATTACACAGCCCATACATGTGTATATCAAATGTGGACTTTTAATAACTACAGCTTGCTGACAATATAGGAAATATGATAGATATAATGACCTGTATTAGCTGTACTGTATATGAACACATACCATATATCAATCTGCTAAAATCAGTTAGGTGATACAAAGTAAAATAAAATGCTTACACATTCAGCATATATGATAAGTAAAGGTGGGGAATTGGAAATTCAAACAGTGAATAATGATCTGTTTAGTCACTGATGTGAGATAAGTTGCACTAATACAGCTGGGTGTTAAAAAGATGTATAGAGTTTAATCCCTTTCCTGTGATAGTACAATGAGTCATAATGGTTCAGTGACACAGAACCATATTGACACAATTTTCTTATCAGGCCATTAGAATGTCATAAGATGGACAAATCTGATAAGTTAATGTGTCAACATAGATTCCATTTTGTAATAATTAACTGTGTATTGTGTGAATGTATGTTTGCAGTTATTATGCACTTTTGAAGAGACAGATTGACTAACTTGGGTTTGTTTGACTTGAAACCTTTAACAAAACAGCATTAAAGACAAGGCTTCTTAGAATGAATGATTCATCACAGCGTTTTAGAGCAGGACCATCACATGTAATTTTATTATAGTCAGTCAGATCAATGTTAGTTAAACAGTAAAATACTGGAAAATTGCTCTGTGTCTCTGCTCACATAATGAACTCCTACACATATGCACACACCTAATGCAAATGATCTATGATGTACTGACTATGCCTTACTCAGACACTGTATGTCTGTGGGAAACCAACAAGAGGTCAAGACCTCTATAACTATTCAAATGGACCACTGCAGCTGTCTGTTATTAAAGGAATGACCTGATGTTGTAAAGTATACATTTAGTTTATTTTGTGGCCAATTTTATCTGACTGTTTGAAGGGGCCAGTTAGGACTGATTTTGCTGAGAATTTCAGCAAGATGCCAAACAATGATGACTTATGTAAGGACAGAGCCAAATTTTCCATTTTTGACAGTTTCATAGAGATGACTGAGTAGACTTGGTTTTTCAACCTGTGAAAATGCACAGTGTTCTGTTGTGTTTTCCCCACCACAAATGAACAGTAGTGCTGAACTGTCTGGAATACAAATAGAAATGAGCAGTAACACTACTTGATAAAATGATAAAAGTTTTAAATAGAGGTGTCCAGGAATCTGACCTTTAGAAATAGTGTGTAAGGTCACTGCAAGCAGATGATGTTAGTTGAAGAAATAACTCTGACTCTAACTGCTTTGAAAACCACAAAGTTTCATTTTCTATTTCAACACGTTTAATGCAGAAGATACTGTTTGTAAACACAACAGTTTGGAACATTCTTTGGACAAACTAGATGCTAGATCCAGATGCTAGCTGGGCTAACAACACAACACACCCCTTACAGGCCTTTAGGATGAGAACCTGGTTACACATCCATCCATCCATCAATTTTTGTACACCACTTTATCCTGGAGTCTATCCCAGATGACCTGGTGTGAAGGCAGGGGACACCATGGACAGGTCACTAGTCCATCACAACAGCCAACAGAGACAGACAACCAAGCACACTCACATTGACACTTACAGACAATTTAGACTCACCAGTTAACCTAAGCATATCTATGGACTGGAGTCTGGATGTTTCACCAGGTGTTTCTGCCTCCTCCCACACAGAAAGACCCCAGGGGAAAATTCAAACCCAGATTTCCAGCAGTGAAGTGACAGTGCTAACCACTGCATCACTGTGCCACCCCCTCACAAATACATTGATGTTTATTCACAAATATATCCACATGCACTGTTAGATCTGATCCTCTCTCATCCTTTCTTTCTCCCTTGCTGTTATGCACACAGCACAACTACACACAGGTCATGGTGAACTCCTCCTGGCCTTTGTGGTTTTCACTGCACTTATATTCAACTCTCAA
This sequence comes from Dascyllus trimaculatus, assembly GCA_024666655.1. NCBI lineage: Eukaryota > Metazoa > Chordata > Actinopteri > Pomacentridae > Dascyllus > Dascyllus trimaculatus. The sequence goes on along the minus strand of CM045446.1, from coordinate 954,928 downwards.
CTCCAAACCAAAACAGCTTCATGAAACTCACTCGGCAGCACATGGGCACACATACACACATACACACACACACACACACACACACACACACACACACACACACACACACACACACACACACACACAGTTGAGGGACCCTTGATTCATTGTCTTTCCTGAACTCTCAGTAGAATGGGAAATAATGACTCAACTCTAAGAACTTGCTATTGAGTACAGCACACAGACTTACATACCACATGATATTACCCCCAACAGTGCTACTATTAGTGATGTACATGAGGAATATACATGAATTATTCCTTGTGTGTATATATATATATATATATATATATATATATATATTCATGAACAAAAGTTTTTATACACTTTTAAAGACCATGTATATCATGGCAGCCTAGCCTTTGTAATGGTGGACCAGAGGACATTGCTGACTGTTGCAGAATGGCAGCATACAATGGCAGGCTGCTTTCTAATAAACCTAAAATTCTATTTTTAAAAAAAATCTACTTGTAAAGCATTTGTCAGTGTTACAAAGTATTTTTCACTGATTACAAAGGACACACAATATAATACAAATCATGTACAAGAGGAATAAAAATGACAAACAATGAATCAACGTGGCTGTGAGAGAAAATTCAGCAAGGAGTCAATATACTTTTAATTTCTACGTCTGTGCCGTGACCCTGCAGAGGAGCACAGTGATCAAAAGGTAATGGGTCATTTGGCCTTTAAGTGTCAACACACAGCTGTAGATGTTTGGCTAAATATCCACTGCACACTCATGGTCAATCCTCATCTAACTCTGAGGTGACCAGTCACAAACAAGAATTCAGTTATAGATGTTTTGTGAAATACTGTTGATAAAACCAACATATTTTAGGTTTTACTGTTCCCAAACAGACAATGCAGTTGTTGTCACTTACATACTGTATCGTTATGTAAAAGTTAAAATGAGCAACTGCTGAAACCTTGGCTGATATTATGTTGGATGTGACCTTTTGAAGCTGCTCAGTGGTTATGACATCCTTGTCCATAGTTGCCCTGTATTACCAGTATAAATCAGCTGAATAATGGCAGCTACTTTGGATAAAGTAGAAGTTAGCATGTAACCCATGCTAAACCCATATGCCTATATGGTTGTCCAATGGTGATGGCCTGTCAGCTGTTTTTTATTGTTCGTGCACCAGACAGGACCAGTAATACAGGGAACACAGTTCACAAAAATATCATCAAACCTACTCACACAGTCCTGCAGTTCTCACAGAAATTTGACTGGTCAAGATGGTGTCACTGTGCCTCTCACAATACGATTATCTGTATGGATCCCTCAGTCAACTGTAGCATGGCATGCACACAACATAGAAACTGGGAAGACTGATGAACTCCACAGAAGCTGTTCCACCATTTTTCACAACCATTTTTTTGTATATCGCTTCTCTTCCACATTTGCTAATACATTTATTTGCTTTATTGAAGGATGATTTTAGCCGAAAATTGGAACTCTTTCTCTTAATCCATAAGTGATTAAAAATGACATTTGAATAGCTGTTTGTAACATTGCATTACCTTGACTTCCAAATGTTGGCACCAAATTGTGTCCAGACACTTGGGAATTGAAATTCAAAATCTGTATTTAAATCATTTAAATGTTTAATTATCTAAGTCATTATTTATATTATATATGAACAAGAAAAGGTCATCAGCATATAATGAAACTTGGAAATGCAAAACTGTACCCAGTGACTCAAAGGCAAAATCAAAAAGGACACAATGACAGTTCAGATTGTGAAATGTCAGCCCTTCATAAAACCAGTCTGGCCAGCATGAACAATGGTAGGTACTATAGATCTGAGTCTAAGGGTAAGGACATATCACATGAGGAAGGTGATCGGCTGAAAGGATTTGCATTTGGTTGGGTTCTTTTGGCAATAAAGAACTTGTGGCTTTGGTCATTGATAGATAAGCAGTTTCTTTTGCACATGTAGTATGAACAGAGCACAGCTGGGCATCAGTTTAGTGGCAAAGGCCTGTAAAACCAAACCAGGTATCTTTTCGGGCCTGATGCTTTTCTGTTTTTAAAATCTATTTTAGGCCTGTCCAATCTCCTCTTGCTCCTCTTGGATGGCTTTATCATTTTATCAGGCATGTCCTGGTTTTTAGAAAAGCTATTGTTATGAAAACTTTCTGAAGTTTCTAGGAAAGCATAAAAATGTAAGTGGTCACTTATGTCTTTTCAGTCAGATTTGATGCTGCCATCTGCAAGGAGTATTTTTGTAATAAAGTTGATGATAAAATATTGAATGAAAAGAGAGCAGCCTGTCTATTTTCTGTCTACTAATTTAGATGTAAGAAGAACAAACTCAGTCTGAAATGTGTCCTTTTACTTACTGAGGTCTGCAGATAGAGAGGCAGGGTGTTGTTTTCAGCATCATGAATAAGCTTGGTTGATTAATTGAAACATTTTGACCTGCTCTTGTTGAGACAGACTCTGTATTCTGTTATGTTCCCCGAAGATATACTGTTGATTTTCCCCCTAGGGGATATGTAATAGTGTCTGGTAGTGGAATAGTCTCTGCTAAAAGGAAATCTAAAAAAATCTTTGTCTGTTTGCAGCAATATCATAAGCCTAGCTTAGTCTGACTTTTAACCTACAGAATACAGTAAAATAAATAATTACCAAAGCCTACCAACACCATGATGTGTTTGATGGTTTCTGCAGTTTAAATGGAGCTTGGTGTTATTTCAGACAGGCACAGAGTCAGCTAATCACAAGTCCCTTTTTCTGTCCAATCCTTCACTACCTCAGTCCAGCCCACCCACTTAGCCACCCACCCACCTTACTTTATAACTGAAGCAGCGTTCATTCACTCTGCCTGCTCCATTCTAACCACATCGCTGCAACACCAGCCTCTACAGATCCGCAAATCATCTCCTCCCCTTCACTTAAAGGTTCAGTGTCATAACTCTTAACAAGTTAATACAGAGGGCCAAGCACAAGCACACTTATCTGTATCTACTCTGTAGCTGGGAGCATGACATCTCAACAAGCTGCATACCTTAACTGTTCATTCAGAGACTCGCCCTCTAATCTGTCGAGAAAGGAAAGACTTAAGGGAATGGTTGTTTTTTATATTTTGTGGGGACTGTATCACAGATGGTTCATAATTGTGCTTTTAAACTATGTTCACTGGGTTTTGTATTATGTGGCCCGTTTAAGTTGGCTTGTTTCTGTGTTCACACTGTGTTCATTTAAGCGCTGTGATCTCAGGGATCAAAAAGCAAAGCATGTGTTTGTGTCACGCTTTGCTCAGATTGTTTCAGAGCATCACTCAGTTAAATCTGAAATGTGTCCTGTAAAAATGTTCAAAACGTTTTCCTGGTCTTACTCCACACTATTTGCAAATATAGATAATTAGGCCTGCATGCTTGCATGCATGTGTGTGTGTATTATGTATTTATGTGTGATCTCTTCATGCTCCTGTGCAGGGTGTGAGTGAACAAATCTAACTGTAGCTTTTGTTTGTTTTTCAGTGTTGAGCAACTCCACTTAGCCTCTATTGGAGAGGGAATTACTGTACATTTACAACACACACGCTGACTCTGTCAATATTGACCCTTTCAGAGTGCAAACACTTCAGTTGGAGCAGATAGCAGATAAGGAGTTGCTTATCTCCAAGTAGACAATGTTTTTTATATGGACTTACTAGCTGGTAAAGTCGAGAGCCACTTGTTTATTCACTAGTAATGTAGCGCATTTAATAACATTAAAAACAACACTAACTGTAGCTGTCTGAAAAAGCTACTGGAGTAAAACATTGTATTTCTCTCTGAGATATAGTTACAGAGTTAACATGTCAAGTAGCAGAACATGCAGACAAACTTCAAACCTGTACATCTTCTAGGGTACTTACTTTTCTTTGCTCCCTCTGCCTGTATTTCTGGTGCCTTCCAAAAATGTTTAAATTGCTTAAATGACAGTTTATGTAGTCTGGTTCCTGGCTCAGGCAGTCCTTCAGCTACAACATTTGATTTTCTAGCAAGAGATTTCTTTCTACTTTTCTAACAGTCTTGTTTTAACAACTTTAAAGTAGCTTTTAAAAAAGCTAGCTTTAACATCTGTTAGCAAAAAACACAAGCAACTAGACAATTAGACCAACAAACCAACAGTTCATCCAGACTATGTTAAATCACTTTATTTGGATGTAAAAAACTAACGTGCATAGTGACATGACTATATTAATCCTTCATCTAAACAACTATGGTCAGTATAGCAGGTCAAAGTTTAGGCAGGAACTGGCTCTGTAAACTGTAGTTTATGCTTACTACAGAAAACTACAGAAACCTTTGGCTGTCCTTTTACTCTTCACCTGTTCCCATTAGTGGTTTCTTGTTTCTCATGTCATGCTTCTCTGACTTGTTTCTATTGATCTCAGCATTAGGTGTCAGTCATGGAGTGCAACATTTGTATTACTAATTTCCATCCATCCATTATCTATAAACCGCTTAATCCTCTGCAGGGTCACGGGGGGGCTGGAGTCTATCCCAGCCGACTCGGGTGAAGGCAGGGGACACCCTGGACAGGTCACCAGTCTATCACAGGGCTACACAGAGAGACAGACAACCAAGCACACTCTCATTCAGAGTACCCGGTGAGAACCCACGCTGCACAGGGAGAACATGCAAACTCCACACAGAAAGATCCCAGGCGTCCTAACCGGGACGCGAACCGGGGATCTTCTAGCTGTGAGGCGACGCTGCTAACCACCGAGCCACCGTGCAGCCCCTGTATTACTAATTTATTATAAGCAAATAAACAAAGAATTTCCTTTGGGATTCATTAAGTTTTATCTTATCTTCTTTTCTTTAGTTGTATCCACAGCTACAAACTTCTGAAACTTCTGCAACATCAGAAAAAGAAGCCTGCATTATATTGGTCAAGAACTGACATGGCAGATACATTTTCTAACTGGAAAAATACTTCAGTGTAGCTACATGAATGTGTGCAGAAGACTGATCACTGCTAATCTTCATGCCATGTCTTGTGTATTTTAGTCAGCCACAGTTTACCATTGCAACAGCTTGAGTAGCCTATCTCTGTTAGCTCCCCTTAGCGTTGGAACTCTTCCAGGTTGAGTTCACCTTCTTTCCTTAGGTCAAGTTATTCTGTCTGCTTTCTACAGTATCCACATCAGCAGCTGCTTTTGTAGTAGCCCCTTTCCCTTATCCCGTTCACATTCGTCCTTTTCCCCATTCCCACATCTTATATATTCATCCTGCTTATCCTGTGTAGAAAATTCTTTTTTACATGTATCTGGTCTGCTGTGTCTACTGTCTGCATTGTGGTCTCTGATTTCCCATGACAGCAGAAGCTTGAAAGAAGAGGAATATCCATCATGATAACAATCCAGAGCCCTCATTAATCCTGAAACTGACTAATTTCTTCTGACAGCAACATGATATCTGGTTGAAAGTAGTTTTAACATGACATTTACATCACGTGTTTCATTAGCAATATGAACTGCTGCCTGTATGTTGACAGTGTCAGCTGCTGTGTTGCTGCTCCTCAATAATTGGTAGATGAGTTTAGTTTGTAAGTCTGATTACTTCAAGAATCACCAGATAACATAACACTGCCTCCTAACAAGTTATGAGACTGAATGTAAAGAGTTTCTAAAACCAGGGCAGTAGATCAAACTGATGAAATCTCCTGAAAGAATTCTTTTTTATCAGTATTTTCTGCTGATATCCCTGCACCTGACTAATGTGTAGATTAACCCAGTGGATGAATATCTCAAAGTTGAACAACTCCAGACCTGGCTAAACTGAATCTTTTTCTAACCATAGCAATGGAAATAAGATTTTAAACTTCTTCTATAAGTCAGAGAAACACACCAACAGTTAACAAGACTGTTATGTGGGGAAAGCTCCACAACGGTGGGCCTTGAGTTTGGATTATTTGGTCAAACAGTAGGATCATGGTCAAGCAGAAACATGGTTTACATTTTGTGATCGTGTGACTGTGTTACTTTGCTGCGCAGACTCAACTTTTGGGGATCTATGGATGCAACATCCACATCTAAATAATTCTGAGAACACTAAAAGCTTTGAAGTAACTTACTTTGGAAATACTAACTTGTACCAAATCTAGGACTCTCTTGGTGCTTTGTGACAGCACTGGCAAGCATTTTGTAATACTTTCACTCTGTTTCTCCATATGGCATGGAGCTCACAAACCCCATATACTGTACATTAGCTAGAAATCTGAGTACTGATTTTGTCTATACTGTAACAGGCAATTTACTGGACAGAAAAAGAAAGAGGAATACAGTATTTCTCTGCAGATACATACAATAGTCCACCGCCAACTCTCAAATGATTTAATGTAACGCATTATCTGTGTCCTGCTGACATTTTCTGTCGCTATTTCTTCTCCATAATACAAACAAAACTTGCCCCTTTCTTCCTTTCTGTTTGCGTAGTGACTCACTATATGGAGCTCAGTCAACAGTCACAGCACTGTAAATGGCATCCAGGAGCAGGAAACACAACAGGAAGTTAGAGTCTGCAAACACACACACGTGCCGAGGTATAACGTTCACATCCTCCGCTGAGTCTATAATAACAATAATAATAATGATGATGATGATGATAATAATGATGATGATAATAATAATAATAATAATAGTAATAATAGTAATAACAATAATAATATAATCCTCATCATTATTTTTATCATTGTGATTATAACAATAAAAGTAATTGCTTTTATGGTAGTAAGTTTAAATTAATTCAAATTCAGTGCTGGAACAAAATTAGCAAAGTCCAGTTCATTCCAAGAAGCCAGTGATGATGAGTCAGTGAGATGAACTAAATAGAAGAGAGGGTTTTTGTAAATGGATAGTATCAAATAATAGATGAAGCCATTATTGTTTTTTTAAATTTTTTTTTTTTTTTACAAAGTTACACCTGTATGACAAGTATAGCTGCCTGTATGACAGGTGAAACACAGTGGAATGAAACTATGTTGAAGTGTCTTCATACATGATGTTAAGGAGGCCAATCAATGAACATGATAAAAGAATAAAAGATTCTTGTTGCAGTGTTGTGGTTACTGGAGAGAGAGATAGACTGATGAAGTTTAGGTTTCCTGCTACAGTTTCATCCCACAGTCCAAAGACAGACGGGTGATGAATATTTTTAATACTTGTTGGAGCACTTAAAACATTCTAATACCAGTACAGTTTAAAGTAAGACTTCTCAGTAGACATCCTCTTTGGCTGGCTTTATGATAAGTATCCCAGTTTTACCAGAGATTGACAAAATATGTTAGTGAGCATTTATGAAATCATCACAAAGTTTAACTGTCAAGGTATTAGACTGTGAACACCATATTTTTGCATAATACCCCTGAATGAAGACATATGTATTCAGACTAAATGCATTACCAGAAGCCTAACCATGACATTTGCTAAAAGCCATCTAAATCTCATTGGGAAGGCATTCCTGAAAGTTTGGGTGAGTAGTCCCTCTAAATAGTGAGTGGTAGATGCTCTGCACTCATGTCGTGTTTTTTAACCTTAGTGGTATTCAAAATGCTTTACATTGTTACCCATTTACCCAATCACACACACATTCACTCACCAGTGGTGACAGAGCTGCCCTGCAAGGTGCCAGCCTGCCATCAGGAGCAACAGTTTGTTGAGGAGATAATTCAGATGCAGTCCGATGTTGACTTGAAGTTATGTCTTGAAGACCAACTTACGAAGCAAGCAATTGTGTTGGGTAAGGCAATACTATGCATTTGAGAAGCTGTCATTTTTTAAATCCAATGACCAGTCAGCCAAATGGTGTGGTTGACTTTTCATTACCTACAGTTAAGTAGGTCAAGCATTTAAAAATTTAATTTGATCAAAGCTTTGATATTTCTAGCTGAAAGTCAGAAGCAGTCAAAATGTTGTCTCCAACAGGGAATTCTATAGTTCCATAGTTAATTTCCCATAGTGTTAGACATAACTGCATCATGAAACACACATATCCATGTGCACACACATACAGAATGAGGTGCACCCCCACGTCTGTCTGCAGACTTGCTGCGTCAGACAACACAATCCAGGCTGTAGGGATCCAGGAAATTCTGTCACCCACTCAAACCACCAGACCTGAAGAATCCAAACCACTTAAAAATATCTTCTGGTTGGTTGCCTAATGTCTCAGCCACTGTGTGGGATTGTCAGTCCAATTGCAACACATGCCATTCCTGTTTTTCATTACAGTGTAATACTTCGTCTGCAAAACACAAACAGATGGATAATGACAGCAAGCATAGTGAGAGAAACTGGGTGACAGAGACACAGAGATGAGAAATATGTTGTTACTCACTGGTTTTAGCAGCTATAAGTTGAGTTTAGGAAGAGCAAAAGAGATGAATGTCAAAGAGGGACTGAAAAGAGTGTAAATGTAGGAGTGAAAAAAATAAGACAGAAAAGTAAAGAAGATCAGACCAAGGGAGGCAGGCCGTGATTGGAGATAAAAAATAAAAAAAGTGACAGAGACAGCGTTAGAAAAATGAAGGAGAGACAGAGTGGGGCAGGGGGGTGACAGAGGTTTCTTTAATTGAGAGAGAAAGACTGTAAACAGTCATATATCAAGACTTCCCAAACGTTTTATTGGCAACTGGCGGATTACAACATCCTTGGTCAATTATGTCTCCATGGATACAGTTTTGGCATCAGGCATGCTGCAAACTGCTGGAAAACACACACAGTGATGTTATGAAATACATGAGCATGGTGTTTCAGATCACAGTCAGTCAGTTCTGACACCAAAATGAGGAGACAGAGAGACACACGATGCTATCTCCATGACAAGAACCAGAAGGAGAGCGCTACAAAAAAAGAAAACATCACTTCTCTGGGAAGAGACTTTATCCCTGTTCACTTTAAGTCACACTGTGCCATTTGGGTTTATTTGTTTATTTATTTTTTGGGGGAGAGTTTTTTCCATTTTATTGGTCAGAGAGAGACAGAGTGAAAGTGGGCAGACAGGAGAGTGGCATGCAGCAAAGGGTCTTGAGCCGGACTCAAACTCATGACCACTGCTAAGCAACTGATTCCATGTGGTATCACCTTAACTCGGTGAGCTAAACAGCGACCCACACTGTGTTATTTGAACATTAAAAGTGACATCTCAATTGATGTGTCAATCAACACATTTGACCTGTGCTGCACTTGATGCGATCACAAACACCACAGAACCAGCATCGTTATGAGAAGCAAGAAGAGATATATTTTGTTTAAATTCTAGGGCACTGATGAATTTTTCAAAGTCCCAAGTTGAGGAATAAAACTCTTGAAGACAAAGCAGGGAGCTGGTGGAATGCAGCCAGGAGGTGGCTGTAACAACAGACCTGTCAGTCCCACCTTCCAGTGTGGGTGTTCAGGTGAGGCAGAGACCACACAGATGTAGTCAGATAAGACATTGTATAGGTTAGTTGTTTTTTCCCCGTCCCACTGATTTAAAGTCATAACCAACTTTCCGTTTTAATCTCTCTAGAATAGTAATGTAACGTTTCTTTAAACAAAGAAGCTGATATTTTCAAACAAGCGAATATCAAGAAAATGAAAGGGACTCTTACTTCAGAAACCTTGGAAGATGGAATGTGAGGTCAAAACAACAAAAAAGTGATTTTGCAATGTGTAATAAGGCTGAATTATGCCGACACAAGCAGGTCTGAATGAATGATAGTTCTCTGTGCGTGTGCGCAGCGCTGTCTTTGCCTGTGAGTGTTTTTGCTTGGTGGCATCATTTACCCTCCTAAGCCTTATTTACAGTACCTTAATGACAGGACCACAGGCATGATGATGCATCATTGCTGCACCTAAAATACACACGCACACAGACACACACACACAGAGTCAGAGACAGGCAGAGGGTCAGTTTACATGCACGGTGTGACTGTGGTGTATTTAAGTTTCTAAGTGTCATAAACAACAAAGCCCACAACAGGGCCAATCACTCAGATGAGAAGCAAAATTGCCCTTAATGGAGTGTAAAAGATTGCAAATGCAAACAGCAAGTCTGCAGGCTAACGTCAGACATGGGCCTAAACACTGTTTTAAGAGCTGAAATTACAGTTTAGCTGCCACTCTGTCTACAGTACCACCAACACACCAATTTAAGGAACTGGCAGTGTTGCGACCCGAGAAGTTAATTTATCGTCTTGGTCATTCTTCCTTCATTTTAACAGGGCACAACATACTACAAGTGGAGCCTCTTTTGCAAGCTCTCACACTTGAACAAAGGACCTTGACAAAAACAAAGGGAAGATGTGAGGTTAGATAGTTCAATATCACTTAAATATCAAATGATTCTAAATTGTAACAACTTACAGTCAGTGATTTATTTCTGCTGTTTTTTGTTCTAGAGCCACGAGTTGTTGTTAATCTTGTGCTTATGCAACTTTGTCTCCTAAAAATTATGCTCCTGTCCAATTAAACTGCATTCTCAATTATATTTTGAAAGGAACATGCAGTGCTGTGAAAAAGTATTTGCCCCCTTACATATGTCTTAGATTTTTTGCATATTATTCACACTTAAATGTTTAAGATCATCAAACACATTTTGATGTAGGACAAAGACAACCCAAGAAAATACAAAATGCAGTTTTTAGATGATGATTTTGTCTTTTGAAGGAAAAATGCTGCCCAGCCCACCTTGTCCTATGTGAAAAAAATTATCGCCCCTTTAGCTACCAATCTACCAAATGAGCAAATTCATTTTGCAATTCGGATTCAGTTTCACAGGCTACACATACACATATGATCATTGCTAGGCCTGTTGAACCGAACCATCACTAAATAGAAGCTGTCTGGTTTTGTGAAGTAGCTAAAGGGTCTTAAAAAGCAGCACATGATGCCACGTTTTAAAGAGATTCAAGAACAGAGGAGGACAAAAGAACCCAGACAAGCATCAAAAGATCTGCAGACCTGACTGGCCTCAGTTAAGGTCCGTCTACATGATTCCACAATAAGGAAGACACTGGGAGAAAATGGCATCCATAGGAGAGTTGCAAGGCGTAAACCACTCAAGTCCACTTCTGAGTGACTCAAAAAGAACAAAATTAGGATTTTGGAGTGGTAAAAGTCTGGACTTGATTTCAGCTGAGATGCTGACCTTAAAAGGGCAGTTCATGCTCGTAAACCATCAAGTGATGCAATAGTTTGTGTTTTACTTGTACTATTGTTATGGTCTGGTGGTGCCCCTTCCCTCATTCCTAGTGTTTATTTTGTTTTTTCCTTTCCTTGTGTTTCTTGTAATTTCCTCAGTTTCTCTTTGTTTCTCTCTCTCTGTATGAATGTGTCTATTTGGGGTCACTCTCAATGATCTGGCTGTCAATCCACCTGCACATCAATGAATCATCAAACACCTCCTGCAAGATTTTAAACTATGGTCCTGCACTTCATTCTTTTCCAGATCATTCAGTCTGCCATGTGGTAGTACTAATAAGACCAGATTCAGTTTTAGTAACCTTACTCTGAGTTTTGCCCACTTTCTCTGTGCCTCAGTTTTCCAGTCATTCTATGTTACCTGCCTGTTAACTCTGCTCAAGTCCGACCACCACCTGCCATGTCTGTTCTGCTCAACCAGCATCCAGCTCCATGCCCTCCACCACTCTGTACACTGCCATTCCCTTGCCTGCCCAACTACCACATGGCCCTCTGAATCACTGCTCTAGCTCTAACATCTCACCAGCCTGGCTCCTGGCTAATCCCCGTCTACAACTGCTATCACAATAAAATTGAGTTCACACGTAGCCCAACCTCGTCCGAGTGCTGCATTTGAGTCCACAACAAATTACTGTAACTAACAATGATATGTGCACAAATGCAGCTCTAAGCGCTACTGAAATGCAGGGGACCTTCACTCAGTGTGTTGACTCAGATGAAACACTGAAGCTGCTGTTTCTGTGCTAACATTCTGTACACTACTGCCTCATCTCCTGTGTAGACACAGCATGAGGTCAAAATGAGAGAAAAACAGCTTTGAACCGACAGTAGAAATGCTTTATATAGAAAAAAGCATAAATTAGCAATATATTGTATATTTATATATAAGGTTTAGTAGCAAGATATAAAATAAAAAACAAAAAGTGGACACAGTAGATGCTGTTATGTAAATTTAAAACCAAAGCATTAAGCCTAATTGTTTCATGTGCACATTGCAGTGCGTGGTAAGAGGTAAGATGTTGAGGATTGTGTACATGTGTCTGTGTTTGATGTCTGCTGAGCTGCTCAGACATGACTCATGGAACTTTTCCAAATAATTGTGAAACTCACTTGCTTCACTTTAAACATTACATATTTTAAAATATTACCTCTTTACTCAAGGACTGTACTCCAGGACAGCTTAAGAGGATTTTGCACTAACTTATGCAATTCTGTTTTAGGGAATGCTCAGTGTGTAATAAGTAAGAATGTACGAGACAGTTAAAGTGACAACATAAATGTTCTGCTTTTTCATATTTAGTTGTGTTGTGGTTTTAATTTGAAATTGATCTTCATCTTTGTCCACCAATCTACACTTAGAGATCCATAATTTCAGAGCGTAAGCATGCAGCTTTGATTCTGATCTTTAAAGTAGGGTTTTGAGAATCAGCTTCAGAGTACCAGCGCTGACCAAGAATATTTATCCAAACACACTCACTCAGTCAACCCTGTAATGGCCCACGAAATCTTTGAAAAAGTGATCAAATAATCTGCCAGGGAAGTGCGGCAACCTTTTCTCTCTCATGCAATTTATTCTGCTTTAAGAAGTTTCAGATTTGATTTGATCTCATCTGATCAGATCTGATTTTGATTTCATCACATTGCCAGCGTGAATTAAATAATCATTCTTACACAAGATAAAACTGCACTGAAACCATGTGGCGTTCTGACAGTATGGGCTGAACCATTCATGTGACTAACTGTTTAACTGTTTCAGTCCTGGAAAATAATGAGTTTTTGTCTTGCTTCCATTTATGTGGCTATCAAAGATTTAAAATATGAACTTGTCCTTTTAAAGAAAAATCAAGAACTATTTCAAAAGGACGACATTTCTAGTGTCAATGATTATGTAGAATCAAGGCTCATTAGAACGCCTTAAGCTTCATAAACAATGAAAAATAAGAGTGAATACAAATACAAACATTTATTGACCAAGTCAAACAGTCACTATTGTCATAGTCTTAGCTGTGCCTCCCTCTCTGCCCAAGTGTCTCCTGTGTTTCCCCCTCTTTGTGTTTCTTGTTGTGTCCCTGTTTGTCCTCTTTCTCCCTGTGTGTATGTCTTTGTCTGGGCATGTTACTCTGCTGGGCTCCTGCTACTAATTAACCTGCACACCAGTAATTTATTGTCTCATCAAGCTCCTGCTGAATGTATACTGAGGCTCTTGCACTTCATTCTCCACCAGACTGTCCAGTCAGTCAAATGATGTTGATGCTACAGCCAAGTCACTGCCAGTTCTTGTTGCTTTTCATGTTGCTTGAAACCAGGTTAATGCTCCAGCCTGCTCAGTCTTCAGCCCAGCTCACCTTGTCTGCTTTGTTCCACATTGCCACAATCAATGCCACCAATCAACCCACTATACACCTGCCATGCTTCAGCCTCACTCCCTGTTTCCTCTACTCTTCACTTCACTATTCAAAAGTATACATTATATAATGAATTATTTGTAACCTCTTTCCCTGTTAAGAAGAATAGGAAATGACAAAATTGCCAGCTTCACTTGGTTTGGCGATGTAACAAACAAGGAAAGGTTGCAGTCAGGCATGAAAGCTCACTTGACTTGATACTGACACTGAGAAAGATTTAAAAGTTTGGGTGCAGGTAATGTTTAACCAAGGTATTTTGGTTAAACATTACTTTGAGAGGGTCCCATGGATTCATTATTTCTATCGCAGGAAGTGATGTGTAGCTATAGAGCTGTTAGAAAGGCTTTCCAGCATGTACACTTTAACAGAGCTTCAACTTCAACTTCAACTGTTTGCTATTGTCGGTCAGTTTGCTGATAACTGTAAAGCCCGATATCAAAAGATATTCAGCTAATCATTGCATATCTGATGTGCTAAAGCAGTAACCCAGTTCCTGTAAATAAAAGCTGACGTCACACAGTTTGTTACTCTTTGGGCTGAGCAGTACCTGGAGATTGATTGATTGTTGGAATGATGGTCATGTTTTTCTATTCTTTATAGATCGACTAACCCAATGATCATCAAGCCAATTAAATGCTAATAAATAAAAGTTTAGGAATCTATTGTTTTTTGCATATGCTACATGATAAAACAGAGAATGTCTTATATACAGGGCTAAGTGATTCAGTTTTAATGAACAAGAAAATGAGGACAACTTTAAACATGTCAAACACAGCAGGTATGATTTATTCCAACAAACTGTAAATGTTTTATTTAGTGCACAGGAAATGGTCTGCATTTATAGTGCCTCTCTACCTTAGTGGTTCTCAATGCGCTTTACAATGTGTTTCACACAGGTGCTTGCCTGCCATTGGGAGCAACTTGGGGTTCAGTGTCTTCCCCAAGGATGCTTCAGCATGTGGAGGGGCCGGGGATCAAAAACCTTTTCTATCAGAAAAGACTGGATACAGAGAACAACACTGCATGTTTGCTGGGTGTTAAGTGAGTGTGATGGCTGCATTTAGCAGGAGCAGGGTGATTATGGTGATGTATTACCAGGAGCTGTTATGGTTGGAACTGACAGCTAAGGCAAAACATTTTCACACAGACCTGTCTGGGGGAAGTAGAGACTCTGTCAGGTTTGTTTAAGCTGAAGAAGCTTTGTCGCACTCTTTCATAATCTCTCTTTATACCCCCCTTTGGTCTCTCTCTTCTTTTCTCTCTCTTTCTGTCTGTTTCCCTGCTTTTGAACCCTCTCTGTCTACACACTGCTTCGACCTAGGTGGGCTGGGGAAACTTCTTTACTCCAGCTTCTCTCTTTTCATTTTTCTTCCCTTCCTTTCTCTCTTCTTCCTACCTCAGGTGTAGACAGATAATTACTGTATGGACTCTAGACAGTCTATAGCTACCCCTGATGTGCTGCCTTTTAGCGCTAGTCGTGTGTTTGTTTGCACTGTGCCTGTGTGCGTCCACACACACACACACACACACACACACACACACACACACACACACACACACACACACACACACACACACACACACACACACACAGAGTGTCAGGGTGACTCAGGATGTTGCTTCCTTTAAAGACATTTCTGGAAATCAGCAGATGCCTGAAAACAAAGAACCATGATTAGATAGACGCCTCTGATGTTTGGACGCTTTGAGTATGCTCTCTAGAAATCATAGTGACAGTCTGGTATGCTAGGTAAGGTCCTACCAAAGTAAATGACTATACAAAGCCAGAGTTGGTACAGTATTTTTAGATCTTTAGACTGTTATGTGTAAGTAAGTTGTGGGGAAGGGTTAGGGTTAGCATGCTGCTAGGACCACCGATTTGCTGGTGGTATTAACTAGCTTTCTGTACAGCTGGGTACCATGAATGAAACAGTTGTTGATATCTGCAACAAACATTGACACTAGTAGAAGCTGAATTACTTGTACCAACAATTGGCATTTTCACTAGTGAGAACTGAATTGGTGATAGTAATAATTAATATTGTGACAACTGAGTAGGTCAAAAAAATGCACAAGCAGGATTTACATGAGCAATGAGGAAACTTGTGGTGAAAAAAGCGACATTTATTAAACACAGCCTTATTAACTAAAAAAAAGATTATTAGAAAGAATAATAAAGCAGTTAGGCTAGTATTACTGAAAAAGTAGTTATAGTTTGCTCAACAAACCTGAACTGAACCTGAGAAGAAAACTGTCAAACAATGAACTGTAAAATCATTACAAGCTGCACCTGACAGCTTTCTGTTAAAATGTCTAAATGCACATTTGCCAGCATTTACCTCAGTATTCACAGAACAATTCAGTATTCAACTGCATCTGAAATGAGGGTTTATGGCTGATTTTACTGATCGAAGGCCAAGTGCTTTAAAACATTTCACATCGTAAAAAGAAATTTTGCTGTTGTTTGTGTGGAGACACAAATCCACCAGTTTCATGTGGCCTTCAGAGTGCTTCCCTGCCAAACATCTGTTTATGTGATACAAAATGAAATGATCCTCTCTTTTTTTGGAATAATCCACTTTTTGGTGTTCCTGCTCATGTTCAGTGTAGACCAGGGCCACACACAGTACAACTCAAGTCAAGTCAAATTTATTTCAAGAGCTCATTTAATGAAACAAAAAATGAGCTGAAGCACTGTACAGCTAAAAAGCAACCCATAGAAATGTAGCTGAACACAGGGTTAGAGCACACTAAGAAGATGATGTCATGGAGTCAAGCTCTACTTGCATTGAATGTCAATGGGAAGAGATGGGTTTTCAACAGTGACCGTATTTGAAAAGGTAAACCATTCCAGAGATGTGTAGCAGCCACTACAAAAGGGTTAATCACTTCTGTTCTTTCACCTAGTGCACCTCAGTGAAGTGGCCACTACTAAATATGACACTCCTCCATTAAAAAACTAACACAAACAAACAAAAAAGAACTCCTTCACTTGGTTGCAATGAAAAAACTTTTTTTTAGTTTGATCCAGCCAAGATGTTGCTCTTGATGTTTTGCAGCTCAATATGTTTCGGATTATATGCACATTGGACAAGTCTGCACCTCAAAAATATAAAAAATATAACTTTGAGGTGTAAAATGATCTTATATGATCCTATATGAAAATAAAAAATGGCCAAGATTCCGTGGCAGTACAGGAAGCACTGCGTCCTGTCTGCATTAAGGCAGAAAGACAGAGTGTGAGGGTCATGTGCACTGCATGTCTACAGGAAGGTAGAGTTCAGATCCTATTATAAGCCTGCAAACAACTGCCTTTCTATGAGATACAATCTTTCCTCCACTTTAAATACAATGTAGCTTCTTGTCTGGTCTGGGACTGTCTAGCGTTGCATTTTGTACACGCATTCATGTCCATAGGATGAACTGTAATAACCTTGTGTTGTCCAGTACATTGTACACAGTATGACTTAATACTTCCGTTCCCATCAGCTTCAGTTGTGTGTGTTTGCTGCTGAGATGTGGAGCATGATAAACATTATACCTGCTACACATCATTATGCCAACTTTGCTGTTGTGAGCAAGTGTTTAGCTCAAAGCGTTGCCTCACAGAGCTGCTAACATGGGTTTTAGTATTAATATCTTTGACAACAAATGTAATGGCTCTCAGTTCCAGTCCCATCCTATTGACGAAGTAAATCCTTTAAAACAGTTCACAAATGCTGGAAACACTTCAAAAATACTTAGCAATTTCACAAAACATCAGAGTACTACAATTTTTAGCAAATGTAACTCAAACAAGACGACATTGTGCATTTAATGAAGACAGTTTTCAGAGACAGATGGAGTTTTCTGGCATGGGAGTCAAAATAAAGTACTGTGAGTATACATGTTAACTTGTCACCCAGTGTCAGAGTGTGGCTTACTGATGTGTTTTTAAATTATAATATATGCATTATATATTATAAACACACCGATACATACTTGTTTGTAGGATCAGGTCACTGCTGTTTCTAGTCTGCACATGCATTTACTGTCATTAAGAAAATCTTTAATCACCAAACTTTAAATTACCAGAAAATATGTCTTTTTTCATGAGCTGAAACAAAAGCTAGCTTCAAAGTACAGATGCAGAGGGCTGTGCAATTTCACAGAAACTGCTCTTTCAGTCAGTTGCTGACATTCTAAGACAGACTCAGGAGGCGGTTAAGTAGAGGCTGCCTTTTAGATGCTCCAGTCTTTTTTTCAGCTTAAAACAGGAGGAATAATGGTTAGAGAAAGACAGTCTCTCTCTCTCTCTTAATCTTGATCCTACTCCTTTCCTTGACCTGTCTCTCTCCCTTCCTCACCAACTCCCTGTATTTGTCTGTGTAAGATGGATTTGTAGGTATTTTCCAAGATTTGATAGTAGCTCTAATGTAGAAGACATTTAGTTGCAGGGCTCTGTTAGCCAGTTTCTCACTCTCTCTCTCACTTTTTTCTTCTAGTGCTCCAGGGCATTATGGATTACAGGCCCCAGACACTGACAGTCTGAGGTAAACCTCTTGGATATCTACAGGAAGGGGCAGTGGAGGTCATGGTTAGTTAGTGAATGAGAGAGTGAGTGAGTGTGTGTGTCTGTGTGTGCGTGTATGTGATCATAACTGTCATTGTTAAGATGATAAAGAGATAACGTTTGAATTTTATGTGCTTTTGCTGATTCCAGATTAGATCTCATTCTAAAGTTTTAAAATGGTTATTACTATTAGCAAACATTGTTCCAATAATTATGTATTTACTTTAGGACTGTGTGGGTCCTGCATTTTGCTTTTAGTAGGTCAGTGTGAACAGAAGTAAAAACAAGAAAGAAAACTGAAAATTTCTGAAACCTCGGCACCAATTCTAATTCAGCCTGATCCCAGCCTCCATTTCGTGGTTGAGGTCGATGCATCGGACACTGGGGTGGGGACAGTCCTGTCCCAGCGATCTTCCTTAGGCAACATATTGCATCCTTGTGCGTTCTTCTCCTGATGCCTTTCCCTGGCTGAACGGAAGTATGACATTGGGAATTGTGAGTAATTGGCCGTTAAACTGGCACTTGAGGAGTGGAGACACTGGCTATAGGGAGCCAAGCAGCCATTCATCATGTGGACGGATCATAAAAACCTCGAGTCCATCAGGTCTGCCAAGAGGTTGAAATTCCGCCAAGCATGCTGGACCCTGTTCTTCGGATGTTTCCATTTCTTCCTGACATATTGCCCTAGGTCTCAAAATGTCAAATCTGATGCCGTCTTGAGGCAGTTTTTGGTGGAGGAGTCCCCTGGTGAGCCCGTCTCCATCCTGCCCAAGACCTGCATGGTGGCATCACTCTCCTGGGAGGTTGAGTCCCAGGTTCGTCAAGCCCAGAACCAACAACCTGACCCAAGTAACGGCCCTCCTAACATCCCGTTTGTTCCTTACTCTGTCTTTTTCCAGGTTCTGCAGTTGGCCCACTCCTCTTGACTGACCTGTCACCCTGGGACCCCTAGAACCTGAGGTCCCTAGTAAATCACCAAAAATTTTGGTGATTTACTAGGGACCAGGACACTTGGGAGTTCATTGCAGCCTGTTTTGTGTGTGCCCAATAAAAGAGACCTCTAATCAGCCCAGTGCTGGTCTCCTCTAGGCCTGGTCTCCTCATATTTCATCACTGGACTTCCCCTATCCAATGGAAATGCAGCCATTCTCACTGTAATTGACCGTTTTTCTAAGTCTGACGCCAGATCCTGGATCCAACCCTTATAAGGGACTTCAACTGGCAGCATCCTGATCATCTTAATACTGTCTCGCCTGCTACCTCCACCTCCATGTAGTGTCAACCTTTTCCCTGTTTTCTCTCCCACTCCCTCCTTTTCCCTTCTCCCTCAGGTGGGCGTGAGTGATGTGCTTGTGGAATGTAGGTAGGTGCAGGTTATTGGATAATCACCTGAGTGAACACAGCCGTGGTGGGGAGTGGTCGTTCCTGAGACTCATCAGCTCTCTCCACATAAGCCTGGCTCAGACCACTGCACGACACTGGGCCGTTGAATAACTCAGTCAGTCAACTCAGGTCATTGTTCTGCTTACCAGCTTTCTGTTCTGCTTCATGGTTCTAACTTGTTGTTTTCTCTTTGCTCCAGGCCATGATCACCCCTGCCAAGATCCTGCCTGTCTGCCTGCCTCATCTGCCTACCACTGAGCTTCAGCTCTCACCTTCCATTCTGTATATTATACTGTATATTTTGTTATTTCACAGTGTTGCATTGCTGCTTCCCTCATTCCTAGTGGCTGTTTGGATTCTATTTTCCTGTGTTTCTTGCGGTTTTCCTGTTTGTCTCTGTGTATGTGTGCCTATCACTGGCTGTGGCTCCCTGCAGACTCCTGGCTGCCAGTTTACCAAAACACCTGGATCTTATCACATCATTAAGCCACTGCAATACTTAAACCTTGGTCCTGCTCTTTGCACTTTATCAGATTGTTCAGTCTGCCAGGTGATACTAACACAACAACCAGCTGAGTCCAGGAGTCTGTTGCTCCTTGTGTTTGGCCATCCTGTCAAATCTGTCTTTCTCTGTGCTTCAGGATTCTCGTTGCCTCGTATTACCTGCCTGCTCTGTTTAAGCCTAGCTGTCACCAGTTACTCAACTCATTCTTCCCTCTATTGGCTTGACAGCTACCACTCCATGCTCCACACCTCCACTCCCTCACCTGTCTCTCCCTTCTTGTCAGATCTACTCAGTCTCTTTACGCTAACCCTCAGCTCCCCTCTTCTCCTCTGCTTCTCTGAGCAAATTAAACTGTGTCTGAATCCTGCTGCTTGCGTCCTAAAACATGATTGCTTTAATAACATGTAACTTTGCAATACCTCACTTTAATGTTGCAGCTGGTGGACATGAGACACATTTTAACTAGTTTATATAAGACATTACTTTCATATATGCGATGCATTGTGTGTGTTGAATTTTTAAAAAAATGTCATTTAAAATCTAGAGAATCCTGAACGTGCTACAATAAATAGCATAATGTGTGTGATCACAGGACGACCTTAGCCAACTTTTGGTATTTAAAGCTCACTTTCCAAACATCAAATTCAGAAAGATAGTCATAATACACACTTACTGACTGTGGTGATCTTAATGAACATGCAATTATCTCAGGAAATGCAACTGCATGTGTGACCTACAAAAATAAATAGGAGTGATAAGTCATCTTGCAGCTATTTGTACCTGAGGGAGAATCCTGTGTTGGAAGAACACAGTGATCCTGTTAAGGTGTCACGTCAATTATTTTGTCCCAGGTGATAAAAATACAGTACATACCGGTAGACGATCTGCAGCCAACTACTACAAAGACACAAACATGGGAGAGGTGCCAGTGACATGTCTGCCAGCGTCAGGAAGAATTACCCTTCTAGATTATACAAAATTCTAAATGCACAAAACCACAAACAGTGCTGTGGTGTGTGTGTGTGTGTGTGTGTGTGTGTGTGTGTGTGTGTGTGTGTGTGTCTGTGTGTGTCTGTGTGTGTGTGTGTGTGTATGAGAGAGAGAGAGAAAGAGAGAGAGAGAGACAGAGAGAGCCTCAGGCTGATAACCTCCCGTCACCTTTTCCCACATATATTATATACCTTAAGACACTTAAAAACATGTAATGAACACATGTAATTGACAATTATTAGCAGTAGCAATTACACTTCTTATCACCACACTGTGCTGCACCTCAGAAGACTTTGGCGTGTGATAAGGCCTCAAAAAAATGTTTTTCCCATTTCTTTGAGGGACTAGTTTCAGCAGAATCTTTATCAAATGAAGCATCATACTACCAGACAAAAAGATCATTCTCACTGTCCTTGCAGTCCATCAAATATTTTAATACATTTCTATCCTTAAAAACCTCAAAGGTGAGACCCCTTTAGAACATGGAGTAACAAATGCTATTATTGACTTAGCTTTTTTATTAGAATTCAAATTAATGTTAGAATTAGAAGCTTTATTGTTATTACAATCAAGTGCAGTTCAATAACACAAGAAATTCCATAGGCACTGTCTGAGTCAAATGTGTGTAAGACAAAATTACAGTCTTTTAAAAGACATGTTCAAAGAAGAGATAAAAACAATATAACATTTTTAAAGAACTATCATGTAAAAGGTCAGTGCTAAACATGCAGCAGAGATAGCAGATATATTATAGAGCAGAGCTTGCATATAAACAGTGTAAACAGTCCACTCGGCTGTCCTCCAGCAGTGTGAGTTTGTGTGTGTTTGAGTGCGGTTGTGAAAGTTGGAGGTGGAAGGTTTGGCCATGCCACAGTTGTCTTTTAGTCTCATTGTACGTGTGTGTACTGTCCTGTATTGCTTGCCAGAGGGGAGTGGCTGAAGTGGTGGTGGGCCAGCTGTGTCAGGTTAGAGGCAATGTTGGGGACTCTTTTCTCCATTTTATACATGTACAGAAGTGATTGTGTATCGAGCTTTAAGACCTGGAAAATGCAGGGTATATCGCTTTCCTGCTCATTTGAACTGTAGAAATGACAATTTCATGTTATCAAAGGCTCCACTTTTTCACTCATGGCAGACTGTACATGGTGATGTATGACCTTGAAAATAAGGTCTCTAGAGGGCTTCTGTTTGGTTGTTACTTTGCTGTGAATTTTTACCATAGAGCTGCAACAGAGGCCTATGTGCCATATTAAAATTAAACTGCGTTCCCAGGAAAAAAATCACAGAAAACTTTTTATTTTGTTTTCAATCTCCCTAACTCCTGTTGAGCCTGCCTTAGCAGAGAGGGGAGGGGAAAAGATAATGGTAGAGAGAGGAAAACAGAGCAGGACAAAAACGAGAAGAGAAGGAAAGTGGAAAGTGGGCTAACAGATTGTGCAAGATATAGTACTGAGCAAATGAGACAAAGAGCCTAGACAAACCAAAAAGTCTATGGAGATGAACCTGTTAGTGAACCTGGAGAGGAATCTGTGCAGTACAGAAAGTAGAGAAAGAGAGATAGAGATGAGAACCAAGACAGAACAGAACAACAATCAAGACTGACTCCTTCATTTTGTGTCTGCAAGCTTGATTAATGCTTGAACTGGACTAGTTGCTTGAACTGTCTGTAAGTTCATTGTTGACAATGTAGAATCTGAAATTAATTTAACATTTTTGATATTGTCTAACATAATTTTGAATGGTATTGGACATATATAGCACCTTTTAACTTCAGCTAGGTTCTATGAAAAACATTTTACACTGTGTTTCTGTTTCATCCATTTACACACACATTCGCACACCAAGGGTGGTGGAGCTGCCATGTAAGGTGCTCACCTGGGATTGGGAGCAACTTAGGGTGGTTGCCTAAGGATGATTCAGCACATGGACAGGTTGGGGGTCGGGGGATTAGTGGATGACCTGCTCAACCACCTGAACCACAGTACTTTTCCACTGGTAGCACTGGTGCAACCAGCTTTCTCAGCAGGTCACTCCAGCATGAGATGTTATTATTTATATTATTTATTTATTTTTGTAATAGCTAACCTTGCATGCTGATGGACAGTTGTTGTAAAATCCCTCTCCTGTCATTGATTTAATCCCTCTGTATTTCAAAGTTACATATTTAGAAGTTTTCTAACTTGAAAAAATCCCTTCCAGCCTTAAAAAGGCTTAGATGTAACACTACACCATTGCTCTGCTGCCTGCCTCTCCACCCACCCATCCACCACTCACTGCAGTACAAGCACACCATGTCACTTAAAACTCTGTTCACTGTCAGAACTAAAACAGTCTGTTAAAAGATTTGTTATGTATGAAACCCCAGAGGGGTGAATCCATGTTTGTGAAACTGTCAGCAGTACACTGCAGTTTCAGAACAGAAGTACTTAACTTTGGTGCTGACTGCTCATTGTGCTCATTGTGTGTTTTCTAGCATGTCAAAAATACCAAATGGACATGTTAGCAGAGTAAAACGGATTTTCACTGGAGGGAGGCTTTGTTTAATTACACCAGCTTTGCAGTGATGTAAAGACTACTGGACATGGCTGGACAGGCCTTGCTGTTGGTATAGGTTTGATTCACATTCAGCCTGATTTTCTCCATCAGTGTGCTTTGAGATTTAAATTTTGTCAACAGCCATTTTTCTTTTGCTCTGTTATAAGCACTGTTAAACTTTGTGACTATTTTATTCTCCTCAGTGAAGCAGCTACTGTCATCTGACCGCTGACCCTTCTCCATCACCTTCTGCTTTTTTTCTACAAGTCTGCTCATCTTTTCACATCTGATGATGAATGGCATTGACCTACAAGCACTTCAAAAGTAAAAATCTCTGGTTACATGTGTCATCCTTCAGTGGAATCAGCACTTTGTACAGTTTATTGACATGATCAAAAAAACAACATGCTGAGTAAAGATTTTGTAGCAATAACAAGCAACAACAAGATGGTCCTCTCCACTCACTGACACACAAGCCGTCCTGCCAAGTCGGTGGCATTGTGGTAGCAAAAAAGCAGAGTTATTATACACCTCTGAAAAGATGCCACGCTCTAGACCTCAGTGCCTTCACTTTGGACGCAGTGATATGCATGTCAGATTAATCAGGATTTAAATTAAACAGATCATTGGTCACTTGAATGCAGTTTGAATGGTATTTAGAAACAAAAGCCAGTTTGAAATTTTCTCATAATAGTGCTGTTGCTCATATTGTAAATTAAATTATTACACATGAAAATGAAATGGGGCTAAAAGAAACTTTAACCAATGTGTATTTTAGACTTTTTCAGCAAATGGCTGGATAACTGCACACTTTAAACAGTTAACAGAGGGGAAAGAGCTGATAATGAAAAGGTTATGTCCAACTGTGTAAAAAATGCACTTTAAAATTCAAGCAAGTATGACATTTAAAGAGAAGAAAAAGAATTTGGAGGAAATGATCACTTTTTGTACAATTGGCAGACCCGTTAGTTTAAGATGAATGAACAAGTGACTTGGACAGATTTTCCAGCATGTATGCACACACACTAGCAGCAGTATGGAGACGATAGACAGACAGACGAGTCTTGCTGCTGCTGGTTCGCCTGGTTCCCACAGCCTGTCCATGGAAACCTGCGGAGGGGAAAATATTTGGCTTAGAGGCCTGGAAGACAGAGCGGCAGAACCCAGTCAACCTCAGACCTGGTCCAAGCCAGGACAGCAGAGAGAGGGAGCAGCCTCAGGGCAAATTCCAGGCTGCCTGAGCAAGAAGCAAATATTTTTGCCAAAACCTGACAGGATTCTGTGGACTAGGATTAGGGAGGCTGAATTTCATACATAATTGGTCGGGCAATGCTCGAACTCCTTGTTCAAAATGTATTTAGTAATTTAGCGGTCACATACTGAGCAATTTAGTGTTTTGATGAGTGTCTGTGCCCAGGTTCAACTCAGATGTGGACCAACGTCTATTCAGCGAGTCAAGCTCACTTTCTCAGCTGTAACTCGAGGTTGGCTTATCCGCTGTGAAAACCTCGCCAGTCTTTCTCACACTGATTCCAGAATTTAACATAGCATTTTATTAGTTTCTTGTCAGGTTTGTTTGTTCAGTCAGGCAGCCTTGATACACCACACAGAGAATTTTCCAACTATTTTCCAATAAAGAGAAAAGTAGACAGAAAGACAAAAACAGTCAACTGAGTGACCTGATGATTTGCCATCCAAATGTGACAGCCAATGATGACATGTAAGTCTCAGTGTCAGCTAATCCTAAAATCGAATGGTGTCGAGTGACACATTTGTCAAAACACATACAGAAATATTGAAATGTAACAGTCCACATTCCAGTATACTCGGTTTTCTTGACACACCATCCAGCAGTACAGCATGTCAGTCAAATCAAACACTTCTAGTGCATGCCAGAAGCTCAGGTCCAACTCGTAATGTGATACTGCAATCATTAAATACTGGACTTAAGTATTGTGTGGAGGATTTTGGGAATAAGGGAAAATGGTTAAGGTATTTATCATAGAGGTGGTCTGCTTTAGCATGACTCTGAGTTTAAGAGTAATAGACCAGGGTGCCTAAAGAACGCTTAAAGAGCAGAGAGAGTGCCACAAAGCCGCAAAGGAATGCAGGCTGAGGAGCTGGGCTGATCTCTTATATCATGTTAGTGAAATGAATTCACAATGTTTTCATACTCAGGGTTTAAATTTACCACTAAGCTGCTTGGTTAGTCAGTGCTGCTTTATATTCATTACATTCTTCCAGTTACATCACCTTTACAGTCAAAAAACTGATAACATAAGACAGAGTGATGCAGACAATTTATAAAGATTGATACAAGTGAGAATAGCCCTTGAATATTAAATCATGTCTATCTGTGTTATATCAGTCAATCAATCAATCAGTCTATCTATCTATCTATCTATCTATCTATCTATCTATCTATCTATCTATCTATCTATCTATCTATCTATCTATCTATCTATCTATCTATCTATCTATCTATCTATCTATCTAGTACAGTGAAAAAATATTTACAGAAATCTTCTATTTTTGCATTTTTCTCACACTTAAATGTTCCAGATCATCAAACTAATATTTATATTTATTGAATATTAGACAGAGATAACCCACAAAACAGTTTTTAAATTATGGTTTATTGAAAAACTATTAAAAACCTATGTCACCTCAGTGAACAAGTAATTGCTCTTCTGAACCTAATAACTGCTTGGACCACCCTTGGCAGCAACAACTGCAGTTAAATGTTTGTGACAGCTTGTGATCAGTCTTTTACATTGCCAGGGAGGAATTTTGTCCCACTCTTCTCTGCAGTTTAAATTTGACCACATTAGATGGTTTTCTAGTATGAACTGCCCTTTTAAGGTCTTGCCACAGCATCTCAACTGGATTCAAGTCCAGACTTTGACTCAGCCAATCCAAAACCTTACTTTTGCTCTTTTTGAGCCACTCAGAGATGAACTTGCTTGTGTGCTTTGGGTCTTTGTCTTGCTGCATAAACCATTAGTACTTCAGCTTTAGGTCATGAACTGATTGGTGGATATTCTCTAGGAGGATTTTCTGATAGAGAGCAGAATTCATGGCTCCATCAATGATGACAAGTCATCCAAGTCCTGTGGAAGCAAAGCAGCCCCAAACCATCACACTACCACCACCATGTTTACTGTTGGTGTGAGGTTCTTCTGGTGGAATACAGTATTAGCTTTACACTGGATGTAACAGACCCATGTCTTCCAAAAAGTTCCACCTTTTACTCATCAGTCCACAGGAGATTATCCCAGAAGTCTTTGGGCTCCTCGAAATATTTTTATTGATAAAATGCCAGTCAAGCCTTTATGTTCTGTTTGGTCAGTAGGGGTTTGCAGCTCTCCCATGGATGACATTTTCACCATGGCATCCATGGGAGAGCTGCAAGGCACAGTGTCTTCCTTATTGTGGAATCATGTAGATGGACCTTAACTGAGTCCAGTGAGGTCTGCAGATCTTTTGATATTCATCTGGGTTCTTTTATGACTCCTGGATTAAATGTCGACGCGCACTAGGAGAAGTGTTGGTGGTTGGTCCACTCCTGGGAAGGTCCACCACTGTTCCATGTTCCTCCATTTGTGGATAATGTCTCTCACTGTGGTTCTCTGGAGTCCCAGAGCCTCAGCAATGGCTTTGTAACCCTCTCGACTGATGGATGTCAATGACTTTGTTCCTCATCTGTTCTTGAACCTCTTTAGAACGTGACATCATGTGCTGCTTTTTCAGACCCTTCAGCTACTTCACAAAACCACACAGGTTCTATTTAGTGATGTTTAGATTCAACAAGCCTGGCAGTGATCATATGTGGGTGTGGATGGTGAGACTGAACCCGAATTGTCAAATGAATTTAGTAATATGGTAGATTGGTAACTGAGCTGACATATTTATGCATCACAAAAATGTAAAAGTAGAAGATTTATGTTGGGGGCAAAGATATAAGTGCAATATGTATATGAAATACACTACCAATATCATTTCATAAAGCCATTTCTGTTTGTAGGAGACATAATATACAATGTTTTCTAGGGAAAAAGATAATAAAATGCTCAAAAGCCTGAATTCCTGAATTTTTGGAGTCAACTTTCTAAAAACTATGTAAACATTATTTGTCTCAGTATAGAACAGAAATGCTCCTAGTGTAAAAATGTAAAGGTGAATGATCTCTGCAAAGTCCATGGTTAACTGCATATTTCATTCTGATATTTCTGATGCAGCCACTTTGTCATGCACCAGGATGTGTGGGGTGGCCGTGGATCAGACGGTAGAGTGGGTTCACCAATCATAATTTTGAAGGTTTGATCTCCACTGAGTGAAATACACCCTTGGAATGCAAATCTATTGTAGTCTGTGCTAGCCTAAAAAAGTTGCTTTAATTTTTAACATCTTATGTCCGGCAGTTCTGTGGCATTCTATATCATGTTGTCAAGCTGAGATCAGAACCACAACACAGAACCAGTTTATGTGCGGAGTGTTTCATTTAGATTTATATATTTAATCTGGGAGACATCCCGGAGGGCTGGACTATGAAGTGAGGTTAGCGGGTTAGCAGGTATGTTGAGCCTAAAGTCAGATTTTTCAGTGTCACAGTGGTGGCTCTCTTTTAACCTGCTTGATCTCCATGGCAACTTATGCTGTGGAGCTAACCTGGCTCAGAGCAGGTTCTGTTCAAAGTTTGGGATTTAAGTTGGCTGGGAGAAGCATTTCCCTTTATACAAATCATTTCCTGATGATTCTCTCTGAGTGATACAGATTCTCAGGGGATTTCTGAGGAAATATGTTATATCTGTAGACCTGTTGAGCTGTATGTTGCTCAAACACTGAATGAGGTAATTCAGTTCCTGTCTCACACACTGTATACGTTGCGTTGTCACGGAATCCAATATGTATTCAGCTGGTGTTGCAGCACAATATAATGTTTAAATATATGAAGTTTAAAGTTTAACAGCTCTGTGCAGCTGCCAGTTAGAAATCAGTAGAATAAATATATTAACACACAATTAATAGTTTCCTACCAGCATTCCTGTCTTGCATCATTTACAGTAGCAGCACTCTTTAACATCAGCTATTTTTATATTCCTTGTTGTTCTTTATTATATCAACCTGTTGACTGAAGTAGGTGACACTCCATCACTCCATTTTGTGCAGAAGAAGAGTCTGAAATCTGAACTAATAAACAACAAAATTAAATCTTGTTCTTCATTTATCTGTCCATTTTTCATCTCAGATTCATCTTGACATTGGTAGGGAATCACAGGAAATGGAACAACTGTTAAAGATAGGCTGGGAACCCATGTGCAGAACACAGACTCAGGCAAGGCAGAGCTAAACCAAAGATAATTTATTAAAATATTTAGGCAAACCTAAGAGTCAGTAGAGAGCAGAGGTTGAACATCAAGGAGCAGGAACTGAGACACGGCAGGCAGGAGATCCGAGGTGAGGCTGGGACGAGGGAAGTCCAGAGAGAGATTCCACTGTGGAAGGACGTAGACAGATGCAAGAGGGACGTCAGGTACTCTGTGGACGATGAGACAGGATTCAGTTATGGCAACGACAGAAATCCTGAGAATGTAGAAATGGCTGGAATAAGACTCACTGTGTGACTGAGTCTACAAACTGCTGACTAGTAGAGGTCTGAACCAGGCTTTGAAAGCAATTTGCGCTCCGCAACAGCTTCCCTCTTCAGTCAACAGCAGAGCAGTGAGCGCAGGAACACTACTAGTTTCCCAAAGTATGTGTCTGTCAGGACATACTGCTTTTTGTTTCTTCCCTTCACTCTCCATGTCTCATCTTCCATTTAAATGAGCTTCTCATGTACATTATATTACCAAAAGTATTTGCTCACCCATCCAAATGATCAGAATCAGGTGTCCTAATCACTTGGCCTGGCCACAGGTGTATAAAATCAAGCACCTAGGCATGCAGACTGTTTGACAAACATTTGTAAAAGAATGGGTCGCTCTCAGGAGCTCAGTGAATTCCAGCGTGGAACTGTCATAGGATGCCACCTGTGCAACAAATCCAGTCGTGAAATTTCCTCGCTCCTAAATATTCCACAGTCAACTGTCAGCTTTATTATAAGAAAATGGAAGAGTTTGGGAACAACAGCAACTCGGCCACCAAGTGGTAGGCCACGTAAACTGAAGGAGAGGGCTCAGCGGATGCTGAGGCGCATAGTGCAAAGAGGTCGCCCACTTCCTGCACAGTCAATTGCTGCAGAGCTCCAAACTTCATGTGGCCTTCAGATTAGCCCAAGTACAGCATGCAGAGAGCTTCATGGAATGGGTTTCCATGGCAGAGCAGCTGCATCCAAGCCGTACATCACCAAGTGCAATGCGAAGCGCCGGATGCAGTGGTGTAAAGCACGCCGCCACTGGACTATAGAGCAGTGGAGACACGTTCTCTGGAGTGATGAATCAGGCTTTTCCATCTGGCAATCTGATGGACCAGTCTGGGTTTGGAGGTTGCCAGGAGAACAGTACATTTGGGACTGCACTGTGCCAAGTGTGAAATTTGGTGGAGGAGGAATTATGGTGTGGGGTTGTTTTTCAGGAGTCGGGCTTGGCCCCTTAGTTCCAGTGAAAGGAACTTTGAATGCTTCAGGATACCAAAACATTTTGGACAATCTATGCTCCCGACCTTGTGGGAACAGTTTGGAGCGGGCCCCTTCCTCTTCCAACATGACTGTGCACCAGTGCACAAAGCAAGGTCCATACAGACATGGATGACAGTCTGGTGTGGATGAACTTGACTGGCCTGCACAGAGTCCTGACCTGAAACCGATAGAACACCTTTGGGATGAATTAGAGTGGAGACTGAGAGCCAGGCCTTCTCGACCAAAATCAGTGTGTGACCTCACCAATGCACTTCTGGAAGAATGGTCAAATATTCCCATGAACACACTCCTCAACCTTGTGGACAGCCTTCCCAGAAGAGTTGAAGCTGTAATAGCTGCAAAAGGTGGACTGACATCATATTGAACCCTATGGGTTAGGAATGGGATGGCACTTAAGTTCATATGTGAGTCAAGGCAGGTGAGCAAATACTTTTGGTAATATAGTGTATGTATTCTGAATTGAACAAATGGAAATAACTTGTGACCTTCCTTATCTTTAAGTAATCCATGATTCCACTTAGTCTTGGAGTCTCCAGAAAGTCAGTCCCACCAATGTAAACAAACCAGTGTGTGGATGAATAAGCAGGGTGATAAAGACAGCTGACAGGTGTCCCCAGATAGTGATGTCCTCCTGCAATTAGCAAAATTGTCATTCCTGGTGGATATTGTGTGTGTTTAAAATTATTAATGTATAACCCACAGTTATGAAAAACTGCTGGCAGCGTACACTTGTCACCCCAGTATACATTAACCACACTCTGTTTTGTAAGACTCATCTGATTTCCCACTCTCATTTGTCAAAAAAGAAGCCAAGATAGCTGCAATAATGGAAAATACACCAGATTAAAACAAACAGGTCTTCTTTTAAGAGTTTTTTTTTGGCATTTTACACCTTTATTAGATAGGACAGTGGATAGAGTTGGAAATGGGAGAGAGTATGGAAAGATGTGGTAAATGCCCAAGGTCGGAATCGAACCCAGGACATGCCTCTGCACTTGGGCCATGTGACATAGCCATTAGGCTATCAGAGGGAACCATCTTTTAAGAGTTTAACATACCAAGGTACAGTGACATGATGTTTTTCCTGCTGTAATATTGCTTGATTTCATGATTGGACAAAAATAAAGCTCCTGACAGAGCCTGAGGATTGATTTTAATCATGTCATCAACATCTACCTCCGTGGAGACTGCAGTGCACAGCTACACATCCTGGTCATCCTTAGTCATCTCTCACAGGGTGTCAGTCAGCTGTAGTTTTTAACAGATGCACCTGGTAAACGCTGCCTGTCCACAACACAGTAAAGCTTTGGTGTGTCTCCACCCTCCTCCAGACCTCTGACCAATAACCTCTTGGCCCTGACCAGGATCTGTAACTGCTGCTGCGCCTCCTGCTTCCCTACTGACGATCACCTGTTTCCTACAGGCTAAGAAGGCCAGCGGTCCTTCATCCTGTGGATCTGACAAAGGCTGCACGGATGCACGCCAGTGTCCACACACAGAGACAGGCTTTGGTGTGTCCCAGTATTTAGTTTGTCAAATGCAGTATGCCAAAAGTACTCAGATGCCTTAAAACATCCAGTTGAACTTTGCGATTTGAAAGCCAGCATGCATTTCTTTTCATTCTGACCCACAAATATCTGCATAGATAGATCACATACATCATGGTGTCACCCAAACAACCTTGAGCCCCAGAGAGCTCACAGACAGATGACAGCTCATTTTACAATACAGACTGTGACAGAGAAAATTTAAGGCACAATATTATGACCAAGTAGTTTGCCCAATTGTATGCATACTACCTAAAACAGTATATACTTTGTAAGGGCAGCTGTAAGGCTTTTTTTATTTCTGATTTTAAAAGAAAAATCCTGATCATGTAATACTGATGTCGTATAGTTTGGGTTATAAACTTAAAATTCAAGAAAGAAAGCCAGAGTTACATTGTAGGGATGTGGAGGATGAAAGTTGTTGGCATCTGGTAGTATGAAGAAGCCAAGTCTAACATTTCATGTACAGACTTTGGTCTTGTGTGGTGTCCTGGCTCTATCACATCTGCACCATAGTTTAATGTGAACTGGAACTGTTTCAGAAGAGCGTCTTCAAATCATACAAAGCTCATCTCATTTCACTAATTTCAGCCTCCCTGACTCCTCAAACCTCGGTTTTCCGGCTCGTGACTCAGAAATCAATCTTGCTGCATCACAACAAAGGATGTCTCCTTTCCTAAAATGCAAACTGAAGATCAAAGATTGAAGATGAAGGAGGCTGCTGGAGAAGCTATGAATGAGGACCTCAGCTGTGACATAAAAGATGCATGACACATAGCTGGAATACACAAAACTATGTCAGCAGCAGGACAGACACATGTGTGTATTTGATGTATTAATAATGTTAATATATTGTTACGTAGTGAAAGCTTCCCAAATCACGACGGAGGCTCGGCTGTCTTTGTTGAACATTACTGTTCCACTTTTATTTTACAGAACGGAGGCCTGAACTTGCCGTTTCGCTGTCTTAGTCAAACTCAAAACAACATCGTAGCACAGTTCCGGTTAGACACCTTCACAATAAAACACTTCCGGTTCACCAAAATAAAGCATTAGTGGCGCCTTTACGATATCTCATCAAACTATTGCAATAATATACAACCATGTGAAACTCAATTAATAATCATGCAAACCGATACACTCATAACAACAAAATGCAAGTAAGTCACAACATATATGTCACTCCTTATTCGTATAGTAGTACTTTGAGTGCCACAACTATTTTGTACTTTACACTGCACATGTCTGAAAAATCAAAAATCTAAGTATGTGACATCTGTACATTCTTGTCACATTCTGCCGTGTTGTGACTGAATTATAAGTAAAAATATATGCTCTAGATTTTCATGAACACTGTTCTGCTCATCTGACACAGAGCTTTAAACTGTGAGGTGAGGATGTCTCATTTTGTAATAACCTGCTAGCTTGACTCCTCTCTCCTCATATCAACTCCTCACTTCCTCCGCTCAAATCTCTGCTGGGAGGGACTAAGATGTGTGGAGAGCAGTTGAGGAAAGGAATCGAGGATGTGCATTTAGTAAAGTGAGATTAGGTGATAGATTGTGTATTTATTGCCGCAGACTATTGACAGAATAACACTGACCTGATGTTGACTTCTGGCCCTCTGAAACCTGTGACATCTCCAACTTTTGTGCATAAATGAAAGTCAAATTTGAACAGCTAGCTTGGTGAATACAGTGTTATCATGTCTGATAGAATGAAGTGACAAGATAAGAAAATAAATTAGAGTCACCATTAACAGTGTTTCCCTTTAAACCTTGCATCAAACCATGAATGCAACAGTAATTGCCTTAGACTTACTGTGTGTATCTTTTTGTGTATGTCTTGTTTCCCCTGTCACTGAATCATCAGAGGGCATCACAACATGAGCTGCAGCCTATACCAATGATTTTTTTTAGCTTAAAGGAGAGCTTTATTGTTACTTTGGTTTGAATGCAGTTTAACCAAAAGTTTTTTTGCGGGCTACAGTATGAGTAAGTCTCTTCTGTTTGCTTGAGGACGTGCTGTGGACACTGAGCCAGGAGGACAGCACCACGGCTGAAGGGTGTTAACCGCTGCTGCTCATCACTTCAGCCGGGACACTAAGTGAGCTCATTGACTGTAACCTGTGAAGCCATCATCATTTCATCATCTTCATCAACGTCATTCCTGTCAGCACTCCTCAGGGAGAATGGTCAAATCAACTCCACATGAGCTCACTGCTGTGCCTACACGTGACACACGGAACAAAGTATCACACTGTAAATCCACTGCACGTATCCACTCACATTCTGCTGCCCAGCGTGTAATATTTGAAAGAACTTTTTAACTCTAAAAAATGCATGTTTTCACTGTTGCCAGGGGGACCAAGGCTCAAACACGAAGAGGGGAGTTTGACACACACTTAATTTCTCTCCCAAGCTTACATCCTCTCTCCTCAACCACACAAACATTCATAACACGCATAAACTCAGCCGCACATTCTACACATACACCAGTGCATAACACGAGCCAGACTGGGCGCCCTCTCGGCTTCTCCAATCCCTGGAGAGTTGCAGGCGTGTCCAAGGAGGCTTTTCCAGCAGAACTCAGGGTATTTTCCAGAGCTTGCCTCCTCTCCATTAGCCTGGCTGGCCGACAAAGAGGCTCTGGCAGTAAATCCACTGCTCAGCTTGTTATGGCGCAATAGCTCTGACAACGAAGAAATGTAACAGAGCCCTGCTGCCAGACCACAGCTAACGGCTGGCTAAAGACATGAATGAGAGCCAAGAGGGGATTCCTGCAACACACACGTCACCAGAGCGGGAGTGGGAAGAGGAGAGGGACTGTGGATTGAATATGTCTGTGGGTCATTATGGATCCAGCAGTCAGAGTCTTGGCTTGCCTTTCTCAACAGTGTAGAATAGCATCGAAGACATCAAAACAATGAAAAAACACATCTCCAGGTGTAGCAGAAAACAAAAATCTAGAAAAAATATCTTTTACATTTCAGATTCTGCAAAGTAGCCACTCTTTGCCCTCACAGTTTGGTATGTTGTTGGTGTTCCCTCAACAAGCTCCTTGAGGTTGTTAAATGGAATGTTTTCCAGGTTCCAGGTGAGCCTCGCCAAAGCCTGATTCCTTGACTTCTTAATGGGTTTGAAACAGCACATGTGTTGTGGTAAGACACTGTTTGTATACAGAAAAAATGCCTATTCAGCTATAATAATGTTTTTTTTAGTGCTGTCAATCGATTAAAATTTTTAATCGCGATTAATTGCATGAATGTCATAGTTAACTCGTAATTAATTGCAAATTAATCGCACTTTTTTATCTATTCTAAATGTCCCTTGAATTATCATTTTATACAAGAAGGAGACGGAGAATTCGCGTCAGCTGTGTTTGGCCATCAAGTGGTATTACAGACTGGATATGCTACGATGAAAACTCTGTTCATACTGACAACACACACAGATAACTCTGGTCTTGTCAATCGTCATGCGGCACCCCAGGTCGCCATCACCTGGCGGAGCATCTGGATCAGCGGGACGCGGTTCGGGACGCAGAAAAGGAGCCGATAGAAAGGCGAACGAGAATATTGCTGCTGTACCACCACCAGCAGGAGATCCTGTCGGACTCCGACGGCGAACACCTCACCCTCGACCTCGCCAACCATGCCCCCCGCCCCACCCACCCCCCTGCGTTAATCTCGCGATAAAAAAATTGACGCCGTTAAAATTTATTTGCGTTAACGCGTTAATAACGCGGTATTTTTGACAGCACTAGTTTTTTTAGGTAAGAACTGCTCAAATAAAAAAAGAAAATCAACAGTCCATCACAACCCAACAAACCCTGAGATGAAACTGACTCTTTGTGAGGATTGCCCTGAGAAAGGAAGACAAGAGTTCCCTTTACTGCAGAGTAGAACTTAATTAGAGTTAGCAGCCTCACAAATCAACAATTAATAGCAGCTCAGATTAGATCAAGAGGTGGACAATCCAGCTTACTGGGCTGCTGTCCAGCTGCTCGATTGCCTGTCCTGTTCACACAAAAAGTCAGCGAACATTTCATGTTTTTTGACTGAACACTCATGACAATCTCATCTTTTTTACCTTAGGCTTGGGTCTAATTAGTCCACATGTGTGATTCTTGGTTGCAGTTGCTGTTTCTTTGTAAAAGGTGAATGGATGGTATCTGCATGTGTGGTTCCCACTATGAAGCATGGTGGAGAGCTGGTATGGTGCATGTGTATGTGTGTGTGTGTGTGTGTGTGTGTGTGTTGGGGTGGGGTGGGGTTAAAGCAGAGGAAGGTTGTGCAATAAAATATACTGCAATATTTCTTTCTTTCAGGAAGAATGAATCTCAGTCTCATGCAGTCAATGAAGCGTCACTTTGTGGTAACTTGATTCTTCACACACACACACACACACGCACACACACACGCACACACACACACACACACACACACACACACACACACACACACACACACACACACACACACACACACGCACACACACACACACACACACACAGAGTTCTATTTTCACCACTTCAGGGGACATTAAACTGACTTACATTAATTCCAGGACAGTTTCCCTGATCTTCTCCATAGGGATACTTGCCCAACCTTTACCCT
Organism: Dascyllus trimaculatus; assembly: GCA_024666655.1. NCBI lineage: Eukaryota > Metazoa > Chordata > Actinopteri > Pomacentridae > Dascyllus > Dascyllus trimaculatus. The sequence continues at coordinate 918,531 of CM045446.1, read as the reverse complement.
AACCTTTACCTAACCCTGATCGTATTCTAACCCTCACATCAAATCCCAACAATGTAACCATGGAAACAGATTGATGTCCCCACAACATTAGCAATACAAGTACACACACACACACACACGCACGCACGCACGCACGCACGTCCACACACACAAACACACACACATGCCCACACACACACACACACACACAGATGGTGACACTGATCTAGTGGGGTTTCCCAGTCCAAAGCTCTCCAATCACTTCCATATGTGTCTGGCAGTCCAGGTCCTCCTCTCTCCTGCTGTGACATTCACTCATAATTAATGTCAGCATAATCAACATTTCTTTCCTATCTCTGCTCCGTGTGTTTTCTACAACTTTTCATTTTTCCATCCAGGTACTATCCTGTGTAAGCCCTAGAAGCAGGCTTGTAATGTTCTTTAAGCATTGGCATGTTTTTTTTCTAAACACACACAAATAGTGAGACAGAGGCTATAAAATTTCTGCACTATCTGTGTTACATTCAACCTATTCATTAAAGAGTTAGCAACATGGATGCCTGACTATTATCGCAAATATCCATCTGTAGGGTATGACCTGCTGACTTAATCATTGTGCAGGAAAGCTGCTCATAACATAGGTTTGGTGTGTTACTGGGTTACAAGGAATGATTGGATCATTTGCTGACTGTTTTTTAGATCACCATCAAAATCCTGGAGGCCCAAGAACCAGTACGGAGCAGAGGACACATGGACAGAATTAGACAGTTTTATCTTTATACAAATACAGAATAAAAGTATTCTGATTCTGACTGTCAACTTCTAAAAACTTAATGAAGTTACTTTAAATTGACATAGTGCTCACAGTACTTAGTTGCACATATTCTATAAAGACTTTAAGTGAGGGAATTGACTTTTGAAATAAATTTGTACTGGAAAGACTTTTTTTATTCTTTTAAATTCGATGTGATAAAACAACATGACAAACACCGACATTCATTATATTATGTACAAGTTAATACACATTTTACTTACAATACAAACTAGTCACAAAGATTACACGTTGCATGTTCAAACTACGCATCATGTAGGGATAATATATCAAATGAAAAGCTACTGACTGCTATACAGTGCATAATTTAAATTACCCCCCTCCATTTGGGCCAAGTGGTCCCTATAATATTAAATGTTAAAATGAAGGCTGAAGACTTGGTTTGAGGATGGTTTAAGGTTAGGTTTATGTGTGGGTTCTGATGAGGATAAGGCCACTACTAGTTATATAATTAGACGTAAGTCATCAGGAAATGAATGCAAGCCAATGTAACATTGTTTAAAGTGATGGAAACATGATTGTGTGTCTGTGTGTCCTAGCTGCAGCCTTCACATCCACAGATAATGTCAATAATGTCGCATAAAACACAGACTTCCCTTATCGTGTACAAATGAACCACATTTAACGCAGATAAGACCCCCAGGTAATAGCAGACATGGTCAGCAATAAGACTCAGACAGACTGTGACATCCAAACAAAATTGATGGATATGATAAACCCAAAGATTAGGTCAGTGGGTTCATGCTGCTAACCCAGGTCCTGACCTCCTCCCTTCGGCTACGTTTTTCCAGTCTTCAGATGTGCAGCTTTAGGGAGCTTGTGCCAGCTACATCCAGCCAACAACGACATCTCAGATAAAGTCACATTTTTTCCTCTTTGTGATGGTTAATTAGAATATTAGCTGAAGCTCCTGCTTGCTCCTTGCATTTTGCTGCTGCCACTTGATTGTATAATTACATGAGTAAGCAGGTGTACACACGTTCCTAATAAAGTGCACGGTAAGTGTAAGCCCACTATTCACTCTGCTTTTAGTTTTGGTTTGTTCTCCAACAACTCCTGAGAAAAACAGCTTTGGTTTCTAAATGCGCCATTCTGTTCACTAGCTTCTCGACTTTGTCAGCCCTTTGTCACTTACAGACTAGGTGCCATTGTTGTCAAGGCAACTTGTTGTGCTTTAGCTGGATTAGTTTACAATATTTTTCAGTCCCTCCAGGAATTCACAATGTTGCGATCGCAACAATTAATGCATATTCAACCAATCTCCATGAATTCTGCACGACCTTGCAATTTTGTCCAATCACAGTGACGTTTCCGCAATTTTGTCCAGCCTCCCGTGAGTTCCACCAATCACAGCAGTCCCCAGCGCAAACGTAATGCACGTACGTCACTGAATTCACTTCCTTGTTTATGGTTTGAAGATGCAGACATGTGCCATAGTAACGTCTCTCACCTACCAACTAAAACTACTGCTGAAGACCTGCAAAACAATTCCCTGATGTTCTTCACCAAAGCGGAGGTAAACTGTTTCGCAGCCCGTGGAATATTGAGGTGGAACACAAACAAAAACCATCCACTGACAAACATTTTTCTACTGTAAACATATCAGGAGAATGGGTGAAACCAGCGGACCACAGACCAGACAAACCACCGTGATGAAGCTGTTGCATCCAGATCTGTCACCAGCACTGAAACAATGAAGGTCAGTTAGATTAATTAAACTGATGTGTCAAGCTGTGAGCGTATGTGTGTGAACACGTGTGTGCCAGGATGTGAAATTAACTTTTTAAGTTTTTTAATAAATTATACAAAACAAAGGAAAAAATGCAACTTTTTAGCAATTTTTACTGTCTCCTGCAATTTCATCACAACAAATACGCTTAAAACTTACATCGCAATTTTTTAGAAAAGCTGCCGCGAATTCAGGCATTTTAGGAGCAACAATCTTAAAAAAGGTCCGCGAAATCCTGGAGGGACTGATTTATTACATGTTTATTTGACACAGTTTACATGTGCCAAAGATTTTCATCGTATTAAATGTCCTTTTCAGACAATCAGTTTTATTGAACTACTTCATCTAAAGCTGAGATGATCATGTTCTTTATAGTTATGATAATCATCCATGTGCAAAAAATTAAGTCTACAACAGCAAAATATGTTGCTGTACATGAAATCTCCATATTAGCCTAAACTTGATGTGACAGAATAATACTTTAGCTTTTGTAGACAAACAAAACTTTTAGGATAAAAGCTTAGGAGTTAATCTGAGGATAACGGCAATCTACACACAATTGTAATTTCACAAACTGTGGCTTACAACTGCACAGAATGCAGCTTCACGCCTGTTCATACAGGCACAGAGTCAGGCCAGTCACAAGGTCTATGCTGTCCAATCGTTCTCCTAGTCAGTCCACTCCTCCTTATCAGCGTACCTTGTAACTGAGGCAGCGTGCGTTCATGTGGCGGCCCGCGCTGTGCTCGCCACATCGCTGCCGCATCAGCCTTCACTGATCATCAACCTTCTCCTCCTCCCCAGCCTCCTCCTTGTTATAAGAAAGATCAGCGCATGTATAGATTTACTTGCTGTTCAGACTGTTCCATTTTGTATTATTTTAAAACATTGTCAATATCAGGCTCTTCCTAGGGGGGGTTGAGAGGGGATTGTCTGTGTCATGCTTGCACAGGTCGTGCCAGAGCATCAGTCGAGCAGAGTCACTGTCAAATACAACATGCATGTCAGTCTGAAATAAATTATTAAAATCTGATGAAGTGTCCTGTCTGAGTCATGAAAACTAGAGTGTCATTTTGATCATCTTTACATAACCCTCTCTCAAAAGGCATTTTCCAGTGCTTTATAAATTTTATTGTAGACAGCGATGGTCTGATAAATAGTATGTCATACCTGTATATATCCATATGTAAATTCACCATGCCTCATCTGTACATGTAAAGTACAAGTCCACTGTGTAGGCTTGGGCAATGGGGACTGGTATTGTTTTGACCTGTTTTTTAACTTTTCAAGAGACAGAAGACATTTGTTAGATTACAGAAATGTCTCAAGAGATATGAAGTCATTGCTGGTGACAAAAGCCACGACTCAAGTAGAGCAAAAACGACTGAGGAAATTAGTTAGGTTTGACATGATACCAATTAGTGTCAGTCTACAACATACATCGATTCATTGCGCCATCAAAAAAGCTCTGACCCATCAAGGTGTTGACTCCACAGCCCTCTGAAGGTGTCCTGTGGTGACACTAAGACATTGGCAGTAGATTTTTAGAGACGTGGAAGTTGTGAGATGGGACCTTTGATGGATCACATGTGACGCTCAACTGGATTGAGATCTGGGGAATTTGAAGGTCAAGTCAGCACCATGAACTGTTGTCCTGTTTCTCAAACCTTTCCTGAATACCCTTCACCCTAATGGCAGGGAGCATTGTTCTGCTAAGAGAGGGAACTGCCATTAGGGTGAAGGGGTGTAAATGGTCTAATATGTAAGCAGGTGCCACATCACACTGCAATGAGTCCTTAGCACCACTGACCCTGTCACTGGTTCATCAGTTGTCTTTGCTTGGACCACTTTGAGTAGGTACTAACCACGGTATGCCAGGAACACCCCACAAGACCTGTAATTTTAGAAATGCTTTGACTCTATGCACACATCACATTTTAATCCTTGTCAAAGTGGCTCAGATCCTCATGCTTCACATCTTTCCTGCTTCCAACACGTCAGTTTAAAGAACAGACTGTTCACACGCTGCCTTCTATATTCAGCTCTTTGACAGGTGACTCTGTGACCTGTTTTAACCTTGTGGCTGATCAGTGTATACCGAGTGGTTGTCCCTGCCAACAAAGCTGAGCTGGTGGTGTAGAGTCTTCTAGGGCATCAACGGCCGAGAACTGACAGTTTACAGATCTGTACTGATTAAGCTAACATACTTGCTAAAAGCAGACAGATACTAAAAGAAATAATTCAGAGATGATGGCTGTTATTAACTGTCCATAACTTATGGAAGCTCTGAACTGCCAGGGCTCAAAAATTTTTAAAAATTGATCGGTATCACGTTATAATGTGATACACATTTGTGACGTTATAACGTGATACCAACTTATTACATTATAACGTGATATTTTTCACGTTATAACGTGATAAATATTTATTTGTATAAGTTGATGCCAACTTATCCCTTTATAACGTGAAACATATCACGTTATAAAGTGATACTGTTCGTTTTTTATTTTTGAGGCCTGGCAGTTCAGAGCTTCCATAATAACTGTCTCAGCAAAGGAGTTGCTCACTACTGCTGCAGCATAGCAAGTGTTCTCGGACTGGTGTGTCTTCTTTTTCATAGCACGTGTTTCTGCCAGGCTAATATTAAATAAGACTCACTTTCTGATGCTCTGCGACTAGTGTAGTAAAATAACAACCATGTGACAATGATAAAGTAAATAATGTTTGTTTTTTCCCCATAAGATTTGAGTAGGCCACAGTTGGGCCTCAGAGCCAGTATCTGTCGGCCATTTGACCAGTGAACTATGGGTCTGACTCGAGGATTTCTAACTGTGAAACTCACACCGTGCCACGCCAAGCAGTGATGACATGCATTACCACTACAGCCTCACATCAGGAAATAATCATGCTGGGCTATGCCAAGGAAAACTGTGTTTAGTTGCCAGTTTTTCTTGTTGCTGCTGTACACTCAGGGCTTCACACTGAGGAAAGGTGGGATTGTTTTCATTCCAAAAGCTGTTAAAAAAGCAATGCTTTAATTACATGATGTGGCTAGTGGAGCATCCCTGGCAGCTCAGGTAAACCTCTTAACCTTGCTGTGTGGTGTATTAGAAAAACATTCATAGCAAGGGAGACTTATTACATCCGAAACATGTAGCTAGCCTGACTACTACTGACTGCTGTCTGCTGCTTTACATTTAGAGGGTCTCACAGATGAATATTTGACCTTCAGACAGAGCCAGGCTGTTTGAATTTCTTTGTTGCCATGAATTGTCATTTTATATTGAAAAAGAAAATTCCTTTTTTGTTTTGTTTTAAGGATCATCAGGTCATGACCTTATAATGTAAAGTTTGAGGCAAAATGACAAACTCTATATGGAATACATAATAGATTTGAGTGGTTGGTTTTGTTCTCTCTTTGACCTTTCCACAGACACCATACTAAAGCTGTTTCTGAAGTGCAGGTGATGTGTGCTTTTCAGTATCTTTATGTATTAATAATGAGCAACTGTCATTCAAATTCAAATTCAAAAAACTTTATTTGTCCCCAAGGGGCAATTCAAGGCACACAGAGCAGCATTACAACAAGAACAAAGAATACAGATGAGTGTGTAACCCAGTCAAGAGTATTCATAACAGTGGATAAATGAAGTAAAGATGAAAGTAAAAAAGTAAAAATAAAAATAAAAAATACAATAAAATAAATAGAATTTTGCATGTTTATACAGTTTATAGGAACAGCATGCTTATGCTGTAATATGCGTTTATGTATATTCAGAATAAGGTGTCGGAAATACAGAACAATAAATAATGAAAAAAGAAAAGAACTGACGGAGAAAATAAGTGTAATAGTACAAAACAATACAGAGTAAATAAGTAACAACATAAATAGATATAGAACAGAGCCATGTGAGAACAAATACTGATCAATGGGGATGAAGTAGTGCAAAAGACAAGTGTACAACAGGGATTATATTTTCAGAGGTATGAACCATTACTGAGGTCAGGGTCAGGGTTGGGGTTAGGAGGAGTTGAGGAGGTGAACAGCCCTGGGGACAAAGGTAGCTCTCCTCCTCTGTGTCCTGCAGCCCGGGCAGCGGAGACGTCGTCCTGAGGGGAGCCACTCGAAGGCAGCGTGGAGAGCGTGTGAGGGGTCCTGGATGATTCTGCTGGCTTGCCTGACTGTTTGCTGCTCACACAATGAGGAGAGAGTTCTTGCTGGGAGTCCAGTGATCTTAGAGCAGACTCTGACAGTGCTCTCTAGGCGGTTTCTGTTCTGGAGGCTGATGGAATGGAACCAGCAGGTTATGGAGACGTGGTGATGCTCTCAATGAAAGAGTAGTAGAAAATTAGCAGGATGTTTTTGCTGACTCCAAAGAAACTGAGTTTCCTGTGAAGATACTGCCGCTGCTGGCATCTCTTGATGTCATGTTGAACATTGCTATAAAATGTATTTTTATTCTACTAGTAATGACACTTTTGTGTTTATAATCTAATAAAACCATACAGTAAAAGTGCATGCAAAATTAATTTAAGGTCAATTTAAAAACTAGTGTAATTATAGTATTTTAATTATGCTGTTTTAAGAATACTGGCATTGTGAATAATGTATTATTGATATATAATTAGTTTAATTCAACATTCATTTTATTGCACTGAAGTGTTATTTTAACGCATAATTAAGGCACATATTTAGATATGCTTGTTACTAATTGCAAACAAACCTGAATCTCTTTTAAATTCTATTTCCAATGTATATTCCACACATTTACATTATATATATTGTCTATATATTGCAAATATAGTATTATCTGCAAAGAGGATTAATATATATTTAGAGTTAAAACAAAGCCATTTTAAAAGTAGTAAGAAAGCTGTGGTTTAGTGTATTTAAGTACATTTTAATGGTGTCTCAAAATAGACTCGTCATGTACACATCTCTATTACCATCGACCTCCCACGCCAAGGTCAAGGTGTTAGTCTCTGAGCTATCCAGCTGTGGTAATTAGCAATAATCATAGGTCATTAGTGTGCATCAAAAAGAGCACACTTGTGGTATTTTAACCACAACTACATTAAATCATACGAGGTATAGTTAAAATGAGCATACTTGAGTGTGTGTGTGTGTGTGTGTGTGTGTGTGTGTGTGTGTGTGTGTGTGTGTGTGTGTGTGTGTGTGTGTGTGTGTGTATGTGTGTGTGTGTGTGTGTTTTACCTGGGTAATGGAACTCACTACCTTCCAGTATTACTTAGTTTGTCAGGACATGTACATTTTGTAAAGTCAAGGCAGTTGCTCACCTCAGAATGTGCTTTGTGAGTGTTGGCACTTGGGTTTATTGTAGATATGTTTGATTATATGTGGTAATCAATATGTTAGCTTTTGAGATATCTGACTCAGCCTAACACTGGCCTGTCAGTCACATGTCAGAGTCTAAATAAAGCCTTCCTGGAGTCAGTTTAACTGAAAAAGTCTGAATTTTGACCTAAACTCATAAGACATCTTAGTCCTCCCAAAACCAAAAGACACAGGGAAGAGATAAAGACAACAAAAGACAAAACAAGACATGATTATTCCTTCTCCTGTAAATAACTGTGGTTGGTGTTGTTCTTGTGAGTTGAACTATTCGCCTTTTGTATTATATGCATGAATACTCCCAGAAGTAAGAGAACTGTGGTCATTATAAATAATGATGAACCCAATCAGCCAGACAGTTTTCTGGCCATTATTCAGGAGTGTCTCTCATTTTACAGAGCTATGCTAATATAACATGGTGTTTCATCACAGATCAGATCTTCTCTCTTTTTCTAGTCATTGTTCAGCTGAAGTCAGAATAATCAGAAACCAGATAAGGATTCTCCCTCTATCTCTCAACTATTTACAGTGACAGCCAAACTATTTTCCTCCCCAATCACTCTTTCTAAACTGACCTCATCATGTTCTTGTCATGTTGTGCTTATTGTAGATGTTGCCCATCACATTTTCATTATACAAGATAAATGAGATATTTTCTTTTCTCTAAATGATCCCTAATGATCTTTATCTTTCAAATTAAAAAGTCAGCTGTGGCTAGAAAAAAGTGAGGGAGGAAAGTCTACACTAGGACTAAGTTATGATTCATTTGGATCATTTGTCTGTGTCTCTGCAGCCCACAGTTAATTGAAGCTCCACCATACTGCTCTAAAAACAACAGGACTGCAAACCAGATGGGGGATCACACGTCCGCCAGCACTTGGCCATCATCAGGTTAGTTTTTGTTCAACAGCTTGGTGATATTACAGGACTAAATTAACCAAAAACAAAGCACAAGAAAACAAAGAAACAAAAAGCAAAACACATAAAACAAATCAATAGTTGGAGTAGCAGTCATGCTTTCAATTCAGTTTTATTTTATTTTATTTATATGGCATCAAATCCCAAAATATATGAAGGTGCATTACATGGGTCAGTCCATCATTACTGAAAGATGTGAAGGTCAGTCGATCAGAACATCCCAAGAACTCTGGAAGTTTTTTTGTCTTAAATGCGATGAAACTGGCTTTTGAATATAAAAGTCCAGAACATGCTAAAACCAGGACAATGCTTCAAGTCCGTACAGCAGTGTTTAAACAAATGCACTTCATGTCTAATGTTATATTTTAAATAGAAGTTCAGCCGTCACATGGGCAATACTTCTGCTGTAAATCCACTCAACAGCAGACACACTATCCTGTATTAGTGACGGATGGTTTCCCTCTCAGACCCTGTCCTAGCTGCTGACCACACACATGTCAATACTCAGACCTCTGAGAGAGACGTAAGGCTTTAGGAAAAGACAGAGAAACACAAAAGATCATTTAAAAGATTACATGAAATGAACAGTATGTCAATATTGTGCCACATAATAACTAGTAATTAGGTAATGAAGATTAGTTGAACTGCAGTCTGACTCACTGGATGTTGACTTCAGGTATAAGCCTGCCATCGACAGGAACCAACAACAAGATGCAGCAAACACGATGAAAACTTCAACATATGCAGAAGATTCATTGTGCAATAAAGCAGGCCTGCTTCGTTTGTTAAGTGAAATTGTCATTTTAATGACAGGGCTTGCCTTGCTGTGTGCAAATGTTCTACCAAAACAATCCCTGCATTGCTAACTTGCTTGCACACAGCCACTACATCCTAGTCTTAGCACTGTCCAATACGACTGTGATTGGCTGAAAGAATTATAAACAAACCGGAACATTTTCTCCCGTATAGCAGGATGATAATGAGGTGCAGTCAAACCATTCTTCAGCAGGGGAGATACATCTGGCTATGCAACACTGGTAGAACTGAAGCCTGCTGGGTCCCTTGCCATAGGCTCTCTATATATGTATTATTCAGTTTTTACTATGAATTGTCAAGATGCATCTTAAAGCTGTTGCTATGCAGCAACCAGTATGTTTTCTTCTCAACTGCTAAACCAATTACATTTACTCTTCTGCAGGTTGAGTCGGTCTTAGTGTCATCTCTCTCTTCATGGAATCCCAGACAGACTTCATGATGCTCAGATCAGGGCTTACCAGGATTATTACCTCCACCAAGGAGGTTCTGTTTTTGTCGGCGTTTGGTTTGTCTGTTTGGTTCAAAATAACTCGAAAAGTTATGGACGGATTTGGATGAAATTTTCAGGAAATGTGTGAAATTGGAAAAGGAACGAATGATGAAATTTTGGGAGTGATCTGGATCACTGTCTGGATCCAGGATTTTTTTAAAAAATGTAATGATACTTTGTCATTGGGAGATTGTGTTGGGGGTGGACTGAAGCTGCTTGGCAGAGGTCTGTGCTCTCTGAGTGCTTTTCTAGTTCTACCCATTGCAGAGCTTCTTGTACTCTGTGACTTTTCTGTGTTTTTGGGCTTGTTTTCCTGCTGCAGAATGAAGCTGGGGCTAATCAGACACCTCCAAGATCATATTACATGATGGATATGAATCTAAGCATCCAGAATGTCTTAAAGAAGGTAGCTTCCACGTAGAGCTGTTAGTCTAGGTCATACAAGGCTTAAGTCACAATAAATTATATGTAAAACTATGTCTTGTAAAGACATACTTTTCCTGTATATATTACATTTATTTATTTAGAGAGTGCATGACTTGTTTAGGACTGGAAACTTGAAGATTAGTCCTTGATTTGACTTGTTGCTTAAACTGAGACCATGAAACTAACTTAAGACTTATTTTAACACAAAAAACTGTGATCTTGTGAAACATCTTGTGAAAAACTATACAAATTGAATTATGAACAGACAATGAATTAGTTATATTCTGCCAGTAACTGCAGGGTGTAGGTGTGCATGTGCGTGTGTGTGTGTGTGTGTGTGTGTGTGTGTGTGTGTGTGTGTGTGTGTGTGTGTGTGCCTTTGTTTTTCTTTGTAAACTCCTGTTATGAGTCTCTCATGTAGGAATGCACTGGTTGCAGTCTAGACAGCTGATCCTCATCTGTCCTCTCCCAGGATCCAACAAACCAAGCCTGTTGCAACCCTTAACGTTTCCCCAAACTTTGCTGACATGGATGACAGTCTAGAGTCATAGAGTGTTGCACAAAACATCAAAACTAAACACTGAAGATTTTTTGAATATTTACCCAGATATAAATCTAACCTCTCAGAGACCATTGACCACGATAAAGTTAGCTGTTGGCAGTTATGATTGGTGTAATCTAAAAAGTTGTTACAAGCCAATTATGTGATTATCTGCATAGAAATGGTTTGTCTGAAGAGTTTCAGTCAGGATTGAATCCATCATAGCACAGAGACAGCACTGGTAAAGGTCACTAATGATCGTCTAATAGCCTCAGACAGTGGACTAGTTTCTATACTTGTTCTGCTGGATCTCAGTGCTGCATTTGATCCAGTTGATCACAACATGTTAATACAGAGACTGGAACATGTTACTAGAATTAAAGGAACAACACTAAACTGGTTTAAATCATATTTATCAGACAGATTGCAGTTTGTTCATGTTAATGATGATTTTTCCATCTCTCCAGAGTTAGTTATGGAGTTCCACAGGGTTCTGTGTTAGACCAATATTATTTACTTTGTACATGCTTCCATGAGGCAAAATTATTAGGAAACACTGCATAAATTTCCATTGTTATGCAGATGATATACAGTTATATTTATCAATGAAGTTAAATGAAGCCATCAGTTGGTCACGCTCCAGGCATGTCTGAAGGACATAAAGGACTGGATGACCTGTAATTTTCCTCATTTAAATTCAGACAAAACTCAAGTTATTGTATTTAGTCCTAAACACCTCAGAAACACACTATCTAACCTTAGCCTCCAGTTCTATTTTAAAAAAAACCTTTAAAGTTATTTTTGATCAGGATATGTCGTTGAACTTACATATAAAACAAGTTTGTAGGACGGCACTCTTTCATCTATGTAATATTGTAAAAAGAGTTTCCAGAAGTAGAATGGGAGGCAGAGCCTTCAGTTATCAGCTCCTCTCTTATGGAATCAGCTCCCAGTTTGGGTTCAGGAGGCAGACACCCTCTCTACTTTAAGATTAGGATTAAAACTTTCCTATTTGATAAAACTTATAGTTAGAGCTGCTCAGGATCAGAGTTGTCCCTTAGTTATGCTGCTATACTCTACTCTACTCTACTCTACTCTACTCTACTCTACTCTACTCTACTCTACTCTACTCTACTCTACTCTACTCTCCTCTCCTCTCCTCTCCTCTCCTCTCCTCTCCTCTCCTCTCCTCTCCTCTCCTCTCCTCTCCTCTCTTCTCTTCTACTCTACTCTACTCTACTCTACTCTACTCTACTCTACTCTACTCTACTCTACTCTACTCTACTCTACTCTCTCTATACTGTTCTATATCACCATTACATATCACTAACTCTGTGTTCCCACCGAGGTCCTGTGTTCTGTGCTTGTTCTCTCCACGGATGTCTCTGGATCTGGAGCTACATGTCTCTGATCTGCAGCCACTGGCCTCTTCACCTGCTGTCCTGCCATCCCTACCCCAACCTCTCATGTTATCTCCTCCCTCCTCATCCCCACTCCCACCCCAACTGATGGAAGAAGAGCACAACCTCAGTTTTGGAAGACCTTAGGTCAGGTTCTTGGGAAAGATAACTCTGGAGAAGGAGGAAGACACTTAGAAGACACTTAGGAAGGAGGACTCATACTGATGCTTCCTCGTGGCCTTCTCCTGATAACACACATATCATAACATAACATAACTTAACAGTTGACATAACTTCACAGCATCCCGACTGATCTGGAAGGTGTCGTCCTTTAATGTTGAACATCTGGTGGTGCGCCTCGGTGTCTCTGTTCTATTGATCACACTGGACCCTGTCTCCAGATTGTGACTGGAAATGAATGAAACTTGCTCTTTCTCTGTCTTAAAGTTTATTCTGGCTGGTTGATCCTACAGCACACAGCATAATAAAATACTACTCCATTACGTTGACTTTGAGTCTTATTCAGGTCAGAACATTTTCAATTCAAAGTACACTAACCTAACTGGCAGCTGTCACTTAGTGACACCTTAAACCTTTACCCATTCCAGCATAAATATTATAATTATAGTTATGACTCAGTCAGTGAGAACAACAGTTTCTAAGCAGTTTAACATGTTGTCTGCTCTAAGGCACTTTTTGAGGCTAATGAACTGTATCAATCTGGTTAGAAAATGTGTTGGGAAACCAGCATATAGCTAAATCTACCTTTATGTCTGTAAGCAGCATGTTGGTTATATTAAAGGAGCCTGTATGCTTAAAAATTCTTTGCGATTTTATTTTTGCATATAGTTCTGTTTTCTGTACAAGGAAGAATGACTTTTTTGTAAATGCTTCCTCACACAAATGTTTTTTCTTTTTTTTCTTTTTACCAAATGTTTTCTGCTCCATCTGCATATTGTCTCAATTCGGCATTCCAGCAAAACATGTATAACACACATAAAATAACAGTGTGAAGTCAGTGTGGAGGTAATGACATTAAGACTACATGATGACTTTCTGTTTCTTTTTTCTGTAGGCTAATAGAACCAACTGAAGATTTTTCAGGTAAATAGTCTCACTCAGAACCCAGCACTGCTTGGCTTCACCTAAAATGACACTGTTGCAAGAGCAGGTCCTGATTATTTACATAGTGCTGTTGCACACACAATAAGCTGATGACATTTATAAATTCTAATGGTTTCAGTGACAGACACACTGTGAAAACATTACAGGCTAAGCCACAGGTACGCATGCAATGCAGACAGCAGATGATCTGCAATGTTGTGTGACAGAAGTATGCTCCAGCTCGTGGGAATTTACAACTTACGGAATGTGCTGTGAGGAAGTATTCAAGAATCTTGAACATGCAGCTCACCTGAGCAGCACAAGGACAAACAAAAACTGTGTTCAACACTATGGTTCCTGGGAAACCCTAAGAAAAACAAGAACAGCCCCAGGTTTCTTTTTAGCAAGCCACACTGACAAAGATTGTGTTCCTTTAGCTCTCAGTAGCGAAGACTTCATGACCTTCTTCACAAATAAAGTGTTGAATATTAGACTAAAATCATGAACATGTCTTTAGGTGCAGCAGCTCTGGAAGCATCCAGTGGACCAGAGTTATACTCGGGCTGCTTCTCTGCTGTAAATCGCTCAGAGCTCTTGTTGACAGTAAAGCATGTTTGTTAGACCCTATCCCCACTAGTTTGTTCAGGAAATCTGTCCTTTAAATAACAAAGCAGTATTAGACATGATCAATTTCTCTTTGCTAACTAAAACTACTTCTCAAAAAGCCTAAAATTCTTGAAAAAGTTGTTACAAGCCAATTATGTGATTATCTGCATAGAAATGGTTTGTCTGAAGAGTTTCAGTCAGGATTGAATCCATCATAGTACAGAGACAGCACTGGTAAAGGTCACTAATGATCGTCTAATAGCCTCAGACAGTGGACTAGTTTCCATACTTGTTCTGCTGGATCTCAGTGCTGCATTTGGCACAGTTGATCACAACATGTTAATACAGAGACTGGAACATGTTATTGGGATTAAAGAAACCGCTCTAAAGTGGTTTAAATCATATTTATCAGACAGATTCCAGTTTGGTCATGTCAATGATGATTTTTCCATCTCTCCAGAGTTAGTTATGCGGTTCCACAGGGTTCTGTGTTAGGAAAAATATTATTTACTCTGTACATGCTTCCGCTAGGAAACATTATTAGGAAGCACTGCATACATTTCCATTGTTTTGCAGATGATACCCAGTTATATTTATCTATGAAGTCAATTTTAAACAAATCAGTTGGTCAAACTCTAAGCATGTCTGAAGGACATAAAGGCCTGGATTACTGTAATTTTCGTCTTCTATATTCAGACAACACTGAGGTTATTGTATTTGGCCCTAAACACCTCAGAAACACACTATCTAACCAGATAGTTACTCTAGATAGCAATACCTTAGCCTCCAGTTCTACTGTAAAAAACCTTGGAGTTATTTTTGATCAGGATATGTTGTTCAACTTACAAAACAAGTCTGTACGACGGCATTCTTTCTACATAATATTGTAAAAATCAGGAACATCTTGTGTCCGAGTGATGCTGAGAAACTAGACCATGAATTTGTAACTTCCAGGCTGGACTACTGTAATTCCTTATTATCAGGATGTCCTCTTAAAATTCTCCAGCTGATTCTCTTAGAAACCTCCAGGTGATACAAAATGCTGAAGTCAAAGTTCTGACAGGAACCAGTAACAGAGATCAGACTTTTACTGAATTAGCCTCTTTTCATTGACTCCCTGTAAAATCAAGGATTAAAATCCTGCTTCTAACATATAAACCTGTTAATGACAAGGGACTGCTCAGGATCACCTGAGCAGTCCCTTGCAGCTGGTGGCCTCACCACCTGCTATCCTGCTATCCCACCCCAACACCTCCTGCGCTTTCCAGATAAAATGCAAAATTAGGTCAAGTAAGATGTGTCTGATGTTGTCTGGTTCATGAGTGGCTTGGTATGAGGAATGTGATCGTTGTAGCCCCTGTCCTGAAGACATCTGTGCTTGGTGACTCTTGATACACCGACACCCACCTCAGTCCTGTCAGGCCGCCTGCCTCCACTTCTGCTGGCTGGCAGTCTCCCCTGCTTCCCTTCAAAGGTAGAGTAATGACTAGCGAAATAGATCCTGACTGAGAGCAGATCTGCTCTCAGGTCTGAAAAATCACTTCAGTCAAGCTGGAGGAAGTAGAAGGGAGAGGAGAAAGACAGGAGGGGCAGAGAATAACAGGGAGGTGGATACTGGTGTATGATGGAGGCAACCTACCGTCCTGTCAAATGATTTTTACGGCACATTAAACATGTTTGGAATGTCCCCATAATATTAGTAATTAAATTATTAGGAGTTGGTTTAACGTTAGAGTAAGGTTAGGTTTAGATTGAGGTGAAAAAAACAAGTCAGTGTGTGTGCATTTGGGTGTGTGGGGTTGACATGGGGATGGATCAGACAGGTCGGGGTCTCAGTCTCAGAGCACCACTGACATTATTAAACAAACCTGATGGTCAGTTTGTTTTCTGTAGTTGCTCTTCACTCATTCCACCTGCTGTCTGGGAATGTTCACCAGCTGTGGGAAGGGAATGCACACATGCACACACACACGCACACACTCCGACCGATCTACAGCTATGCCGACCCTTCCACAGCAAACTATGATGCTCTGTGTTCTGACACTTTTCTATCCAAGTAACATTAGGATTTTCAGCAGCTTGTACTACAGGAGCCCTTCTGTGGCTCGGACCATATGGGCCAGCCTTCACTCTCCATGTGCATCAGTAATGGTTGGGAGTCCCTGCCCCTTTCTCTGGTTCACCTATTGTCCTTCTTTGGACCACTTCTGGTAGGCAGTAATTGCTGCGTACTGGAAACACCCTAAAACAGCTACCATTTTGGAGATTCTCTGACCCTGTCATCCAGCCATTGCAAGTCTGGTCCTTTGTCAATGTGACGGACATCCTCACACTGCCCATGTTTTTTCTGTTTCTTCACGAACTGCTTGTTACATTTACCTGCCAATGTCCTGCACACCTCCAAAGATTTCATGTTCATGCACAATAGTTCAAAGATGTCTTGACACCACAAGGTGGACCAACACAATATTAGGCAGGCGGCTTTACTGTTGTGGCGGATAAGTGTACTCACATACACACACACGCACACACACACACACACACACACACACACACACACACACACACACACACACACAGACACAAGCTATGCATGTCAGACTTCACAGTAAATCAACAGATATAAAAATGAATTTACAATTAAATTACAGAAAACCAAAAGCGTTTCTTGTAAGACATCAATATTTTTTCCTGAAACGTAGAGATCAGAGGTAGAGATATCAGTCATGTGTTCACAGAAAAAATAAATACAGCACTGAAATGAATCTTCTCCTTTTGTTATTCTTCAACATCTGAAAAACTGCAACACTTACAAGGTAAATCTCTGATAACGCTCCTGAATTTAAAGTGTATTTGAACCTCTGCACAGACATGATTTCTAGGTTTGAATACCCATAAATATCATAAATATAAAGTTAGCATGTTTACACATGAATAAATATATTATATAATAAAGGTTTCAATCCAACACAATCATTTGCAGTACATACTTTTGGTTACCAGGTATGACTCATGAACTTCATATGGATTACAATGCAACTCTTATATTGTAATGCTTTTTTAATGTACTTAAAAGTTAGGTTTGTTTTCTTTAAAAAGTTGATGTGTAGTATGTGTTTCTACTTTTTCTTTCTTTCTTTCTTTCTTTCTTTCTTTCTTTCTTTCTTTCTTTCTTTCTTTCTTTCTTTCTTTCTTTCTTTCTTTCTTTCTTTCTTTCTTTTTTACATTGAAATAAACTACTGAGCTATTTTTGAGCCCTCAAGGAACATGACACACATTATGTATCTTCTACCAATGATTTTAGGCCTGTGGAGATCAGGCCCCGAGTATTAAAACCACAACCCAAAGTTATAAAACCAAACTTCATTAAGCCATGTAGGTCATATAACATATGACAGAAAGCAAAATATGTATTTTAAATCATATCTACCCTGATCATGCCTAGTCTATCATTTCAAACTGAAAAAAATCCAATTCCACAAAACAACAGCAGCAGCACAAACAGTACTAATGAAAGTCTCCGCTGAAAAGTGGTATGTTCTTTCCATCCATAAGGGAACATACTTGTTGAGTCACTATATGCTGCACATTATTTTCATCTGGAGGAAAATAAACACCAGGAGGAACCTACTAAACACAACATTGCAATTTTTAGTCTTTTTCAGTTTAAAAAAGGGTGACTGATGAGGGCTTAATTAATATCTGGTGGCTTCTGTATAAAAGCAGCCTCCCAGTGTGTTAGTATTTTGCACAGGTAAAAGGTTAATGTGTGTCAGTGATGCGTTCCCAACATTGTTCTGTGATTCAGTGGGCAGTTGCCTCAAGTGAAAGCAGTGAAACAGGGGAAAACAAACACATTCCTGTGCAGTTGTAACAGGTGTGATCATCTATTGGTAGCTCGGTAGGAAGACCAGAGCTTCCACAGCAGTATTACAACCTACAAACACTAGCAGCCTCTGTGTTTTCCATCAGGCTGTGACTAAACAGGAGACACTGATTCTTTGATCCCAGCGCCATCCCACCTCTCAGTGCTCAGTGAACATAACATTCACACAAATCCTCACCAGTTCACACAGAGAAGCCACTTCAGATCCTAAACCTGCATAACAAGCTCAGTTTAACTTGTTTGGTTTACAGCTTTGACATGGAAAGCTGTTCACATGGTCATGCATCAAACTGAAGCAGAACACAAAAGGAAAATTGGGGAAGGTATTAGCACAGGTAACCAGTGGGTCCACAGATACAGCTCAGATGCTGGTAACATACATCACTGTGTCATCCTGTGACACTTTAGTTTTGATTGAATGTTTTCTGTTCTGCTTGAAAAATAATTGCAAGTCTTTCCTCTGTATATGTAAATGCAGTTTTTTCTTTGTACAGAAGAGGTTGCAGAGAAACACTAAATATGAAGGTCTTCTTAAGATGTCTGTCAGGTATCCACATTTTTTTGGCTATATTTTAATAGCATCAAAACAGTAGAAGAACAATGACTGATTTGGATGTTTTCTCATAAAGCTAGCAGCATATAATGTCATGCTTCAGAGCATCACACTGATGCTGCACTGCAAAGCCACGTGTATGTTGTGCTTACAGTACACACAGCTTACAGTTTAGGCTATATAGTCATATCATACAACAACAATCATGTTTACGGCACTAAACACTGAATGACTGGCCATGGTCATTCATGTAAACTAACTGAAGAGAGAAATGGAACAGATAGAATGTAAATGATCAGCTCTGTTTCTGTTCAAGTTCCAATTAGGAGCTTTGAAATGTCTTAGTACTGCAGTTAAGTACTATCAGCTACTAAACGGCTGATTTATGGACTTTCTCCTTTCATTTTTACTCAAGCTATGTCATTTTTCTCTGGAGTGAAAGCTACAAAATAGATGTAATCCACTTCCACTGTGTAGGGGTGAAGGCAGGAATCTGAAAAGAAAACACATTTAAATCAAGGTATTTTTATTTTGAATAAATCAGATATTTAAAACAGAATCATGCTTCTGTGGAGAAGTTCTGACCATAGTGAACATGTACTGATGTACTCGATCCACAGCAAGTAAAGAAATGGCCAACTCAATGCTCTAGACTTTACTCTAGCCCAATTTTTTAACACTGTTTTAGCCTGCACCAGTACCTCTATGATCACAAGTCACTGTCATGAAAGTCTTGCATAGTTAGCCTTTTCTGCACCATAGAAAAGGCTGCACCTCACTATTATTCTGCTACAGGGCAAAACAAAATGCTCTGGTGATTTTGTGTTTATTTAAAAGTCACATTTGGACGAGCTAAGAGAAGCGTGCTGCGACAATGTCTCTCTAAATAGTGTAAGTGGAATTGTTTTGGTGTAACATTTACACACAGGGAGACAAGTATCATCAGTAAAATGGCTAATTCACCAGAGAAAATCAATAAATAGCAGGACTGCCTTTCTCCACGATCCAAATCTTCTAAGAAACTTGACATTTTCAGTGTGCTAGGTTGTTAGTGAGGTTGTTTCCTGCAGTGAAAGGGATTTTAAAAACATTAACACATAATTAGTGGTAGGACAGGAAAAAGCTGTGCAGAATGTGCAGCTAATGGCTGGCGTATAGCTGCATTTTACATCCAGTGGACAAGCATCTGATGTATTTGGTTGCCTTTATTTTGACATTAGATTTGATGATCTGTTTAGGACAAATAACAAAATCAAATCACTGAAATGCAGTATAGTTTTGGATCACATGGCCAAAACTGTGATGCAGACAATATTCTCATCATCTCTGCTACTGTTCAAAAGTGGCAGAGATGATGAATCAATCAAGCTGTAGTGATCACACCTTCACTGCATCCATAGCTACGGAATTAAAAGGCAAAAGATTATTGCTTAACAAGTGTTGTGCATGTCTTACCCAGACATGTGGGTTAGAACGTCAGTGTTGAGGAATGTCCACGGTGCCACAGGTCTAAACACTGCCCACTCTGTGGTGTGGAAGAGCTTACGCTCCCATTACAGGATATGTGTGTGTCTGGCTTAGAGTTTCCTCTGTGTGTATGCCTGCATGTGGCATTATTGCCAACTACCTGCCCACTCTAGCTGTCTGGTGTGTGGCATGACTCATAACACACACAAACACACACACTCTTTCTCGCTCTCTCTCTCTCTCTCTCTCTCTCTCCCACACACACACATGCACACACACCATCACTTTTAGAACAGTGCACTGTGCACATCAAACCTTCTGTGTGATGTGTATTACTGTAGTAAAATACAATTTAAACTGCCTGGTTTGGAAAATGCACCACCTCAGACCACAAGATCCTGCAGAGGATAGTGAGGACAGCAGAAAAAATCATCGGAGTGTCCCCTCCACCATGGACATTTACACCACACACTGCACCCACAAAGCCACCAGCATTGTGAAGGAGCCCACACACCCCTCACACTAACTCTTGACACTCTTGCCATCCAGCAGGAGATGCGGACCCGCACGACTAGACTGTGCAAAAGCTTCATTCCCCAAGTCATAAGACTGTTAAACATTCAAGGACTGGACTAAATACACACACACACACACACACAATCTACTCATGTTAATATGCTGGCAATGTGTTATATCTTTTTTAACTGCACTATTTATTTGTAATTTGCTTTGGGAAACGTTATCTTGTTTAACAATAAGCTGTACATTGTTGTTAAAATGACAATTAAACCTTCTGGACCTTTTCTGAGCCTTTTTTGAACCTGTGAACATTTGCTTGTGATGCTGGATAGCAGTAAAGCAATGAACTGAAACAATAACAGAGCCTTGTTTCAGCAGGTAAACAGTACATGACAAGTCTGCCTGTAGGTCCTTCTCTCCTTTGTGTTACAACACGTGGAACACCTTGGTAGCTGAATGGTTGCAGCACACGTGCCTTTAAATTGACCCTAATACTATGATCCAAAACAGAGAAATAGTGCTGCTGTGACAGAAGTGTGGGTCAAACAGGACTTGTCTTCTCTACTGTCTATATACCAGCTGATTGTGATGTTTCAGTGTGGAGTTGCTGAGCTTGTCCTCCAGTCATCTGTGTGAGTTTCATCCATTTGTTCTGGTCTCATCCACCAGTCTGATAATATGCAGGTCAGGAGGAGACTCTAATGTATACGTTTAAGTAAATCTGAGTATTAATACTTTTATATTAAGGATGTATCAGTCCTGTAAACCCCATGGTGAACTGTATAGCATTGATTAAAAGGTCAGTGTACTTGCTTCCTATGCCAGAGGATGTGAAACAACAGCTGAATGTCCAATGCCTTGTATTTTGAAGTATGTTTGACTGTGTTGTGGGAACAGTTAATTTCATAAACATATGTCCATTTTTAATAGCACTATTCTTTACATATTCTTAGTAGATGCCAGTATGTTATGCCAGGAGATGAATTAGTCTCACGTGAACAGTATGTGCTTGAAACAACAAAACAACAGTAAGTTACATCAAAACCATGGTGAACACTTTACATCAGCTTCAGTGCTACTGTTGTAGTGACTATTTCAAGCCCTCTGATGTCTTTCAGCATACATTTGTTGTCTGTGGTTGCCAATCCACTGTAAAAAATGAATGCACTGACAGATCCCTTGCAGTA
This sequence comes from Dascyllus trimaculatus, assembly GCA_024666655.1. NCBI lineage: Eukaryota > Metazoa > Chordata > Actinopteri > Pomacentridae > Dascyllus > Dascyllus trimaculatus. The sequence continues at coordinate 896,725 of CM045446.1, read as the reverse complement.
AGTTATGTGTTGTAATCTCACTCACATTTTACCATCTGAGACTTGTTGTGTCAGTTATAGCTCTGTACGATTTGTACATCCACTCCTCACCTTCACATAATTCCAGAGATAATGCAAAGTTTACATTTGTCGTCATTCTTAAACTGGCCAACAATCAAAAATATCTTCACTCCAGAAATTTCAAAAGCTCAGACTGGTTCTGGAGCAGGCCTTCAACAGAGGAGAGCAAACACACTCACCATGTTTTGTCTGCAGTGTTTACTTTTGATGATTCACCAGCGACAGTCTTCTTGGAGTTTCCCTTCATTCTGTCATCAACCCTGCCTCTGCTACTTGGAATGTGACTCCCTCATCTGACACATGATGCAGGGATTTGTTTTGGTCTGAAAATCCCTGAGTGTAACTGACACTGGGTCACAAATGCCGTGATTACATAAGTGAAAACAGAAGGCTGCCATTTAGTGTGTAGTTTTAATCACATGCACTTTTGAGTTAGACTAGAGCTTCATGAGTTGACATGTGTGGTCCTTCCACCTAGGAGGCAAGGACTCAGGTGGGTCTATCCAAAAAGTGGAATGTCCAAATACCATTAGGAAGCTGAGACAAGCAGATTACATACACTATATTACCAAAAGTATTTGCTCACCCATCCAAATGATCAGAATCAGGTGTCCTAATCACTTGGCCTGGCCACAGGTGTATAAAATCAAGCACCTAGGCATGCAGACTGTTTTGACAAACATTTGTAAAAGAATGGGTCGCTCTCAGGAGCTCAGTGAATTCCAGCGTGGAACTGTCGTAGGATGCCACCTGTGCAACAAATCCAGTCGTGAAATTTCCTCGTTTCTAAATATTCCACAGTCAACTGTCAGCTTTATTATAAGAAAATGGAAGAGTTTGGGAACAACAGCAACTCGGCCACGAAGTGTTAGGCCACGTAAACTGATGGAGAGGGGTCAGCGGATGCTGAGGCGCATAGTGCAAAGAGGTCGCCAACTTCCTGCACAGTCAATTGCTGCAGAGCTCCAAACTTCATGTGGCCTTCAGATTAGCCCAAGTACAGCATGCAGAGAGCTTCATTAATGGGTTTCCATGGCAGAGCAGCTGCATCCAAGCTGTACATCACCAAGTGCAATGCCAAGCGCCGGATGCAGTGGTGTAAAGCACGCAGCAACTGGACTATAGAGCAGTGGAGACGCGTTCTCTGGAGTGATGAATCACGCTTTTCCATCTGGCAATCTGATGGACCAGTCTGGGTTTGGAGGTTGCCAGGAGAACGGTACATTTGGGACTGCATTGTGCCAAGTGTGAAATTTGGTGGAGGAGGAATTATGGTGTGGGGTTGTTTTTCAGGAGTCGGGCTTGGCCCCTTAGTTCCAGTGAAAGGAACTTTGAATGCTTCAGGATACCAAAACATTTTGGACAATTCTATGCTCCCGACCTTGTGGGAACAGTTTGGAGAGGGCCCCTTCCTCTTCCAACATGACTGTGCACCAGTGCACAAAGCAAGGTCCATACAGACATGGATGACAGAGTCTGGTGTGGATGAACTTGACTGGCCTGCACAGAGTCCTGACCTGAACCCGATAGAACACCTTTGGGATGAATTAGAGTGGAGACTGAGAGCCAGGCCTTCTTGACCAACATCAGTGTGTGACCACACCAATGCACTTCTGGAAGAATGGTCAAATATTCCCATGAACACACTCTTCAACCTTGTGGACAGCCTTCCCAGAAGAGTTGAAGCTGTAATAGCTGCAAAAGGTGGACTGACATCATATTGAACCCTATGGGTTAGGAATGGGATGGCACTTAAGTTCATATGTGAGTCAAGGCAGGTGAGCAAATACTTTTGGTGATATAGTGTAGATAAGAAGCAAAGGACCAGAACTATGATGATACGGACCAAACAGGCAGTGTGTTACGGCCCGCGCCTGCTCCTCTCTGTGTATCCTTGTATGGTATCTGTGTGTGTGTGTGGCTGGGCGCGCCCGGGGATGAAGATGGACCGGGAACCTGGACCCTGATTGGATGGCGGCGATCGAGGCGTGGATCTCCAGCGGACTGACGATTGGTGCGGCGTTGGAGGCCTCCACCAATTGGCACCAGGACAGCCCAATTGCCACCAGGACAGCCCCCCCCTATAAAAGCTGGCAGTTCCAAGCCACGTGGCAGCTGAGGTGCAGCCTGCCAGAGGGGTTCTTGTCGTGTGAAGACTGAGGCAGAATAGGCGTTTTTGTGAAAGGGTGGGCAAGGTGCAGTTTGTGTATGTCTAGTGAGACGAACAGGGAGAGGGGTGCTGACTCACAGCGTGTTTTGTTTTATTACCAGTGTTTAGTTAGCGGATCTTGTTTTTGTGTCATCAGTAGGTAGCTTGATGCCCAAATTCTCCTTATGAGAATTCTCTTTGTGTTTTATTCTTTTTGTTGATTTGAGCAGCATCCACCAGCCCATTCCTTTAGTTAGTTTTCCTCAGTTGATGTAATTTTGCACATTTCTTTCAATCGTTACGTAATAAACAGTTTTATTTTTACCAACTATTAGTTTATGTTGCTTCCCTTCTCCCCCAGAGCCGGGGGTTCGTAACATAAATTGGGGGCTCGTCCGGGATCTCTGCTAAAAGGGTCCCGTTGTAGAATTGTTTATTGGGTAAGTTTTGAAAGATTGTGCAGAGTGTGAAAAAAATTAAATTGTGTAACTTGGTGCAGCTGGTGTGCTCATCATGTTTGACTTAGAGTTGTTTGTGGCTACCCCCACTTTTGATCAGTTAGACAGTTGCCGCAAGGATGATTTGGCTCAAATAGCAGACCACTTCAGCCTCATCTATCCAAAAACAATATTAAAAAGGGATCTTAAGGCCCTTATCATAGGTAAGTTGGTGGAAATGGAGGTGCTGGTGTTGCCATTGCCCCCTAGTGGGGAGATACCTGTACTGGGTGGTGACGTCATGAGAGAGGAGGCAGGTGAACTCAATTTGGAGGATGAACCTCAGGTGGCTCAGATGTCTGCTACTGCCAGTGGCGGTGCCAGTGCGCGGGCTAAGACGCCACGCACGCTGCCACGGTTTGATCCCCTCTCTCCAAGCAGCCCTGGGTCTCGGGATCAAGCGCGGCTGAAAGTCCGCATAGCCCGCCTCCAGATGGAGTCGGAGGAGAAGGTAAGGGACCGTGAGGCCAAGTTGAAATATCAGCTGGAGCTGGAGGTCCGAAAGCTCGAGATCGAGGCCAATAAAACTGTCAGGCTGCGGGAGCTGGAGCTCCAGTCGCAGAGGCAGACACGCACGCAGTCCACCTTAGAGGGCGAGGCAGGTAAACCTCTTATTTCCACCTCCTTATCTAATGCATCATTTGATATAAGTAAGCATATTGCATTGGTTCCCACCTTCCGTGAGTCTGAAGTGGACTCCTATTTCGGCGCATTTGAGCGGATAGCTGCCGCTCTGCAGTGGCCAGCTGAAGTGTGGCCGCTCTTACTGCAATGCAAAATCCATGGTAAAGCTCAAGAAGCTGTGGCAGCACTTCCACTAGCTGACAGTTTAGATTATGAATGTGTAAAAGTAGCTGTGTTACGTGCATACGAGTTGGTCCCTGAGGCTTATAGACAGAAGTTCAGAGGTCATAAAAAAACACAAGCCCAGACTCATGTCGAATTTGCCAGGGAAAAGAGTATTTTATTTGATAAGTGGATCAACAGCTGCAAAGTGAACAAGTTGGAGTCTTTAAAAGAATTGATGCTGCTGGAGGAATTTAAAAACTGTGTACCTGACCGTATAGTCGTTTATTTAAATGAACAAAAAGTACAGTCTCTCTCAGCAGCCGCTGTTTTAGCCGATGAATATATGCTTACGCACAAGACAGCTTTTCTGTCGGCCCCTGCGGAGAGAGCACGTTACGCTGCACACACCTTAAATAATCAGCCAAGAACACAATCAAATGTGAAGCAGGACGACAAGGTGTGTTTCTATTGCCACAAACCTGGGCATGTCATTGCTGACTGCCGATCTTACAAGCGCAAATCACAGCCTCCCTCTCCTCAGCGTGCGCAGCCAAAAGGAATTGGCCTAGTTAAAGTGGAGCCGCGCACACCTTTCTCTGCTCCAGGAGAAGAAATTGATTCTTGTTTTAAGCCGTTTGTGTTTGACGGGCTAGTATCTTTGACAGGTAAGCCAGCCGCGCAGCGTCCGGTGCGCATCCTGAGGGACACCGGTGGCTCTCATTCTGTGATCCTCGTGTCCGCTCTGCCTTTCTCTGAACAGTCCGCCTGTGGCTACGGGGCTGTTCTACGTGGCATTGAGATGGGGTATAGTCCGACGCCTGTACACCGTATCCATGTTCAGTCTCCACTAGTTACCGGTTTCTTCCATGTCGCTGTCTGCAAAGAGTTGCCCATTAAAGGGGTCACCCTTTTAATGGGAAATGACATTGCTGGGGGAAAGGTTAGTCCTGTCTTGGAGGTGCTGGAGTCACCGCCTCTCATCGAGGACGGTAATGTGTCCACCGAATTGTTCCCGAGTTGTGCGATTACACGATCTCAAGCACGAAAAGTTAAAACTGCTGATGATGGGGTGCCTCTGTTTGACAGTGTGCTGATGTCTGCATTTTCAGAGGAGTCAAACTCGGGCGGTGAACCAGAGAAGGCTGCTGCGTCGCGCTCCGCGTCAGCCGCTGCGCCAGTGCGTTCCTCCCGTGTCGCTCAGCCATCCTGTGACAGCTTGTCTCTGCCGGTAACCCGCGAGCGTCTGTGTGCCGCACAGAGAGCTGATCCAACCCTGTCGAAGTGTTTCTCTAGCGCGGTGAGTAGCAACAATGCAAGTGGTGACACCGTAAAATACTTGGTGGAGAATGACGTGCTGATGCGTAGATGGTCCCCTGCTGCCGCTGAATCAGACTCGTCCGCTGTCTATCAGATAGTGGTCCCGTCTGTGTACCGGCCGCATGTGTTATCTGTAGCACATGAAAGTCAGTGGTCAGGGCATTTAGGTGTAACAAAAACCTATCAGCTCATTCTTAAACATTTCTTTTGGCCTGGTTTGAAATCTGACGTTGTGGGCTACTGCCGGTGCTGTCATGTGTGCCAGATTGCTGGCAAACCAAACCAAACGATTCCCCAGGCTCCCTTACACCCAATACCTGCCATAGGTGAGCCATTTGAAAGAGTGATAATAGACTGTGTTGGGCCTTTACCGCGTACAAAGAGTGGAAATCAATATATACTCACCATTATGTGTGCTGCGACCCGGTTTCCCGAGGCAGTCCCGTTGAGAAAAATCACAGCAAACTCCGTGGTGAGGGCGCTGACAAAGTTTTTCTCCACGTTTGGGCTGCCGAAAATAATCCAGTCAGATCAAGGTACCAATTTCCAGTCGAAACTGTTCAAACAAGTCCTCAGGGTGTTAAACGTTGAACACGCAATCTCCAGCGCGTATCATCCAGAGTCCCAGGGTGCACTGGAGAGGTGGCATCAGACGTTAAAGTCCATGCTGCGAAAATATTGCCTGGAGACAACCAAGAGTTGGGATGAAGGAATTCCCTTCGTGTTGTTTGCTGCCCGTGAAGCTGTCCAAGAGTCGTTGGGTTTTAGTCCTGCCGAGCTCGTTTTTGGCCATGTGCCGCGCGGGCCGTTAAAGTCGTTAAAAGACAGGTTCCTGTGCACTGAGATGTCCCCCGGTACTAATGTGCTAGAGTATGTCAGCCGGTTCCGTGAGCGTTTGCACCGCGCTAACGCCTTGGCGAAGCGCTCTCTCTCCTCTGCCCAAACTGTGATGAAGCGCCGCTTTGATCGTGCCGCTGTTCCGCGCAGCTTCGAGCGCGGTGACAAAGTCTTGGCGCTGCTGCCAATCACCGGCTCAACGCTCTCCGCTAAGTTCTCCGGTCCCTATGAAATCTGCGAACGTCTGAGTGATACTAATTACACCATCCGCACTCCTGAAAGGAGACGAAAAACCCGGGTCTGTCATATCAATATGCTGAAACGGTATCACTCACATGCTGCGCCTAATGTTGACTCGGGGACAGGTGATGCGCCTCCTCCTGTCATCTCTGGCGGTTCGGCTCTGATAGTGGCAGAGCCTCCAGGCGTGCCCGACAGAGATGACGGGTTGGTGCTGCGTCCGGCGGCTCATCAAAGCGCGAGGCTGCCAAATTCGGAAATGTTGCTAGCATTGCCGGTCCAGTTGCATCATCTGACAGATGAGCAACAAAGTGATGTACTCGATTTAGTTGCCCAATTCCCGTGCCTATTCAATGACGTTCCCAGTCGCACCAATGTTCTGAAGCATGACATTGATGTGAAGGGTGCACGGCCAATGAAGCAGCATCACTATCGTGTAAACCCTGTGAAACGTGCATTGATGAAACAGGAGGCCGAGTATTTAATACAGCACGGTTTGGCTATCCCCAGTTCCAGCCCCTGGAGTTCACCGTGTCTGTTAGAAGCCAAAACTGATGGTTCCCCACGTTTTATAACCGATTTCCGCAAAGTAAACGCCGTCACAGTCCCCGATTCCTATCCTTTACCCAGGATGGAGGATTGTGTGGACAATCTGGGCACAGCCACCTTTGTCAGCAAACTAGACCTGCTTAAAGGCTACTGGCAGGTGCCGCTGACAGAGCGCGCTTCCACAATCTCCGCTTTTGTAACCCCGGATCATTTCCTCCAGTATACAGTAATGGCTTTTGGGATGTGCAACGCCCCCGCCACGTTTCAATGTCTGGTGGACACTGTTCTGGCGGGAGTGCCCGCATGCAACGCGTACCTGGATGACCTGATAGTGTACTCCTCTACGTGGGAGGAGCATATGCAGATCTTAGAGCAGGTGTTCGGTCGACTTGCAGATGCGTCTCTCACCCTGAACCTGGCCAAGTGTGAGTTTGGTAAGGCCACCGTCTCTTATTTAGGGAGAAAAGTGGGCCAGGGTCAAGTACGGCCCCTAGAGGCTAAAGTGACGGCCATCGTTGAATATCCGGTGCCTCCTAATCGTAGGGCCCTGCGCCGTTTCCTTGGTATGGCCGGATATTACCGAAATTTCTGTCGTAATTTCTCTGTTGTAGTTCGCCCGCTGACTAATCTGCTTAGTCCCAAGGTTGACTTTGTCTGGTCCTCTGATTGTCAACATGCCTTCGATAGTGTGAAGTCTCTCCTTTGCCATGCTCCGGTTCTCGCTGCTCCTGACCTCTCTCGGCCGTTCAAGCTGGAGGTTGACGCAAGCGCAGTAGGAGCAGGTGCTGTCCTGTTACAGGAGGATGCTGCTGGAGTTGATCGCCCGGTATGCTATTTCTCCCGTAAATTCCTCAAGCACCAGTTGGCTTACTCCACCATAGAAAAGGAGACACTTGCATTGTTGTTATCCCTGCAACACTTTGAAGTTTATGTTGGTTGCAGTGCCTGTCCAGTCGTTGTAATGACCGACCACAATCCGCTCACCTTTCTATCCCGCATGTATAACCACAATCAACGCCTCATGCGCTGGGCGCTGATTGTGCAGGAGTACAATTTGGAGATCCGACACAAAAAGGGAACCGATAACGTACTGGCAGATGCCCTGTCCAGGTTGTGGTAAGAGGAGGCCGTGGTGATAAATTGATGTGTAGTGTGTTTTTTTTTTTTTTTTCTTTCGCCTAAACCGTTTTGTGAGGTTTAGGTCTTAAGGGGAGGGGTGTTACGGCCCGCGCCTGCTCCTCTCTGTGTATCCTTGTATGGTATCTGTGTGTGTGTGTGGCTGGGCGCGCCCGGGGATGAAGATGGACCGGGAACCTGGACCCTGATTGGATGGCGGCGATCGAGGCGTGGATCTCCAGCGGACTGACGATTGGTGCGGCGTTGGAGGCCTCCACCAATTGGCACCAGGACAGCCCAATTGCCACCAGGACAGCCCCCCCCCTATAAAAGCTGGCAGTTCCAAGCCACGTGGCAGCTGAGGTGCAGCCTGCCAGAGGGGTTCTTGTCGTGTGAAGACTGAGGCAGAATAGGCGTTTTTGTGAAAGGGTGGGCAAGGTGCAGTTTGTGTATGTCTAGTGAGACGAACAGGGAGAGGGGTGCTGACTCACAGCGTGTTTTGTTTTATTACCAGTGTTTAGTTAGCGGATCTTGTTTTTGTGTCATCAGTAGGTAGCTTGATGCCCAAATTCTCCTTATGAGAATTCTCTTTGTGTTTTATTCTTTTTGTTGATTTGAGCAGCATCCACCAGCCCATTCCTTTAGTTAGTTTTCCTCAGTTGATGTAATTTTGCACATTTCTTTCAATCGTTACGTAATAAACAGTTTTATTTTTACCAACTATTAGTTTATGTTGCTTCCCTTCTCCCCCAGAGCCGGGGGTTCGTAACACAGTGCAAGTTCAACATTAGCACATGTAATTCCAGGACCTATATAGCATCATTCTAGCTACCCTAGACCTGTCTTCACTATTTACCAACTTAGATTTTATTAGCTCTGTTGATTAATAAAAAGGCAAAGAAACAGTGTTGAAAGGGTGACAGAGCTTGTCATCACTCCACCTTTTGAGACAGCAAAACATTGTAAAACTAGCCCAACAATGCCCACTGAGTAGACAAGAAAGAGTACTACAATATTTTACTGAACAAACAACTGTTACTTTCAAGATATTAAAAAGTAAAATTACTTGTCTAAAACTGTAGAGCTTAAAGTTTTCAGTTTAAATGTACTGTAAGTAAAAGTTCCTGTGTGACATATTTAAATTGGGGGTTTAAAAACATTACATGATTTATGTTTTTCTTTTTCAATTGATTTTTTAAAATCAGTTTGACATTAATTAACGCCATCAGTTTGTACATGTGCCAGATCTCCTCAAAAGGTTGATTTTCATCTGTAGTCATTTTGATGTTAAACATTAAAATAGAACAAACATGACAAACAAAAAGCACTCAAAGTAACATTAAAGAACATGTGACTAAATCACAAATGAGTGAAAACCTAATAAAACCCACATATTCAAACACAGAAAGTAATCACCACATAGCATAAACACACACACACACACACACACACACACACACACACACACTTCTCTGTCAGGGTGCACTGACATCAGTGAGTACCTCTAATGTGCATACTTGTAGTTTTCTATGTATTATTCAGTCAAAACTGAGTGAGCAATACCGTGAGCTATTTTCACAACTACTTAAATAGCTCATGGCAACATGCAGATAGTATGCCGTCTGCATGCTACCCAAAATGGTCCAACCTAATAGTTTCTTTTTTTAATAATATGTCATAGATTCAGCTTTGTGTCTAGACAATGCTTGTTTTCATACTAGTGGCTTAGAGGCTACAGGCTTGAGGGTGGTCTGACTCGTCAAGCAGTATGTAATATAAGGGAGCTATATGACCTAGAAGTGAATATGAATTTGTATGTGGTGTGTGTACGATGACTGAAATATCTTTGAGAATCCTGATTCCTGGTTTAGGAGACTTGAGAAACGAATGTTACTAATATTCTATCCCAAAATTGGATGATGGATCATGAATAATCATCCTATTCTATTATTTACTGGCCATTCACTGTTGTTTTTACATGTAACCCTGTGCAGTAGGATAACAGAGGTTACATCCTGTGACATGGAGGAAAATGCGATGGCCTTGTTTGTGTGTGTGTGTGTGTGTGTGTGTGTGTGTGTGTGTGTGTGTGTGTGTGTGTGTGTGTTTGTGTGGCTGGAGGCAAATTTCAGAAAATCACACTGAAGAAACTCTGTGGATGTTATTCCTCCCTCTCCATAGAATCATTGTTCTAATGTAGCAGTGCCTGTCAGTACATTCATACAAAGTCTTCACACTTCCAAATAGTACCATAGAAAAGCAAAGAAAAATGATGAAGAAAAATAGTTTTTCTTAAGAAGCTAATCTAGAAGTGTCACAAGAAACATAAAACACAAAGAAAACAGCATAATGATCCACCAGTTAAGCAGCAATACCAGCACTTTTTCCATGATGAGGACACAACTCGAGACATGACACACTGCCACATCCCCATCTTGGTTCAAATGTCCAATACTGGAGGTATTCCAATAGAGGAAGGTTTTCCAGCAGTCTTTCGCAGACACATTTCTGCCACACAGTCTGTCAGTAGACAGTTGTTGTGTTTAGAAAGAAAGCTACATGCACATTAACAGCTCATTTTGACGTGAGAGTCAATGCTTTGTGCCAGTACATTGATATAAGCCTGTCTGTGCTTCCTGAATAGTTTATATTAACAGCAGAAGAACTCTCCCTGTGTCTCTCTCTTCCTGTTTTCCCTTCTCCTATTGCTTCTTTGTCTCTCTATACAATGCAGTGCATCATTAAAATATTTTTTGGAGTCCCTTGTCAATACATGTAAGAATTTATACAGCACATCATCAACAGCACCATTATACAGTATGCTGAATACACTGAATAAAGCAAAATGTAACACTTGTACTAATGCTTTTGGTGGACATCGAGTCAACAGCAGCAGGTAAAGTGGAAGCACCTCGAGACCTACAGTTAATGTTATCTCTTTTCCACCAAGCTGGTTCCAGTCCTAGTTCAGAGTCAGAGCCTCCTGACGTAACACCAGTTCTTTGTGTTTCCACCACCTAAGCACCGACTCCAGGTTCTGAAAACTGGTGCTTAGCAAGAACCAACTCTTTGCTGGGCCAAAACTAAAAACTGAGTATGCCATGGCCTGGGTGCAGGGTCATCACGACCAGCGACCAGCGGTGGAAAGGGACACACAAGTGGTAATTTGTGTCCTTTTTCTCCAGGACGTGGCAGTTGACGGCAGGGGCCTTGGCGGCCCGATCCCCAGACACAGCTTCTAGCTGTTGGGACATGGAATGTCACCTCAGGTAGGAGCTTAGTGAAGACCTTAAACCCACTCTGTGGATTTTAGAATTCACACAGTTAGGACAATTTTCTAAATAAAACACATTGTTGTGGTCGTGTTGACCAGATAAGCACCGCTATGGCTGCTGTCTGTCATTTATTCCTTCCAAATGTCACTGATGCCAAGTTCTTAGATATGTGTTCAGACAATGACTCACACTCTGCACAGGCTTTTATTGTAGTCAGGTTTGCATGATAACCAACCTCAAGCTTTTATTATCTTGCAGAGCTGACTTTGTTTGCATGGACACAGTATACTTAATGTCATCCTCTCTGATTTTTGACATTACACATATTCCACTGGGGCTTTTGTGGCGGATTTTATTTAGTACGGCAAGTTTCAGAAACACACTCAGTGTAATGACCAGCCTTGAGGAAATGATTCCTTCTGTTTGTGCCACATGTGGGGTCCCACATGTGGGGTCTAGGACCACGTTTGTGTGTGAGTCTATTTTTGTCATTTTTCAGATGTCATTATGTGGTGTGGGAAGTCTATTTTTACTTTCTCCTTTCCACCAAAGCCCTCCTTTATGCTCCTCTCTCCCAGCAAGGCATTTGGAAACTCGTGTCAAGCACCAGGCCTACCCTCTTATTTTAAAAAGGGAGACTCATCTGTGCGTTGCATGCTGCTGGTGCCTAATCATAACAACTCAGTGTAAATAGATCAACTCTCCCCCTCCTCCATGATGTGGTTCATGAGTGGTAACAGATCACAAATATCTCCCCAGCACTCTGCCATCCCCAAACCCCAGAGTACATATGCTTCTAATTCTCTACTGACAAGGCAGAGCAGGGAGAGATCATAAGAAACCTAGAGAGAGATAAAGAGGACAGGGAGAGCACGATGATTCCAGCAAAGAGAGAAGATGGAAGCATAATAGAGATCATGACTGAGGATCTTTATAAACTCCATATGGCCTTAGTGTTTTTACTTTACTAAACAATATAACTATGTTGGGTATTTAGAAAAGTGATGTTGACAGAGAAAGACAAAGTGGGACAGACACAAGGACACGTGACACGTAAAAGCAAATTATCCGTCATTGCACAGAAACTTTCTGTGTATAGTATCTGCATTAATACTGTATGGCAGGGGTGTCAAACTCAAATACACAGCGGGCCAAATCTGAAAACCTGGACATAGTCGCGGGCCAACACTATATTATTATTATTATAATATATATATATATATATATATATACATATATATGTATTATAATTATCAACATTATTATATTGATATATTGATATAATATATGTAAATAAAACTAGCCTTTACAGCAGCCTCACTTTGTGATGTATATATATATATATGTATATATATTATATTATAATATATATTATAATTATATATATTATAATTATCAACATTATTATATTGATATATTGATATTATATATAAATAAAACTAGCCTTTACAGCAGCTTCACTTTGTGATATGGCTTTTTTGAACATAGTCTGTTGTGAAACCAAACTTCTTTTCATCTCCTTTACTTTCTGGCGCCTTTGACTCATGTCCAGGTCCTTGTACTTGTCCTGGTGTTTCATTGTGTCGTCTAATGTTGTTCTCTTTGGTTATCGCCACGTTGGCTCCACATACTAGACGGGGTTGGTCTGAATAGCAACAGGTGAGCTCCGGATATTCTGGTTCAGTTACTGACAAATATCTTAATATTTGGGTCGTGCGGCCGCGGTGGCCGGGACCGGGGGTGGCGGCGGGGGCGAAGGGGAAGTGTGTTCGTCGGAATCCGACGGCATTAGCGTGAATATCTCCTGCTGGCGGTGGCACAGTAGCAGCGTCCTGGCGTGCCGCTGGTGCAGATGCTAAGTCAGGTGGCGGCGGCGGAGGGGTGGAGGTGGTTGGGTCAGTAGTAGCGTGCGGTTGCTATGACTACTGTCAACAGAGGAGAGGGTGTTTATGGGTCCTGTCCTGATTGACGCCATATGTCTATGATTGACGCGCCGATACAGAGCAGAGCATTCTGGGATTTGTAGTATTAGCGATACATGCGCTGTATAATACCGGCGGGCCAGCTTTAGTAGTCATCTGATATTACCTCGCGGGCCAAATATAATTACACTGCGGGCCAAATTTGGCCCGCGGGCCAGAGTTTGACACCTATGCTGTATGGTGTGCAGCAAACCAGTACAGCACAAGAGACAGAGAATTACAGCCAGTGTTGCACCACAACCAAGAGAGAAAACAGAACATGAAACATCACTGTAAAATAAAATGATAAAGGAGCTGTTGACCCTTCGCAGGATTTGTGTGTGTGTGTGTGTGTGTGTGTGTGTGTGTGTCTGCACTCGCGTCAGCACAAACAGGCTGATTACAGTTGTTTGGGTAAATCATAGTGTTTAGAGCTGACATTTAGGTAGTCTCCATTCTGACCATGTTGCATCAGGCCTCTGTTTCTCAGCCCCTATAGGTGAACATTACCACATTACCCATAAAATTTAAAAAATGCTAAAAACTACAATATCTGTATGTTTATTTATGTAAATTACTTGTACTTTTTTAAAAATTTTAAAGTAGAAAAAAAATTCAAGACAAAAATCAACTACACAATCCTGTGAAAAAATAAATACATCCCCAAAATAGTTCTTTTAATATCTTTGTAACAGTGCCTATTAATAAAAATGATATACTGAACCAAATGACTATTAAAATGGGTCATTTTTAAAATAAAACAAAAGCCAAAACTGAAAAGTTTATTAAATACCTGCAGCATTAAATGGCAGCAAGATTCATACATGTGTGTCTTAAGAGAAAGAGCTGTGTTAATTCACACACATGGATCAACAGCATCAACAACTTATACGTCCTAGACATGGAGACAGAACGCATCAAGATCTATTGTCAAGTCACACTGTGTACTTTTCTTTACATCAGACAGGTGAGCTGTCACACACAGTCACTGTTTATCAGCTGCACTGAAATCGTTTGTTACATAACAGCCATCCTCAAACCGCCATCACAGCCGTCATGATATTTTTATTATGCTGTTGGTAAAATAGAAGTTAGATTATCATCACACATTTACAAAATTTACATTGATTAGGGAAATCATAAATACACTAGACTGTTAATTATTTCAACAGTTTGATAAGCTGCTATTAGTTTAGCATTAGCTTTTTGTTTATTAGTGCATTGGTATGTATTACAAATCACTTGTGTTCTGTCTAATTTCACATGAATGGCAAACAGTGCGTGCATACCGCGGCTCTCTCCATCACTGTGGTGGGTATGTCTGAATGAAGCAGTTATTTATTTTTATTTAACACTTATTTAACCAGGTTAGTCCCACTGAGATCAGAGATCTCCTCCACAAGGGAGACCTGGCCAAGGGGGCAGCAGCATAGTCACATTAAAAACAATAAACAACAGTTAAAATTACCAACATTAAAGATTGCTCACATAAAACGCTTGCACACAGACAATGTGGACTACAATGATTTCACCAGAGCTTTAAACTCATTCAGTGTAGCAAGGTCTTGAAGTTGAAGTTGAGGTTGTAATTTATTCCAAGCATTAGGTGCCGAAAACATAAATGCTTTCTTGCCCAGTTCAGATCGTACTTTGGGGACGACAAATTTCAGAGTATCAATAGATTGGAGATAGTGACTTTCATGTTTCCTTGTTAAAAGACAAGACAAATAGGAAGGAATAATCCCCAGAATGATTACACACATGGTACACACTATCCAGCCTGCTAAGACAATTAGCAGAAGCATTCATATACGACACATCTCCATAGTCAATAACAGGCAAAAAGAAAAGCAAGACTTGTTTCTGTAGTAAAATCCTAATAACAGTTTCAGTTTTTTTTTTTACCACATACTGAATGTGCAACTTAAAAGACAAGTCATCAAAGAAGATACTAACTCAATTTGTTGACCATTTCTTGTTTAAATTTATTCAGACAGTGCTGATCTCACAATTTTCGAAGTAGTAAAGAACATAAGTCGTTCATGTACTCTATCAAACACAAGTTGTAAATAGTGAAAGGCCTCAGCAGGAGTGGGTGCTGTATAGTATATGACAGTGTCATCAGCCTAGAAATGAAAAGCTGAGTTTGGAATATACTGTCCGAGATTATTTATGTAAATAGTGAATAATAATGGACCCAGCACAGAACTTTGAGGAACCCCTTTTTACTTGTAATACCTCCGAGGAAG
This sequence comes from Dascyllus trimaculatus, assembly GCA_024666655.1. Lineage (NCBI taxonomy): Eukaryota > Metazoa > Chordata > Actinopteri > Pomacentridae > Dascyllus > Dascyllus trimaculatus. The sequence goes on along the minus strand of CM045446.1, from coordinate 881,686 downwards.
AACCCTCTATCTGAACAGCCTGGGTTCTGCTTGTGAGATCATTTGCAAACCACCCAACTGCTTATTGAGAAAGATCAATAGCTGAAAGATGTTTGATTAACAGTGTCAAATGCTTTTGAAAAGTCAATAAAGAGGGACAAACAACATCACTTCTTGTCCAGAGCTTCAGTTATATCATTTATGACCTCCATGGCAGTACTGTGATTTTTGCGAAAACCTGACTGAAATGGTGACAGAATAGAGTTGGTGGCCAGAAATTCTTTTACCTGTTCACTGACCAGAGATTGAAGAACTTTTGCCAGAACAGAGAGTTTAGATACTGGTCTGTAATTGTTTAAAAAACTAGGGTCACCTCCTTTTAGTAGGTGGATAACAGGGCCAGATATCCAGTCCAAAGGGATTCCATTTGAAGTCAGCAGTGAGGAAAATTAACTGAAAATTGACTTATGTCAGAACAACGGAATGCTATCACTGAAATACACTGATGAAGCAGCAATGTAACAGTTCCCAATGTGTGAAGAGACTAGATCTAGAGTAACCCTAAAAAGCCTTGCCAGGTTTTGGTGAGTGAGGTGAGTAAATGATGCCTCTGATCAGAAGAGAGAAAATGTTCCTAATGCTAAAGAAACAGTAGGGTCATGTATAAAGTAAAGGTTCAACTGTGACTTATAAAGGACAAGAAAACAATATTTCTACTCAAGCTTCACTTGGTGTTTTTTGTCTTCTGGATGATGGCTGTAAGCTGCCTGACCAGAAGTGTTTGATCCAGGGGATTGTCTGCCAACAGTCACCTTCTATAACCTCAGCACACACACCACTCCTTTCATTTACCTTGTGTGGTTTATGAGGGTGTGTTTGAGCATGTGCGTGTGTTTGTGTGCTTACGTGTTTATGGAATTGCTTTACATCACACTTTTTGTTGACACGTAAAGGGTTTCCCTGTGTGTGAGTGTGTTGCTAAGTAACATGCACCAGATCAAACAAAAGCCATGTATGCAGTGGCAGCTCTCCTGGCAGTACATAGTGATCCCACACTCACTGCACCAGCATTACCTGTGCGTACTGAAAGTACTGGAAGAACTGAATGGCTGCAGTCCTAATTCAATAGCTAATTAAACTGTCACCTCTGCAGGCTGTGTAATATATGGCTGCAGGTTGCATGTGATAGGATGTGTCCTGGCATGTCCTCACAGCAAAGTCAAATTTCAGAGTCTGATTTCTTGTGCTGCAGTGTCTTACTCACACACGTCATCCACTCCTCTTGTTAAGTATATCATAATTAGATGGGACATTTTTCAGAAGATTAAGATAATTGTGCTTTGTATGAACAAAGGAGGATTGTGAAATGATGGGGAAGGTTTTGCAGCTCGCACACAGACAGACAGGCTGTTTCGACATTGCAGCTGCTTTAAGCAGAGCTGTCAGGTCAGGTCAGGTCAGGTCAGTTCAGGTGAACAGACAAGCTCATGCAATGTACAAAGCAAAGCAGTCTGTGCTAACTTAGAAGAAACCTACATGTTGATCTATCTTGAATGCTCTGCCCTTATATAGTACTTTTCTACCTTAGTGGTGCTTTTACAATTTTTGCCATTTACCCATTCACACACACACGTTAACAAACCAGGGGCTGCAATGCAAGGTGCCTACCATCAGGAGCAACTTCAGGTTCAGTCTCTTGCCCAAGGACACTTTGGCATACCGCCAACCTTGCGATTAGTGGAAAATCAGCTCTACCACCTCAGCCATAGCTGCACTATAATATAACTGAAGATGAAACAAATAAATATTTGATTTCAGTTTTCTCTTTACAGCTCTTTGTATTATGTAATTGTAATTATTCATGAAAAACTTTAAATGGCATTATCCAGCCAGACATGACATCCAGCCTGCAGTCAGCCTGTACTGTAAACCTTTTAACACCTAATATTGCTGTGACAGTTGTGCAGAACACTAACCTAACCTCAAATGTCTCCAGACAAGAGACAGACAGAATAAACAGCAACAACAGACAACCTCATCCATCACTGAATGCCAAGGCAAAACTGTGTATGCAATGTAGAGTGTAGTATCATATATATCATGCGTATCATCATATATATATATATATGTATATATATATATATATAAACCTCTTACCTTGAACAAAGTTTCAGCTTACCTATACATATATATATATATATATATATACAGTTGTGTGCGAAAGTCAGGGCACCCCTTTAAAAACAGCATATTTTATATATTAAAAAATTAATATCCATATTTATAGTCTCTCTGGGATATGGGAAAAAAGACAATATTATCAGGAAACATTAATGCATAGTTACATTTTATTTTATAACTTGAACAAAATTACAAAAACAAAAAACATCATTTTGGCCTGTGCAAAAGTCGGGGCACCCTGAGAGTTTCAATGTGTCAGATTCTTTTAACAAATTCAGACCTTTACCAGCTCATTAGTCCTGAAGCATGTGTCAACAATTGTCATTAGGGAGCGCCAGCTGGTGTGTATTTCAGGGTTTCTTAAATATGGCGACTCCACAAACCTGTGCAAACAACAGCAATCATGGGTTCCTCTAAGAAGCTAAGTAAGACAGAAAAAATGAAAGTTATTGATGCCCACAATGCCGGGGAGGGCTACAAGAAGATAGCAAAACGTTTTCAGCTTGCAGTTTCCACAGTGCGAGGTATAATTAAGAGATGGCAGGTGAGGGGAACTGTGGAGGTCAAGATGAGATCTGGAAGACCAAGGAAACTCTCGGACAGAACAGCTCGTAGGCTGGTCAGAAAGGTAAATCAAAACCCACATTTGACGTCAAAAGACCTGCAGGAAGATTTAGCAGACTCAGGAGTGGTAGTGCACCCGTCCACTGTGCGGCGATACTTGCACAAACAAGACCTTCATGGAAGAGTCTGCAGAAGAAAACCTTACCTCCGTCCTCATCATAAAAAAAAAAAAAAAAAATATGCAACAGAACATGTACAGAAGCCTGATGACTTTTGGAAACAAGTGCTGTGGACTGATGAAGTTAAAATAGAACTCTTTGGCCACAATAAGCAAAGGTATGTTTGGAGAAAAAAGGAGCAGCATTTCATGAAAAGAACACCTTGCCAACTGTTAAATATGGGGGTGGATCCATCATGCTTTGGGGTTGTGTTGCAGCCAGTGGGACAGGAAGCATTGCTCGGGTGGAGGAAGAATGGATTCCATTAAATACCAGCAAATTCTGGAGGCAAATATCACAGCATCTGTAAAAAAGCTGAAGCTGAAAAGAGGATGGCTTCTACAACAGGATAATGATCCAAAACATACTTCAAAATCCACCATGGACTACCTCAAGAAACGCAAGCTGAAGGTTTTGGAATGGCCTTCACAGTCTCCAGACTTAAACATAATTGAAAATCTGTGGGTAGATCTTAAAAGAGCTGTGCATGCAAGACGACCCAAGAATATTGCAGAACTGGAAGCCTTTTGCAAGGAAGAATGGGGGAAAATCCCAAATGATAGAATCCAGAGACTTGTCGTTGGCTATAAAAAGCGTTTAGAAGCTGTGATATCTGCCAGAGGGGGTCTTACTAAGTACTGAAGGTACTGACTCTGTAGGGTGCCCCGACTTTTGCACAGGCCAAAATGATGTTTTTTGTTTTTGTAATTTTGTTCAAGTTATAAAATAAAATGTAACTATGCATTAATGTTTCCTGATAATATTGTCTTTTTTCCCATATCCCAGAGAGACTATAAATATGGATATTAATTTTTTAATGTATAAAATATGCTGTTTTTAAAGGGGTGCCCTGACTTTCGCACACAACTGTATATATATATATATATATATATATATATATATATAAAGACAAGATGTATGCATTTACCTCTTACCTTTGTTCATTTTAAGCTCATTCACTGGACTTCAATTTCATTAACACTGAAGGAATGAGTTCTAAAGGTTTGGACCATTAGTTTATATCTATATACAGTCTATTGTATTCATGTATGATTGCTGTTGCCCAAGTCATTTATGGTCTTCTGCTCTCTAAAAGTGAAGAAAGTGAGAAGATAACACACACAAGACATTAAGAGGTCAATTATGGAGACTTCAAATGATACTGAAAAACAACCCAACATTTTGTGAAATACTATGACAACATATCACAGCACTTCATCATCATGTAACAGTTTTAATGAAAACAGTTCAACAACAACAATAGAAAGAAATTGGATTAAACCAATAGCCTACAAAACAAAATATCAGACAGTCACAGATCAGTATAACATTACAGTTTAAATTAAACACAATTCTGAACAATTCAACAACAATAAAAAATAATTGGAGTAAACTGAAACGTTAGTGCACACTTAAAAAGATAACTTTAATTCCCGACTTGACAAAATGTCTGTTCTTTCTTAGCATTTTAGGTTACATTCTTCAATATTCTAACAACATAAAATGTTGTCTAGAAGAATTAACTTAAATAATTTTAAAAAGTATCCATGCAAAAAGTGTACATCATGAAAAGAAAGAATATACTGTATGTGTATATATACTGTATGTGTATATAGGGGAGGGGCTGCTCATTTTTTCCAGAATATATTTTTGACCCTATGGTGACCACAGGATATATGACTGAGCACAAGCCATGCTTTCATCCACTGTGGGTTTTGACCGAATAACTCTTTTAGCCGCAGAGCGAGACCACTTGCTTTACCACATGATTTGTAGAGCTTCATGATGCTGATACAGCAGTCATCCTCATCATCAATTGTCAAAGTACTCGCCAAAGAATCTCTTATGAAGATGGTGGGGAGATATCGCCTGGACACATTTTCGAAGAGATGAGAGACTTTCTCAAAAGTCCCAAGCATGGTCATGTCCATATCAAGGGTCAACTTAATAATTTCTGTCAGAATCTCAACAGGTAAGCATGCTATGTTTTCTTCCTCTGGGTCAGCCGGGTCAGCCTGGACGTTTTCTTCCTCTGAGTTAGACACAGGATCAGCTTCAGTGTCACTGAGAGCTACAGCTGGGGTTAATTTCAATGCCAGAGCAACAAAATGAGTTGTTTCCATAAGGCAGTCTTTCATTCTCAGCCTCCTGCATGGCCTGAATATATGGATCAAATTGTCCATAAAGACTGACACAGTGGTCTCTCTGCCCCTCAGCAAAGTGACCAATGGCTAACACAGGGAGGTTTTCACAGAAATGACCTGAGGGGAAGATGAGAGTGGTTGCCTCAACACCAAGGCTTGATACAACCAAAAACTGTACATTAAATAGAAGTGAGGCTCTCTGAAGGGTAATGTGGTCCCCAAATGTTTCCCGTTGAGCCATGCTATGGATCCATGGATGTAGTCATGCCATGTCCCTTCTACATACTGTGACAGTGGTGTCCCATCCACTGCAATCAGACAATTCCTTAAATCAGTGACTATGTCCTCCCTCAATTTTCTTGCAGATCTGAAGATTCTGATGGTGGCCAGTTGATCTGCCATTGAAGCAAATTGGCAACTGCCATCTGGGTCTGGATCCAAGCGAATTTGTAAACCTGTTGTCTCAAATTCCTCCAGTCTGTCTTGATGGGTGTAAACTTGTGGATTTCTTACCATCAACTTCTGACTCTTTTCTGTAAACCTTGTGACACCCTTTTTATGTCGGCAACTGAGAACCAGTGTTACACTGGAGTTGAGCTACTTAGCATTTGAAATTTCACTTTGTATTTGGACAACCTGATGTCACGTTTTACAACTACACCTGGCAATACAGCATGGCGCTGGGAAACAGAAAGTCTGTGATTTCTCAACTTCATACAGTCACATACAGGTAAATGTTCAACCCAGTTAACCCCACCTCTCTGGAACTGAAGCAGATCATACATGATCTTTTTCGGAGCATACGATGAGTCCTCTCCACCTTGGCTCTGTGGATGATATGCTGAGCTTTGAATTATTTTAATCTTGAGACTATTTATTAATAGCCTTTGAACCTCACCTCTGAACTTCTTGCCTCGGTCATGTTGTACAAATATTGGTGGGCCATGCTCACAGTAGGTTTCTTTTAGAAGTTTTGCAATCTCACTGCTTCTTTTGCTTTGTAATGGTCTCAGCCATGTATACCTACTGAAACATCAACTGTGGTCAGGATGTAATGGTATGTGAGGGGACCATGCTTACCTTTAAACTTTCCCATGTCTAAGATGTCAATTTGATGCCGATACACTTATTTTGCTCTGATGGGTTTTGGGATTGGCCTGTGTGAAAATTTAGCCTTTAGAAGTTGGTATTGCCTGCACCTGTCAAGTGTTGATTGGACATTACTTCTACTCACACCAGAGTATTTCTTGCTCAGGTGTACATTCAGTTTCCTTCCTTCCTATCCAGACCTGCCATCACAATTGAGTTGATGGCTGATTTTTTTGCAGCCAGTTTTCCACCACACATGATGGCCTGGCAATCATCACTGAGGGTGTACAGATGCCTGTTCCTGTAAAATCGCACAATGGCACTGGGCTCTGTTCTTGATCTTTGGTCAACAGGAACATGAAATTTCCCCTTCAGTAACTTCACTATTATATTGTAGGTCTCACCTGACATAGGCTGTTGTCCATGTCTCCCATATACCCAAAGGGTACAGGACAGGACAAAGAATATTAGCAGAATTTTCATGCTTCCAGATCACCCTAGATGCATATAGGCATAATTTGCATGTAGGCCATAAATCACTGAGTCCCTCTATGATGTCATAAAATTATTACAATATTAGGGGAAAATATTTTGCCTCCCCATAATGTAACAACAGACCCAAAATGTAACAACTTGTTACATTTTAGATTAATTTACAGATTAATTTACATGATTTTAGGTCGAATTGCAGGCTGCACATGAGCATCAACACTGTGGTCTGTGAAGACATATGCAGATGGCAAAAGCCCATCATTCAGAGATAGTGAATTATTGGCCTCAAGTCAAGATAAAATGTCAGGTAGTTATGCTTCAGAGTTGAAGTCTTACCCCACCTGCAAGGTAACAAAGTAGAGCAGTAAATGTAGGATGTAAAATGAATTTCACCAAGGAAATAACTAAAAAGCTTTCCCTCTGTATTTGCCATAACGCAGCCAACAGACTGTGACAAACATGGAGAAAGACACTCCAGCACAAGTATTTATAAACCCAAGTAATAAAATACATGGAGTGTGGTAATCAGTGGTAATCAGTGGCATCAGTGGCGTAACTGACGATATGTCTTTATAGTGTAGTGAGAGGTATGCAGCAATTAAACCAAATGAAGCAGAACTCCGTCACAGCCACAAGGAGAGAGAGAGAGTGAGACAGAGACTACACCAAGAGTTGCATGTTTTATAGCTCAGGAACACTGGGCTCAGGCTCTACAAACAGACAAGACCGCCTACTCAGACTCTGGCACCTCAGTGACCTGAAAACAGACGACAGAATGTGAAAATACTTCAAATATGCCCAAACCAGGGCACTGGACTGGTCACAGTAAGTCATGTGTTACATGACTGGGTACAGTGACACAGTCAATCTAGAATACTTTGACCCTATATATAACTTCACAATGTCAGGATGCTGATGAATTTAAAAGAGATAACTCTGGTGTTAAATATGTTGAGTGTTAAGGATAGAAGTGCAAATCTATGAATAAATCAGCCTTTGTTCATTAGGTCATTTACAATACAAATAAATCAAAGTGCTCAATGTTTCTGTAATAATCAAGAAATTAAAGTAAAATTGAACTGAAACTCTGAAGACACCAAAAAGTAACCATTCAAGATTGGCTGCTCGGATTTAATTATCACTAGCACGTCACCTCCCTCTGCATCGGGGCTTCATGCTTCAGCCTGTTTCGGCTTCACCTCCTTCAGGTTTGCACTGTTAAAGTCCCCGGCTACAATGAGCACTACATCATGGTGGTTAGCCTGGTGCCTAGCACAGGCCTCATGCAGGTCAGACAGAGCAGTGTCCATGTCTGCTTAGGGTGGAATTTAAACAGCACCGTAGAGGTAGAACAGGAGTTTTATTGTTAGTAGCTCCAAGTTTGGTGAACAGAAATGGGAGAGAGGGACAATATTCCTGCTAGGTAATGTTCCAGTCCCTTTTGGAACTTGATCCTGGCTCTAAGATACTGTATGTAGTGAGTAATCTATGCCAATTTAAAAGCATGTCTCTGTCTTATGTAGTTTTGTATAGAGCAGGTGAGGTCAGAAGGTTAAAAACAGTATAAAACTAGACAATATATAGAAATAACCCTGGAGCAGGTACGACAGCAGCCACACTCACCAGTGTCATCATTATATTCTTTAATATTCTTTCTATTCTATCTATAATCTAACATTGTAAGGTATGTGAAGTTTCCTGAGATGACCTAAGTTGTGAATTAGTGCTATATGAATAAAACTGACTCACAATTAAACAACAACTAACAATTAAAAGTTCTGATCTAAACTTTTTTTTCTCACCAGTAGCAACTAAAACACAGATCTTAGCTCGTGTGTAAATGAACATAAAACGGCTAGATGACTAAAACTGTTTGTTTATGTCTACATCGCCACAGAATGGAGGAACTACAGAATGGAAACAATATGTGGGACTGTAAATGTATTTTTTATGTTCTGTGATGCCTTTCAGGCAGGGCAGAGTTTCATGTTAAAGTACAGAAACAGTTAAAAGCTTTTTCATATGTCCCCACTGATGTGATTTTGCAAACAACGCATGAAGTAATGCAATAATAGTGCTGCATTCTCAGAGGTTTATGACTTCAAACATGAACACAAGAGGAGGTGGAATCATTGTTTTGTTACTAATAGGAATCCCATGGAAAGACACCATGTCTCAGTGTATGAAGCTGAGTCCAGTACAGTACTACTCAATGTGGGATCAAAGCCACACTTAATTACAGAGCTTTCCAAAAGAAACACTTCAGCACAATATTTTCTAATTTTAGCTAAGATTTTTAGGAAGATGCGTGTGTGTGTGTGTTTGTGCTTGTACATATAGCATGACTGCATGTTTGAGTCATTAAATCAGAGAGCTTCTTCACTGCAGCCAAATCCAAACTCCATTCTGTGACATGCCTGTGCTTGGTTGTGGATGTGGATGAGGATGTAACCTCACAAACCAATACACGCATACACACACACACACACACACACACACACACACACACACACACACACACACACGTAAAGTTAGTAGCAAACCACTGCACTTACAGCTCCCTGTTTCTATTTGTGCAGTGACAGTTTCTGTAATTGTCATTACAAGAACCCAACAAATTAAGCTGATCTCACTATAACAGGACATTTTTCTCACTAAAACATGAGCGTATGTGTTATTATAACAAAAAATGATTTGTCACAACAAGTAGAAGGTCCAGTTGTCAATAACTAAACCTAAAAGAGTGAATTTATGCATGACGGCATGATCTCCCTTCAGCTGTGTAGAATTACTGTGTGACAGAATTAGAACCGTTAAAATGAACAGCACTTAGTTTGCCAACTTAATTTATTGAATTAAAACAAAGCAAACACAGAAAACCATACGCAGGACAACAACAAACCCACTTTCTAACTCAATTCTTTATTTAAACAGAAATTCACCATGCCAAAGAGATGGGGTATGTTTGCTTTGGTATGCTCCATATGTGATTAGATGAATATTGGTATCATGTTACATCTCAAACAGGAAATTAAGAGTAAATTGATCTTTCTTTACATTTAATTTAATCACCTATCTATCATCTAATTTGTTCTCCACACTATTTCAGCAACTACATAACTGTTTTTCAGCTGACTACACAACAGAGCCCATTATGTGGGTAAAACAGTCTTTAGTATTTCAGCTGCTAGTTTTTATTTATCAGGTGTGTCATCTGAACTGCATTATGTAACGCTAACTAATGTAAATTAAAAGCTGTTTGGAAAACAACATTCCTATTAGAAAGGTAGCTTGGTGTTTCTTTCATGATGGAGTAATAAATGTTATATCTATTAGCCATGAGAAACAGTAGTTATAGCACTGCTTGGACACCTAATTAAAGCAGTTCATGTTAGACACCAGGAAGCTTGTCAAGCAGATCTACTAACTCCTGTCAGTTTCACTGTATTGTGAGGAGTGCTGAAAAACTTAATGTTCTAAATGGTGCTGCAGTTACTTTGGATGAAGATCAAACCATCTAGTTAAAGTTAAATTTAGAGAGTAGAGACAAATTTGAATTGAAACAAGTTCACAATACAGAAGCAATGACGCCCATATGATACATTCAGTTTGCTTCTATGAAACAGTATGTGATAGGTTGTCACACAAGTATTTGCGAAGACTTACAAATGAAATATGATATTAAAAAGCCAGTTCCCATCCTCGTAACACAGCATTAACGATGATTAGTCTGTGCTCTATCTAGATTTTTCATGCTTTACACTGAATTTATACATGATGAACATTCAGAAACCGTCTAAACAGCCACTAAAGCCAGGTGTCACACTGAACACCTGGCTTTATTTGCACAAACAGTATAACAGTTTCAGCCGTCCTTTGTTACTCATCCCAGTCACTTCCCAGTCCGTGTATTGGAGTGTGTCTGTGTGTGCTCATGTGATCAAACCAGTTCTTTCCATCATTTCCCTCTACTTTCTCTCCTTGCCACTGGGTGTACTCTACATGAAGTGAAGTCAAGAGCCTCAGAATTGTTGCCCTGGAGACCCCTCAGGCCCGGAGGACCGGGGGGCTCTGCACCATGTGTGGAGTCTACCCTGGTCTTTCTGGGTCGGGGGTCTCTGTGGTGGCGGCGCTCCCTGTGGGTGTGGGCTGAGATCCCTCTCAGTGTGGATGAGCTCCCCATAGGTGGTTTTATCCTCACATGGTTCCTCAGTGCCCCACCATGTCACCATAGTAATAGTAACTGTAGTGTTTGTGGGTCTGTGGGTGAGTGTGTGTGTGTGTGTGTGCACGTGCATGTGCATGGGAGCGATTGTGGATATGTGGCTCTATGTGTGTGTTTGGGGGAGGGAGTGGGTTTTCTTTTTGTGTTATATTTCTACTGTGTGTTTTTATTTTGGGAAGCACTTTGAATTACATTTTTTTTGTATGAAAAGTGCTATATAAATAAAGTTTGATTGATTGATAGATAAAATGACTGAATTGGTTTTTGAGAAAAAATGATGATGAAGTTTGCTTTCTGTGTTGTTTTATAGCACAGTAAGGTCCTCTTTTCAAACCTGCAAACAAAAGAATTGTTTCTGCTTAATTAGGACAAGACTGGATGATAAGGTTGAGAGTAATGCTATGAAATTTTCAGCACTGACACATACAGTTAATTCAGAAAGTATTCAGACCCTGTCACTTTTTGCAAACATTATTGTGCTATAAATGCAGTTTTGAAAGGACGTAATTGCAGGTTTTGCACATTAATCTTTGGTGGTCCACATTAGATCTACTAGACTCCCTCTCTAGGAGATCAAGTGGCATGGTGACAATGCCTTCCTCCTGACAGGAAGCTGTTGTGAAATAAGGCAAATCTGTGCACACAATTTACAAATCTGTGGCCACATATTACAAAATCATGAGCACGGTGTATTATCTGAGAGTACAGAGTAACGTGATTCTTTTTTTTGTCTCAGCTGATGCTAGGGGGACTTCAGAAACATGTTTTGAAGAAAAGTGATCTGGTGAACACCAGGCACTGCTCCTTTCCTAGTTAATACCATCCCTGTGGTGATGCCTGGTGATGGATTCAGCGTCTGATTTTTAACAAATGCAAAAAAGTGATTTCATACATTTAAAACTAAATCTACAACACCATAAAGAACGCAAAAAGTGATGGAGGTCTGAAAAACCACACTGCATGTCAAATTCTATATAAAATACATAAACTGCACTTAAAGACATGAACTGGATTTCTAGGTTACACATCTGCTTAGCAATTTTAGAGAGATAGTGTAAGTATGTGAAGGTGAGCGGTTTTCTTTAAGGACCCTCATCTTTTCATTGAGCCTATCAGGTAGTGGTTATTGCCAAGTTCTATAATTATTATATAATTCTATAAAATAAGTGAGAGGTGATTTTGAATGTTTAAGCTTAAGTCAGTCAGGCGTTGCCTGGCAGCCTGCTAGAGCTAACCAGGACCTCCAAGAACTCATGTTCTGTACTGCCAAAGAAGCTGATCTGTTAAAATAAAGGTTCTGTGTTATTGGAGCTGATTCAGAACACTGCTTTAGTTTAGAACATTGGTTTCAAATGGGTTATTCTTTACTCAGAGAGTGATGAGTAAGATTTGTGAATCATGCCTAAGGTTTGGCTGCCATTTGAGGAAATACTGTATTGTGAGGTTTTGTCAAAGTTGCACATTCCTGCAAATACTGCAGGTTGAATAAGAGACTACACAATTTCCAAATTTATTTCCTGGAGGGACTGACTGTTGATCCACTTGTTCATTCATGGATGTTTCTGTTTTTATCAGCTGATGTCAGTTTTCAGACTGTCCAGTGTCCCTACTGCGTCCTCAGCTGGTAGTCTGAAACAAGACACAAAAGACAGTGTGGAGGTCAAAAGAATGTACAAAATATGGTGCAGCAAGTACAACAGTGGTGTGGTAGTGCTGTGGAAATTAACATAGAAAATAATTATAAAAATCTGATTTGTAATGAACAATGTCGAACTAGATGCTATGGCATTTCTTGGTCAAACTTTTCTTACATTGACACTGGAACTAGCTGTAACTGCTAGTCCTAAACTCAGAGTCACAACTGTGAGACAACAGATAGCAGTGTGTCCAAAGAATGAAGCATTTCAGATGTCTAGTCAGAACAACTTTTTAACTGAAATGAAGCTTTTCAACATTGCTGAAGCTAAACCATATATTTTTACTCTTTACAGTGAAGATTTTTCTGGTAAAACCCTCATGTCATTATCTTTCTCTACTGACCATTATTTTTAATGGGGTTTTGTCTTCTGCCTATGACCCACTCCTCATACTGCCACAGACATACCAGTGCTCAGAGTGTGTTTTGTTACTTGTGTTGGGTAAGTAATTCAAATTCAAATGTAACCTCTGAGAAATATGGATTTGATGTTTTATTGCTTCACTCACTGAATTTGCCCAGTAAAATATGCTACAACGGTTACATAATTCTAACAGAAGGTTTCTGTTGAAGTCAGCAGAGCAAAGATCTGCTTTCATCTTTTTGCTCTATTATTTTTTTTACATTTACCCAGAATACAATGTGAAGTAGGTCTACCTAAGTTAGTCAAACCTATTACTTTTCTCGTCTATCTGCAGTATATAACAAGGCCATACCGCCTTGTGGATGCCCGATCCCTTCAGATCTTGGAAGCTAAGCGAGGTTGGATCTGGTCAGTACCTGGATGGGAGACCATGAGGGAACACCAGGAAGCCTGGGTGGATGCAGTGTGAGAGTGAGTGGTTGGTGGTTGGAGGGGCTGATGGAGCAGACTGGCAGCCTGGCCTCCGTCAGTCTACCCCAGGGCAGCTGTGGCTTAGCACCATGGAGTATGGAGTGAATGAATAATACAATGTAAAGCGTCTTTGAATGCATAGGAGAGCACTATATAAAACCAATGCATTATATTTGTTTAATCTAAACTGTATTTGATGATCTATATTGAAGCAGCTGAAGTATCTCTAGCTGTTGCTTTCAATACCAGACTCTTTGACTTCAAGTTTTCTCCTTTTCTGTACTGGGCAGGTAGACCAGTGTAAAGTGAAGTAAAATTCAGGAACTAAGGAATCACAGGAGACAACACACTTAATTATGTCTGTCAGTTATGACCAGTCACAACACACAAAATCCAAAATCCTGAACATGTTTGTGTGCAGTCCACATTTCCCTCAGCAGTGTCTTCTCTCTGTGTTACAGTTTGTCTCACTAACAATGTGAGGGAGTCATGCCAGGCAAAGCTAGGCAGATCCATTTTAGCGACTCGACACTGACTGAGGGTTTCCACCTTGAAACAGTGGCGTACTAATCATAGTCTCAAAAACTCAGATTCTGAGCGGGACCTCTGTGTTATTATACATTCATGTATGGCTGAATCCCTCTTAGTCTTAGCCTGCTTACATCACCTATTCACCATGAAACATGCTTGATACCAGCTGACATGACAGAATAATTATTTTTCCCAGTTGAAAATAGTTTTCAACAGTACATGGAGACACAGCTAGCGTCTAGCATAGAGTAGCGTTATGGTGTTTGATCAGAGTTGTAGGTGAGCTGGTGTGCTGTGCTCAAACAACACTGTAGAGGTACATCTAAGGCAGGCAGGGACCCTATTCATTGAAATAACTTCCAAATACGTACATTTGTAAGCTCTATTCACATCACATCCTTATCATGTCACATTTAGGGACATTGCCAGTAAATTCAAGTTCAACACATCCCTCACTGCTTACCACTGACAGTAATTTCTTAATCACATGACGTCCCTAAGTAATACTGATCCTGTGAATAGGTCTTCTGATACACAGCGATGAGGGTTAAGGGATTTACTGAATGACCGGAGAAGTCAACAGCTCATCTTTTCACTAGACATTCCTTACAAGTCCTATCTGCCCTGTGCTATCGGTGCTTCCTCTTCTTTAGGTGGTGAGCTGTTTAGGGTTTTGTTAGCATAGATTTAGCCATGTATTTTTAAATGTTTACTACAAATATCACCTCCCACCACTAGCTACGAGCCCATGTTGGCCGAGTGAGAAAACATCTGCGGCACTCATAGTTTTTATTGACTTTTTACAAGATTAATACTTGACTTTGACTGAAATGGTTTAAGTAAACTGAAGAGATGCCAGTGCCATGCAAACTGCACACTGGGATCAGAATTTATTGATAATATGATATAATAGAATGACTTGAATGTAATTATGTCCTTCTAAAGAATATTTAGAGTTAACTTGCTCTTTATAGGAAATGTAACTATATCTTCCCATCTGCTTAGGGGTTGGTACTCACTGGAACCAGCTATGCTTGGCTCAGGAGCTGGTAAATAAATATGTGAAATGGACAATAAGAGCACAACAGGAAACACACACACACACACACACACACACACACACACACACACACACACACACACGCACACGTTAGTACAGTATGTATACCCACAAAGAACTATGCTGTATTTATTGGCTGCTTGCCATGGTCAGCATCTGACCGGCTACTTATCTTTGGAGGAATCTCTGAATTTAGAGTGAGGGTTTACATGACATGCATACTTTCATACACCAGCACAAACACATAGACACACAGGTGGACACAACACAGTCTCAAGCAGGTTGAAATAGGCACACAGGCAGGAGATCAGAATGGCCTGTTCATGGAAACAGTTCCAAAGCCGCACTCAGCCGCCGAAAGAACACATGCTATGATTTCTGTAATGATAACAATAACACACACACGGTCACACAGACACACATGGCTTTTGTTATGGAAACACAGTTGTGTGTGCTTAAGGTTACGCAGGGGAGTGGTGAAACTTTTCTCTCTGTAAGCCCAGCGTATCTGGATTTCATTTGCCTTAAATCAGATCTGTTTTAAGAGCAATTAGATCCAAAGCCCATGGCAGCCGTGTGTTTCTGAGGGTTGCGAGGGGCAACCAGGGTACTCTGGAAACAATAGCACAGCTGTATAGTAAAATGTGCTGGCATATCTCTAATTCTGCTAACATGTGAAAGTGAGTTTACAGAAATTACCTGCCAAACTCTGTTAAGCGTGGGCTGTTTCATGCCAGATACCATATGTTGTTGCAGCACTCACTCTCTCTCTCTCTCTCTCTCTCTCTCTCTCTCTCTCTCTCTCTCTCTCTCTCTCTCTCACACACACACACACACACAGTTCTACACTTACAGAAATCTTCTACTGACTACAGTACATTTAGTCCTGTACATTACTCCAACCTAAACTTTTTACTAACTTAATTCTGATTCTAACCTCAATCCAAAACCCAAGCAAATGCGGATACACGTACATACACATCACATTCTAGCACACACACACACATTCATTTATTGGTGTTGATTTAAACTCATTTTTGCTGTTAACTTTTAAAAAAAATGGAACAAATAAATACTATAATTCCCACTTTAAAAAGCAAAACTACATTAAACTAAATAATGAAGTTGGCTTTTACAAACAAAACAATAGACTGCACTTATGAACCAAACAGTTACATGTTATGAACATGTCATTGCCCATATACTACCAAACAGCAGCACTTTGTAGTCTGAGGATTTTATGGATACTGACTGACTGACTGCTATAATGTGATGTCTCTAAATCTACAGGAGGTACTTATATGCAGTCACTCCCTGTTTAAGCTGTTACATAATCTTCCTAGTAAAGATGCACCTCTCAGAATAACAAACTGCCCAACAAAAGCTAAAAGACAATATTATACCCATGTCAATCCAAACAGGGAGACAGAACTGACTGTGGATGCAAACCCAGTTGAATTGGGCTTTTTCTATCCATCCATCCATCCATCCATTATACTCCGCTTAATCCTCTGTTGGGTCGCAGGGGAGCTGGAGTCTATCCCAGCCGACTTGGGCGAAAGCAGGGTTCACCCTGGACAGGTCTCCAGCCTATCGCAGGGCTACACATAGAGACAAACAACCAAGCACACTCTCATTCACACCTACGGAATTTAGAATCATCAGTTAACCTCACATGTTTTTTGACTGTGGGAGGAAGCTGGAGTACCTGGTGAAAACCCACACTACTGGGCTTTTTTCAATAAACAAAAGAAAAGAAGTGTAATAATGATGTCTGGCTTCACATGGAGAGGAGATACTGCTAGAGAAAGGAAGTTCTGGCTGTTGTGTGGTATCCTCATATGAGTACAGATCACAAAGCTGTGGAAATCAATTTGAGAAACCCAGGTCAGAATCACCAAACCAGGTCATATCTGAGTTCCTGCATAACCCATTTTCTCTCAGTAACTTAATTCCTTGTGTTTACAGAAACACATTCAGTGACATCAGAATTCAGTTTGGGTAAAATGGAAACATTTGGGTTACTTGTGCCATGCATGGTTGTGAAAAGACAGCTGACAAAATAATCACTGCAAGTTTGTGTCTGAATTTAAGAAGGAAAAGTCAGTCAACCAGTCAGCAATTTCCCCACTGGCATTTTCTTTACTAAAGGCCCAGAAGGGAAAATTGCATGACATCTGCAAACCACAGCCCTGAGTGGCTTGATGTACCTGCTGTGTACCACAGTGTAGCCAGCGGGTCTAGCAGCAGCCTGTAGTCTGTTAGTGTATTTGTAATTGCAGCATAGCACTGTGCTGGCTCAGACAATGAATGGACTGCACTCTCCCCCCTCCTCTAACCACGGCTTTAACTGCCTGTCCTGTGACCATCAAACACCACCACTGGTTTCCTACAAGGCTTTGGAGCAAGGGAACATGAAAGGGAGGAAAGGAAGACAGCTGAGGTCCCCACTTCTACTCTGGATGTGGTAATAGATGGGTAGGGCTGGCGGCTGCTGGTAATTGGTAGCTTACTGTTTAAAGATGGGTCCTCCAACTGAAAAACCTCACAGGAGGTCTTTAATTTGAGCTATTAAATACGCCCCTCTCCCCTTCTCTTCAAGTGAGAATGCATGCAAGGCAGACGTTTATGTTTTTTTCTATATTTATGTGTGTGTTTTGCACATGCTCTGTGTACACACACAAGAACATGTGCATATTTAGACATTGTGCATTTTTAGGGACTTTGCTGACTCAAGCCTCTAGGTTTAGTCTTGTCTCAAAGCTACACATGTAGACACACTTACATCTGTACACAAATGCACACACACACTCACACAAAACTGTGCCACATGTGGCGCACAAAAAAGTCTCAACGGTGCAGGGGTGAAACCACAGGTTTACTGGAGTGGCGTCACCATGTCACACCACACACACACACGGACACACACACACACACATGTCGTCTGCCACGTGCCATCAGCCACTATATGGCCCATTATCAGTCTGACCACATCAAAGCCAGAGTCCAGTCCTAAGGAGGCAGTGCAAGTATACAAGACGTTTAACAGTTCACTTTGATTGACTACATTGACACAATACAATGAAACTACACAATGAAACAGAATGGTAGGCTACGTATTTGTTATGTTGGACACAAAACTAAGTTCTATGAAATGTTGAATGGTAACATTTGAAGAATTTAGCTACGTATTTGTTATGTTGGACACAAAACTAAGTTCTATGAAATGTTGAATGGTAACATTTGAAGAATTTTCTAATGTTTCCAGACCTTGAAATGTTTTGTATTTTGTTCTTCTAAAAACATCTTACCTAGGAAGCCATTTGCTCCAGAGGCCAAACTTTTAAATACTGGCCCTCGTTTCCTATCTGAATTGACACAGACTGACTCCACTTCAAAGTGTGTGAATCTAGAAAACCAGACTCCAGTTTACATTTACTTACAGGTCACAGGTAATAACTACTCTGCTTAATGATTTTATTTTTTGCATGGCTGTTGTCCAGTTATTCTGCTCTCATCATGCTTTGTGACTGTACACTGTACACCAAAGATAGCCTTCTTGACTTATAAACAGTGCTCTTTTGAAGGTGGAATAGACTGGGTTGCTTGCCTGTTCAAAAACACCAACAGAGACTTTAAATATGAATGATCTGCTTTATTGCAGCAGCTTATTTTCAGGTATTTCCAGGTCTCTAGTAGCTAGCTGGGCTGTCAGTTGTCAGATCAATAAATGCCAGATAGCTGGCAGACAGTAAACAGTAGCCAGAACCTATGAAGGACACCATAACCATGTTTTGAGCTTCTCACCTTAAAAAGTCATGAAACAGTGCACCAGCCTGTCTGAAGCTGCTGGTATCAGATACACTGCAGATCTCTTTTATTTATTATTATATTGTTACTACGCCCTAACTGGACAACTATGCAGCTGCTATCAAACAAAACACTACATTTAAATAGAACAGTGATTTTATTAATAATATATTTATTATAAAAACTATTAATTAAAGTAACATAATGATTCAGTATCTTACTAGATGGACTGTACACTAAATTTCCAAGACCTGTGTTAATATTAACTGACGAGTTTGCAAAGAGCACCCTGAAAAAAAATTCCAATTTAAACTGCAACACTGTCCCAAACATTGTCCACATTTAAATATTTCTTTGTTCTGCTCAGTCCCTCTTGAGAAGATCTTTAACATTTTAAATATAGAGAGGATATTCAGCTATCTGCTGTTCTGTAACACGTGGAGAGATCCACCCACCCTGAAAAGCCTGGCCTCCACAGCATGAAATGTAGGCTTAATATAAAGTGCAAAAGTCATTTGGCAGACCTACGCTGTGCTTATTTTACTGGATCTTATCAAACTGAAGAAAGAGACTGAATGAGCCACTGAGAGATTATTAAACATCTGGGTTATTTGTCCCTGTCATCCAATGCAGAATTCCCCTTCTTGTGTGTGCACATTCCTAAATCACTCCTTGACTGTGGGCTTTGGCAGCAGCCCTGAGACGAGAGGGAACATAAACATTTGGGAGCAGTGCCGTACAGGGCAGTGCAGGATTGTGCACATGGGCACCCAGAGGGCTTTTCTACCTCCGTCACTGGCTGACCTGTGAGCTGAAGGCAGGTCAGACATCCTTGCAGGGGAAAGCTGAGGGGTTTGATGACCTCTACAGCAAGTGCTGTTTTCCTCCTGCTCTGTTTCCTCTGATTCATTCGGCTGTTTCTCCACAATCAAAGCACAGCTTTTAACAGCTTTAAAGTGCTATTCTGTGACAATTTCAGAATTATTTGTGTCTCTCTTGCTTCTCTGATTGATGAAACCCAAAAATATTAAAATGCAAAAAATTTAAATTATAATTAAAATCTCCTTAATTCAACACTTTATCTGGGCAAGAGGCATTACATGACAAAAGATCCCAAAACTTCTGAAAAAAATTACTGTTTTAGTGCACCAGTACTAGAAAGGATGGAAGCTAGGGGACCAGCGACAGCCCCAGCTGGAGCTCAGCTCCCACACAGCACTTTGTGGCACAGGTTCAGGTTAGTATACAAAGCAACACTACCTTGGATAGTAAAAGAGTCAAAGCACTGTAAAGTTTTATGCTTTAGTTTCAATGACAGCCTGTGTAGATCATCCTTTAGACAAGAGACCTCATTGTTTGCTCATGTATACAAGAGGCATTTCCTCCCATATATGCACTGTGTATCTCTGAAACTCATGTACAGTGGTCCTTTCTTTGACTGAAGCCAGGTCTTCTTGGAACAACCAAACGCTGGTTATACTGATCCAATTTGAAATCTGGTAAAATAAAACAAACTGGATCTAAAAGTTTGACTTTACAAAGTTTTCTGAAACTGCATAAAATTTGGATAAGATGTCAAACTGTTGATAGAGCATTGGGATGACAACGCAAACACAATGTATACTCCAGTGGGGCGTATCAGTGATGTGTAAGTTTACTGTTTTCTGTGCAAACTCAAATGTTAGGGAAAACTAGCAAGTTGTGCAGAACAGATATTCATGAAAAATGAATAATACAAGAAACTAACCACAGTCCCTCAAATCAACAGCCATGATGCACAACATTCACATGGGGAACACAGGTTGTTTACATACTTAGATTACTTGCATTTTACAACAGGCTCCTCACGTGTGTTTCTGCCTGAGAGAAATTATTTAGTTTCACAGTATGTCAATATGTCAAGTTCACTACTTAAGAAAAAAATCTGTTCAGATAGCGGTCCTGGACAGAAGTCCAGCATTTCATGCTGTTGCTGGCTTCTTCTGCTTTGATGTTATCAGAGTAAACAAAGTGTCTCTACATTTGAAATGTATGCTTTTTAATTAATATGTCTGTTTTTCACTCCAAGTTGTCGACAACACTGAAGCCTGACCTCTGACTTACACTCTGATCTATAATTTGGACACAATGGGGCCGTCCACTGGTTTCCTCACAAACCCACAGTGTTGCCCTTAGTGCAGAGTCTGTCTGACACAACAGAATGATGACTTCCTATACTTAGGCTGACACATAACTCACACACACAGCACAATGACGAGACTGTATGAGTGTGATCTTTATACATATTTGGGTGAGTACACATGTAAAATGTGCCACAGCTTGTGATGAGTGTTCGTGTGTGTGTGAAGGTCAGTAGCTTAGCCAGGAACAATAGTATGGCCTGTCTTCTTCCTTCCTGCCAATTAGAGAATTCAGAATAACTTAGGAAAGAAAGAACTGCTCCAAATGGGAAGGGAGGATTTATTAACACTAATAAAAAAAGCTAGTACAACTGAACATCATATCTTTATGTAATACTAACTTATAGTGGATTGTAAAGAACACATGCCTACAATTACCACCAGAGTCTCTTCTATTTATGACATGTCTGGACCAGAGAAAATTTTAAATCAGTAAGAAATGAATTAAAGAGACACTGGAAAGATGGACTGAGGGGATAAAAAACTAAAACTTTTAGACCAGATTTGTTCTTTACCTGTGTCTTCGTAGTGCAGTGGATTTACAAAACAGATACAACAGACTAGAGTTATAGTTTTGAAAAAGCTGTGAGTGTTTTCAGTGTACATCTCTCTCTTCACAGCATACTCATATAACAATGAGAAGCCAGGCTGACTGGGTGAGGGTACATACTACTAAATAGAAGGTCATGGTTTACCACCCACCACCAGTTTCCATTTCAAATAGCTTTTCCTCACTCAGCGGCACACCCGATGAGAAACGAACTCTGAAATCACCAGCTCCATAGTTAGAAACGTGAAGTTAGAGACACCAGTGACTAGGAATGTTACTGATTACCTGTTAATTGATTAACTGTAGTTAATAATTTAACTGATTAAAAATGTATGAACTAATAAGACATCGGACAAAAGACTTGCATGTCAGAAGATGTTATGTACATTAGCTGCAGTACCTGGTTGCACCACCACGTGGAGCCTCTTCTCACTCTCTTAATGTTTTTTGAGATGGAAGACTGCAGTTTATTTGCTATGTTTAACACTGTAGCAGCTTAGAGGTGGTCACCGCTACCATGGGCAGTTCCATGTTGGCAAGCAGAGAGCACTGTGGGGGTTTAGCCAGCAGGGGGCCATCATGACAAGGACTTCTGTGGTGGTTAATGGCTTCCGATTAGAGCTCACAATTTGAAAACAAGCTACAGTTTTTTAGGACAGTATTCCTATTATCAGGTGGTTAATGAAACCAAGCAGCTGTAACAACAAATGTTCCGTGTTTGTCCAAAAGGAAAATGTCCTTTGTAACTTGTCACTTTAACTATTATTCATTCTTAAAGTTCGTTCAGTGCAACAACATCTCTTTAACACTGTTTTCTCTTTACAGCCTCATGATCAACAACAACATATAACACTGTTTTCCTACAGCTCATCACACACACACACACACACACACACACAAAAAAAGGGGGCAGGAGGTTAGCATCAGTAGAGTGGAGGGTGCAGATGGGAGTGTGCCAATAAAGGAGGATTTGCAGTTGTTGATGCTGATGAACTGGTCTCGGTCAGAGAGGTAGGATTTGAGCCAGGAGAGTGTAGTGCCGGTAATGCTGAAGACTGTTTCAAGGTGGGTGAGAAGGATGGAATGGCTGATTGTGTCAAAGGCAGAGCTGAGGTCAAGAAAGATAAAAATGTTTAAGTTGCCAGCATCAGAGGATAGAAGGTCATTAGTAACATTGAGGAGGGCTGTTTCAGTGCTGTGGTTTGAGCAGAATCCAGATTGGAAAGATTTACACAGGATGTTGGCAGAGAGATGGCCTTCAAGTTGTGATGCAACAGCATGTTCCAGTATTTTAGACAGAAAGGGGAGGTTGGAGATCGGTCTGTAGTTGTTTGGAATGTCAAGATTCAGTCCAGGTTTTAAAGAATGGGGTGATAGCAGCAAGTTTGAGATAGAGTGGGACGAAACCAGTAGATAGTGAGGAGTTTATAGTTGTGGTGACAGGTGGGAATAGTGTAGTAAAGCAGCCCTTGACAAACTTTGAGAGGATGGGGTCCAGAATGCAGGTAGAAGTTTTCATTCCTGTCATGAGGTTGGAGAGGTCTGAAGGGAAGACTGGAGAGAACTGGGATAGGGGCTGGCAGGTTAAGGGAGGGCAGCTAAGTGGAGGGGGAACCGATGTAGAAGAGGTTAAATTGTTGTAGATAGTGTCTGTTTTATATTGCTGCAGGTTGTACTTGTAGAGTTGTGAATGAACTGTGAGACCTGTTTTATTGCTGAGTCTTTCTAATTGAAGGGCATAGGTCCTTATCTGGTGAAGGTCAGGGGTATACTAACTAGCAGAGTTGGTGAGTGAAACTATTTTGGTTTTAATAGGTGCCAGCTGGTTGAGTTGCTTCCCCAAGCAAAGGAGTTCAAATATCTCGGGATCTTGTTCACCAGTGATGAGAAAATGGAGCGTGAGATGGACAGGCATCTTGGTGTGGCGTCAGCAGTAATGTGGGCGTTGTACCGGACTGTTGTGGTGCCTCAAGGCAAAGCTCTCGATTTACCAGTCCATCTACGTTCCAACACTCACCTATGGTCATGGGCTCTGTGTAGTGACCGAAAGCAAAAGCCGGGTAAAAGCAGTCGAAATGAGCTTCCTCCGCAGGGTGGCTGGGCTCACCCTTAGAGATAGGGTGAGAAGCTCAGACATCTGGAGAGAGCTCGGAGTAGAGCTGCTGCTCCTTCGCATAGAAAGGAGCCAGTTGAGGTGGTTTGGACATCTGATCCAGATGCCTCCAGGGAGACTTGTGGTACACCCAGAACCCGCTGGAGGGATTATGTATCTTGTCTGGCCTGGGAACACCTCTGGATCCCCCAGAAAGAGCTGGAAAGCAATTCCAGAGGGAGGGATGTCTGGAATGACCTGCTTCGTCTGTTGCCTTCGTGACCTGACCCCGGATAAATGGAAGAAAATGGATGGATGGATGGAAGCTGGTTGAGGCAGGAGGAGAGGATGTGGCTGTAGTAGACATTTACTCTGGATGGCATTGTCTTGGCCTCCAGTTCTACTGTGATGAACCTTGGAATTATTTCTGATCCCAATAGATCTAGGTGGGCCTTCTTTCACCTGTGCAATATCATCAAAATCAGGAACATTCTGTCTTAGAGTCTCGCTGAAAACTAGCCCATGCATTTGTTACTTCTAGAGTGGACTATTGTAATATCTCACCAACAAGATGTCCCGATAACCCCCCAAAAAACTCCCAGGCGATCCAAAATGCTGCAGTCAGAGTTCTGACAGGAACCAGCAACAGATCATATTTTTACCATAATACCTTCTCTTCATTGGGTTCCCGTAACATCCAGAATACAATCTAAAATCCTTCTCCTTACATACAAATGGCTTTCAATGGCCCAGCTCCATTGCACCTTGAACACCTTGCACCTTAGTACAATATTATTTCCATGAGTTTACAGAAGTAGATTCGGAGGCAGAGCCTTCACTTGTCAGGCTCCTCTGTTGGGGAATCAGCTCCCAGCTAAGGTTTAGGAAACTGACATCCTCTCTACTAAGATTATGCTAAAAAGCTCCTTTTTGATGATGCTTATTGTTAAGGCTGCTCGGATGACACTGAACCATTGCTTATCAGTCCTGGTATAGGCTGTCCGGGGATTTCCCTTTATGCACTGAGCAGGTCTCTGCTACTCTCTTCTCTTAAATTTATATGAAACCATTGCATTTCCTTAACTGTGTGTCTTCTCTCTTCTGTAATGAGTGTTATGTCCTCTCTGCACGTAACTGTGGCTCTCTAGTAAAAGGTTTCTCATCTGCTGTTACTGACCTCACAGACTTGCCTAGTGTATATCTTGTTTGTTTGTTGTTGTTTCACACTACTCATTTCCTCTCTTCACTCTCCCCTCACCCCAACCAGTTACAGCAGATGGCCACCCTCTCTGAGCCTGATTCTGTCAGAGGCTTCTTCCTGTTAAAGGGGAATCTTTTCTCCCTACTGTTGCAAAGTCTTGCTTCAGGTCTTGACTTTAACATGTGAAGTGACATGGTGCTTACAAATAAAACTAAACTCAACTGAAGGTCAAAATGAGCTACCGCAGCTTCTATTGTCAGAATATTAGGATTCATCTAATGGTGTTAGAGACTTTGCCAGAACTGCAAAAAGAGCTCACATTGGTTTCAGAATCAGTTTGAATCCAGCACTTTCTGTTTTCGATACAGTATTTGAGAAAAAACAAGATATTTTAAGGGACTGGGTTTTACAAAAGATTACAGCAAAATATCTAAGAACAGAAAAGTACTAGGAGTGGTAATGCTGCTTGCACAGACTATGTCAGACATATTCATTTATGAGTAAAAGCACCATTGGGTTTTTTTAGTACTTAACTTATTATTTATTTCTACTCATCAACAAGATTGTCTCCTCTGTTTCTCACTCATTCTGCTATGGGTTGAATGGATGCAAGAAAACTAAAGTTAAAAAACACTCGACCACTCTGCACCCACTAAAGCAGAGTAGGAATAACTACTGTGTGTGTAAGTAGGTGTCCTTACCTCCATTCTGAGTTATATATCTGACCCAAGGTAAGGCCTGGTAGCCACTCTTTTCAATGATCTTCAGGTAGCGAACCTGTACAAAGACAGTAAGAAAGCAGGGTCAGCTCAACTGCAGCTCATTCTGCCTCATGTTTCTGTTTACAACATTCTGCTGTGAGGCTCTTGGAAACATAGTACCCTCTATGGACTCAGCTGAAGTTGTCAGTGGTCCATCTTGCAAACAGTAATTACTTAAAGATGGTTTAAAAATGCATGTGTTTTATGAAGTGATTACATGTGTTCATATATAAGTTACACCACTGTGCAGGTGTTGGACAGATGTGGTGAAGGAGAGATCAGTATTTGGAATGGAGTGACTTTTCAGTTGCCTTGAAAATGTAATCTAACACGGTACTTTATAGTACCCAGTTACTCTGCAATGCTGACAGTTGTGTTACGCAACAAATGTGTTACATGCTGCCCAATAAACACATGGAAACAACACAAACTGGATTTTCTCACCAAAGAGCAACATGTTTATTTTAACTCCAGTGATGAGTAATGGCAACAAATCTTCTACCCAACTAAATTTTTACGAGGTAAGACTTTTAATCCACAGCGAGTGAAGCCGTAAATAAGATAGATAGATAGATAGATAGATAGATACTTTATTCATCTCAAAGAGAAATTCACAGTTCCAGCAGCTTGCAGTATAAAGTCAGTTTGTTTGGAAGAAGAACTAAAGAGTAGTACAGGTAGCTTTTATGACAAAACGCTCCAATATGTGTGACATATACATACATAATATGGTAACAAATATAGTATGGTGGACTTCCAGTTATGGTGGCACCCTGGTAAGATGGGCCTTGCACATGTCCGCAACAAGTTCAATTCAATTCAATTCGATTTTATTTATATAGCGCATATTTACAACACAAGTCGTCACATAGCGCTAAACATTGTAAGAAAGAACAGGAAACAGAAAACAGGAAACAGAAAACCCAACAATCCAAAGTTGCTTTTGGATTCCCTATGAGCAAGCAGTTAGCGATGGTGAGAAGGAACCAAAAACCCCTTATGATAGGGAAGGGGGGGGGGGGAACCTCAGACAGAACCAGGCTCAGGGAGGGCGGCCATCTGCCTCGACCGGTTAGGTTGGGAGTGGGGAAGAGGAGGGAGGGAGGGATAGCAACTTCTGATGATTACTAATGAAACAGCTGGTGGTACAGAAAAAGTAACAGCAAACTACCCTGCTAAGCACTATGATGGCAACAGCTAACAAGACGAGTAAAGATAAAGGAAAAATGACGGAGCAAGCAAAGCTAAGTAACTTTAGTGCTAGATATGGAGGAGGGAGATGGAGCCGCTGGTGTCCTTGGAGGTGCAGAAACTGACACCATACCGAAGGAAATTAACTACATGAAGTCTGAGTTCTTCTCTAAACTTGGTAGAATACTGACGGTCATTATTGAAATGAAGAAAGAGATACAGGACTGCGCTGAACCGAGCTATGGATATCAGCAGTGGAGGCTGAGACAACTACACTCAGAGCTAAAGTACAAACACTGGAGACATCCAACAAAGCTTTGCAGGATAAAGTGTCGGACCTGGAGATGAGGTTGTGAGTAAATAACCTGAGGTTGGTGAACCTGCCAGAGGGCGCCGAAAGACCAGAGTCCTGCTCCTTTTTGGATTGGATTTTTTTTGACTGTTCAGGTTTCTCTATAGAGATGACAATAAACTTGCATACAGTGTTATCATTGCCAGGAGGGAAAACTGAAAAACCAAGAAAACTAAAAATGTTACGATAAACCAGAAGAATCCTTGGAACTCCCATCTCTTGTGATATTTTGGGACTGTTCAGATTTAAATGGTATTTTGTATTACAGGTGCCAACTAAAACTAAACTGCAGCAAGTTTTTTTCCCACAGAGAAAGAGGGCAGGCAAGCTGGTTTGAGAAATTAATAAAGAAACTGACAAAACTTTATAAACCACTAGAAAGAGCTGGCACACCCCAGTTACCCTGGGAAATATCACGGAACATTTTAAAAAGGATCTAAAAGTATTGCTCAATGCTCTCAGGGGGCACAACAACTGCTGAGTGAGTAATGACACATGACGGATTTTTGACTGCCAAGCTGCACCAAACCACATGTTAAAACTGTCAGAGTAAATAGTCCAGAGCTTATGGGCAGTGATTCACACCAGTGTGATTTCAGGCTTTTGTGCCAGAGGTCATCAACATGGACAACACAAAGGGACATGTATGAAGTGGTGACAGAGAGGAAAAGACAGACAATGAAGATGCATCACAGAGCCAAATGCAGAGTGGAGATCAAGAAATAGACTTTAGAGAGAGAAAGGGAGACCACAGTTAGGATTTCCACACAATGGAAATGTCACTTACACCAAAGGCAATAAAGATGATACAGATAAGAGTATACATTCACAGAGACAGACATAAAGGAAGAGAGGACATGAACAGCCTCTTAAATCTTTGCCACAGATTAAACGCTGGAACTAGTCGGTCAGGAAGTTAGAGCAGTGGGGAGATGTGACACTCGGCATAAATGTTTTCCCACAGCACAACTCACATCATATAAATATAGCAGATATTTTTATTCAATCCATTTAGAGGAGGATGGTTTCCGGTTTTGGGCAGTTAAGTTCCTTAACGTTAGGGGAACATTATTCTGCACAGTCACTGTCCCAAAGAATCTCACAGGCCTTGACAACTGTGTCACTGCACAGTTCCTTTGAGGAACTGAGATTATACTTTTTAAAAGCTATTTTAGTGAACACTGTTAAAATGCTGTTATATTCTGTATGTGCCTCTATATAGTAAATTTCATATTTTAGATTTCAGTCTACCTTTATTATGTGGGATATAAACTGTGCACACTGGACATAATAAAGATGACAAAGTCAAGCCCTCCATGTGTTTCACATACAGGGCTCCAGCAATTTGAGATTTCATTACACTGGAAGTGTTGTGATCGTCTACAGGCCCCATATTAAAGCCTTTTTAACAAGTCAGTGTAAGTCTCTCGCCCTCAGAATGTGAATTTCAAATTTCACCTTAAAACACTCAACAGATTGTCTATTTTGCAATGACTGTATAAGCCCTAGTTTTAACCATGTTCTGAAGAGGCTGTTTCTGTGTTTGGAGCTTTGAATCCTACCGAGGTGCTGCTGCCCTCACTCCTGTTAGAGAATGGGCCACACATACACCTCTCGCTGTATCTTCTCAGTTCAGGGACTGGTACTTATCCTGCTGTGACATCACAACAGTCTGCAAACTGTTAGATAATGTAAAGAAGTAAGTGGAATGTCTTGTCTCGATTGTCTTTGTTTGGGCCTTAAAAGACACAGGGGACACAATTATGTTCAAAAACATTGAAAAACTACATTTTGCATTGTGGCGATTGCCTAAGTATGTATTGTACTACATGTATGGAAAAAAATGTTTTTTATTCACTTCACCTCCACCACCAGGACTTTCAGCCAGTGACATCAGTTCAGTTTTCCCTGGTCTCACAAGGCCCTGCAAGGTGTTTTGCAATGTTGTCGGTGTGTGGTGCTCCTTCCTTGGGTACTTCTGAAAGACCATATATGCATGGTACGTCCTGTCTAGGATAAAGCTGATAGTAGGATGGGTGGGCAATGGCTTTCTTATAGTACTGAAGAATGCCCTTGGATGAGAGGTGAAATGTTTTTAAGAACCTAAAATAGAAGTAGAGTTGTTTTCTACTGGAGCGCCAAGGATGTGATGATGATGCTTCAGTTTTGCCATTGAGATGTAATGTTTTAATTTCTTTTACCTCTATTTTTTTATACTGTGTCTATTTGTCTAGAGTGTCTTTATATTTTTGTGAAAAGCACTATCTGAGAAGAGTCTGTATAAACTTCAACTAATTACTAGTGAATGTTAAAAATTAGTGGGTGAAAGTCAAACTTCTGATAGCAGGCAAAAGCCAAATATAGACTCAAAGGACAGATAAACTTATGTGACCTCAGACAGATGGACTGATAAATACGGACGAAGTCTCCATGTGTATCTGTGTGCAACAATACTACAGCAGTTTAAAATCCTGCTCGATTTCTTCTCTTACAAGTCTCTCGCAACAAAAATTATAAATGAGCCCTAAGCTTCCACCTCTGTCTGTGTTTCAGATGTAAAATGTCAGTTGGGTCCTGCATGCATTGTGTAGGCTCCTGTTCCGACCGACCGACCGACCCAGCTATCTGTCTGTCTGTCTGTCTGTCTGTCTGTCTGTCTGTCTGTCTGTCTGTCTATCCATCCATCCATCCATCCATCCATCCATCCATCCACCCACCCACCCATCCACCCACCCACCCATCCACCCATCCACCCACCCACCCACCCACCCATCCATCCATCCATCCATCCATCCATCCATCCATCTTGTATATAACGCTGTAATTTTAATCCTGTACCATGGTATGCTTTTCCATTCGATCCACTGATTATGCAGAAGATTGTTCACTGTGTGCTCACTGTTGTTGTCCTTTTACAAAAAAGAAAAGAACTCATGAACATATTTAAAGAGGAAACGTTTCTGTGAAGATCTGAAACTGTGTATTTTGCATTAAAAAGACACATATAAAAATGGGTTGGACACAGCATTGTACAAGCTGCTGCTATGAGTGTGGCAACGATTACCACATGAGGAGCAGCATGTAAAGACCAGGGGATGAATGGATGAATGAACATATAGAAAGATGACTCCTGACGTGCCTTCTAATCAGAAGGCAGTAAAATCACACACATTACCACACACACACACACACACACACACACACACACATGCATGCACGCATACACAAACACACACGTGGTGCACCATTTAAACCTTTCCTGTGATCTACTTCTCTTTATTATCACTAAGGAGTTTAATGGAGGTTTGTGTGTGTGTGTGTGTGTGTGTGAGGAACTCCTTTTGATTCACGACAATATTCACCACTGTATAATTAAGACACAGTCAACATGGCTTTTATGCACAAAACAGAAACACAAGCACTCACACACAATAAATGTTAAATACATTTTGAACATGTCACTATAGCAACAGCAACATTTAACCCCTTAAATCAAGTCTAACAAACACACACTCACAGTATGAGACCCCTCACTGTTAAAATCACAGGAATTCGCTTGCAGCAGTTTTTGCTGATACAAAGCTGTAACATCTAAAATGCACTACAGTAAGGTCACTGTCCATACCTATAATGTCTGGTGTCAAGGAGAATAAACAGAGAAGTTAACCCTTAGAACCCTAAAACCTACCGGCAGCCTTTAAAATCATATCTTTTAAAAAAATCCCCAAAACTCCCGATCTTTAAAAACAGTTGGGATGGTCAGACTTTCAGCTTTCCAACTAACCTTGTACTTGAACTAATCAGGTGTGACTTGCCATTCCTTTGGGGAAAATAACAAAATCGAAACTTAAAATTCTGATATTTCATTAAAGCGACTTTCTTTTACAGTTTTCAGGTGAACTGCAGGCTGTGCTCTGTGCTCTAGTGGATCAAGGACTAAAAAAACGATCCACAGAAGAGCAAGTTGTCAGCAAGCTGTTGAAAGATACATTCAGCATGGAGAGATATCATTCAAGAATTGATTTCCACGTCCAAGTTAGAAGAAGTTTTAAAAATGTAAAAAGTACAGTATTTATAGCATGTAGAATCAATTTTTTTCAGTACTGATAACACTGTGGCACACTGTGTAAAAGAAACATTGGAATTTTCAACTCCCATTTTTAATAAATAAAGTATGGCATTATACATGTGTTATACCACACAGGAGATATTTTTGAGCTCTCTCCATTTCTATTCATAGTTGTGTTGTTTCCATAGACGTCCAGGACTCTATATGGCAGTGAAACATTTACCCACAGTAAGGAAAATGTGACAGTATTTTTGCCAGTATTTTCCAAAACATCATTGCAAATCCACAGTAACGTACAAAGCCTTAAAGTGAGGTGCTGCTGAGAATATACATTTAGAGTGCTGCTAACACTTTTAGTACAGTTTAATAAAAACTGCACAAGTGGTCCCCTCACTCAGCAGCCACTCAGTCTGTGTGGTATCTTGTGTGATGTGTGTGTGGGGGGTATGTGTGTGTTGATACCAGCAGGGACCTTGGGGGTCTTGCCTCAGGCCACATAACAGCTCCTCATCACAGGGGACCCCTTAGTAATAGCAGGCTTCGTCGCAGCTAATGGCAGCATCTCTCTAATGATGTCTCCATTGATCCGAGTCCACGCAGCTATTTTAAAAAACCTGTGGGTTCCCTGCCACCCGCCTCTGCTCTTGTCTCTGTCTTTACAAGGTGCCATTAGCTGAGGTTGAGCCAGTGAGGTGAGTGTGGCTGGGTTAGAAGTGGATCTGGGTTCATGATGATGAAAATGTCTGGGCAAATTGAAGGCTGCATCTCAGGCTTTGGTTTCACAATGAGCCCTGCTGTGCTGGAGAAGGTTTGTGGTTCAACTCTCAACAACTGACTTTCTGGAGTTTATTTTTACACTTATACTAAACCAACAACAAGACAATGGCAGTCTTGTTATCCATTTTCCCTAAACAGAACCTACTGACTAACTGTCCTCCAACAGCAGGGCAGCAATTAAACATTCTAAGCACAGGGCTTCAGCTCAGGGATCATTTCTCCTACATGACTACTTGGTTCTTCTTCTTACAGTTTTGTCCCACATTTCTATCTCAGTTCTCTCTTAGCCTTACACAGATTTCACAGGTGGTCCAGACCTGTCATAAGAGTCATGAATTAAGATTCCTTTATCCTAAAGATATCTTTCGTTCACAGGGCAACAGCAATCAGTAAGCTGACAGGCCATTTCTTTTACATTAGCGCTGGTTCTTAAACCGGTTCCTTGCAGGATTCTTGGAATCTTGGTGCTATCAAGGAAATCAACCTGCATTACCACTTTTGTTAGTTTTCAGTCAAACTACTGTAATCAAGGATGCATCATCAATGGAAGGCATAACACATGGATTACCTCTGAGCATTTGTTCTCTAATTGCAGATGTTACATATTTGTTTTTATCCACAAAAACACATCCAGGATGAATCAACTATTGATGATGAGTAGAGGCAGATGACTATTACATGCAACGTGAATGATAAGTAAAGGTTCTCTATTTGGAAACATATAGCAAAAGGAAACTATGTACAGTCACTAAATTGTCATACACTTTGAGAACATGGAAGGCTGCTGTGTAGATACACAGCAGCCTTCCACTGCTTATTGTTCTCGGCTTCAACAACGAGCAGTTCATAAGCAGTTTGCTCTGTGGAGACTGGCCACTGGCTGTTGTGTGCAGGACTTCAGCAATGCTGTTATAAAAGTGTCAAGTGATCAAGACCTTGATCCTAGGAAGTCACTGGAGATGGCAAGTTTTTTAACAACAGATGCGGAGTGTCTCCATCCATATCATACTCAGACTGACACCACTGTCATTACAGGTACATGGCCAGACTGAGTGACATGAAGCAGCTGTGGTGACAACCTTCAGGAGACTAAGAGGCAGGTGAGGGTGTCTCCTATAGAGAAATGAGATTATGAAGAAGATGCCTCTATATTTAATTAATATTTGTACGGATTATCAGTTCCAGTGATACATATGAATGTGCAGTTTCCTGTTTACGTGTTATAGGAACATCATAATATGTGACCTGCACCGGAACTACACTGTATTTTTTCAATATTCTCTGTTTGTACAGTACTGTGCCTTCGCTGCTTTGCTTCTCCCTTTTGCACTACATATATATCTAGGCATTGTGTTTCTATATAGCACAGTTGATGGACGAGTTTTATTTTAGACATCTTAATGTACATAAAGTTATTTATTAAAAGAAACAGAATTTTTGCAATGCCCTTTTTTTTTAAACAAACAACAAATACAAGTAATAACAGACTGAGAAAAGGTCTTTGGTTAAAAAAAGACATTTCAATATTCCTAATTACTGCAGCCAAACAAAAGTAACTAAAATAAAGTATATATTATACAGAATAAGGAGAAACATCAAGGAAACAAGCCTAACAAAAAAGGAGACAAACGTTTTTGTCAAAGGAAACAGTGCAAATAAAAGTGACTTCTAATTCTGATCACGTTGCTGATTTGGATTGTTGGCTCCCCCTTATGGCAGTGAACATCCTGTCAACCAGCCTCAGCAAAGAAGTGGGAGACTGCTGAACGTGTTGCAACATCCTCTGCTCTAAATACTTCAGAATGATTTCTCACATTCTCTCTTTTCAACAATGCCAGCTGATGTCATTTTCACTTAAGACTAAAATGCTCTGAGCAGTTGAAAACTCAGTTGTCACACTGGAACAGAATTTATTCCATGTTGGTGGAAAATGTTTACATTCTTTTAAAGACATATTGTCAAATAAAAAGGTCCACACTTATAGAGCACCTTTTAACCTTAGCTAGGTCTACAAAGTGCTTTACACAGGGTTTCTCATTCACCCATTCTCTCTCTCTCTCTCTCTCTCTCTCTCTCTCACACACACACACACACACACACACACACACACACCCCATTTGGGGCGACTTGGGGTTTATTGTCTTGCCCATGCTTTGGTGCATCTGAAGAGCCATGGTCCAAATCATCACACTTGGGTCTGATGGACAACCTGCTCTACCACCGGAGTCACGGCCACCCCTAACCTAGCTGGGCATGAAGACTGTTGAAGTGGATGCTGAACAAGTGTGTAGTGTGTAGCGTACAACGGAGCAGAACATTCCAAGCTATCAAGCAGAACATTGGGAGTCAACGCACAGATAATCCAGAAACTGTTTCTCAGAGCCATAATTTGGGTAATAAACCATTTCAGGTGACAGCTAACCCAAATCACCCCCTTTTTGGAGACGACAGGATGCCCCCTCCTGCACCAGAATCTGATAAGGGTCATAAAAGTGTCAATTTGTGAGGAAAACCATACACCTCCGGAGAAGAGACGAGATGGCATTCCTCCTGACACAAGGAACTCTTTGATGATTCGAACTAAACACTTCTAAATAATAAAATCAAAGAATTCAACATCTCTGGAGTGATGATCCCAACATCTGGACTCTGTGATACCAGGTTGATCAGGACCAGCATGGAAGGAGAACACATTGAATCTGAAGTGTTTATTGCAATGCAAACACAAGAAACCGACACCCCCCTCCTCTCTGTCACGGACACCACCATAAAAGACACACAGCGAGAGAGAGAGAGATCTTTGATTCCCAGCATGTATACTTATAAGTCGAAATTTTTCTTATAATTGAATGTATATGCTTGTATCCGTAGTCACATTAATAGTTTACTTTCATGTAGCCTAGAAGTCTACTATTTGTAAGCTTATTCTCGTGTTATATCTTTTATTATTATTATCTCAGGAACCATGTGAGATAAACATATCATGTTTGGTGTCGTTTTAATCACACATTTAGTGAGATTTCAGATCTGTGATCATCATAGATATTAACAATTGGATTTGCATGTTTAAGAAATGATCTTAAAGTATGCTCTAAAGGTATTTGACCTCTGATGTCTCCTGGACAGTGAGACTCAAGACCACCCCTTGGGATGGACACAGCCACGATTGGTCAGATGCTGATTTGAATTTGACTCCAAAACTTTCTATATAAAAGGAAAGTCACTGGAATGCAACGGCGGTTTTTACTTTTTAAACGTGCTAGGGGCTTTTACTTTTTAAACGTGCTAGGGACTTTTGATTAAACTTTCTAAGAGGCTTTTTCTTTCATTCAAGGGTTCACTTCTTTTAAGGGCTAAGTTTTGGGCTTTTAAAGGTCTGTTTCTTTTAGCATTTTTCTTAAATCAAGATTTTTACTTAACAGGCTATTTCAAAAGCTCTTTACAGAGTTTTTTTTCTTTACACAGCTCAACTTTCAACAAGGGTTCTTAATATTTTCGTGAGCTGTGTTTTTCCATGATTAACTTGAAGTTAGACTTCTTAAGTTAACCTTAATAACGCAACAGCATGGACATTTTCTTCTAACTATGAGCTTCGACTCCTAGTGTTTGTACTTTGGTACATTTTTACAACATGACTACACCAAAGTGCCTCCTTGTCTCTGCGTTCCTGATCCGACACATCCAGCAGATCATCACAGCTGGACATCCTACGGCCGTCTTCTCCCTCCATCAAAGGGCTACGCAAGTATCATTTTCCTTCTGCTAAACGGGTGAATTTATAAATTACGATTGGCTTCCAATTCTAAAGTGATTCTAAATTCATCACCTTTCTATCAGCTGCTTCCAGTGACGATCACAGTTAAATAGCTTATCCACATTCATTCATTCACTGTCTGTTGTTATGTCATTGTTGTTTATTGTTTGTTTGTAGTTTAGTTAATAAATGTTTGTGTATAATTATCATCGGTTCTGCCGTGTATTTCTTTGTTTGGGAACTGGAGGTCAATGAAATCAGAATTTACGATTTTCAGCTAAGAGACTGATCAATTTCATTCAATTAAAGTCTCTTCGAGACTTAATCTAGGATGATAATTTTCTCAGTAATCTGAGATGGTGCCCCTTCATTAACGAGTGCAAATTTTAATTGTAAAGTGTAGTTATGCTACATTATATTGGTGCATACGTACGCTACATATTTTGGTGCCCCGTGTGAGGCGATATCAAACCACCGTTCCCGTAACAAAGAAATACCTACATCAACCTACACACTCCATTTATTAAAGGATCAACTCCCTGCAAGCAAAAGTTTACAAAAAACATACGTGTCTGTTGTAGCCTGTGTGTTGTTGCAGAGCGTAATCAAACTGCTGCTGCTGTTTAACACCTAGACATTATAATTCCCTGTTATAACCTAAAGAACAGAACCAGCCCATAAGTTAACGTGCACAAAGTAACCCTGAATTTAAATCCTGTACTGACAAGACTCTCAGCTTCATGGTCAAAGTTAAAAGACAGACTCCATGTCTTCAGTCTAATAAGTCCTGATCAGCTGAACCAGTGTGAATGTTACTACGAAGCTCTAGTCATTCCAGCTGTGTTCAACTATAGCCCTGTGTCATTAGATTAGCCACCTAATGCTCAAGTGTTGTACCTACTCAATGAAGCACGTTTAATGATAATCAACACAGATCTATGTTAAGTTTGAAATCAGGTTACTTTTATTTGGAGCTTTATGCTGTCTGATCCGCCGCGATCAAGAGAGACAGATGTGTGCATGCTGCAGATCCAGATGTTATCTGACTGCTGTGACTTTGTTGAGTTTCCACAACTGTTGCTTTAAATGTTTTGAACAAGTGATCGACTTTGCTGTGATGTTCCAGAAAGTTTGATTTTAAGCTGAACCCTAATTAATGAAGTACAATTGCTGCAAGTTTCCAGAATTGTTTCCAAGCTGTGAACATATAGTGAACTTTGCTGCGCTGTACCAGAAAGCTTCATACTATATGATACTAAAGAATTTACCTGCACCAGAGCTGCAGTAGCCTCATAAACTAAGCCCTGATGATAATTGTTCTTTGCATGTGTAGGACTTGATCCACACATGTTGTTGTCTCATCAAAGAGAGAAGCCCTCAAGGTTTCTTTGAAAAGCCAAGAAACAGTTGAAGTTACAGACGTGACTATCTCTGTGTTTTAAGTGAGACTGGCCTACACTAGTCTCAGCTGTAAGGGTCTATCAGGGGGCGGAGCCAAAGCCTGACGTACTGACGTCACACACACACAGACCCTCACAGAGCTTCACCCTCTGCAGTTAGCAAACAGAGAACTGTGTGATACCAAATGCTATTAGCATCTATAGCATCTAACTCTAGAGACAGCAATCTTAAACTGACCCCACCTGTTCTCTTTAATTCTAAGTGTGTATTTGTTGTGTTCTAAAGTGATCGTCCTGTTAAGCAGTTGGTATATTGTGGTGGTATGGGACTGAGTTGATGTGAACTGTTTTACAGTTAAAGTGATTTTATCCTGTACCCCTTTTTACTCTCACTTTCAGGCTTCCTCACACAAAAACAAACCTCAAAACAATCACACTTAAAGACACAACAAACATAGTTGTCAACACAATTGTTTCTTAATGTAGCCACAAAGTTACTTAATTAACAATAAATAAACAACTAAAATTAATACGGAAACCTAAAAGTAATACTTACTATAAGTAGGTTTACAATTATTGGCTGTTGAAGTATATGGTGTCAGTCCTTTACCTAATTCAGTTAAACAATTTTTGTTAGAATTGCAAACATTTATTTGCACCTGACTCACAAAATGTCAGTGCCACCTACCATGATGAGTCCCCCTTTCCCACGGGAGGACACGAATACCTGGCCGAATGTCATGACAGGCAACATCTTGCCAGGCTATGAAGAGAAACAACAAACCAGGACTCCAGAGGAGTTCAATCTGAGTTATGACTCCATCATTCCCCATCTCATGATCCAGATGAAGCGGGGTAAAACAGATGCACTTCTGTACGAGATGGAAACCCGAAGACGACTGGATGAGGAAAACGTTTCCAGAGGAGAAATGGAGAAACTAAGAGCCATGTTGGAACTGCAAGCTTCAATCAATCAGTTGACAAAGCCTGCAAACCCAGCCACAGATGGCATGTCACAGAGACTGGAACAAGTTGAGACCCAGATGAAAAAAGAGCTCCAGGACAAGAAGAGCCTCATCGAAGCTCTACATGAGGCAGTTAAATGCATAACTGACCTTAAGCAAGAACGGCAAGCCGACAAGGACGGGTTGAACATGGTGAAGAAGGAATTGAGGCTCACCAAAGGCCGACTCCTGAACCTTCAGCAACAACGCCAAACCGACAAAGACGAGTTGAACATGGTGAAGAATGAACTGAAGCTCACCCAAGACCAACTCCTGAACCTTCAGCAACAACGCCAAGCTGACAAGGAGGAGTTGAACAGGGTGAAGAATGAACTGAAGCAAGTCCATGACATGGGACTGCACTGCCGGGCAGAGTCACCTCCCCCAAGCCAGTGTGCGTCGCCGATCCAAAGCCAGATGCCTGGTGCTGACACAGAAACTCACCAGTGGAATGTGCTGCAAGGCCGACACTCAGACGGCATTGATATCAACCTGAGAAGAAGCAACTCAAACCACGGAGCAACTGAAAGAAAAGTCTGCAGCTCCTCATCACAAGTAAGCGTGTCATTCAAACAACTTGATAGAATGGCCCGAAACATCGATACTTTCAAACCAAGTCATCCAGGGGACCATGACATCCACGCTTATCTACGAGATATTGACTTCCACCTTAAAATGCTGGACCAAGCAACCAGCCTAGATGCTTTCTGCCTAATCAGAATAATCTCCAGTCCTGAGGTCCGCTGCTTCCTTGACCGCCAGCCAGACAAGGTCAAGGCCGACTACAAGCTGCTATGTGAAGAACTGATAAAAGAATTCTCTGATCCAGAATCAGAGCATGATTTGATGGCTACAATGAATATCAGGCAGGGTAGGAAAGAAACTCCTCAAGCCTACTACAGCCGTCTTCGTAAATCCTACTTTGGGCCCAGAAACGAGCCAGAGATGGAAGAAGAAAAAAACTTCAAGACCCTGTTCCTGCAGAACCTCCATCCATCCTTGAGCCACTACCTGGGTGTGGATGTCTGCCCTAGAACCATGACCAGCCGGCAACTACGTGACCTGGCTTTAAAGGGTCACCATCAACAAAAGAAGATGTCTAAAAAGCAAGCTGAGACAACAGTCTTATGCAACAAAAGACAAGACTCTGACTCATCCTCTGATGATGCAAGCTTATGCATCCAAATTCCTACACAACCTCGCAGGTATAATGAAGGATGGAGAAGACTAACCCATCGTCATGACCATGGTCTTAGAAACCATGAGCCATCAAGTTTTCAGCGAGACCCACGGAAAGACCGAGAGTACTCTGGAAGACCGAAGAAAACCAAGTGGGGGACAAAATCTGAAATTGGAGTCATAACATCAAATAATGAAGCACCAAACTTGCCTGATTAGACAGGTGGTGGCAGTGGGCGTTCCCCTGCCCCGTTTTTTGTTTTAGTTTGTTATTTTCTGGTGGATAACCGGGGTGGCTCACGCGTGCCCGGGGAACACTGAAGATAAACAGGTGAAGACAGACAGACATCTCACTAGTTATGACAGGTATCAGGCAAGTTCTGGTTCATTTGTTTTGCTATTCTGAGGAAAGACATCATATACTCAAACTGAATTCAAACCCCAGAATTTAAAATTAACAAA
Organism: Dascyllus trimaculatus; assembly: GCA_024666655.1. NCBI lineage: Eukaryota > Metazoa > Chordata > Actinopteri > Pomacentridae > Dascyllus > Dascyllus trimaculatus. The sequence goes on along the minus strand of CM045446.1, from coordinate 841,890 downwards.
TGTATATGTATAATAAAATACATCCAAGAGAAAAGTAATCAACTACTTAGATAAAAATAAAATAAATAAAGATTTAAACTATATTCTGGTTCCTTAACCTTACAAAGTGGGGGTCTAACTAATCAATCAATCATCTTCGTGATTTTAAATGCTCACTCTGCATTATATTACAAGACCTATACTGTCTCATATCAACTCTGATCCCAGTTTTTCCATTTTGGTTATAACACCTGTGTTAGCCGATTGAAAATGTTATGCTTAGTCTGTGGGCATCTATGTTCTGCATTAATTTCTCCAGTGTTTGTTGACAGCCTCCGCCAAGGACGATCGTCGTCATCAAACAAGTGGGGGACTGTAGCGTACAACGGAGCAGAACATTCCAAGCTATCAAGCAGAACATTGGGAGTCAACGCACAGATAATCCAGAAACTGTTTCTCAGAGCCATAATTTGGGTAATAAACCATTTCAGGTGACAGCTAACCCAAATCACCCCCTTTTTGGAGACGACAGGATGCCCCCTCCTGCACCAGAATCTGATAAGGGTCATAAAAGTGTCAATTTGTGAGGAAAACCATACACCTCCGGAGAAGAGACGAGATGGCATTCCTCCTGACACAAGGAACTCTTTGATGATTCGAACTAAACACTTCTAAATAATAAAATCAAAGAATTCAACATCTCTGGAGTGATGATCCCAACATCTGGACTCTGTGATACCAGGTTGATCAGGACCAGCATGGAAGGAGAACACATTGAATCTGAAGTGTTTATTGCAATGCAAACACAAGAAACCGACACCCCCCTCCTCTCTGTCACGGACACCACCATAAAAGACACACAGTGAGAGAGAGAGAGATCTTTGATTCCCAGCATGTATACTTATAAGTCGAAATTTTTCTTATAATTGAATGTATATGCTTGTATCCGTAGTCACATTAATAGTTTACTTTCATGTAGCCTAGAAGTCTACTATTTGTAAGCTTATTCTCGTGTTATATCTTTTATTATTATTATCTCAGGAACCATGTGAGATAAACATATCATGTTTGGTGTCGTTTTAATCACACATTTAGTGAGATTTCAGATCTGTGATCATCATAGATATTAACAATTGGATTTGCATGTTTAAGAAATGATCTTAAAGTATGCTCTAAAGGTATTTGACCTCTGATGTCTCCTGGACAGTGAGACTCAAGACCACCCCTTGGGATGGACACAGCCACGATTGGTCAGATGCTGATTTGAATTTGACTCCAAAACTTTCTATATAAAAGGAAAGTCACTGGAATGCAACGGCGGTTTTTACTTTTTAAACGTGCTAGGGGCTTTTACTTTTTAAACGTGCTAGGGACTTTTGATTAAACTTTCTAAGAGGCTTTTTCTTTCATTCAAGGGTTCACTTCTTTTAAGGGCTAAGTTTTGGGCTTTTAAAGGTCTGTTTCTTTTAGCATTTTTCTTAAATCAAGATTTTTACTTAACAGGCTATTTCAAAAGCTCTTTACAGAGTTTTTTTTCTTTACACAGCTCAACTTTCAACAAGGGTTCTTAATATTTTCGTGAGCTGTGTTTTTCCATGATTAACTTGAAGTTAGACTTCTTAAGTTAACCTTAATAACGCAACAGCATGGACATTTTCTTCTAACTATGAGCTTCGACTCCTAGTGTTTGTACTTTGGTACATTTTTACAACATGACTACACCAAAGTGCCTCCTTGTCTCTGCGTTCCTGATCCGACACATCCAGCAGATCATCACAGCTGGACATCCTACGGCCGTCTTCTCCCTCCATCAAAGGGCTACGCAAGTATCATTTTCCTTCTGCTAAACGGGTGAATTTATAAATTACGATTGGCTTCCAATTCTAAAGTGATTCTAAATTCATCACCTTTCTATCAGCTGCTTCCAGTGACGATCACAGTTAAATAGCTTATCCACATTCATTCATTCACTGTCTGTTGTTATGTCATTGTTGTTTATTGTTTGTTTGTAGTTTAGTTAATAAATGTTTGTGTATAATTATCATCGGTTCTGCCGTGTATTTCTTTGTTTGGGAACTGGAGGTCAATGAAATCAGAATTTACGATTTTCAGCTAAGAGACTGATCAATTTCATTCAATTAAAGTCTCTTCGAGACTTAATCTAGGATGATAATTTTCTCAGTAATCTGAGATGGTGCCCCTTCATTAACGAGTGCAAATTTTAATTGTAAAGTGTAGTTATGCTACATTATATTGGTGCATACGTACGCTACAGTGTTCTCCAGCTGCATCAGTCAGTCACAGGTTAGTAAGTACTGTTTCTCATGTGTAATACGTTGCTAAGCTCAGAAAATTGCACACCACTAAGCCACATTAAAACCACTGACAGGTCAAGTGAATGTCACTGATCATCTTGTTGCAATGCGATGTTCTGCTGAAAGCCTTGGGTGCAGGCATTCATGTGGCACATTTGGGTCCATTATTGTTAAACAAGAGGCCCCACATCTAGCAGTGAGTCTTGTTCAGTAATTAGTTCTGAGTATATTTAGTCCTGTGTTTTCCCCTATCAGCAGCAAATTCATCTGTTTGTCTTCCTGTTCACGTTCTTGTTCACCTCTTTTGCCTCAACCTGCCTGTCTTGTGTGTCTGCATCTCCGTGCTTTCCGAATCATTCCACAACATCATCATGTCCAGACTCAGTTACTGTAACACACTTCATTCCACTATCAGTTAGGGAAGCATACATTGGCTTTATGAGCCTCATGGCTGTTGGAGATCCTCCTACAGAAACATTCTGACTGGTTCTGAATCTTGGCTTGTGATCACGGGGGGCCTTTGTTAATTATGCAGCTCCCTTCCAGAGGATTTCAGATTGAAGTCAGTGTCTTCTTTTAAAACATTACTGAAAACCTCCTGTCCTAATTGTTGTCATTTTGTTCTTTTATATTTTACTTTGTTCTTACTATATTTGATTGCTTGTTTTTTAATAATAAACAGAAGTCTGATGGTGCAGGTCAGGTGAGTAAGGTGCATGGAGCAACAGCTCAGAACCACATTTAGCTGCTTCTGCCACCTGTGCTGTGTGGACGGGAACATTGTCCTGGAGCAACAGCAACCAGCTGGAAGCTTTCCTCTCCTTGCAAAGAAGGCTTTATAGTATATAGTCATGCCCTTAAATGGAAGTTACGCCCTGTGTTTCCAGGTGAGAACTTTTTGAAGTACCCACTTATATCAGTAATGCAACCCACAAAGAGCAGAAAACACACTTCGCTCTTGTGACATTTTTACCTGGCCACTATACTCTCTGTCTCTGCTCCCCGTTCATCTCGCACACCCATCACATATGGGTCACATATCACATCAGTCTATAGCTCATTGGACAAATAAACCACTGTGTCTAAATAGAACCATAAGGAATCCTATCAAAAAAAACATCTGTCTAAAAACATTACTGTGGATAAATGGATTACAATGTTGTGCAATGCATGTCTGAAAAGGCCTTGAAAGATGGACAAAATCCTGGTCTTTGTTTCATGTTTAAAAATACATTAAAAGTTCAACTCTTCTAACGTTTGAACATGCACAAAAGTTCTGTACACTTGTAAAGACCATGTATACTGTATCATGGCAGTATTGAGTTTCCAGTGACTCCTATAACTCTGAATTCTCAACCAAGGAATCATTGAAACTCATGCATTGTTGTCACAACAAAAACAGGCATGCATTTTGGTTTAGATTTATTACAGGTCTCCTGGAAAAATGACAAAATCTGCTTGGTCCAAAATATACTTACAGAAATTCTAATATTTGTTTAAATGTCTCTTGGCCATTTTCACCTCAACTAAGTGATTTTGGTAGCCATCTACAAGCTTCTGGTTGGATCTAATCCTAACCTTTGGCAACTTCTCTTGACAGAATTAGTACAGTTGAATCAATTGCTGGCTTTCTGACAGACTTGTTTCTTCATCACAGTCCACAGGTTCTTGATGGGGTTTAAGTCAGGACTCTGGGAGAGACCAGTCTAAAATAATGATTGTAATTAATTCTGCCCTGATTTAGCCACTTCTTTACTACTTTTGATGTGTGTTTGGAGTCATTGTCATGTTGGAACACCCAACTACATCTAAGACCCGACTTTCTGGCTGATGATTTTAGGTTTTCCTAAAGAATGCGGAGATAATTCCCCTTTTTCATTATTCCATTTACTTTGTGTAAAGCACCAGTTTCACTAGCCCCAAAACATAGACAGCAGAGCATAATACTACCACCACCATGCTTGACAGTGGGTTTGGTGTTTTTGGTGTTTAAGGTCTCACCTTCTCTCCCATAAACATACTTGTGGCAAAGTAGCTCATTGTTCGTTTCACCTGACCAAAGAACTTTCCTCCAGAAGGCTTTTTCGTTGCCCATGTGATCAGCGGCAAACTTCAGTCGAGCCTTAAGGAGGTATTTCTAGAGGAAGGGCTTCTGTCTTTCACGGCAGCCTCTCAGCCCATGGTGATGTAAAACACACTTGACTGTGGACACTGACATCTGTGTTGCAGCAGCTTCTAATTCATTATAGACCTGCTTTTTGGTGATTCTCGGATGTCTTTTAATCATTCCAAGAAACTGTCTATCAGCAACAGGGGATAGCTTGTCTTTTCATCCTGATTTTGGCAGTGATACAACTGTACCATGAACTTTATACTTTCAAGCAGTTGTGCAGTGTGGACAGATGATTTTGGGATCTGCAAATGGCTCCAAGTGACTTTCCTGATGTGTACGTCAATGATTTGGTTTCTCACATCTTTGCTAAGCTCCTCAGACTTTCCCACTGTGGTGTCTGTGGCTGAGTCTAATGACTGTATCAAGTGGGCAACATTTAATAGCTTTTTTGTGACAAAGATGCAAGTGTTTCAATGATTCCACCATAGAGTATTCAGTTATAGGAGTCATTGGAAACTAAAGGCTGCCGTAATACACACCATCTTCACAAGTGTATATAAACTATTAGCTACGACTGTATGTCTTAAAGGTTTTTGTTTTTTTTTCGTTTCTAGAACCAATTTCACAAGTTGTGTTCTGATATCCCTCCACCTGAGCTCTGCAAAGAAACATCATCTCAGGAAGCAGAGAGAGGTATTTCTATGTTAAAATGACAACAACTGTGCATGAGTGTTTTGTCACAATACCAAAATTCTAACTCATTTAAGTCATCAGTCTTCCCTCCTTTCAACAACAGCAACCTCCGGGCAGAAACCTATGACACCAAAAATGAAACTAAGACTAAATGACTTGTTGCTCTGCTAGTTTTCGGTGGATTATCCATTTTAATCACAGTGCTCATCTCCTCTCCTTGTGTCAAATGTTCCACCACAAGAATTCTACCTGTCGCTATCTTGAGGGAACCATTCTACAGTTTCATTTAGCAGACGCTTTTATCCAAAGCGACGTACATCTGAGAGTAGATACAACACAAGCAAGGATATAGGCAGTAGAAAACAACCTGGATAAGTGCCATGAAACAGGTTCAGGTGTGATAGGACCTTGGTGCCTACAGGTAGTGCTGGAGGTGATAGGAATTCTATATTTATTATTTTGTTGCTTTTTGGAGTCTGTCAAGTGCAAAAGTGTTCAGTGAAGAGCTGGGTCTTTAGTCTTTTCTTAAAGACTGAGAGGGACCCTGCAGATCGAACAGAGTTTGGTAACTCATTCCACCACCAGGGAACCACAGAGGAGAAGAGTCTAGGGGGCCTTGACAGGGGCGGGTCTAGGATTTTTTTTTTATGGGGGGTCAGGTAGGGGCACAGACTTCAGAGGGGTGGCATGATAAATTAACAGTAACATATTAAATTGTATAGACTGGCGACCTGTCCAGGGTGTACCCTGCCTTCGCCCGAGTCGGCTGGGATAGGCTCCAGTCGGCTGGGATATTCAAATAGTCTTGTGCGCTGCCTCCGGGCGCCACCGGGCGCTGCCGAGCGGTGCCGAAGATGTAGTACACTGAAGAGCGCTGCCGAGTGCTGCTGAGGCTCTACAACGCCACCGTGGTTCTAGTAAGCGGACCTGCCAACTCCGGCGTCATGCTCTGGTGACAAAAACTTTACAATAGATTAAATACACAGTGTTTCAACTTTGTTTGTCAGAGTTTAGGGGTAGCCGGTGCCCCCCCAGCCTCCCCTGTGGCCCCGCCTCTGGGCCTTGGACCCTGATGTGGTGGTTGTATCAGCCACCATTTGTTGTCCGAGCGTAGTGAGCGGTAGGGAGTGTAGACCCAGATGAGAGTTCGGGTAGGGGGGAGCTGTTTTCATTGTAGTTTTGTAGGCAAATATCAGACTTCTGAATTTAATGCGGGCAGCAACTGGAAGTCAGGGAAGCGTTCCGAAGAGAGGAGTTACGTGCTGTTTCTGGCTGGCTGAAAACCAGACGTGCTGCTTCATTCTGGATCATCTGCAGAGGTTTGACCTTTTAAAGGCTTTAGTGAAAATGCCGCCCTTTTCAAATTTTCAGCCAGGTAACAATAGAGAGAATGACATACCAGGAAGTGCTTTGCACCAACAAAGTCTGACAGCTACCTGACAACAAGTCCCAATCAAACTTAAAACCAAAGTTTTAAAAACACTTACCAACTAACTGCTATCTCCTATGTTCTAGATCTCAGTTTGCTCTGAACACCGAAGCTGCATACTTGGTCTAGCCCTGCCTATGAAGACTGTGATTGGTTTATGGACATACAAACAAGCCAGAGTGTTTCTTTCTCCTATAGCAGAATGATAGTGTGGTGCAGCTAGACCATTATGCACTACAGAATGGGCTGGATAAGCAAGACTACATTAAGATTAGCTCATTACACATTCTTCACCTTAATATGTCACACTGCTCCTTTGAAAAGCTTCAATCCACACAGAGATAAGTGCAGCAGTACTTCAGTGCACATCAGCCACTTTGACTCATTCTGCAGGAATCCAGCTGACCACTGGTGTTATTCATCTGGATAGTTGTGAATGCAGCTTGTGAACTATGATTAAGTTGACATTACCAGTGTGAAGGTGGTGTTTGGGTATAGAAAGGTTTTCCTCATTGATAAGTTAGCTACAAGCTTATAGTCAAGTTAAACAGTTATCAGTGCTCTTGGCTAATCACCTCGTCAAACTCCAGAAGTGAAAAAAGTTTGCTTGTCACAAAACAAATTTCTCATTTGACGTATATTTGAGGGCATGGTGTAATTGCCCTTTGAATTCTTCATACAAGTCTGTATGTCTGTCAGAGAGACACTTTGATTCACTAGCAAAGACCACGCCACAACAAAGTGAGTTTAGTGACTTAATGAGAAAAGAGAATTTTTCTGAAGTGGAAGAATATAGGATGTAAGGATGAGCGTGGATGTGGAAGGTGGCTGATCTGGGATGCCATGATGTTGGAAGCTTGTGTGAAGGAGACTCAGGGTGGCTGTTTTATTCTTAGGTGGTGATTTTTTACCTGGACCTGTGATTGAACCCCCAAATTTTGTGATTATGGAGTTGAGCTGAGCATGGGCTTGGTCATTGACAATGTTGCAGGTGTACAATATGAGAGATGACCAGCGGCTGAGAGCTTCAATTGTTTGGTCTGAGATACCCATTCTGGGTGACCTGGATGCTGCTCCTGGAATTTACAGTCTGGGCTAGGCTTAAGTGGACTGAGGTACGAGTCTAGACGGAGATAAGTATGGACTTCATATGTGGGTCCCCAAAGAGTGGCAGCCATTTTGATGGGGTACAGCTCATGGAGTGCAGATACGTGGGAAGTGGACTAAAGGTCGAAATAGTTAAAACCCTCTATGGCGCAAGGGATTAGGGAGAGATGAAAGAGGGATGGGGCGGAAGATGATGGAGGAGAGTCTGAGGAAGGACAGAGGAGGGATGAATGAGAGATGAGGAAGGATGGAGGAGATGATGGAGGGATGGGGAAGAGATGGGGGACAGATTACAAAGAGATGATGGTGGAGGAATGAAGCGGTGATGAAGAGATCGAGGAGGGATGATGAAAAGATGGTGGAGGGATGAAAACAATGATGGGGATGAAGGAGGGCTGATGGGGAAAAGGATGTACTCCCTATCTGGGTGGTTGTGAAGTTTGGTGGCTAATGCCTTTACCTTGTACAGAAGTGCTTTACTACTCAGTTTGCTGGTGTGGTTGGACTGTGGGGGCCAATTTTCCTTGCCTGGGCATCTGCAGAAGGAACAGCTATGGAGGAGTCTGCAGATGAAGAAGGAGCAGCCTAGGTAATCAAAATTGTGCCACACTATCTTGCTTCCCTGCTAGAGGGTTAGCCTTACTCACCTGACCTGCACCATCTGACTTCTACGTTTCTCAAACTGAAATCCCACTAATGTGGTCACCATTTTCAGACTGATGATGAAGTCATCCATGCTGTTCAAGACAATTTGGATACTTAAAATAAGACCTACTGTGAAGGGATAGTGAAGCTTGAACACTGGCAAACCAAGTGCATTGAAGAGAACGGAGACTATGTTTAAAAATAATGCAAGAGCAATCTCCTAATGTTCCTGGCTGAGAACTTTTTGAAGTACCCTCCTACATGCTAATGCAGAGTGAAACCTCTTTTCATGACTTCTTCAAAATGCAGTCTATGTGTGACATATCGCATTTCCCCCAGAATCTGAAATAAAGTTTTACATGTTTGAATTACATTTTTCCACACAAACAAAAAGTGGATTTACACGTCATAGCTGTTGTGTGAAATGTGTCTCATGAGCCTTTGTACACATGGGTATTAAGCTGGTGTTTTAAATAGATAGTAGTAGTAGTAGTAGCACTAGTACTAGTCTTTGATTATTATTGTTGTTGGAATGTTTCTATCAGGGTGTATTACAGATAACAGGCCAGTGCACAAATAGTTTCCCCTGCCTGACATGTTGCCTCCACCTTCATTTCTTTGACAGCAGTGCCTCCCTGTGGCTGCACCTGTCACTGCACATATACTTAAGCTAACTGAACTGAAGAACATTGATCCTCTCATTAAAACACAATGTCCTGCTGGGAAACTTTTGGTCCTGGCGTGCATGTGTTATACATGCTCCTTTCACAATTACTACCCACCTAAACACTGCTGCAGCATATCACCCTATGGCAATGCTACTCTCAGACGGCAGCAGCCTCCCCCAGCAGGACAATGGGCCCTGCCAGACTGCAAGAACTGCTGAGGAACAGCATACGGAAAGTGACAAAGGGCCCAAGGCACTGACCCGGACTCAGAGAATCTGCTGTCTACATCCCAGTGCCACACACCCAGGGACACCACAGAGGTCCCATGTTCATGCCCTGATGGGTAAGAGCTGTTCTGGGAGCCCAAGGGGAGCCCACACAATATTAGGCAGGTGATTGAAATGTGGAGACTGACACAGATACCAGGGTGACTCCTGCAGCATTACACAGGCTTTCACTGTTCTTCCACATTGAGCCACAGACAAACAATTGCCTTTACTCTACCCTACCTGGATGCCAGAGGTGGTGAAGTAGGGGATCTCAAACTTGACGCTGATAGGAGGCTTGCCTTCTTTGTCCTCTGCTTCCACACTGGGCAGGCCAAAGTGGGCCCTCATGAGGTATTCTTTACCACCCTGAAATTCACCAGGATAGAGTTGACATCTATGTCAGAATGTGTTTACTGGGTTTACAGTATGCTTAACACTCAGTAAAGAAAGTTACTTAACTGGATTTATTTCCACTTTATGAGCCCAAATGATATTTAGAACATCACATACTACTAAAATCTATATGTACAAAATCAAACAAAACATAACACTGACATGGTGCAGCACTACAATCTAATGTACTGATTGTGAATTGTAAGTATGCTGTGCTGTTCACCTACAGGGAAGGACTTGATGGACCACACTATCTCACTGTTCTCTGGGATCCACTTGACACTGCCCACAGTAGTCTTAAATTTAGGCGAGTCAGCATCAGTGGGGACTGGGATGTGGATCTCTACATTGTTAGCTGTGGACCTCCTCTTGAACTGACTCTTGGCCTGTTGGGAGGAGTGGAGAGCAGAGGGACGGATAGAAATAAACTGTATGCACACATAAATAACTTTAGTAATAATTACCTCACCTCATACAGCAGCATTCTTACCAATATTTATATTTTTATAAAAGCACTTCACAAAAAACGGCTCAGAACCATTCAAACAACTATAAATAATAACAAATACAAACTAAAGAGAGAAGAAAATGACAAGGAATAATAGCAGCTAAAACAAGAGATCCAGAATAGCATACAAACAGCATAATTGTTAAAATTATTTTTTGGCCATTGAAAGTTAGTGTTGAATCAAACTAATTCATAAGAACATGGTATATTCCATATGATCCCATGTAGAGAAGATCTGGTACATTACCTTGATCATGTACTCAATTCTGCTGTGTGAATGTTTCTCGATGACTGATTCAATCCATATCAGTGGTTTGACCTGAAGATGTCAGACATGGTAGAAATAATCAAAATAATCAATATTGTAAAGAAGAAAGACTATAACAAATATTACATGTTATAGATAATAATACACATTATACAAAATAAACAGTGTTGTATTGTGTTCTTTACTCCTTTAAGATCATTCCAAATTCATCCATAAAGAAAAAATATAATCCCGTGTAGCACCATGGTACATTTGTGGTGCTGACATATCCTTTCTAAAACTGCAATCCATCGACACCACTACCAGCTTAAGCTTCTATGTGGAATCAGGGGGTCTAAGACAGAAGGAGAAGCTGAGAGCATTCATGGCCGCTAAGCCTTAAAGGTGGGCTCTGCCTTTTCTTTGCTCATCAGTACTAAGAGTGTCAGATTAAACACGTTGAATTAACACCCACAGGAGGAATAACTGGGTGGAATGCTCATGAATTGGGTGATAGTCAAATACAAATAATACATGAATAAATACAGGTATTGGTCAACATCACATAACAAGCTGCAGAAGCTGCTGAACTCTAGAAGAAAGGAAAATAATCCAATACACTAGTCTTTTTGTCAGGACAAGGGAAAGTATTCTAGATGTTACATCTATTGTAACACCATGACACACTACACAAGGTAAAACCAGCAGCCTCAGCTCTACACCCACAACTGTCAGGTTCGGGGCTGCAGCCAGCATTACAGCAAATACTGAAGTATTTTTTAGCTGTTACTTTATGCATTCTGACAACTTTATGTCATAAAAAGAGTATAATAGTAGTAGTAGTACATGGACCCATTTGTGTTGCAGCTGCCTGAGACGATGGGCTGCAGTAGTGGCTGCTGCGTGTGTCCACTGGCACCATGTCTAACTCACACACACACATACACACATGCGCACACGCACACACACGCACACGCACACACGCGTGCGCGCGCGCGCACACACACACACACACACACACACACACACACATTTCCTTTCCCCATCATAGTCAGAAGTTGTGTGGCAGGAAACTTCAGAGGACAACTTCCTGTCTAGTCTAACTTTGATTTCATTTTCAATGTCAGTGAATATGACCACACTGCACAGCTGTTTTCAATAAACTGTGTGCAGTTCTGAAGCTGTCAGACCACTTAGTGAAAAAACTGTGATATCATCGATGCCTCTGCACAGCCATGCAGAACACACTGATTCTCCCTTTGCAGGGAATCATTTATCAGCCACAATCAAATGACACTATGTCGAAAGGTAATTCAGGTGTCTCACAGCAGGCACTTCTGTGAACGATATCTACACCAAAGCACCATTTTGAAAATTAACTGTGAGTGTGCATGCACTGTAGTGGTAGTGGTTCTGCTGACTTACGTGTGTGTTGAGGCGATAGGACATGAGCTCAAACTCTCCATCAGGTGGAATGAAGGAGATGGTACGGTCATTCTCAAAGCGCGACAGTCGGACACACTGGTGGAACTTCACATCCTCCAGTTCCACTGACTTGCTCTTTCCTCCTGAAGACAAGGAAGTAAGTGGAGACCAAGAGAGGTAAATGAGACAGGGACAGAGGAGAAAAGTGCATTTAAAAGGCATCATTTAAGAACAAGCTGTAGCTCTCAAACTTCTCACGGCTGTTTTCTCATTTGTGTCTTCCAGTGGCTGAGTTACTCACGGCCAGTGTTCTCAAACAGGACTTTGTCGTTGAGGCCCAGCCTCAGCTCTGGCATACCAGACAGGAACACTCTCATCTTGATGGATCCCACGATCTCACTGCGCAGCACATTACCATTGGCACTCACCTGATGCAGGGAGAGAGCTGGCTGAGAATGATGTAGGTCACATACATTGTACGAACCATACACAACAAAGAATTAGTTTAAGTGTTGATCTGGGAGACTTAATGTGTGTTAAGATCCTACATGGTTTTAGAAAGAAAGCAACAGGTGCAAGGGGTTTCACATATATCATACAGTATCAACTGCAATTCCCTGCGAAATGTTCACATTATGTAAAGGCAATGACCCACCACGCTCAGTGAGTCGTCACACTGACAAAATGTGGATCTCTGAACCAAATAAAGCTCAAATTAGTTTACCTTAATTAACATCAGTTAAAACAAGTATTTCAAGTACTGTAACAGCAACCAGACACCAAGGACTTTACCATCGTTCACATTAATAAATGAATACTTTACCACACATCCATTACATATTCCAACAAGTGTGTCTGTGGTTTGCCAGTGTACAAAGGGACTTAAGCAAATATTTCTGTTTAACTGGTTATATTTGCTTTTGCTACATTCTTCTCTGATTTTCCATTAAGCTGTTGCTCAAGAAGCATTCAAGAACTGAAACAGAAAACTGACTACAGGTAGTAAGTGAATGAGACCAGTGTTGGTGTTAAGAAGAGAAAGCGGGAGTGGTGAGTATGACTTGCTTCTGTAGCTGTACTGATTTGGTGCTGTGAAGGTTTGTGTGAAAGTGACAAGGAGCTAAACTGATCAAGACAATGTAGAGGAACTGTTGAGCCATCAGCAAATGAAAACAGAAGAAGATCAGAAAACATTGAGGCTTCCCACTACTAACACAGATAATAAGGGTGGTCAGCCTACAGTACTATATCCAAAGTTAATGCATCATAGTCGTGTATTCTTACCAGCAAGTTAACTGACTCTATGACATCTAGGAAAACTTCATTCTTCCTGTACTTGATGCCCTCTGACCTCCAGGACACAGCATTGGTGACAGTGGCAGGAGGGCGAGGGGCACCAGTGTCCAGCTTGTGGCCCTCCTGAGTGATGTATCTATCAGGATGAAGAGATAAAATGACAACTACAAGCAGGACTCACAGCTCTTACTCTAATAATAAAACCAGGAGCAGTCATGGAACTGTAGTGAGCTGCAGATTATAACATGTCTGATCCAACAGCAGACTGAACAGTCCATGAGCAATCCCAGAGTTCTTACTCCTGCAGAATCTTGCTGTCTGTGGTCTGAGGGTAACCAAAGTCCATCAGCTCGTCCAGCAGCTCGTAGATAATGACAAAGTTGTCCCTGATGCTTTCCTCCTCCAACTCTTTGAAATACTCAGAGAAGACCTGAGGAGCCAGCAAACCAGGCAACATGTAACAAACTGTGACCATCTCTACAGTCACAGTGCAGCTATGAGCTTGTTCATACACAGCTCTGGAACTACAGTCAGAGGTGTTCTTAATCAAGTCTGCAAAAATGACTCAAGCAATCTCAATTTAGACTCAGACTAGTAAGTATTTGTAACAGAAATGCTTTTGTATGAAAATGCATTCATTAAAAAATAAACCCAAACAAAACATTAGAAGAGGGCAGAGACGTCCCCCTCCATTGCATGTCAACATTCAGCTACCAGTCAGAGTCATCCAAGATTATAAGTGCCCTCATATGAGAAGACAGAATCTTACCTGGATGATTTTATAAAGGAAAGAGAAAACCAGGGAGACGCAGGCATTCTTCTTAGACGTCGCAACAACTAACACAGAGATTAAGGTGAATAGAGACCTGATATAGATGGGACAGGAAAAAAAGAATGTTTTAAAAATTTAAGTGAGAAAACAAACTGAAATGATAAAACTAGTGGGGAGAATAACATAAATTATTAACTAAAATCAGGCCCTGATACCCTTCATGGTATGTTCATGATGTTGATTATAATTCAACTGTTCCACTGTAAAAAATAAATCCTTTCAGGTAAACCATGTGTGTGTGAACCTGTTAACAAACATGCTTTTACTGTAAAGCAGGGTTGCTTTAACCAGACTGATCCAGTAACCTCAGTCCTCCAGGTGAGGACAGTTTCAAAGATACGGTACAGGTTGTTGTGTTTGATCCACATGAAGCGGACTCCCCCATGGCCCAGAATGGGGGACAGGTTGCCCTCCTCCTCTTTGTCCATCAGGATGGGCATGAAGTGCTCGATCTCTGACATGTCCACATCTCCACGGTAGTTCCTGCAGATCAGTACCTGAAACATACGAGGATGTTTTTCTTAGATATTCACTTTACAGGGACATAAAACAGACAGAAGCTACAAAGTAACATATCTGTAGAGCTGTACCCAGCAACTGGCTGACATTTACATTTAGAAACAACTTCAACAACTATTTATTGATCAAAGTTAATACTAATTTCTTGCTGAAACTCTAATCTGCACCATTGATCTTGTACATGTATTGCATTCACACACTAGTCTAGTTAATCACTAGAGATAATTAATGTATCAACAGCTGAGCTCAAGATCATTCTTATGCACCACCACTTCATGCTGACAGGGACATCTTTTTGGACTAAGTTTCTTCTGTTTGGAAAAGACATAAGCAAGCGACAAAATAAGGTGAGACATCGTGTTGGAGATATAAATTAAAAAAATGGGAACTATTTTTTTTCTGGGGTTCTTTCTTTTATATTTTTTGTTCTAAAAAGTCATTTCCATAATGAATCATCCTTTTTCTAAGTCATCGTTGGCAAAACCTTAACTTCAGTAACAGCAAACAGTTCCTGGTTCTATGTTTCAGATCATTGTCCACTGCCCAATGCTGCCCAAAGTCAAGTTATTCTGCAGACTGTCTGATGTTTTTCTCCAGGATCTTAAGGTCATCTCTTTTCTTATTAGCAGTTTATTTTGACAAGGCTTCCTGTCCCATCAGCTAAACAACACTCATCAACACGATCATCACATTCTCATGCTTGACTGTGGGGATGGAGTTCTTGAAACCGAATGTCTGTCCTTTCTTTCGTCGGATGAAAGTGACGTCTCCGTGGTCGAACAAAGTTGGGAGCATGAAATTGTCGAAAATGCCTTGGTATGCTGAAGCATTAAGAGTTCCTTTCACAGGAACTAAGGGGACAAGCACAACCCCAGAAAACAAGCCCACACCATAACCCCCCTCCACCAAACTTTACACTTGGTACCATGCAGTCAGTCAAGTACCGTTCTCCTGGCAACCTCCAAACCCAGACTGGTCCATGGGATTGTCAGACAGAGAAGTGTGATTCATCACGCCAGAGAACACGTCTCCACTGCTCTAGAGTCCAGTGGTATTATACCTCTGCATCCTACGCTTTGCATTGCACTTGGTGATGTAAGGCTTGGGTGTAGCTGCTGGGCCATGGAAACCCATTCCATGAAGCTCTCTACCACTGTTCTGGAGCTAATCCGAAGACCACACCAAGTTTGGAGGTCTGTAGATATTGACTCTGCAGAAAGTTTGTGATTTCTGCACACTGTTAGCCTCAGCATCCGTTGATCCCGCTCTGTGATGTTACATGGTTTTCCACTTGTTGGCTGAGTTGCTGTTGTTCCCAATTGCTTCCAGTTTGTTATAATACCTCTAACAGTTGACTGTGGACTATTTAGTATTGAGGAAATTTCACAAATGCACAGGTGGCAACCTATCACGGTACCTCGCTTGAATTCACTGAGCTCTTCAGAGAGACCTGTTCTGTCACAAATGTTTGTAGAAGCAGTCTGCATGTCTAGGGGCTGGATTTATACACCTGTGTCCATGGAAGTGATTGGAACACCTGAATTCAATTATCTGGAGGGGTGTCCCAATACATTTGGCAATATAGCGTATGTGTGTTGCTGCCTGTCTGATAACATGTACAGTATTTTGGTCAACACAGGTTGTTTTACAACGCGCTGTATAAATAAACAGGCTAAACCAGACTATTTCCTGGCTAAACAGGAAATGTTTACACTGATATTGAGGCAAGATTACTCATTAAAAATGTATAGGCAGAAAAAATGCATGTTTTTCTATATAAATAAAGAATGTGTTTGTACATATGTTTATTAGTTAAAGCGTGTATGATTTAGGTTCAGCTGTGGATTTAGTTGAAGCTCCTGTCCAGACTCTGAAAGAGTGTAGGGATGAAACCTACTTGGAATAATTAGCTGTCAAAACAAGAAACTCCAGGCTGCATGGACACAGTGTGATGTCTCAACTAGGTGGCGTCTGAGCAGAACAAGAACATGTTTGACATACTACAAGTGTCTCATGTGCACATGTCTTATGTAGCTGATATTGTAATTATACTCTGAGCTTCAGATCCCCCATTTTTGAATCAATGCAGGGCAACATGAAAAGCTTATTATACTGTGTGTTGGTTTTCGTACTTCTACATGGCAGTGTTGCCTGCATAAGCAAATGATAAGAGTGAGCAACCAGAAAGTGACTCTTTGACCTACAGATGTTGTAATAACATGAATCATCGCCCTACAAGAATTCTTCTTTCATAGGGGTTATGAAGCAGTTTTTTAAAAAGGAGGATAAATGTGGAGATGCTGAACAGCTGGGTACCAAATCTTTTGGGCAGAAACAGAGAAAACACAGGAGCCCTGACACATAACAGCAGCTCCAGTCCTCCTCCTCCTCAGTGGAACAAAATGAGAGCAAGTGTTCAGACTGAATTCACCCGCAGTGCTCCAACAGAAGGTCTGGGCTGGAGCCTGGTCCAGCAGCTGACATCTGGTTGGATGTCAGTCCACATTAACTGAACTATTCACTGTGTTCTGCTTCATATGCAGATGCTGCTGCTGTGTGAGCTCCGTCCACCGGACAGCATGCTAAACCCCCGGTATAAGCCGCTGCTGGCGGGTCTTACCTTCCCTTTCAGGTCCAGCACGTACACCGCGCTGGCCGACATGTTGTACCGCTGTGAGATGAGCCACAGTCAGCTGTAACGGTGGAGGCAGCATCCACACAGAACCGGTTCAACGACAAGGTCACGGAAAACGGGACAGCACAACTTCCTGCTGGAACCTCCAGCCTTCAAAATAAAAGCAGGCAGCAATCAAAAGAGTCCTTCTGCATACCATCCACTCTAATATTAATGCAAATATTAGAGCTGGCATCATGAACTGCAGTGTCTGTGTTTACCAGTCTAACAGAGATGGCGCTGAGACTGAGACTTGTCTATGTGCTAGCCCAGCAAACAGCAAACCTTAAATGGAAACTGAAGTAAGACAGTGGGAAATTGTAGTGCCTCTGTATAGATACCTGTCTTCAAGAGATGTCTAGCAACAAGTAACCTTCAAGGGACATTCCCTGAAGGTTCCTATTTGGTTAGAGATATGTCTAACATTTAGACATGTTCATGTCTGTTAGAAACTTCCTTTTCTGGTCTTATTACACTCACAAACAACAACAAATAAGCAAAACAGGCTCTACTGTTTGCGTATGTCTTTTTCAGGTATGGCAACTTCCATTGGAATTATGTTCAACTAACAAACTATGTCGAGTTAGTGGAATTAGTTAGTGAGCTACATGGATGGTCTGGCTCTGAATATAAATAAGCAAATGCTTCACACTTGATAAAGATGTCATCAAAATTCTGAGTTTCTGTGACAGCTCAGACAGTGTGCAGGACAATGCATGGAATGCAAGGTGCTCATCTACTATTGGGAGCAACTTGGGGTTCAGGGTCTTGCCCAAAGACACTTCAGCTCACAGAGAGGGATCGAATCACCAGCCTTACGACTTATGGACAACCTGTTCTACCACCTGAGCCATGGCCACCCAAGAGAAAGGTTTGACTAGTTGTACTTAAGTCAAGAAAGCCAGTCATTAAAGTAGTGGCCTAGCATATTGAAATTTGGATTGTTGTTTTTTTTCCATATTTTTAACTTTTCATTCTTTGTTCTTTTGCCATTACTGAGACAAATGGTAGAAAAACACAAATGTACCTGGGCCATATGGAGATGAACCAAATTCAATAGTTATGCATATTATATATTATATATAAAGCGACCATTTAATAATTGGCCGAGCACAATCCATCTGAAAACTGTAAAAAAAATTAAACTGAAAGAAAAAGGCACTTTTGTGAATCTGAATTCTGCTTATTGAGGGCATGTCTCTACAGTCTGTGTGTGTGTGTATGTGTGTGTGTGTGTGTGCGTGTGTGTGTGTGTGTATGTGTGTGCGTGTGTGTGTGTGGGAGTGTGGACAAAAATACAATTGATTTCCTATTCATGACTTTTGAGGGTTTTATTTTAATACAGCAACTAAACGACAGACTGTCATGTCTTAGTAGAAGTCAATACATGAAAAAGTGTCACAATAATACGCCTTTAAAAACCAAAAAGATTCAAAAGAGGAGCCACCGTATCTTTTAATTCTTCTTTTTGCCCTAAAGGCTTAGCTCGGCCAACCAAAACATTTCTACTTGTTCCTAGTGATATCTAGCCATATATATATACATCTGGAGTTTTATTTGCAGAACCTTTGAGCTTTCCACCGATGAGACTTGTGACGCCGCGCAGAGTGAGCAGTTTTGATTGGGGCTACGTCTACAACCGACATAAATTACTTCCCTAGCAAGATGTATGGATTAGTAAGAAGGCATAACATCTGGCCGAGAAACATTCCTGTTTGACACAGGAAGTATCTCAAAAATCTTCTGCAAATAAAACTGACAGCATTTTTTTGGAGACATCATGAGACTGAAGAATGAAAATAACTGTAAGCCCCAAATTAGGATAAATGAACATGCTTTAGCTGTTGACATGTATATATGAATTAAAGAGGGTCCACTCACTGCTTTCATACTCAGCATTCACTTCTGTAGCTACCATACATGTTGAGGTACAATCTGACTGAGCCTTCTATTATCAGCCCATAAAATGAAGGCGGGACACTTGGTTTAGAGATTGATAAAAAATAAAAATAAAAAGACACACTGGGACTGAACTGCGATTTGAGTGCTGTGATCCATCTTTTTAATCTGACTGTATGTTTCAGTTCTGTGTTGTTAGCAGTGTTAGCTTCAGCCACTCCATCTGCACTTCTTTTGCCTTCTGCTTGGACAAACTCTTCCACAAAGCAACCAAAAGTCTTTGCACTCTTTCACAGGCTTTACTAGTGTGGCGATACTATGCTATCGTCACTCTGATCTTTGAGAAAAGAAGAAGGATTTGGGATTGGTGACAAGAATCCTGGATGAAAAACTGTGACACTCTAATCCTTGGTGAAAGCGGTGACGGGGAAGATGAAGGAGCTGTCCAACACCATTTGATGACATCAGTCAGTTGAAGGAGCTTCCTGGGATTCCCGATTTACTGAATCAGAAAAGAAAGAGAAGAGTTAGATTATATTTAAGAATTTTATTGCAAACAAATATATATAAAATTAAGTCCCAGAGGTAAAATGATACGCTCCAACTCAACACATTTTTTTGTAAAAGTCCAGTTCTTAACTAAAAGCCTTTGCATACCTTCCTCTCTTGCCTTCATACGGGCTACAAAGTTGTAGCTCTTGTTCCTGCGATAGTTCTCATAAGGGTCGTCCAGTGAAACCCCCACACCTTTGTACTGGTCCCATTTATCCCTGACATCTCCTCCTTTGATGGGGTCTTGGATACCCTGTTCTTTGGCCCCCAAACCTCCTGAACCACTCCAGCCTACAGCAGATAGGACAAAACAAGAACAGCCGAAAATCTGGAAATCAGTGCCATGGCACTTCAAGATGAAAAACCTCCACCCTGAAAACATCTCAAGGATTCTTATTGAAAAACTGATAATGCAGTTTATATTATGACATGAAAAAGAGAGAGCATACCCATCTTCATCAGCAGCTGATGGCCCTTGTTCTCCTCCCCAAGCCTGGTGTCTGCAGACAGTTTGGAGGAAGGGGTGCCCAACACTGCTGTGGAGCTGTAGAGAGGTGGATACCCATACTACAGTAAAACATCAGAGTATTTTAGAAGATTATCTGATCAAGGAGCAGTAAGTCAACTTACGTTGGGGAGGAGCTTCGGGATTTGGGGCCACGGCGTCGCTTGGTGGGTGAATGCGAGCGGGATCTGGACCTGGAGCGAGAGCGACTCCGAGATGACCTGGATCTGCTCCTGGACCTTAAGAGAGTTAGGTTACAGCATGTTAGGCCAGGTGTATCAGCTTTAAACAACTTGGAATGATGATCAAGTAAGGGGAGAAGGAGGGGAAAGAAAAATACAAAGAGAAAAAAGCTTATGGCTGAAAGCAAAGGAACTACTCAATCTGACACCAAGTGAGTAGCAAGTTAGCACACAAACTACTCATCAGCCTTTCACTGATCTTAGGAGAATTCCTCCAGTTCCTGTTACTTAGTTTATTCTCTGATCAAAATACAATACTAAAACCATATTCCAGGTTGTTTAAGGGGTTGCATGATGTGCTGTTGATCATGAATAGTAAAAGCAGATGTGGCATCATAACTAGGTCAGCTACAGTAAACATAGGAGGGAGCTGCAGTTAGAACCCAAATGGTGTGACAGAAACATTGTGTTGCTTGTGTCACTGACAAAACATATAGCTGCACAGTGATTGTAAAATTAAATAATGAAATACAGTCACTGACTAAAGATCAAAACGAACCCAATGGAAGACGTTTTAACAGAGTAAATGCTAAATAAAATGAATAACAAATATCAGCTCTGTTTCTTCCACTGCTCCAGTGCTTACTTGACTTTCTGCCACACAATCAGAACAGTTTTCCCTCCTTGTGGACAGGAAGTGTCATTTCTATTGAACAGGAACTCCATGTGCTTCAGAATATGATTCTTCAAGATTTATCAAATCAAATATTTAGCCATAGAATTATACACATATACAGTCGTGAAAGTATCATCCTATCAAGAGTCTGTGTGGTATACGTGTTTGCAGACCTGGATCGTGAGTAGGAGCGGGAGCGGCTGCGGGAGTGGGAGCGAGATGAGCGGGACCGTGATCTGGAGGACTTGGAGGAGCGAGAGCTGGAGCGAGACGAAGATCTCCCTCGGCTGCGAGAGTGACTCCTGGAGCGACTGCCTCCACGAACACTGGAAGAGTTGACCATAGAGGGAGTTAGGAGGTTTTCAGGTACAGGAGAGAGGATATAAATAGACATCATACACATGGGTCAGGCCACTACATCCTTTTATACAGTATTTAAAACAGTGACATCCTGCTTTATAGTGTTTTTCTTTGGTTTTAGTTTTAGTATATTTTGTAATGTATATTGCTGGGGCACTTAGGGGGTGGCTCTTTAAATCTTATTGTACTTTGTATAATGACAATAAAGGCTTTCTATTCTATTTCTATTCTAAAGATGAGGCAGCCTTCTAGCAAAAGTAGTAACCAGCATACCTTTTGTCGACAGGCAACTGCAAAGCCCAAATGTAAGATGTACACTCTGCCTGTGATGGAACCAGTTAACAATCCAAAAGAAGAAAAGGCTCACCTGTTGCGTTTCTCCTGTCCCTTTTTCCTCCTTGCTCTCATCTTGGCCCTGAAGAACTCATACAGGCCGTTCTGCTCCCAGCCTTCACTGTTGGAAGAACAAACCACAGCCAGTAAACTCTATGTTCTTCAGTCATTTCTGTCAGACACTTGCAGTATTACACAGATACTGCTTATGGTAACTGCTGCTGGACACAACTACTGAAAACAGTTTAATAACTCCACTGTGCTCCTTTGCCAGCAGCTGATAAATTGTCATTCCAACTAATTTATAGTGAAATATACAAAAAAACAAAGCCGAAAAAAAAGTAAAATTGATTGAGCATAAAAAAACCATTGGAACTACAAAATGCAGAACTGAAAAACAAATAAGGCAACTGAAAGACCAGCAAAGTAGACATGATGGGACTGTTCAAAGTTGATTAAATCAATGTTGACAAACCCCTTTATGAAATCTGTATTTCCTCTTTGCTTTTCTATTAACACTTTACTAAACATACTGCCGGTGCTGGCAGTCTTGTCTTTTTTTAACCTACCACTGACTGACACTGTCACAAGTTTAAAAGACAAACCCTGTCTGAGGCAGATTACAAGAGCTGTAGATAATCAACAGTTCAAAACTTGCTAAACATCCTTGTAATAAGAAAAATGTTATCGTTACTATATGATAAATGTGTTCTCCGTGAGTCTGTCTCTGTACTCAGGCAAAGACCATTTGGTAATTTTAGGAATTGGAAAGGATTGAACTCAAAAGTAGATCTGAAACTGGACTGAAGTTTGTGCTATCAAACCACAGCTCTACAACAAAACCTTGTATGGTTTATTTGAAGAGGGACATACACGCAGCTCTCTACTGGCAGTTGTGAATTGGGGATGTTTAACAGTGTGACCTTCCAGCTTGAATGCAGGTCAAACTAATGCCAAGTAATCTCAAAACTTGACCTCTTTGTCAAACAGGGTTCTGTCATATAAGTTTTTCACAATCCACAGTAAAATGCCCAAATGACAAAAAACGGTTAGCGTTCATCTTCATGTGGTTTTTTCACTCAGCTGACAACAGTTAAGTGCCGTTGTCTGATCAATTAATAAACTATTATGTATTACCCAAATTACAAATATTTTCATGGGGCGGCCATGGCTTAGGTGGTAGAGCAGGTTGTCCACTAATCGAAAGGTTGGCGGCTTGATTCCCGACCACAAGTTGCTTCTGATGGTAGGCGAGCACATTGCATGGCAGCGCTGCCACCAGTGACGTATGTGTTACTCGGGAAATGAGAGCCTAGCTAAGGTTAAAAGGTGCTATGCAGGTGTGGACCATTTACCATTTAATTTATGCTAAATTTGTCTTGCGTATTCAGTTGAGGTGTGTGTACCTGTTCCTAGGTCGATCATGGGATGGGGGGCTGTAGAAAGCTTCCACAGCGGCTAGCAGCCGATCACTCGGCGGCATGGGAGGGGGCAGCCGGATGTCCTTAGGGTCCAGAGGTTTATAATCACAATCTTCAAGCTGTGTAGTAGACAGTACAAGCAGGACCATAAGAGATTTAAGACATTCTTACTGTTCAGTGGTACTGAAAATACCACAAAAACCCTAGGCCCTGGAGACACTGGACAATAAAAACAATACTTAGAATGGCAGCAGAGAGTGTGGGTCCAACAACAGGTCTGCTGTTACAGACACAAAGTACTGTGTATGGAGATATTTAGCATTTAGGTTGGATGCTGGGGGATAACGTTTTAGCAAATAGAATTTGAAATAAATGCAGAAACCATAACATTTATCTAAGCATAAGACAGACCTCCGTATCTGTACACAGAATCAAGGTGAACAAGTGTGAGATGTTAACTAACAACATGCCATTAAAATGTTCCCATCCGGGGCGCCCTGATAGCCTAATGGTTATGTCGCGTGACCCAAGTGCAGAGGCGTAGCGGCTGTCCCGGGTTCGACTCCGACCTCGGGCGTTTACCGCATGTCCTTCCCTACTCTCTCCCGTTTCCGATTCTATCCACTGTCCTATGTAATAAAGGCACAAAAGGCCAAAAATAAATCTTTAAAAAAAAAAAAATGTTCCCATCCAGCAATGTTAGTATTATTGTTTAAGAATTGTGACTGCTGCATGTCTTGTACCAAGACTAACACTGCGTTATTGAGGCTAATGTGGCAAGAGATTATCGGCAGAGATGTTATAAAGGGAGAGAATTGCCACTTAGAGAATCCTGAACAGAAATCTATGGCAGACTTCTGTAACCTAAAAGATGGTATTTGTATGACAAATGTTACCAGGATGGCTGTTAAGTAGCAAGACTTGCCCATAAGGATATTGCTATAGGCCAACAGCATTACCACTAAGTCTGTTTTTATGAAACACATTTCTTTGAATTTTGAGTTTGAGTCTGAGAATCAAGGTAATGCTGTGGTAATGGTACGGACTGCAAGATTTCTGGTATCATGACATCCCTCGTATAACCCTGCTGGTACTGTGGCATAAACGGATTTCTATTTTAATTTATATAATCTATTTGGCAACTTCTACGGCCTAAATGATTATCTTATTCAGTCTGATTCTCAGGTTTCTATAGGAAGTGCTTTGTCTACTGGCACTTTTGCCTTCCAAAAGAAAGGGAAGTGTTCCTGAGTAAATAATTGTCAGCCTATAATTACTAAAGGGTTTTTATTTTCAACTATATACTCAGTTCTGGAATTACATGTTTGATGCCTTAGTCCACCCCTGAGTGTTGGCATATTTTCCTCTTTAAAATTACATTTTCCCTTCGAAGAGCAGCTGTGGTTGTGAGGAGAATTATTGCTGTTGGGATGTTCTCGTTTTTTGATATTGTTTTTACAACCTAAACCACTTCCACAGTTCAGTCATTTTTGTTGTTTTCTACTCTGGTAGTATTCAGCTACACTGGCTTTTCTCTTTAAAAAAACTAACTTGATGAGCTGAGATGTTCAACCATCTTACATTTATCTTCATGCACTGATCCTAAAATCAGATGTACAAGGCTTACTTTCACTAGCGGAGCCATTAGACCAGCTGGCAGGTCAAAGTAGGGCACATTGGGGACCAGACTGGGGTCATCTTGAACCGGATGTTGCCGATGGCGCATGTGCGGTGAATGACCATTAAAGCCATGTGGGGGTGGGCCAAAGTCCGGGTGCTGGCCTCCACCCCAGGGAGGATGATCAGCTCCCATACCCGGTGGAGGTAGCCTCTGATTGGGATGGTGGTGGGGGGGAGGGCCTGGCATGTCTGGCAAACAGAGGTTTATATTGGTAAAATAATGAAATACCATTTCAGGAGCAAAAACATGGATCTTTACTGATCAGCCACTCTGGCCTATGCACTAACCTCCAGGATATTCCCCCTGAGCATAGTCAAAGCGATGTGGGGTGTATGGCGGTCGATCATAGTGGTGTCTGGGGGCAAATTCCTCCTGCATGAAGCGTGGGGGGAAGCGTCCAAAATTGTGTGGTGGTGGTGGGGGCTGGTTAAAAGGAGGCGGCTGCTGGTGGGGAGGGAAGGGTCCTCTGAAATGGGGAGGTCTCTATAAAAATGCAACATAGACAGCACAGTTAATTATGTAAATGAGCATAAAAAGTCACATCCTTGTTGTAAAAGAAAATGATTTTGAAGTCAAATACAGACAAAGATATCTGGTACTTACAGATGGTAAAAGCAGAGTGTAGAGTGCAATGCAGTAAAAACATGTGACAGAAATCAGAGCAAAGTAAGTGAAGCCACAGCAATCATCGACCACATACCTGCATGCGTGGAGGAAATGGAGGCTCCCTCTGACCCCAAGGAGGCTGGTCAGGCTGGTTTCCCCAAGGCGGCTGCTGGTCATATGAGTTCCAAGATGGGGGACCTGGGTCTGACCCACTTGGACCACTCCAGGGGCTTCCTTCTCTAGGAGGACCTCCACTCCAGTTTCCTGGGTCCCTCTGGTCATTCCACATCCCCTCATGGCTGTTCCAAGGAGGGCAAGGAGGGGGAGGCTGGTTTGGGTCAAAAGGAGGCTGTGGAAGGACAAAAGTTACCCTAGTTAGCTGAGGCTGCACATACACATGAGTGTAGCAATGCATTTACATATGCACCCAGAAACTGAAGAAACAGTCTCCCAGATCCAAAACACAGGTTTTGTATTCTGACCCCAAATCGTCAGTCTTAATCATGCATTACACACCCATACTGTAGGCTGGATGAGCTGGCCGATTTAAAACTTCTAGGTTCTCTGATGTGCGCTGGAGCACTTTGTTTGCATGTTTCAATATTCATAGCGTAGAACTAATGTCTGTTGAGATGTGAGATACAGGCCTGTAATTTTTTTTTTTTTTGCCTTCAGCAAAACAGCTAGAGATTTTTATCAACCATCTTTTTATATCACCTTTCTCCCCACTGGGGCACCATAAGACTCAGTGATTGGTCCCCTTCTGTTCTCTGCCACTGTCAGTGACTCTGCCACTACGCTACCCAACCCTATTGTTCCCTCTCACAGAGAACCCTATTCTCTCCATCAGTTGATTAGGTGAGTAGAATCCCTCACTGTCAAAAATTGCCCACTAAATGTGCGCTCTTAGATCCCTTGTGGCACTTTAGTCAGAAGGAACATAAAGCAAAGTGATGGGGCGCTTACTCTTGTCTGGATTGTACCTGATCTACACTGCTTTGGATGAAGGCATCTACCAAACAAATAAATGTAGGTTATAGAAAGATAAAATAATGATTTTTGTCCCAACCCCCACCAAGCTGGTGCCTGTCAAAAACACCTACAAATAGATCTCTCAAAGAAGCATGACACACACACACACACACGCACGCACACACAAACATACACAGAAAAACAGGTTTTTACCGGCTGGTTGGGGTTCCAGGGGCCCATGTGCTGGGGGTCATACCATGCCGGCTTGTTTGAGGGGATATCTGGGGGTCCGCTGGGATTGCTGGGGTCCTGTGTTCTGGATGAAGCTCCATCAAACTCCCCTGGCGGAGGACCCGACATAGGAGGCTTCACATCTCCTGCACACAAACATACACTGATAGATTATAGCACATACATAAATGTACTTGCCCAATGTACAGCAGGTCAAAAACCTATTAAGCAAAACCTTGCTCAAGATGAAAACTCTCCCAAAGCTGTTGAGTAAGAATGAAATTAAGTTACATGCAACTGTTATATGGTTAAGCATGACTGCATCGTATTATTGTATGGTACCTTAACATTTTGTTTCTGTTGTTATATAAACCATAAATGAGTGTGTCTTGTCTCACCAGACTTTGGAGTTATTGGGGGGGCCTTTTCAGGTTCTGTAGGGGTAGCAAGCTGTCCTACAGGGGTCGGCTGTGGCTGCTGCTGTGGTTGTGGCTGCTGCTTCAGGCTGGAAACAAACTCATCATGCTGGGTCTTCAAAGCCTGGATCTGCTGCTGGAAGGCCAGCTGAATTGGCTGCACCACCGCAGCATACTCTGTAATCAGGGATGCCTGAGAGAACAACGGTGTGTAAAATGTCAGACTGTCTCTATGAATGTAACAAAAAAAAACTAACAAGGCTTTATGTTTCTGGAACAGGATAAGACAAGAAAATATGACAGGTGCAGACATAAATGAGCATGACCAACATATTTTTGTAATCTTGCTGAGCAAAAACAGTTGCAGCTCAAGCAAAGTGATTATTACACGTCTGTTCCTGGTTTTCACATGACAGATGTGGACTCTAAAAGTAGACAGCAACCGCATCAGCGGTTCTGTTTATACTACAACAGGTATGCATCGCCCCTTATACCAAACACAGTATCCTGTGGGTGTTTCTGAAAGGCTGTGACTTTGCAGTGAAAAGAAACACTGCAAAGTCCCCCCTTTGTCATAAATGTCACCATGTTCTTGAAGAACAGTTACTCAACTATTGGCATCATTAGCAGTGTATAGTATACGGTCTTTAGAGAGGTCTGAGTGTGATCCACTGCATTAGAGCTGGTTCTGAGCAGAACGAAATGCAAGTAAATATGATCTACTAAAACATGGAGGGTGTCTGTTACACTACTTGCAGAGTGGGTATATTTAATGCTATATTTTATTATCTCTTGCCATTGTGTTCACTGACTGTACATTGTAGTGGTATGAAAAAGTAAGTGAGTCCAGTGGAATGACATTAATTTCTGTATACATTAGGCTTTAAATATGGTTAGATGGTTATCTAAGTTACAATTAGGAATAATCCACTCTAAATAATAATGAAGAAGTAATTGTATTGTTCATGTCCAAATTCATCAACAACTCACAGTGTACACTGGAAACAAACAAACAAAAAGCTAATGGGAGTAAGGAAATCACAAACCTGGACTCTAGTCAATAAAAAGGGCTAAGGTGTGGATAGAGGCTTTGCCTTTTACATAAATCCAAATTTTAAGTTTTCCATTCAGAAGAACCATCAGTTGAGTCAGGCAGCAGTGAGCCATGTGTCACAAACAAGAGCTATTACAAGACTGATGAACCAGAGTTATTGATTTACACTGATTGTATATATTGCCAGATAGAATGCGTTACTTTCCTTGGCTGTTAATGGTTTCTACTGCAATCTCAAAACTGTACCAAAGCATACTTAAATGGGAGCCTGTATAATTTTGACAGTATAGTACGTAGTTCCCTTGGGAACTGCCAGAAATATTTTATGAGAGTTAACCAGAACTGTCCATTTGACAGTCCACACTGCATGCAGAAAGATCTGTATGGGCAGCACAGGAGGGGAGGTGTATTCTATGCAACTCTGCTGTGTAACTGGCCACAGCAGCAATGGGATGAGGGAAGATGGCTGAAATCAGGAGCTGGATATTTCTCAACCAAGTTCTGTGGAACTCCAATTCAAACACTGATGCCACTGTTACCGGTAATATTCTTCCACAATCATCCATCCATACACCGCTTAATCCTCTGTAGGATCGCGGCAGGGCTGGAGTCTATCCCAGGCAAACTTGGGTGAAGGCAGGGGACACCCTGGACAGGTGGCCAGTCTATCACAGGGCTACACATAGAGACAGACTTCCACAATCATGATAATTAGATTCTGATGTACATTTATTCAACTTCCTTCTTTTTGTCGAACTTGTTCGGATCGCTCTTGGTGACTTTTTTGAATTATGCTATCTCTAAACATGCTGGTTGGGAAACTTCTACTGTGTTTTTGTCATATCATTATCTCCACACTCAAATCATTTGCACCTGGGATCAGCTGATCATTTTAAAGCCAGCCAACATGGTAACCAAAACAACAACAGATGTCTCTGGAGAAATCAGGTGGAGGACATATAAAGACTGCAGAGGAGGAATTCAGAGACAAGGGTACAGACAGCAAAGACTGACTGATGGAGAAGAGAAGATATGAGCCAAGCCTCTCTTTATCATCATGAACAAACTAAGATTGCTGGACAATAACATGGACGACTTAACAGCCCTGATGAGGAACTTTTGTGAGTGTAGCACTACAGGAAAATACTTCACTGACGGATTTCAGAAGGTTTAGGCATACACGAATGAATCTGAGTGGCACAGAAAGAGGTGGAGGGACTGTAGCGTGTACTGACAAAAAACGGTCACATTACTGTGGAGGAACATTTCCACAACCCAGATATTGAACTGTTAGCAATGGAGCTATGTATGCCTTCCATACTGTCTTGGTTTTTGTTTACATCTCTCCCTACTCCAACCTGACACACACAAATGAAATCATCCACTCTGTCATGGCAAGACGCCAGACTCTGCTCCTCGGTGCTTTCTTGTATTACTTGTATTGTGTTTTTTAGTATAATTTCACAACTTCTTTAGCAACTGTTACAAAACTATTTCCATGTGGGGAACACCAGGAAGATGCAGATGCAAAGCCCAGAGTAGAGGAAAATTGTATAACAATTTGCTGGCGTTGTGTCAGCAGGAAATTAGAGCCTTAATCCTTGTCTCACTGACCTGATACTGGCCGAGGCCCAGCGCAGGGTTCTGGAGCTGCTGAATGGTCTCCTCATCAAAGTAGCCATTCTTTTCCCAAAGCTGCAGCAGCTGAGAAGAAAAACAAATATTTTATTCTCCATGTTTCCAATCCAATTAATGGAGAGCAGAACAATGTACCAAAGCTGTGTATTTAGCTACTTATGGTTTTGTTTTGATGACTATTAGACTGCAATGATGTCTGCTTATACACAGCATGTGGTTGACACAACCCGATTAAAGACAGTATCTAGTCAGGGATACTGATAAAATAATATTCATTATACTATAAACCACTGACAATAGGAAGCCCTGAAACCGAACTGACTCAAAAAACAATCAGGGGACTTCCAGTTTAGACTATGTAGTGGAAAGACGGATGGTGTTTGCCTCCTGTATCATCTGCTGACTTGTTTACTACGACTGTCTTTTAGGTCTATCTTATTTTTTTATTATTGAAAACTGCTTTGTGCCCTGGACTTATAGTGTGTGTTGGTGTTTACCCTGGTGATCTTCTGCTGCTTCTCTTCCTCTACAGCCAGAAAGCTGGTGCAGTAGATTGGAACAACAACTTTCTGCAGTGCTGCTAACAAATCCTTCTGCTGCTTCCGCTGGCTGGGAGAACACATTAAACAGACATCGCATTACAAAAAGCCTATACTGACACAAAACCTGTTTTTATTGGCCCAAGAAGCTCCTTTACACACAGACTGTTTCATAATCAGACCAAGACTTAACTAATATCTATTTTCACAGTCATACCACCATTGTATTTTCTCAATTGATCCTTCAGTCTAAAATGTAAGGAACCAGTGAAAAATAAAAATGTGACTTCCCACTGCTCAAAAATGCTGTTTTTGAATATCAGTCCAACACCTAAAGATATTCAGTCTATGATGATGATAAAGCTGTAACAGAATGTTTGTTGACCGATATGATTTTAAAAATGAATCTAAGATCACTGTTGTTGTAGTGTGTTTAATGTCATGGCTTGACATTAGTTAATACTTGTACGAATTTAATACATTCCATTAAGTGAAATCAAATCTAGTCCTTTGATCCTCAATGATACCTTCCTAGACCTATGCTTCTTCAACATTTGATAGCGATGTACAAACAAAAGTTTTATACTCTCAGAGGTATGTGCTCCTAAAATCATGTTGATGCTGGTGATATGGTACCTATGTAACTGCCCAGCATGCTAATTAAAGATAACGATAACCAAACATTATTAGGAATGCATTTAGGTTTGTGTACCAGTGATGGAGAACGTCATTGGTTAAATAGATGAGGTGTAGGCGAAGCTCAAAATGTGCTCCATCAGCAGTGATACGGTTGCGAAGATGTGATGTCATCAGTTCACAGTGCTGCTGAGTCTTGGCGTTGTTGAACATCCAGTTCTTGCCAGCCTGAGAGGAAGACAACACATGAGTGACATATGAAGATACTACATTAGAATCCCTAAATAAACCTCCATTATGACAGACTTACAGAAATGGCGTCTTTGGTGCAGGTGTCTATGATGGGCTGCAGCAAGTTGTCAAACTCTGTGATGTCCAACTGAGTTTCCAGTAGCAGCTTTTGGGTCTGCTGCTCCATAGCCAAAGCAATGGCTGCAGTCACTTGTTCCTACATTAAGAAAAGCATCACAAAATATATCAGTCTGTATTCAGCCTGCCTTTTCAATTCCTGTGGAATTTTCTGTGTTCTTCTAAGTGCAACAGATGGTAACAGCAAGGTGAGATTTCACTCATTTCAGTTTCTTGTATTTGTGTATTCAAAGCTATTCATTTTGTCTTCATGTAAAAAAAAACATCAGATTAATGTTTGGTTGTTTAAATAAAGTTGCTCTCTTGTATAAAATTTAATTCAACACATTGTTACCACCCCATGCCATTGCACTCCTTTAACCTTTTCCATGTAATTAACACTGTACTGGTAACACATGTAAATTTGTATTAGATATATATATATATATATATAGATATATATTGTAATAGATTGGTGGCAGCACTTGGACACCACTCAGTCTGTAGTTTTGAGTGCTCCTCCTCTGTCTGGCCTCCTGCCCTATCTGACTGGACCGGTATTTCAGCGCTGTGCTCCAATCAAACAGTGCCTATTGTCTCAGCACCTGTTTAAAAGCTCAGAGGAACTGTCACTATCTAAAGCTGTGATTTGAAGTAAGCAATGTGCCTCTTTGCTTGGTGTACTATGAAGTAAGTTTAACACATGCAGGGTATCTTTTTGTTATCTGGCTTCACTTAACCTAACCTAACAACTGCAATCAGGATTAGCAGTCTTATGAAGCTAGTTTTCAACTCGGTAAGTCAATCCAGGTTTTCTGAATCTAGCTGGAAGCGTGTTCACATAAAAGACACAATGCTGGCAACAGATGGCCAATCATGGACAGGTCCACTGGCACCATATTTTACAAACAAAGAGCAAACTATAATATTAGAGATTTAAAAAAAGATTTTAAACACATAATGCAGACTAATAGTAACAGCTACAACAGCCAAAGTCAGAAAGGAAACCTGCAAAAAACTTCAGGCTGTGTTAAAGTACAATTAATATGCTTATCAATATCGCTGTTGCTTTGCATACAAGCTGCTTAAGTAGGTTTCTTAGACTCAGGAGGATGAACTCAATAATCTCACAGTAAGCTTCTTTCAGGGCCATAAGAAAGAAGATACTCTAAGCCTGATTCTTTCAGATTCTTGGCAGTGTTTTTGGAGCAGGTAAAGAACTACAAGAACATGATTTAAATCCATACGTAGGCTTACTGAAAATCATATAAGTTAACAATCAGGCCATAAGGCATTTGTGTTTTGATCAGTTTCTCTTTTAGGATTATATTGCTCTACCAAGGCTCTGGAGCAGGTTAGGCATTCAGCATAAGTTATCAGGGAGATGTATCCCAGAAAGACGTGAACCACCATCGTAGTACCAAAACCATAACCTGAAGTTACCTCGACAACCTCAGTTCCTGCTTGGTAGTGCAGGCCTCTAGGAACTGTTTGTTACTTGTATGGCATCTCTTCACTATTTGGAGGCCGTCCAAAGTTAAGGGTTTTGTTCCAAGCACATCTAGTGAAACTACACACAGGTCTAGGGGTGCTACTCTGGCCTCTAATTTTAGGTACCAGGTACCATAGTATAATTTAATTTTGCTCTTTTGTTGTTAATATAGATTAGGTAAGTGAGTTTAAAACTTCTGGTTAGAAGTCCTCTTTTTGTTTATAACCTTCTTTTATCCCAGTAGCAGCCACTGCACTCCACTCCTCCTTTTGAGATATGTGTTCATTTATCTTATCCCATTCCTTTAATAATTTCTTTGTGTTCTGTACCTGTCTGAGTGTGTGCAGGTGTTGCTCCTGCTGTTGTAGATTCCACTGGCTCTGTTGGATGAGCTCATCGATAGGGGGTGCGGCAGGTGGAGGAATTGAAGGTGGAGCAATCATGGACATCGGTGGAGGCATATCAACCACATCTTTGGCACCTGGGTTGTACATATCTGCAAAAACAGCAGTGAATTTAAAACATCTGAAATTAGAAGGTTTGGTAAAGTTTTGAGTTTGGACCTGAGACTGAGTGTTTATGCTGAAGGTGATGATATGATGCACACGATTAGAGAGAAAGAGGCCGTCCATGAATCATACAAAGCTCAAGGCACATAATGCATTCATTTTTACACAAAACTATGTAAATCAAAATGACCTCTGAACGTCAAATAAGATGTGGTTTACATAGGGCAAGCAGATGAAATGTTCTAGGAAGAACTAAATTTAGGACATGCAACCCACATTGACACAACCATTGAGCATATGCAGAAACAACTGCAGCTATAAAAGAAACATGCAGGCATCTCCAAAAATCACAAATGATCAGAAGCACCAAGGTTTGCAACATAGAACAGAAGTTACAGTCTACTGAAGACACATTCTGATACTCATTAGGTGGAATTAATAATAGTTAATATTAGTACAGCTGTAGTGTTACACAGAATCAGTGGCCTACACTCCAAGAACAAACTGTATGGAAAAAAAAACACATTTAAACGACAGATGTCCCAAGTTAATAAATACTCAACAAATCAGTTACATTAAAACCTATCTCTAGGTTAAAGGTGGAGTCTGATTCTGGGGAAAAGATTAATTAAAAGTGAAAAGCTGATTATGGACTGATGAAACCAATACTAATGATTGAAATGGTGCAGCCCCTAGCCTACAGCTGCCCTGAATCCACAAATTAAACAACAAGACCTTGGTCAGAGGCAGGCTACTACTGCTTCATCTGTTTGTCTAAACAAACCTTACAGCGTCAAGATGGAGGATTGAGCACATTTTAATCCGCACCATCAAAAACACATGGCTGATATATCTTTAGCCATGCTTCAAAACAACAACAATACAGCACAGACGCAAAAAGAAAAACAGATGACAATGAAATATGCAACCAAAACAGACCAAAAAGCCTTCAAGCACAGATGTGGTTGTGTCCAGCACAAATGTGCAAAAACAAAATGTGACTTTCTAACTGCAATTTTGAATTCATCTGACAGATCTGGTTCCAAATAAATACCTTCAGATTTATACTCCTCCCCATCGTGGGTAGAGGGATCTAAGTGGAGAAAAGCAAACTTTAATGCATTTCAGTGGTATTATGAGACTGACAGAAAAATTCCATGCAAACCTGTACAGCACTGTGCTTTCATTGACAAGTAAAACCTAAGTGTAGATGCCATCAAAACCACTGACTGTCTAAATCAGCAGCACAGGGTATTACTAGTCAGAGTCAATCCTATGAGCCAAGCCTTGGGTTTCTCTCTGTACTGTTGTAAGGCTTTGACCATATTATGTCATATATTCAGATGTTATTGTAGTAAAA
Organism: Dascyllus trimaculatus; assembly: GCA_024666655.1. NCBI lineage: Eukaryota > Metazoa > Chordata > Actinopteri > Pomacentridae > Dascyllus > Dascyllus trimaculatus. The sequence continues at coordinate 807,368 of CM045446.1, read as the reverse complement.
TAACTTCACTGATTCGGAAAAAAAAAAAAGACAAGACAAAGAGCAGCATTACATCTGTTCCCTTCCTCCAAATCAGTTGTTTCAATTACCTAAAACTTCAAGTAAGTTAATGGTGATTACAAACAGTAATCAATTAAAGTGTATGAATGTTAGGGGAGATTTCTATGAAATCAATACCTTAACATATTATCACTCTAACTGTTGTATAATAGACAAGCATCTCCCCATGATCATGATGTCATATTAATAGTTAACAACAGACAGATGCAGCAAGAACAAGCTTTCCCTCCATTTTCTTGGTTACCAGGGTTACGAGTCCCACCTACATGATAGGCTGCCTGAAAGGGAGTAACAGTGATTAGACAAGGTGTAGAGATTTTCAACTATAGGCGCTCAGCTTCACAAAAAAGGTGGAGTGCTGTGAATGAAAGACACTGGGTGCAGCACTTTGTCTATCTCTATTCTACTGTGAATAACTGGGGAAAAAAAGACTCTGGTGCTCAGAAAAACACATCAGGTGAACCTGTACCTCAGCCTTATACTTTAAAACAGAATGGACAAATGGCCCACCGCTTGACACACTTATGGTTAGACTATCTGTAAAACTCCCATTTCGTTATGTGCTATATGCAACACCCTTTCAAAAAAAAGTTGTAAAGATAGCTGGACTTAATACAACAAACGGTTTATAAACATTGCATATGGCAGGCTTCTTGTGTCTGCACCTTCTTTCCCTGGTGTTCTTCACATGATTGGGCTCACTAATGCAGTGCTGCTTTACAATGCAAATATTACACAGGCATCTTATGTTTTTAATTCACCTCATATTTTTTGCTTTTGCAATTTCAACAAATGCTAAGTAGTTCTGCAGACGTTCACCTCTAAAGTCATTTTAGCACATAAAAATACATTCAGCCATGGCCTGCTTATATCTATAATCACGCAAACACACACACAGTGCATAGGATAGATGATACATAAAAAAAGAAATCAAACCTTCTGGTGCATTACAACTTTGTCTTTTTTCTATATTTAGAAAGGTCACTGTTAGATTTCTAAACAAGTCTGGTGCAACTACAACGCAAAGACTTAGTATTATGAAATCCAATTTTCTTTCAAGATGTCACCAAACATTTTTATCCACAGCTAACAAGTGATCTCCACTTTAAGACAGAACGGGTCAGTTCATGTCACCAAGTCATGCTGCTCAGTTTCCAGTAGGTTTTAAATATCAATTTGAGGACCTGTTTTTTTCTTTTGGGGCTTGGCATTGTGGTACATGACCTCTGAATTTTGTTACACAAGTATCTGTCCTTAGGTGTTTTGAAAGGCACTGCTAAATAAAACGTATCATCATTATTATTATTATTATTAAATGCATATTGTTCTTACAGTGGCCTTCCCCAGAGAAGATGCTAGCCTCTCTCAGGTTGAAGTGAGTTTTATTTATGACAAGAAATTTAACATTACATGTTTTAGGAGTAGTTTGTTTTAATGTAAAATGATGCAATGCCTTTTTGAGTTCGGCAGCATCGGCCGTCAAATATTTCATGAGGCAAGTAAACAAAAAATCCATGCAGACACTTCTGCAGTGGAGGCAGCCTTGTACATGTGGCCACTCTGTGGTCAGACTTCAGTGGTTGTGGTCAGAAACACAATACAACATAATACCAGCATTACATATCGGCCATTGGTTGCCAAGTTCTGTGTTCTGTAACTAATCGCCATATCAGCCAAGCACCAGTCTGTCTGTCTTTGGACACTGCAGTGTGGCTGAGGGGAAATACATTAATGATGCAGGACAGAGTTAATGTCTTTGTTCAGGTTTAATTTTGTTTTAAATGGTGCAAATCAGATTGTTGTTTATACTTTGTGTTGTAAATGTTTAATTGTTTAATCATCGATTTTGTAATTACTGTCTGTGTTATGCACTGATTGCTGGAGGACCTTCATGCTGCTTGTAGCTCTCCTTTTTGGTTTTGTCTGCTAGTCTGTCTGGCTTTGCATGGCCTGTGGATAAAACGACCTGGGAGTGCATTCGAAGTTTTTGCATTTGATTCTGTTTGTATAATTTAGAGCCACTTCCCTGTTCTGACCCAAATGTCCTCATCCTTTATAGAACTGAGACCCAACTTGTTTGTTGGTTGTATCCACAAATTAAGGTATTGCAGTTTAATGTTTGGTGAAACATCTTGGAGTGCAGTGATTATGACCACAATGTAATATAATGCTTTTGGGTTCTGTTATGGTTAGGGTACTGGGGGGTCTGTCTCTTGTGAATCTGCATCTCACTGTCTAAGGTAGTCTGAGTTGCTTCATATGAGTGCTCAATTATTTACTACAGTATAATCTGTGCTCAACACACATCAAGGTTTCAAGGTTTCCGACCAGTCTCACAGTGCTGAACACTGCCTACATGATGGAGGGAGCTTCTGGTTGTACTGATTCTCTACTCTACAGCACAGCTAACACAGCACATACATATAAAGCTACCCTTCGCTAAAAGTAAGGACAATGAAGTAAGTAAGTGTAGGTAGTGTTCGCTTGATAGACATGTTACTAAGACAGGCTCCTGATGCCTACAAACAAAACGGGAAGTCCACTCTAAAACAGAATGCACAATATTAATATGATGTTGGACAGCTATATCAACTGTTTCCTGCTTTAAAGTCCAAATGCTACTGCCTGGCATTTAGTATATTAGAGCACCATGTGGTTATATGGGTTGTTCTTCTTTACTCCACTATACAAGCTGCATTTCAGTTGATTGTTTTCATTGTGAACATTTCTTTGACAACAAGACAGGTGTGATTTTGATACCAAACCAACTGAACATTCCAACATCATAAAAATATCTGTGCACAAATTCTGATTTCATGGTGGACTATTCCTTGAACTACATACGCTGCTGTTGCTCCATAGCAAGCTTGCACTTGTAGTAGCCGAAGTATTCTCCCCCAAAGAGAAAGGAGAACTTAGGGTTGTCCTTCTGTTTCTCCATTGTCATCTTTTCAAACTCTGGCCCATTTCGAGCAACAAACTGGGCCAGTTTGTCAATCACGTTCCTCAGCTCTTGATCTGGGAAAGGGAAGAAACAGTCAGAATATATGTTTTAAATAAGAGGACAAATTAGTGACAACATACAGCAGGAGGTGACAGTAAATTTTTTTGACATTTTGACAACATTTATAGCAGTCACAGAACTAAACTTTTGTGTGAATAATTAATGTCCAACTCTTTTAAAGAGATTCTGTAACTCTTTTAGTACAGTATTTCCAGAAAACTTTCCATCAATCTGAAACCTTTTCACAGACGGTATATATAACATTGCTGCTTCATCAGTCTGTCATTGGGAATGCTGACAGGGGTCATTTCTACATTAACATTCCTCACTGCTTCATTCAGACATACCTACCTACTATCTACTATGTGTGTAACATCTGTCATATACACGAGACTGGACAGTAGACTGAATGATACATAATATATAACACTGCAATAACAAACACAAGACTGAATCTAAACTAAGAGAATGCTTATGAAGCTGTGACTGTGTGTAACAGCTCATCTGTCTGATGTAAACATAAGTACACAGTGGTACTTGCTGTTAAATCCTGGCTCCATGTCAGGGATAACTTTAAAGTAAATAATAAAGTCCCTGCTGTTCCAAACTTTGTCCAGTCCTCTTGCTTTGGAGATGCTCATATGGATCCTGCAGCTGTTTGATGCTGCACATATTTATTAACAATAAATGACTTCACTCAGAGTACTGTTGTTCGTCCATGCCTGTCGCTAATGAGTAAGTATGGGTTCTGCATGTCTTTGCTAAGGCAGGGGCAGTTTGGACTTGTGGTGTCTTGAAAGTGATACAGAAATGCTAATAGGTACAACAGAGTGAAGCTCCCTTCACACATGCACTCCTCTCCATCCCTCTGACAGCATCTGAATAAGTCAGCTTCATGTCTGGATGTCAGTCCTGGGAACGTTTCTACAGAAGCCGCAAAAGCAACCTTCCCTCTTACAGTTGGTGCACGTTGTTCAAAATGGACAAGGAGAAACTGTATGTACGTTAAAAACTGAGTGGAAGTCATTTAAATTCTGTCGTAGGTTGAATATTTTCCACCCGGTCGGTTATAAGATATCAATGAAAGTATTTTCAGAACAGATTTAAGTGCATCTCCATGCTTTTCCGAGCATTTACCTGTGGGTACAGCAGCAGCCGCGAAAGTCAGCTAACTTTAAAACATCGAAGAGCCTTAAACTACAACTGCTGCTACCGTGTTTCCTCACTGTTTTCACGTCCCTGGTGACAAAGGTGGAAGCTAAAACCTAGACTGACTTCAAGTGACCAACGTTAGTCAAATTTATCAACAATGCTACATACAGTGACAGTGTTAGCTGTCTAGCAGGTGGTAGCATCGGTGCTAACTAACGTTCAATGAAAACCAGAGAAGCTGCATGCACTGCTCACCTTCCGGGGGGTTGGGGATGTCCATGCTGGATTTCTGTTACGGCTAACCTCTGCGCCTTAAGGTAAAGCCAGGTATCAATCAACTCTTTTTATCTTTGAATAATGTCTCTTAAAACTGACAAAAACACCAACATTGCTTTTGCAATGCACCGGAACTACTTTACCAAAGCAGCGCCACGGTGGGCTGGCCGTCTGGTGGGCCTACAGCGCCCCGTGAGGACCGGAGGAACATGGCGCTGATAACGTTACAAGACAAATATCAGTACAGAGAGTAGTGGCTAAAAATAAACTACTTGTAACAAAAACACAATCAGAAACCAAGCTGTACAACATTAAACAGTCTACAGTGCAGACATTAAGAGAAAAATTCAAATTGAAAAAGAGAGTGAGTGATATTCCATTGCTAATAGTTGGGAGGTAACTGAAGAAATCTGGCCTTGTGAATATGACATTTGAACAAGAGACACAGCACGTTTAAGAGATCATCAACCTGGCTGTTGTTAGTGTCCACTTTTTTCAAAGACCTGGCTCTGTGTAATAAGGACCATCACCATTTGAGTCTTGGAAATTAATAAGGAATTGTGAATGCAAAAGTTATTTGTTAATAAAATAAGTAGAGGAAAGTAGAGAGGAAAAGAACCTTGACTTTTCCTTCTCACTGCTCCTTAAATTTGCTCCATATTGTATTAAACAATTAATAAATAGATAATTAGGAATTCTACTAGCCCTCTTGAGGTACTATCCACCCTTGTTTGCAGTCTTCATTGCAGTCCAGTCCTGTCTTCATTTTATCTTTCTGGAACATTGTAGTAGAACGTGTTCAGCATGTTCCCACCTCTACCTTCTCTGGTGTACTTTAGTTCAGGTGATTTGTACCAAATGTTAGGTGATATGTTCACTTTTGTGTGTGTGTGTGTATGTGTTTGTGTGTGTGTGTGTGTGTGTGTGTGTATGGAGTGGAGTGGAGTGGGGTATGAGTATGAGTGTAATCTTGTGTTTGTATGTGTGGGGGTGGGGGAAGAGTGGGAATGATTTTAATCTGTAAAGCACTTTGCGTTGCATGTCTGTAGGAAAAAGTGCTTTATAAATAAAGATAGATAGATAGATTGATTGATTGATTGATTGATTGATTGATTGATTGGTTGATTGATTGATTGATTGATTGATTGCAGATTTTCCGTCGCTCCACAAAAGAAAGCTTTCTGTCATACTGCATCATCACAGTGTGGTATGCTGGCTGTACAGCTGACGACAGAAGAGCCCTGCAGGGGGCTATGAGGTCAGCACAGAAAATAATCGGCTGCCCTCAGCCCCTCCCTGGGTGACAGTGGTAACTGCTGTGGTTTCAGCAGGGCAAGGAAGATCCTGTCTGACCTCCTACACCCTGGTCCGAGTCTCTTCTACCTTCTGCCTTCTGGCAGGAGATACAGGAGCACTGTGTGACAAACTGGTTGAGAAACTGCTTTTATCTTTGGGCCAATAGGCCCTTAAACTCAAAGAAGTAACCCCCACGGATACTTTTTGGACAACTGGACAAGTTTTACTCTTATTTATCATGGGACAGTGCAACAAGTGTATGTGCATATGTGGACTTTGACTCTTTTTCTTTATTTACTAGTTTTGATTTGGCATATTTATTTTGTATTTAGTTGTTTTTTTCCCATTGCACCATGCTCCTTCAATTTCATTGTACAATTTCTTTTTTGCACAATGACAATGAAGAGCTGTTCTACTCTATTCAGTGGTTCTCACTCCACACCAGTGGGGGCGCTAATGCTCATTGACTGTCTGCTAACAGATGAGGCTCACAGCAGAGGAAGTGCAGCTGCTCGCGTGTAGCGGCAGTCGATGGAGGCAGGCGGACGGAGCAGTGTGGCGAATCTCCTGTGCGTTCTGAAGGTAAGCACGGCTCACCAGCAGCTGCTGCTTTCCTTGCCGCTGTGTATTGTGTGTGGGAATTCTCTATCGTATAGTTGTGGCTAGTGTTTAGTTGGAGATAAGTGAGGTTTAACTGAGTAAGCTAACCGCTAGCAGCAGCCGGGCCGGTGTTTTGTAACTCCAGCTAGGAGTTAGAGCGACAACACCGTGCGGCCTGAAACGTGGCTGGCAGCCCGGTGTGAGCTTTACCTCCGGGCTGTCAACAGCATGACACACTTTCAGCTTAATACAACACGAACAGGACCAGGCTGAAATGAACTAAACTCATTATATAAGTTTTAGTTTCTAATATCTAATGGGTTTGGCTGATTTGAATCATAACAGTAAGACTAGATACTGTATTTCAACATTAAATAATTTGTCTGTATAGATTCTCAGTCACCCAGGTCATGGTATTCGTAGGAGCTTCAGTAGAAATCAACTGGACTTCTCTTGTAGGTTCCTGAAGATGTTTCACCTCTCATCCAAGAGGCTTCTTCAGTTCTAACTGACTAATGTGGAGTTAAAGGATCTATAGTCACTCCAGCTCACATGGCTAAAGGCCCATTAATGACTCAAGACTCACTCGCCTCAAGGTGTGAATATAAAATAATAATTCAAATCACTTTTATTTATGTTGGGCCAATTCACAACATATCTTAAAGCATTACATATTATAAGGTCAGGACCATACAAAGTTGTAGAGGGCAACTGAGCAAATCCAAGCGACTCCCCGTTAGCAGCTCCTTGTTGACGGTAGAAAGAGAAAAAAACTCCTTAATAGTAACAATCCTCCAGCAGAACCAGGCTCAGGGAGGGTGGACATCTGCCTTGACTGGTTGGGGTAAGGGTAAAGGGGAGAGAAAACAGACAAATAAGGCGTAAGAGAGCAGTAAACAAAAAAGGTGCTGCAGGTTGCACATCAGTAGTTGTAATAAATAGCGCTGTCTGTCTCACTTTGTTGCAGTATGGCTAGCTTGGAGCAGGTGGCAGCAATAGGACAGATTCTGGTGGACCCGGGACAGGACCTGACCCAGCGGTTCAGAGCTTTATTCACCCTGAGAAACCTGGGAGGTAAAACATATCCACAAAACACCGACACATCCATGTCCATCTTGAGTTTTTCCAGAAGAAGCATAGTGACAGAAAGAACAGTGAGAGTGGAAGGACCGTTGTTGGTAATTGTTATCAGAGAATGTGAATGTGATCATTAGTGTTTACAAAAGTCGTTCCTATTATTTACATGAGCTCTGTCCCTTATACTGTGGTGGCTTTCATTTTAATCCCTTAATTTATTCATTAGGTGACAGTTGCCTGTGCAAATGTCAGACAATGCAATGCTTTTCCATATTTAAGCTATTTCTTTGGTCAATAGTGTTAAAGTTGCTGACTCCATTCATTAATAAGTTTGATAAGTCATTTTGCTTGATGTACAGTATGGAGCAGTTCATGCTTTCATTATTGCTTAGGTTACTTTGTTATAATGTGTGTGGGGCTTGTTGGTGCTTCACATTCAAAACTAGTAAGTCACTTATATCTAGCAGTACACTGTCCAAGTTGTGTTTATCCATAAATGTTGCAGCTGAGGAGCAGACAGTGTTGTAATTTCAGAAACTACTACTAATGTTTATCTGAGCAGCAGACAACCATCTGGGGTTATGCGAGTGTCTCATTTCTCCTTGGTAAAGAAGCTGAAAGCTGTTCTCTGATGGGAGCTTTGTAGGTCAGCACTGATTGAACAAATAGTCTGACAGGGTTGAAAGCAACAATCAAATTAGTGGAAAAAAAGAGTAAAAACAGGATTGTTGGGTACGTAGCCTGGAGTTGAAGTGACGGGCCTTGTATCCAGGCAGCCATATGCACAACAAGTAGTGTGATCACATGAATTCAACTAGTCCGTACAGAGCACTGTGATTCTGCCTAAAAAGATTGTCATATGTTCTTTTGGGCAGATTGCTGCCTCCTTTTGCATATTGCTTCATCATAAAAGGTTTTCTGACAAGGATTTAGGTGGGCTAAACCCCGAGTTCAGCTTCAGTTTAATTGTTTTTCACCTTAACTTGTGCTTGTTATGGCACAGCAGTCAGGTGTAGTTTAGCGCACAGTTGGGTTTTAACCCTTCCTATTTAAGGTTTGCCAGGGCCTATTCAGAAGTTGAGCTAAATTAGTCAGATGGTAGTCAACAGCAATAATCCCAGGAGGAACAGATTAATAACAAGTCCTCTGGAAATATGACATAAACTGCTGGATCAAAAATATACATGCAGTATTTCTCATATTTGGTCCTTTGGCCAGTTTCACCTACATCAGGTACTTTTGGTAACCATCCACAAGCTTCTAGTTGTATCTTTGACCACTCATTTTGACAGAATTGGTACAGTTAAACTGAATTTGTTGGCCTAATGACATACATTTGTTTCTTCAGCACAGTCCACCAAAAAAAAAATCCGTCTTCTAGATGAACATTTCAGAACATCTGTGTCATGTCCTCCACTGTGTTAACTTACCTGAGCTGTAATGTGTGTGTCAGGGGCTGAAGCTATTGAATGGATCAGCAAGGCCTTCAGTGATGAATCAGCCCTGCTGAAGCATGAGTTGGCCTACTGCCTGGGTCAGATGCAGGACAGACGGGCGATTCCAACTTTGACAGCTGTTCTGAAAGACACACAGCAGGAACCGATGGTCAGGCATGAAGCAGGTAAACATGCAATAAGGGGATGAAAAGCGTCAGCTCACTACCAAACATGCATACACTGACGGAGCACATTATGCCCACAACTGTAATATGCAATTCTGGAGCAATTGCAAGTGTGATTGCAAAGCAATCTGTATCTGGTACAGTTGAAAACTTGTAAAGGAGGAAGCTGTTATTTAACTGTAACCTGTAATGTTGAAGTACCAACAGAGGGCACTCAAAGATCACAAATAATATTAGTACTTGGTAGCCTGATTTCTCACACAAAATAAGATGGACAAATCAGACAAGTGAAAAACAGTTTTAAACTTATTTTGACACAATCTGATATTCATGTAGACAGTGTTTGAATGCGTTTAATGCAGTCTGTAGGTGTATGTGTGTCAAAGCAGTAAGCTTTTATAGTTGAGTATGTTCTCTGAGAGGATCTAATTCATTGCGCATTTTGATTCTTACATAGATTTAATATAGGTCTTCCGGAACTCAGCATCATTTTTTTGTGTAAACGAATTGTTATTGTAAAAAAACTGATACATTAGTCATCACGTCGAGAAAACTGCAAGCAGCAGTACTTGAGGCCAAAAAATTGACTTGTTTTGAGTAGGCACTGTACTAGCTTAAAAGATTAAACTACTCTGTCACCTGTCTCTTATCTGACACTCTGTGTGTCTGTAGGGGAGGCCCTGGGAGCCATTGGTGATTCTGTGGTTCTGGACCTTCTGAAAGAGTACAGTCAGGATCCTGTGATAGAGGTAGGAGCATGACACAAAACACAACAGCCTGTGACCTCCAACAAGTAGATACCCAAAACAGAGCACCAGATTCTCATTGTAACCCCATTTAATAAATGTACAAAGGAACACTAAATTGGGCTTGGATTTTCACTGAAGTAATTTTAAAGAAATGTATTTATTTTAAGATTTGTAAAGTTGTATTATTTTAGTATTTTATATACTGACAGTAGTGATTAATTGCATGTAAAGTTCAATTCAATGTAATCATTTTAGTGCTAAAAGCTAATGGGGAGTGGCATTCCATTGCTCTATTAATCTTTGTAAAATATAACCAAAAGCTTCACTACCTCAGTAGAAAATACATGAAAAAATTGTGACAGAACAAGAGGTGTGAGCATAAAACCACAACATCTTAACTCTGTATGTCATAGTGTGATAAATACATACTAACAGAAGAACTCCCTACATTCAGCTGGGGGCCTCACTGTGGACTACATAAATTTGTCTCATCAATTAGCATACTAAACCTTGACTACCTAGAGAATGCTATGTTGAAAATTGCTCTAACAGACTACCAGTTCTTTTAAATGTTAATTAAAATTGAACGTTAGAAAGAAATTAGGTTTTGCCGGTCATTACAGCACTAAAAGCCTGATATGGCAAGAAAATTAATGTTAGAGAAGCCCATAAGACAAGGCCAATGTTGTTCTCCTGTGTTTAGTTGGGTTGTGACCGTGCTTCAGTCGTGGGGCCCCATGTCAGCAAAGACACGTCAGAAAATTTGAAACAAAATGTGTGACTCAGGCATAAAACTTGATATTAAATCTGTACAGGTTGCAGAGACTTGCCAGCTGGCTGTTCGTCGGCTTGAATGGTTACAGAGCGGAGGTGAGAAACAGTTGGAGGATGCAAGTACAGATAAGAACCCGTACTGCTCTGTAGACCCAGCCCCTCCGGCAGCAAAGAAGAGCGTGTCAGAGCTGCGTTCCATTCTGTTGGATCAAAGTCTGCCACTCTTTGAACGCTACCGTGCCATGTTTGCCCTGCGTAACCTGGGTACTGAGGAGGCTGTGCTGGCACTGGGAGATGGTAAGCTACGACATTTAACCGTTTATCACTGTATCACTGCAGTCATTAAAACACCAGACTCTAACTTATCTGGCAACTATTGGTCTTTTTTGTGTTTTGCTTCAGTTTTGTTGTCTGTGAATTGAAATGCAAGCGGTGATCAAAAAGACACCTCATGCGCATGCAACATGTGCAAACACTAACTGGTGTACGTCTGGATGTCATGTGAGACCGCTTTATCAGCATCAAAATCCTTGTTACACATGTCTTTGTGACCAGTGATGGGTGACATTTGTCATTTCGACTAGGCTCACTCAGTTCTAGCTTTATTTTTGTGGGCACTGACAACTAGCAGACTGCATCTTGTGTTTATACAATAATCAGTCTGTGAAACCATTTCAGTGCAAACTGGAAATAAACAAGTTTGACATTTTTGCTGAATTTTAAAGATTTTTTTTGTATTTCATAGAGGGTCTGGTGATCTGAAAATTTTACGTTGTTGACAATCTTTATTTAACATTATGTGATTTTCAAAGGAATTGTAGAGATCTTAACACAAAGACATGCTATCACTAAATATTTGATTTCACAAATCAAATGGTTCTGTCTCATGTTTCATTACCTATAGACTTTCCAGGCTGATGTTGTGGTGGTCTGTATTGTCATTCAGCTGCCTCTTGAGAGCCACTTGTCCAGAGAGTCTTCAACTCCACAGTCTCAAACTGACAGTAGTCCTTGATCTCTGAGAGATCCACTTGGAGCTAGAAGACCACAGCAATGAGAACCTGCAGGAGGTCGAGAACTGGTTGATGTGCTGCTACACCAATATCACCAAGGCTGCAGAGCAGAACAAGGATGCCATTAATGATGGCATTAATGATGAGATAACACAATACTGCAGTGGAGTTGGAGTCTGCCCGTGAGACTAGTAACACATTAGCGAGGCAGCTAAATAACATCAAGGACTGCCACAACAGCAGGGAGGAAAACAAAGAATGGAACAAGCTGAGGCTGATTGGTTAAATCACTACTTCAGGGCAAAAGTCAAATTAGAGTCCAAGTTGGATGCAGAAGTAACAAAAACCCATCTTTGTCTCCAGGCCTGAAGTGCTCGAGTGCTCTGTTCCGTCATGAGATCGGCTACGTCCTGGGTCAGATGCAGCACCCGGCAGCGGTCCCAGCCCTGCGTGCAGTTTTGGAGCTTTCCGGCGAGAACCCCATGGTCCGGCATGAGGCAGCTGAGGCTCTTGGCTCCATTGGCAAAGACGAATGTCTCGATGTCCTAAAGCGTTACCGTGGAGACCAAGAACGAGTCGTCAAGGAGAGCTGTGAGGTTGCTCTTGACATGCTAGAATATGAAAACAGTGACCAGTTCCAGTATGCAGATGGACTCGTCAGGTTACAGGGTTAAATATCAAAACTGACTTTCTCTCCTTAACACATTTATGTCTGTATAATTTCTCTGTACTGCTGAGTAAACCACACAAAGCTAGCTTTCAATAAAACTTTTGGATTCTATGGGATGATGCCTTGCAGTCTGGAAAATATTCATACTCACATACCACATAAAATCAAAAACTACATTGTTAAGGCTCAAACAAACTATGCAGTGTAGGAAGACAAAGAGGAAACAGAGTCCTTTGTGTTCTTTCCTTCTCAAACATACTCCAGCACTCAAATACATGCAGTAAACATGGTGTATGTATGTGTGGAATTTTGAACAGCTAATGACTGACTTTACAGCTCTGAGTTGTTGTTTTTTAAAAACAACTCAGTTTCTTAAATTATTTTATCCAATTCATTCAGCTCTTCGTATGAGTTTTGTGGAAGTTACAGCAGCTCCACTTTGCTCATACTCTCTGTTCAGCTCCAGGCTCAAGGCTGTGATCTGGACTTGAAGGCTTTTCTTTTGATAACACACTGTGTTCTTTCTTTTTACTTTTTGTTTTGGAACTATGTGATCTCACAGTCCCGTAGAAGGGAGAAGAAGCTGTGCTAGATTGACTGGTTCTGATCCACAATACACTATTGTGTATGTCAGGTCGATGTCAGTAACAAATTAATGTTAGCCAAACATCTATCAGAGTCTCTGTGGTGGGTTTAGGATGTTGGAAAGTCCAAACTGTAGTACTCTATAGTGATTAACACTAAGATCATGGTAGGGCATCAGTTTGTTGTGCTTTTCTGTTTGCTTTGTTACTAAATTGCTGTGAAACACGGGGTGTCATTTTAATGACAGCCAGGTGTCTGCTGTATGTCAGATTAAAACTGTTACATTTATATTGTCTGTAATCTCAGTTTCACCTTCACCTTTTAATCACTTGAGCCTTACAGCTGAAGTTCTCTGGGCTGCATTTTTAAAATTTTATTTGCACATGTATTAACTGATGCTTTTTCTACCTTGGGTAACTAATGTTAATGTTTTTGTACTTAAACTTTGAGACAGGTGATGGTAAACCATTACAGAACACAGGGCTTTCATACAGGATATCATTGCTCACTGAATAATTTGAGTCAAAAATGGAGCAAATCATATTCTTTGGCCAGATCTTAACCAGACTTCACACTGATGAGAGATTATCAAACCTTTCCTCAGTGTACAGTCGTTAAAAAGTAAGATAGATTCCATCGAAATAGTTTCTTTTGACATATTAGACCCTCTAACAGCGCCCACAGATGAAGCAGATCTATTTGAGAAATAGTGGACTTCATCTCATGCTACACGGGCAGTGTTACGCATGGGCGGAGAACGCATGGACCGTATTATAGTTATTATACAAGCGGACTTGTACAATAACTGTCTTTATGGAAACGCACCCACATATTCAAACACATGTCCACATAGGGTGGCACAGCCCTAAATACACTGATACACATGTATGTTCATGTGCGTGACAGTTGGCATGTATGTGCAAATCAGGTATTCAGTTTGGGTCCAGTCGGGTTCCCACAGGTTTCACGTTCAGCCTCATCTTGCCTGGCCTCCATCAGACTGCTGCATGTTTAGATCCTGTTCGATGCTCTCGCGAGCCTTGCAACCATTCAGTTGCGGTAACCATAGCAACCTGTAGAGTTTGGACGCCGCCTGCGCTCCTCCAGGACCCTGCTGGTACAGAGGGACTACTAAGTAACTAGTGACTTTGGACGTCTTTGCCGTCCTTGTATCTGCTCCTAGTCTGCCTTTATTTCACACTGTGCATTAAAGAAACTGAGTTGTTGAGCGATGGACGCTCCAAACGAAAACCAAGACGGGAGACAGCAGAGAATGCAGTCGTCCGCCTCATTTAAGGCTCTGCTGTTGAAAAACAGCACAAAAAGCGGCCTGAATCTGTAAGTAACGTGTTTCAAACCGCTCTGACTGTGTTGTGCTGCTACAGGGTCATGTCTGCTAGCTTTGCTCAATTGGTTAAAGCCGTTTCTGATTCGCATTTTGACAAATAGAACGAGAGGTTCACAAATCTAACTGCTTGAGTTAGCCCAGCTCCACTTCCAGTGTCTGCAGCCTGAAATCCAGCTGAGATGCTGAAGAACAGGAGCCCCACAGGCACACCTCTGCCTTCATGTGCTCTGTTCAGTGAGGGCCAGAGAGGAGCCAGCTGGTGGCATCTCAACTTCTTAATGTTTCTCTATGGAGAAAGAAAACAATGAGGGGATGGTCCTTCCTCGTAGTTAGTGGGTCTCTAGGTTCACTGGGGAACAAGGGGATTTGTATAATAGAGCCCCTTTAAAAGCTGAGTCTGTCACAGCTGACAAAGGGCAGCACATGTTGGACACTGGTGCTTAAATGAAATGATGGAAACACATACCTTATCAAAATAAGTCATTTGTTGCAACCATTTTCTCTGTAGTGACAAATCAGTCTTTTTTAGGATACTAATTGTTTCAGTTCTACACCAGACAAAAAAACTGTTTTGGGTTTTTCAGCAAACTCAAGTCTTCTCTAAAAATCAGGAATCCTGCTCCTGTGATAAACACAAGGTGATCTCTGCCATCAGTGATGGAACACTTACATGGTTGGGGGTGAAAACACTCAGTGGTCTATTCCAATGATTTCAGACAATCAAACCCACAGTCCCAGTAAGCTGGATATGATAATACTAGAGGTAACCTGTGTATGTCCACCGATACTGATACTATCTTGAATGGGACCTCAGGTTCTTGTTACTCCTACACCATATCATTAAAACTGGGCTTCACCTATGAATCAGAATGCATCCCTAAGCTCTATCTTGGAAGGAACCTTTTTTTCACCCCTCTCTTCAGCAAGTTTTACAGCACATATTAACAGTGGTCTCCAGTGGTCACAGGAGAATAATACCAAAACATAGCAGCCAATACTTTCCAAGAAAAGTGCTGGTGTTTTGTACACAGGTATGTATGCACTTAAATGTATGAATAGCATGTCTGGGTGGATGTGCTCTAAAATGACCAGTGGATAGTCCTATGCTCAGGAATCCTTCACAGATGTAATTCTTTAATGTTCCAGCTATGACCACCTCACCCAGCTACTGATGAAGGTGATGGCTGAGCGTCCACACAATGCAGTGGATGTGATTGAGGATATGAGCCGCGATGTAAAGAGAGGTTTATTTCAAGGCATGCAAAGCACTCTGAGAGACCTTCCCCAGACTACAGCCGCTGAGCTGCTGGCAGAGCGGCAGCGTCAGCTGTTTGCTCAGCCAGAAGAAGCAGACCAGGAGGAGGAACTGGTACTGGCTAAATACACCCACACACTACATTTGACTTGGTGATTTGTAGGCTAAAGGGCATTTTGGTCTACTTGTGTAACATTTGACATCTGATGAAGTCAGTTGAAGTTACACGTCACATTATTTCTGCACCATTTTATTGACTGTTCATGTGTGGCAGGTGTCAGAAATAGCACTGACAGCAGTCACTGAACATGTGAACTGAATTGTTTACCTGCTCTTTGGTCAGATAGCTCCTCATTTGTATTTAAAAACATTTTAGACAATATTTTTCACAGACAAACACAGTGCAAGCTTCTCACCTACAGGTAGCATCAGACCACTGGAGGAGTAGGATTTCCTACTGCTTTTGTCTCTTTGACAAACTTTCATCTCCACAAATATACACACAATACTGTCAGATACATCGAACATTAGAAACTAACCAATATATTGCTGTCTGTGTGCTTTTCCACCTGAAAATGCATGAAACAATATTTTATGTGTATTCTTGTGTGGTATGTGGAGTTGAGTTTTCATTGTGCAATACTGTTAATTGGTCTTCATCAGGTTGAAGCACTTTTTCCGAATGTGAGTGAGGTTGGCTTCTACCTGGAGCAGGCTGGAGTGAGTCTGGGCAGGGAGGAGATGCAGCGGATCTTTCTTGCACTCAAACAACTAGTTCAGTCTCAGGCACTACCACACTGCCGACTGTGGGGCAAGATTCTGGGAACGGAGAGCAACTATATTGTTGCTGAAGCTGAGTACGGAGAGAGGGAGGAAGACGAAGAGCAGAGCATTGATGAAGCAACTGAAGAAGAGGATAGAGAGGCTGAGACTCAGGAGGATGAGGTGAGGAAGTGGAAATGCTTAGTGTACCAGATAACTGTTACTTATTTGCAGACTGGGGAACCTTATTGACCTGAGTTGCAGTGAGAACCAGGCCTCTATACAAATCAAGTCTTCCTGTTTAAAATACAATCCCCTCCAAAAGTATTGGAAGAGTGGGGCCAGTTCCTTTATGTAGACTGAAAACATTTGGGTTTGACATCAGAAAATGAATATGAGACAAGAGATCAACATTTCAGCTTTGATTTCCAGGTATTTCCATTTGGATCTGATACACAACTTAGAAGATAGCATTATTTGTAACGGAACACCTGATTTTTAGGTGAGCAAAAGTATTGGAACAGATAGACTTCAAATAGATTCATGTGAATCAGACTTAATATTTAGTTGTACATCCTTTGCTGTCAATAACTGCATCAATCCTGTGACCCACTGACGTCACCAAACCTTGACATTCTTCTTTTCTGATGCTTTCACTGCAGCCTCTTTCAGTTGTTGTTTGTTTTGGGAGGTTACTTCCTTCAGTCTCCTCTCTAGCAGGTAAAATCCATGTTCTATAGGGTTTAAGTCTGGAGACTGACTTGTCCAGTCTAAAACCTTCCACTTGTTGCCCCTGATGACCTTCTTTGTTGTTCTTTCAGTGTGTTTTGCATCATTATCTTGCTGCATGATGAAAGATCTTCCAAGCAGTTTGGCTGCATCTTTCTTTAAACTCATGGACAAAATGTTTCTGCAGACTTCTGAGTTCATTTTGCTGCTGTCATCATGTGTTACATCATCAAAGAGATTAATTAGTCCGTCCCAGAAGAAGCCATGCCAGCCCAAGCCATGACATGACCTCCACTGTGTTTCACAGATGAGATGATCACCTTCCTCTTCTTCTTGCTAATGAGTGGTCTGCATCTTCTGTTGTAGCCTCTGTACTGTTGTTCATGAAGTCTTCTGTGAACAGTAGATTGTGATACCTTCACTCCTGCCCTCTGGAGGTTGTTTCTGATGTCCCTAACAGTTGTTTTAGGGTCTTTCTTTACAGCTCTCACAATGTTTCTGTCGTCAGCTGCTGCTGTTTTCCTTAGTCTACCTGTTCGGTGTCTGGTACTTAGTACACCAGTGGTTTCTTTCTTCTTCAGGACATTCCAAATGGTTGTACTGACTATGGTCAATGTTTGTACAATGGCTCTGAGTGATTTTCCATCTTCTCTCAGCTTCACAGTTGCTTGTTTTCACCCATATACAGCTCTCTGGTTTTCATGTTGGTTACACCTCTGACTATAAATGCAGTCTGCACAGGCAAAACCCAAATCTGAAACTGAACGTAGACATTCAGCTCTACTTAGTGTCTGAATAATCAATGTAATAGGACACACCAGGGCAACCAAACACGCCTGTCAGTCACATGTTCCAATACTTTTGCTCACATGAAAAATGGGTGGATTCAAACAAAAGGTGCTGTCTTCTAAGTTGTATATCAGATCCAGATGTAAATACCTGGAAATAGAAGCTGAACTGTTGATCTGTTGTTCATATTCACCTTTTGATGTGAAACCCAAATGTTACTTTTGGAGGGGAGTATGATATATTAAATATATCATATTTAATACGTCATATTTGATTAAGAATCCTTCTTTTCACATCTGCTGCTTTTACACTTCATTCATGTGCTCTCCACATTTACTTCTGTACATTTCAACTGCCCTGATTCCATCCATTCAACAACCACTATACTGCTCTCACATTCCCTTTTTAACATACATACAGTTTATTCGCCTTTTTTTAGGATTATCCTTCTGTCAGTCCATTTACAATCCCCAAAATTAGATTACTTGGGTAATTTGGAACCACACGTACTTGCACTGTACTAACCAGATTACTAAAAATCAGAGTATATAGGCAAGTCTGTGAGAGTCCTCACAGATACTACATATACTGTATGTGTCCCACACAGCAGTGATGCTACTAGAGCAACACTGTGCATGCTTGAGAATGGTGTGTATGTGCAGAATATGTAAGTAGGATCTACAACTCATGTATGAAACATACTCTTCCAAATGGACTCCTGCAACTGGAAATTTTGTACATTAAGTACAATAACAGCTACACGTCCACATCAGCTGTAGAGTATAACCAGAGTTCGTCGCAGCAACATAAAGTGTCTTGTGATGATTAGGGGAGGATGGTCCATCTATCTTCTGCAGGCCTGAAGGTGATTGACCTAAAAACAGAATGAGATGGGAACAGTTACCTCTGCCAGTAAATCCCTGGACATGGTGGACTTACTGCCGGTTCATTTCTGGGACCTCTTTAAAGATCCATTGTTTAACAGACTGTTAAAATGTACAAAGATTGTGTAAATAATGGCAAAATTTTTCCAGGAACATGTTGATTTGTTGTACAAATTTAAAAACCTGCTTTCATCCTTACTTTATTGAATTGTTTTTCTGAGCTTCTCTCCCTTATATTGTCAAGGACAAGTAGAGAGTTGTCTGGTCATCATTTATCTGGTCTTGTGGTGCTTTTGTTTTCAGATGGAGCCACTGCCTCAGTCAACCTATAAACCCCCACCAGCGGTACCAAAGGAGGCCATTGGAACAGGTGCCAACAAGTTTGTTTACTATGTGTGCAGCGAGCCTGGTCTTCCTTGGGTGAAGCTCCCTTCGGTCAGTCCGGCACAGATCACCGTTGCTCGGCAGATCCGTAAATTGTTCACTGGTAGGCTAGACACTCCAGTTGTGAGCTACCCGCCTTTCCCTGGGAATGAAGCCAACTATTTGAGAGCACAGATCGCTCGGATCTCTGCTGGCACACAGGTCAGCCCTCAGGGCTTCTATCAGGCCGGGGAGGAAGAAGGTGATGAGGAAGATGAGGCACCTCGGGACAGCTACGAAGTGAATCTAGACTTTGAGGGCATTCCTGTCACCGAAATGGCTGAGTCTTTGTCTTTTTGGGTGCATCATGTTCAACACATTCTGCAGCAGGTACAAGTCTGATCAGAGCAGGTACATGGACATTTTGTGAGCTTATGTACGTATATGTGTGCAGTTAATGTGGGAACATTACCTTTAGGGCCGCTGTACTTGGGTGAATCTGGCTGTGAAACCAGGAGAAGAATCCAATGAGGAAGAAGAGGCTGATGAGAAGGAAGAGGAGCCTGATGAGCCTGAGCCAGAAGTTGGACCCCCACTGCTCAACCCCCTCTCTGAAGATGCAGGTCAGTCTTTGGCTTTGTGCATTTTGCAGCCAAACCAGTAAGAGGCGTAAAGCGTAACCAAGGATTTAATTTACCCTGGGGATAGGGGGACTAGTGTTGTCACTTTTTAACTTTAAACATTTCAAATCTAAAATCCCACTGAGTCTGATTTACACAATAAAATATCTGTGCCCTCTGACTGACCAGTGTCGATATTCTCAACAAGATTTTAGAATTGGAAAGCAGTCAAAGGTAAAGCAGTTAAGGTATTTTCAGGTGGTTTACAATTAACACTGCATCTTCTGCACATTACATCAACAATACAGGGAACTCAGATACTAGTGAAATCAACTCCTTTGGGATTTTCCCCCATGCTGTTTCAGTGGTTACAATGGTCATATAGCAAGGAAGTTTATCAAAGGCCAACAATCACAGATTCAGACGGCAGTGTTCAATAGCAGTACATGTACATGAGAGACCTCTGCCCTCTTGTAAAAGTATTTTAAACAGTAATAGAACAATTTACATACAGAGCTATACAAAAATTCAAAATGCAGGAGCTTTGTAAAAGCAGACTTGATGGCAGAGCTGGTTTATTGAATTGCACTGGAATTTCCTGGTGGTTTTAATGTTGTGGCTAATCGATGTATATGTGTAATAAATATGAACACTTTCCAGTGTAAAGCTCACAGCCATAAATTCAACTCTTACATTTCTACATTTTCATGTCTTGTTGACTTTCTTGTAAACGTGATGATTCTACCAAACATGTATTATTAAAGTCATTGCGGTAACATGTAAAAGTGTTCCTAATAATTTGTCCACCCCATTACCTCATGAGTTAATGAGTGTGTGTGTGCTGTAACTACAGTTATGTCCTTGAATGAATTTTGGTATCTGTGTCTCTCAGAATTGTTCAACACCCCTCCCTGGAGCTCCAAGTTGTCCTCTACTTTCACCTCACAGCATGCTATGGCTGTGTTGCGCTCTAACCTCTGGCCAGGGGCGTATGCATATGCTTGTGGAAAGTAAGTGAAACGATCAGAGCACGCTGACTGCTTGATTTGACTTCTCACAGGATCCTGATGTGCATTTTACAAACAGCCATGTACTGTCTCCTAATTCAGGAAGTTTGAAAACATATATGTTGGATGGGGTATGAAGTATGCAGGAGAAGGGTACAGCCCATCTGTACCCCAACTACCACAGAAAGAATATCCCAGCGACGCAGACATCACAGAGACCCTGGACCCATCGCTGGAGGAGGAGCAGGCGCTGCAAGAAGCTTTAGAGGAGCAGCAAGCTGCTCAGGAGGAGATGGAGGAGGCAGAAGAAGAGGAAGAGGAAGAGGAAGACGATGACTGAGAAAGCAGTTACAAATTTTACACTTGAATTTAAATAGTATTTATTTGGTAGTCTGTGGCCAAATAAACAGGTTTACTCAGCAACATGGCTTGACATTGTAATTCAGGAAAATATAATTCATTATTTAGAAGGTCCTGTACACTTTTTGATCACTAGTTTAAGCAATGTTTTCCACAGGGGCCTCATCTTTGTCCTCATGCACTCAAACAAGGATGCATGTTGGTACCATAATAAATATTTGGCAATGATTTCCCACTGTTCAACTGATCTGGAGGAAGTGGAAATACAGCAGTGTGCTAAGAAGGCAATGAAGAGGGCTGCTTCCAAATAAATGTGAATGTCATTCATACAGGTTTCAAACCTTCAAAGAAATCAGCTGGCAGATGTTATATGGAGAACAAATTTAACAATTAGGCTTTTTTTCATCAAGGATACACACAATGTATTTGGATTAAAAACTAAGAATGTAAACAGAAACCTTTTTACCCTGTCAAGTAGAGGTAAAAAGTTCACTGGTGATAAGTGATGAACCTCTTTCGCTTCTTCCAGAACC
Source organism: Dascyllus trimaculatus (assembly GCA_024666655.1). Taxonomy (NCBI): domain Eukaryota; kingdom Metazoa; phylum Chordata; class Actinopteri; family Pomacentridae; genus Dascyllus; species Dascyllus trimaculatus. The sequence continues at coordinate 785,841 of CM045446.1, read as the reverse complement.
CCCTGGTACTCAGGCCTGTACTGTTCTTTTAGTTGTGCCACTCCACCTCTTGTTGAGATGAGGCGACATGTTGACTGTCTCATCTGACCATATCACTCTGTGGACCAGTGTCTATGGTTTTTGCACTACTGACCACATCTGATCTCGTCCTGCGTTGACATTCTCAGTCAGCTAACGAAGAGTTACTCTTTTGTATTTCCCTACATGTCACACTAATGCATGAGAGCTGCAATCATCAAATGTGCTCTGTCATCCCCAATTTCTAAACCTATTTCTTTTTCTTTTTTTTTTATTTCTACGATCTAAATGCAAATGAGGCACATTTAGTCACTGTTCCTATAGAAACACTCACCCATTGAGCAGTCTTTACAACTGAAGCTCCGACAATCTAAACCTCAACAATGAACCTTTTTTCACAGATACTTAAAAGCTTTCCTTTTGCCATTTTGATCAAGTTGGAATCAGCTGGGCCTGCTCAACATTTTTAGGACTATGCATGTCACAGAGCATGATCAAATAAGTAACCTGCTTGATTGTACCATGCAGTCATACTGTGAGGTAGCATCGTTTGTTGTGTTCCTCCTTTCATTTATTCAGGTTTTTCCTTTAACTTGTCACCTGTATGTAGTTACTGTTATGGGATATGGACTATGTTGTTCTGTAAATTTATGTATCATCCCTTTTTTATGTAGAATTGTATGAGTCATACAGACAACTGCATGCAAACAAAGACTTTTTAACACAGGTTCTTGTATGTTTTATAGCCTCCTAGCATTCCATGGAGGTATGCAAAATGGAACTGCGTGAAATGTATTTGTTATGGCTCATGGCTTTTCAGGACCCAAATGCAGAACCCAGAGTTGATTTTAGAGTTAAAAGGTTTTGTTATAGACAGTGTTTAAAATGGAGAAGAAAAACCAGAGGAGGAAATCTGGAGATTAAGAGGCTGGTGCAGGTGAATGGCTGGCGTGAGAATCTGAGGGGCATGGACCTGGGTGGACAGTTCTGAGGATCACGTGTGGCTTGATGCGTGGCTTACTGACTGTTTTGAGATGGAGGATGCGAACAGGGCATCTGACAAGGTGAGTTACACACTGGAACTGGTAGTGGGAGTGAACTGCCAAAGAGACAACTGAAGGAGACAAGAACCTCAGGCACAAAGAAGTTGTAGGTTAGACTGGAAAGCAAATTTAGCAAAGTTTGGGCATTGATACTACGACGGGAACACACAGAATAATCTGGCAGGGAGTAAAGTGATGACTCTGGGTTTGGATAGAGCAGCTGGATGGCTAGTGGATGACTCTTTGGTGAGTTGAAAGCAGCCCCAAACCATCCCACTACCACCACCATGTTTCACTGTTGGTATTATGTTCTTCTGGTGGAATACAGTATTAGATTTACACCAGATGTAACGGGACCCATGTCTTCTAAAAAGTTCCACCTTTGACTCATCAGTCCACAGAATATTATAGATATTTTTATTTACAAATGCTAGTCGAGCCTTTATGTTCTTTTTGATCAGTAGTGGTTTGTGCTTTGTAACTCTCCCATGGATGACATTTTCGCCCAGTGTCTTCTTTATTGTGGAATCATGTAGAAGGACCTTAACTGAGGCCAGTGAGGTCTGCAGATCTTTTGATGTTCGTCTGGGTTCTTTTTTCTGACCTGGATTAGATATCAACATGCTCTTGGAGAAATGTTGGTAGGCCGGCTACTCCTGGGAAGGTTCACCACTGTTAATAATAATGCACTGGTTTTATATAGCGCTTTTCTAGGCACTCAAAAACACTTTACATTGCATTATTTATTCAATCCATACTTGATGGTGGTAAACTACATATGTAGCCACAGCTGCCCTGGGGTAAGCTGACGGAGGCGAGGCTGGCAGTCTGCGCCGTCGGCCCCTCCGACCACCACCAACCACTCACTCTGCATTCACACTGTTCCATGTGTCTCCATTTGTGGATAATGTCTCTCACTGTGGTTCTCTGGAGTCCCAGAGCCTCAGCAATGACTTTGTAACCGTTTCCAGACTGATGAATGTCAATGACTTTGTTTGCATCTTTTCTTGAATCTCTTTAGAACGTGGCATCATGTGCTGCTTTTTCAGACCCTTTAACTACTTCACAAAACCAGACAGGTTCTATTTAGTGATGTTTAGATTCAACAAGCCTGGCAGTGATCATATGTGGGTGTGGATAGTGAAACTGAAACCAACTGCCAAATGAATTTGGTCATTTGGTAGATTAATGATATTGTTAGAAGACATTCTGCAGGCCACAGTGTTTAGGAGACAACATGTACGTGAAACAAAGATTGTCTGCAGATTGTCTGATCACACATTACGAGGTAATGCATCTTGTGACAGGATGCAGCAACAGGTGATAATCACTGGGGAGGCCTATGATGCATGTCGGGCAGGGTAAAGAATTGTGTTTAAGTGAATGTATTTTGGGACAATGTGAAGATGCTCTTGAGACCACCTACAGGTGTACCAAAGATCACTGACCCAACTTATTTTGAGTGTGAGAAAAAACAAGAGGAATTAATGTGGCAGTCACAAAATAGCCTTTTTTTCAAGGCTTGAAAATGCTTTTGGGGCAACTTTTCAATGGATTGTGGTGACATGTTGTCCTCTTGGATTAGATGCTGTTTATCACTCTGCATTATATTACCAGTGACAGTTATAATACTACACACAGTGAGCTGTATGTAGTATTGAGTAATCCTCCTTTCTGTAATCAGTTTTTTCATTCAATAACTTGCCCTAACATTTTATTGTTATCCAGGTCTCCTTTTTGTGTTCCTGCATGTTCATGTTCTCACTCGGCTACACTGTGAATAAGGGTGCCATTACTCACTATATTCAGAGTTTAAATCCAGGTTGAGTAAATGAATGGTAATGTATTGTTCTAACCGTAGCTTTAAAAATGTTGCGTCATCAAACGTTGACGGAAGAAGGTGGATCACGTGCTGCTGTAGAAAGCTCCAGATCAACATGGCGACCTGCATGAAGATGATCAACGCTGCCAGACAGCTACACAGAAGTTCGGCTTTGGTTAGAAAACCAAACTGGCCCGGAGTTGTCCCCCACCGGACCGACACCTCCGCCCTCAGCCGGCCTCAGCCCCCGCGGTTCTACACCAGTGCCGGGACCCCCCACAGCATCCCAGTGAGCAGAGCCATGACAGCTGGCTGCAGGCTGACCAGAGCTCACCGCTGGATGCGGGCTGGGGCTGTCCCCCGTGTCCAGACTGTTCTCCTCACTCCGACCTCTGGACCCTACTCTGTCCCGGCCAGGATGTACGGGAACCGGGCTAGCGGTGCAGGCTTCTCTGGAGAGGACGGTGCGGAGAGCTCCGGCTCTGGGGGAGAGGAGTCGGGGGGAGATGGGGGAGTACCTTACAACGGAGCTCAGATGACGGCTCTCACCCCCATGATGGTCCCGGAGGTGTTCCCCAATGTGCCGCTGATCGCTGTGAGCAGGAATCCGGTGTTCCCCCGCTTCATCAAGATCATCGAGGTGAGGATGATGTAACGTTACATGCGCTGTCCGCAGTTTTAGTTGGGCTCAAGGGCACAGGGATGATGCAATCCCACACAGCACCGTGGACACCTGTGGAGTGGAAACGCTGCTGATGTGCCAAAAAGTAAGTGTCTGCCAAAAGCTCATGTCCGCTGGGACCATTTATTCTCACGTGTCGCACATTATTTAACGGAGCGCTGGATTCTAACCCATCCAGTGTTTAGCTGGTTAAAATGAGCTTTAAAGGACCATTTCACTTTACATAATGCAGTTTTCCACTTGGTGTCCTTGGTGGCTCTAAGTGAGATTGATCAAGAGGAAAAATAACTGTGATGACCTAGCAGTTATCCTTCATCATCTCAGCTCAGGCTGGAAATTACAGATTCACAACTGAGAGCCTGAGTTAGAACCACAATAAGTGGATCCCAGAGACAGGATTATTCCACTTTCACACCTGGACCTGTGGGTCACAACATAATGTGCAGACCGGCACCTAAGTTTACTGAAATATAAGTTTTATTTTAATAAATATGTATCTTGTGTTAGAGGCTGCACGGTGGCTTGGTTGTTAACGCCGTCACCTGACAGCTAGAAGATCCCCGGTTCGCATCTCGGTTAGGACGCCTGGGATCTTTCTGTGTGGAGTTTGCATGTTCTCCCTGTACAGCGTGGGTTTTCACCGGGTACTCCGGCTTCCTCCCACAGTCCAAAAACCTGCTGAGGTTAATTGATTGTTCTACGGTACTCTATTGGCATGCGTTAATTGTCCATAGGTGTGAATGAGTGTGTACTTGGTTGTTTGTCTCTATGTGAAGCCCTGTGATAGACTGGTGACCTGTCCAGGATGAACCCTGCCTTTGCCCTGAGTCAGCTGGGATAGACTCCAGCCCACCCTCAACTCAACAAAGGATGAAGTGGTGTATAGATGATGGATGGATGGATATCTTATGTTAATATCACAGTGACAAAGCATATAAGAGAGAACCAAGAGGTGTGCAAAGTTGCAACACTTCACATAGTCAATGTAAGTATAGAAAAATAATACTGAAGGCAGCATGTGAAACTGGATTTTGTTTTAGGTAGCTGTTTTTGATAAAAGAAATTGCCTGTTTGTTTTAAAAGTCCTGACCTTGTTATGGGGTATAACATCTGTCACCTCAACCTCTGCTGCACCCTCCTGACTGGTGAAGTACACCAACTCCATTTGGTCTTATTAGTTTTAGTTAATCATAAGATCCAAAGTCCCAAAACCCCTTTGGTCATTTCCTGGACAATAACTGCACCATCCTGCTAAGTGTGTTCATGTGTCTCTGTCTTCCTCTCAGGTTAAGAATAAAGCACTGATGGAGCTGCTGCGGAGGAAGGTCCGCCTGGCTCAGCCGTATGCTGGAGTCTTCATGAAGAGAGATGACACGTAAGCGTGACACTTCACTCCTGCTACGATGACTGATGGTCAGGGTAATAGTAGTCTGACTCACCACAGGTGGATTGTGGGTATAAAGCTGCCACTGACTGCTTCATGTGACATTCTCCTCCCTTTCTTCTGTCTGCAAGTTACCCTTTTCAAAAACCCTTTCCTTTGGGAAACAAAAACAACAACAACAGGTGTTGTATCGTGCAATAAGACATTCTTACTCGCTTACTTACTATTCTTACAGGGACGTTCTTGCATGTTTGCCCACCAGGACAATAGAGATAAGTCTGGCTATGTCAGACTAGGTTGATCCAGGCCCTACTTATCTTCCTGTTACTGGCTTTTATCATCCATCCGTCCATCCATCACTATAAGCTGTATGACACAGTTATAATGCCATAAATCTTTTAAAAGTTTAATTTAATTCTTTATCTTACAAAAAATGAAGAAATATAAAATCAACATGTACAACACCTCTCCAATTCCTAGAGGTGTTAAAGATACTGAAAAAGCCTGCTCCACACGTTAGAGATTTGCATTTTGTTTAGTCTTCTATCTGCTCTGTGTAAACACAGTCTGCAGTTCGGCCAAATAGTCCCTGAATTTTTGCCACATGACTGCTGTTTGCAGCTGAGTCTGTCAAGGCTGTTCGACGGCGCAGTGAAGGGCAGATTTAGTATTTTTTTTCCAGGCTCTGGCATGGCTTATCTTCACCGATCTTTAAATTAGACATTTAGAATAAATTAATTTCGTTAAATATCATTTCAGTATTTCAAACTAAGAATTGGTTAATTTTCCCAACAAAGCTCCATGTCACACATGAGTAGTTCAAGGACCCTCTGAAAGTTGGAAAATCTGATGATTCTTTCTGTTTTTACAGTTTTTGGCTGATAAATTACATCATTTTGGTAATTTGGTTATTGAAGATAACATGCCCTTTCAACCTGCCAGCAGGTTTTAGAGCTCCGAGGGTTAATGTAGCGCAGACTGAACATGTTTTGGTGCTGTTACTTCCCATTAAAACAGTTTCACTGATGGGAGATTCAGCTTTAGGAAAATGCAATGTTTTTGTCCATGATGTTAGGAGGAGGGCTCTATTAGGGTGCTTTTTCCCTAAATATGACATGCTGCCTTGCTGTCCCTGCCTGTCTGTGTGTTGCTACTAATTATGTGTTTCTGTCTCTTACAGTAATGAGTCAGATGTGGTGGAGTCTCTAGATGCCATTTACAATACAGGGACATTTGTTCAGATTCATGAGATGCAGGACCTGGGAGAAAAGCTGAGGATGATCGTCATGGGGCACCGCAGGTTAGATACACTACTGCTGCTGGTTGGTGGTAAATTTGGGGTAAACGGCATGATGGGTGGGTTTAATGAAAATCTGTAGACCGTGTTCTTCATGCCTCACTGTTGCTTGTGCATTTATTACTTCTGCTATATTTCTGTTTCGGTCTGTCAGGATTCGGATCACTAAACAGTTGGAGGTGGAGCCTGAGGAGGAAGCAGCCTCCCCTGTTTTGTCAGAGTCGGAGCCAGAGTCCCCAAACAAACCAGCAAGACGCAAATCCAAACGCAGCCGCAAGGACCAACCTGGCTCTCTGGCAGAGCAGCTGGAGGACAAGGTCTGTTACAGGAAAATCACCACAAATGAATTGACTGACAGAAAAACTGGAGCAAGGCAACTGTTCCAGCACATTAGTGTTAGCTGGGTGCTGCCATGTGTGGTCTGCTAAGCTATGAAAACTTGGAGGCAACCAGAGGGCTGTATTACAAACCGAGATTAGTATGTTGAGCTTAAAGTCAGGGTTTTCAGAGTCACGAAGGTGGCTCTCCTTTAACCTGCTAGATCTCAATATAGGGGCGGCTGGGTTGTCCACTGATCGCAAGGCTGGTGGTTCAATACCCAACCCCTCCGCATGCCGAAGTGTCCTTGGGCAAGACACTGAACCTCAAGTTTCTCCCAATGGCAGGCAGACAGCACCTTGCATGGAAGTCTGTCACCATTGGTGTGTGAATACGAAACACATTGTGAAGCGCTTTGAGCACCACTAAGATAGAAAGGCGCTATGTAAGTGCAGACCACTTATCATTTACCATGGTAACTGATGCTGTGGAGGTAACCTGTTCCGGAGCAGGTTCTGTTCAGAGTTTAGGATTTAAATCGGCTGTAAGAAGCGTCTCCCTTTAACCAAATCGTTTCCTGGAATTCTGTGAGTGAAACAGATTCTGAGCTGAAGATACTGTGCTTTATCTGTTGAGCTGTATGTTACTGATATCACTGTATGAAGCCGTGTAGTTATAGTCTCACACACTGTATGCATTGCGTTGCCATGGGAACCAAACATGCATTCAGCTGGTGAGGCAGAAGTTGCATAAAAATGCTTTATGTTTGATCCTGATTTGCTGCCAAGGCCACATTATGTGACCTTCTCCTTGCAGCTGCGGTAACTCCCAGAACATGCAGTTTATTTTGTAACACTCCATCAACAAAATCAGAACTGTCTGCTCCTGTGAGCTTTGGGTCCAGTGGGACCTGTCCCAGTTCTAATGTCATTTTAGTGATGGTAGCAGAAGTCGTAGTATTTAAGTTCATTTTACATTGATGGGAGTTTTAGTAACTGTGTTGGTCAGATTTCAGAAGCAGACCTGAGTCCAGAGCTTCAGCCTTTGCCCTCTTCCAACATCCTGATGGTCCAAGTGGACAACGTTCAACACGAACAGTTCACTGTCACCGAGGAGGTCAAGGTACATGATGCATGGTGGTGGGAAGGCAGTGGGTTTCATCAAGGGATTTTCATTCTGAAACTTAAATCATGTTGAATTCTGTGGTAGATGTCATGAAACTAAAACTACAACTAACTAAAAAGGAAACTGATAACTCTGATCTGTGTCATGTGTGTTTTCTGCAGGCACTGACAGCAGAGATAGTGAAGACCATCAGGGACATCATTGCTCTCAATCCCCTTTACAGGTCAGCCTTGACTCTAATCCAGTCAGTCATTTAACAGTCACCGTTATTGTCACCCAACATTTGTCGTAATTTTTATGTGGGTAATGCAGCTCACGGATCACACTTGGTCAGTTGGAGATGTTTAACAAATCCTAGCTCAGCACCACGGCTTCCTGTGATGGCTTTCCTACATTTCATTTTGTCGTATTTTCTATTTATATTACTACACAACTTCAGTTAAGGCGTCTTCTTGCACTTTAATGCTTCTGGATTTGATCGTAAGATGGTATAATGATGTTTCACTGACTGATGAACGTAGTGGATTTATAGAAGACAGAAATAGACATCCATGTGAAAACCTTTAAAAGCAGAGTGAGCATCTGAAATTATCTTCAAAAATATGAATCCCCACTTTTTAAAGTCTTTTTTTAAATTAATTTTTTGGGGGAGAGTTTTTTTCCTTTTATTGATAGAGACAGAGTGAAATCAGGGTAGACCGAGAGGAGAGAGACATGTAGCAAATGGTCTTGAGTCGGACTCGAACTCATGACCGCTGCCAAAGAACTGAGCCCCACACAGTATGAGCCTTAACTCGGTGAGCTGAATGGTGGCCCCCTTTTATCTAGTGATGCTTACGGGTAACAGTAACTGTCTAACTTGCGTGTGCAAATTAAAACACCTGTGTATCTGTGACTTTATGTCAGATTCAGTTCAATTTATTTCAACTCATTTCAATTTGCAATTCACACCTTATGTCTCCATAAGGCACATAGTAAGGTGAAGACTTTACAGTATTATAGAGAGAAACTTAACAAATGCACATTTCCTTTGATAAAGCTCTGTGGCAACAGTGGGACAAAGAGTTACACATCATAAAACACACTTGCACTGCAACATTCATTCTGTCTGTGCTGAAACTTAATATGATTCATTATAGCAGTGGAAAAACAGAGCTATGGGGATTACCTTCTATTATTATTATTATTATTATTATTATTATTATTATTATTATTATCATCATTATTCTGAAATATTTGCATGTCTGTGTGTGTGTGTGTGTGTGTGCGTGTGCGTGTGCGTGTGCGTGTGCGTGCGTGTGTGTGTGTGTTAGAGAGTCGGTCCTTCAGATGATGCAGGCTGGCCAGAGAGTGGTGGATAATCCCATCTACCTCAGCGACATGGGAGCAGCGCTGACAGGAGCAGAGTCACATGAACTGCAGGACGTCCTGGAGGAGATCAATGTGAGCAGAGATCAATGTAAGAGTCCCAGACAAGCCCTAGGGGCTTGTCTGGGACTCTTATCCAGTGTGTGGGAGACAGTCCTGAAGGTTCAGCTGTTTCCTTCTTTGTCTTCGTCTCCAGACAGCACAAAATGTGTTCAGTAGCAGCTGACATAACAGAATATTTACTACCTGCACATTTAAAGGTTTTCTTCTGACCAGTGTTTCACAGTGTACCGACAATAGAAGAGCACAGGAATACCTTGCTGTTAAAGACTACTCTAAATCCTGTTTTGTTAGTATGGATACTTAAATTGATCAGCAGTGTTTGCTAGAAGCAGCATTTCTGCTCAATAACAGCGTCGTGTCACAGTGAGTGTGTTTGCAGCTCTGCTTCCCTGCAGCCAAAGTAGCAGGGAAAACCTTAAAACCCCTAAAACATGACTGCACATTCATGCACTGATGCTGATCGTCCACAGCTGGTAGAGAAGTCAGACACATGAAGTGAAATCTGGATTTATTTACTCAAGTGACAGGGAGAGAAAACCCACACAAAGCCCATCTACAAAAACAGGTTTAGGGTTCTGCAGATCAGTGGAGCCAACGCATGGAAATACATGAACCGTCTCACTGACAGACGTATGGACATGTAGAAAGACTTCAAAGAGCCACCAGGTCGCCAATGAGGTGATATAGAAGTCAGACAAGTGATTTATTTTGGAACAAGGAAATATTTGACAATCAGAGTTTGAAAACATGATTAGCTCTGAGCAAGGATAATTTAAACTCAGCTTTATCTTTTTAGCTGACTGACCGATGTTTGGAACATGTCTAGAAGCAAACGCAGCAAGTATTGATTTATTCTGGCAGGTATCATATCCAAGTCAGAACTTTGGTATCGTGACACCAAGCAGCATAGTTTATTCACTCCAAAGCAGATAATTAACAAAAAAGCCTAATCCACAACAATGTACTTAACTCTACACGAAATATTTCTAAGAAAAGCCTGGTGCTGTTATGATTAGCTTTACTGGAAATAACACAAGTTTAGTTGCTGTGGAGAGCTTACAGTTCAGGAGAACTAAATGAAATACCAACAATGTAATAATGTGGAACACTGTATTGAAGCTCTACTTCTATGCGCAGCCCTTTGAATCCTGTTCTGTGTCTCTGCAGATCCCAAAGCGTCTCTACAAGGCTCTGTCTTTGCTGAAGAAGGAGTATGAGCTAAGTAAACTGCAGCAGCGCTTGGGACGAGAGGTCAGAGCTCCTGGGAGAAAACGCATGAGCAGTCCGTGTTCAGCTGGTTACCCTCAGTCATTCATCTGTCCCTCTTCTTTGCTCTCAGGTGGAAGAGAAAATCAAACAGACCCACAGGAAATACCTGCTACAGGAGCAGCTCAAGATCATTAAGAAGGTAGAGCAGACTGTGTCCTCTGTCTCGTCCAGCTGTCAGTCAGCAACGTGTCTCTCTCTCTCAGACTCTATGGAGGCTTGCAGCAGGCATCAAAAAACCTCAGAGGCTTTTAACTTGTAGCTTACACATCCTTAGTGTCACACCAGTCCATCTTACTAACAAACGAACAGTGTTTGAGTCCAGCAGCACATATTCTATGTAATCCTACTGTCGGATGTGTTTGTTGCAGGGCTGCTAAAGTGTGTTACATGAAGTTTCACCCTAGTTGTCCGTGCTGTAACCGCAATATGTCAGGTTTTTGTATTTCTGTCAGACAATCACATGACCAGTATGACTGCAAACTGTTACACGTCCCAGAATCACCTGTATAGTAGTTGAGTCATTATCCTCATGGGCAACACTGCTGTGAGTTTTCACAACTGAGACTGGTCCCAGAGCAGAGATTGGCTTTCTGGTCTGTGAAGTGGGACCTACTGACAGGATGTGTGTGTGTGTGTGTGTGGCTGTTTTCAGGAGCTGGGTCTGGAAAAGGAGGACAAAGAAGCTATTGAGGAGAAGTTTAGAGAGAGACTCAAAGACAGGACCGTCCCTCAGCACATAATGGATGTCATCAACGAAGAGCTCAACAAACTGGGCCTGCTGGACAACCACTCATCAGAGTTTAAGTTGGTCTTCTGTCTTTTTTGTTTTACGACCCTGCCAAGGCCTTTGAGTTATTATGATGTCCCTTGGTTGTCTTAGGAAACACTACAACACAGAACCAGATGAGCTATGTTGAAAATTCCTAAACAGACTGGAGTGAGATTTTGTTTATTTATGCATCATCTATAGAAAAGGTTTCTTAATGTCATGATAACTCCTTTACTCCTTGAAGGCTCTCATATTTACACTGATGCAAAAAAACTGTCAACAAACAAGTAATTAGCCCTTAACATTTGGGATATTTAGTTGTCCCGCGTGGCAGTACAGAGTACTCACTGCCTGAAGGGAAAACATTAATGTCAAAGCTGCTGCTGCTTTTGTTTTTCTTGTCTATAATTGATGTACACTCATCAGTCACAGCATTCAGACCACCTGCTCCATGCTGTGTTGGTCCTCCTCATACCACAACAACATCTATGGCTCATCATGGCCTGGACTCAGCAGCCCTCTGAAGGTGTCCGGTGGTAACAGGCACTAAGATGTTAGCAGCAGAACTTTTAATCCCTGGAAGCTGTGACGTGGGACCTCAGTGGATCTGACTTGTTTTCCAGGCACATTCCACGAATGCTCTATCAATGTGCCGCAGGGTGGCAGGGAGCATTATCAAGGGATGTACATGATCTGCAGCAACGTTTAGGTAGATGCTAGGTGTCAAAGTAACATCCATATGAATGCAGGAGCCAAGGTTTCCCAGCAGAACATTGTCCAGAGCGTCACACTGTCTCCACCGGTTCGCTTTCTTTGCATAGTGCATCCTACTGTTTTCCTGAGTAAATGATGCCCACAAGTCTGGCTATCCACATGATGGAAAACAAAACCTGATTAGACCAGGCCAGCTTCTATCATTGCTCTTTTGTCCAGTTCTGATGCTCATGTGCCCATTGTTGGCTCTTTCATAGTGGATACTGGTCAGCAGCCATGCAGCTCCATATGCAGCAAGCTGTGGTGCTCTGTGTTCTAACACCCTTCTATTGTAGCAGTTAGTGCTACAGTAGCTCTCCTGTGGGATCAGACCATATCGTTTAGTCTTCACTTTCAGTGTCCATCAGTGAGCCTTGAACACCCCTGATCCTATCACCGTTTACCAGTTGTTCTTCTTGGACCACTTTTAGGTGGTCCTCACCACTGCATACCAAGAGAACAGTACAAGTCCTGCTGTTTGCCAAAGTAATTATTGTTAATATTAATTTAAGTCTGGTTTGAAGTGGTCAGTCTGTATGACCCTGTTTAAGTTTCACATAGGAACTCTGTTTCATTAACTGTCCTTTATTGAAGATACCTTCTGGAGTTTCTGAACACTAGTAGCAATGTTTTTTCAAGCGAGCCTGTCCAGAAATTGCTCTGCAAATGTTTTATGAGAAAGGAAATGCACTCAGCACATTTCTCAGAACTCAAGCATACGTATAGAGATTTAATCAGAAAACATCGAGTACAGCTTGAATGCATGTGCTTGGAAGAAAACTCAAGCTTTAGTTCCTGTCTCCATGTTTTAAAGCTCTTTCTATTGTACACATTTATACTGAGGCTTTGAAGTACAACATGTGTGTGTTTTAGTGTAACCCGTAACTACCTGGACTGGCTGACCAGCATGCCCTGGGGCACCAACAGTGAAGAGAACTTATCACTGGAAAGAGCCAGAGAGGTTCTGGAAGAAGACCATTACGGAATGGATGATGTTAAGAAACGCATATTGGTGAGCAAATACACCCACACAGCTTAGAACCACAGGAAATGGAAAGAGTACTTTTTTTGTCTTGATGGTAAATGTTCAGATAGACTGATCTCACAAAGCTTTGAGGCTCTTTCTTGTATAAATGAACCTCGCTCTTCTCTCTTTGTGTGCAGGAGTTCATAGCAGTGAGCCAGCTGCGTGGCTCCACCCAGGGGAAGATCCTGTGCTTCTACGGTCCTCCAGGTGTAGGAAAGACCTCCATTGCCCGCTCCATAGCCAGAGCCCTCAACAGACAGTACTTCAGGTTCAGCGTGGGAGGCATGACCGATGTGGCTGAGATTAAAGGACACAGGTCTGGAAGTCTGTCCTGCCTTCATTTCTGAGGGGCTTTATAACTCACATTTTAGTATCATGTAGAGGGCTCTTTCAATGACACTTAGCATGTGCAGGAAATATGGTCCAGAACCAGGGCTGGCGACTTTTGGCTCACACAGTCACTTCGCTTTGCTTTTAGCCAGATGTCTCCTTTTATGTAGCGTAGTCCTCCTCCTGCACACAGAGAGGGGTAGATGAGGTGATGGCTCATCTGAAGCTGGAGAAGGTTAGATATCTATAGCTCAGCTCATAATCATGACAGCTATTTCTGGACTGCTGTGATAATGTCTGTACAACTCAGCATCAGATGGAACCTCATGGTTCAACACAGGAACGGAGTTATCCGTTGTCTGAGGTATCTGATGGTACCAGTTACCTGATGTGGCCAATAAGATCTGTAGTCTGTAAAAAGTACAAAAACATCAACAACTTTTACACCAACTGATTTTTAACACAACACCAGTTTTCAGAAAACCTCCACATAAGATTAAGAATATATTTAACTACTTAAACCTGGAAGCAGTTTTTTGTTTAACATGTCAACTAACCTGCATCAGGCTTCATCTCCTTATTGACAAGCATGTGTAGGCTACAAAACCATTAGAATAACTTTACATTGAAGCCTTTTGGTATCTTCCTTCCCTCTGCTGCTAAATTAATGAGTTTCATTACTCACCAGGTGACCCTTATATAAACGAGGAGAGACTAGTCCTCAATGTCTAAAAGGAAATTCTAATTTTAAGTTTCATGGCTAAAATCACTCCAGTGTTACAGAGTTATTCCAATTCATGTTCATGTGTGTTAATGATTGTCTCTTGTTGGCCTTCAAGGCTCTGCAGGATCAGATGTTATCATCAGAGCTTTCACAATAGCTTAATTTTACATAAAATCCTAATAATAATTAGAACTTTATTCAGTTGTATCAGCGGCTGATATATCATGCATCCGTGGTTTCTTCTACAATTTGTGTGTCTCTGTCTCACTCCAGGAGGACGTACGTTGGAGCGATGCCCGGAAAGATTATCCAGTGCCTGAAGAAAACCAAGACAGAGAACCCTCTGGTGCTAATAGATGAGGTCAGTGTGGTGGTGCTGCTCCTGTAGTTGTGTTTCAAAATAACCAGTTTTCAGAGTAACATTAATAGTGGGGAAGCCTGCTGATGTGGTAGTTACTGCCTGCAGCAAACAGGTTGTTCTGGAATACGATAAGAAAGCTTATTAAATATTCCGACAGGAAATTCTTTCACCAGATCCTGCTCAGAAAAAAACAGAAAGATGTAACAGAAGAAATGCAAACCCCAAAATAGTAGAAAAGAAGTACATATGGTACAATACTGAAATAGAAGGAGGAAGCTGAAATAAGGCTAGAATAGAAAAGCAAGAAGTAAAGCTGTCAGTTATACTGAGATAATAAGTAATGTCACACATGATTATGAAATGTTGGACTCTACTTTGGTATGCTGTGGGTGACGGTGAGTGAACTGTGGACAGCAGTTATTTGTATGGAAACATCTTCAGTCAAATGAAATTACTACTCTCACATCTACACTTAAGCCCATAATTATTCATACCCATGACAGATTTTGACCTGTAGAGAATTTTAGCTTGACCAATAGATTTAGATAAACAAGGGACAAAAGACAGTAAGACATTGTGTTAGAGATGTTAATGACGGTGTCAGGATAGACTGTAGCACCTGAAACCCTCCACATGAAAAAATAAACTGTCTAAAATGTCCTATACGCCACTGATCTGTCTTAGAAAACAGTTTCATCTTTTGGTGATACCAAATGTGAGAACAGCTGAGAGCTGATACCATGTTCAGAATCCAGATGAAGATAACAGCAGGGTGACAGTTTACAGGCTGAAACAGTCAGAACAGCCGACAAAACTGAGGGCTTTTGAATGCACCATGAAATCTGCCAGACTGGAGAAGACAGCGTGGGCTTCCTTTATAATAAAGTAAACGTGGGATAAAATCCCCCTTGAAACAATATCTGACAGCCAAGACATGTGAGGGAACTGATCCACTAAATGCTAACATTAGTAACTGATGGTAACAAGTTGTACTGTAAACATACTGATTGGTTATCGTGTTTGGTGAGAATGACGTGTTTGTTAGCTTATAATTCCTGTAAATGTGTCCAGTTTGTGATGTGAACAGCACGTGTGGGCTGAGTGGTGTTGAGTGGAAGCAGTGTGTGTACATGCGTGTGTGATTATGAGCATCTAAATTAAAGTTAGGTGGGGTTTTTTGAATCAAGCAGCAAAAAGGTGCAACATGATGTTGTGCATGTGTGCATTGCTGTGTCAATGTTGAAATTAGACATTGTGTTGCTCTAGTCAAGACCAAACACTTGCAGATAAGTCCTATATGTTGGTTTCTGTGTTGGAGAATAACATGGAACTTGTTCTCTTGGAAGTCGTCCCTCAGAGCTGTAGTGATTCTTCCTTCTAGCAGGTGTGATGATGTTAGTGATAATAATGATAACGTGTCTTTTGCTAACCTGTTACCACCAGGTGGATAAGATTGGTCGTGGTTACCAGGGTGATCCATCCTCTGCACTGCTGGAGCTTCTGGACCCTGAGCAGAATGCCAACTTCCTTGACCACTACCTGGATGTTCCTGTAGATCTGTCAAAGGTAGGACTGTTTGGTTTTCACATGCTGTTCCACAGCTCTTCCATGTAATATGCTGCGTTTATAAGTGCCACCTAACTCTGTCTGCTCCTATTAAGATTTTGTTCATCTGCACGGCCAATGTGATTGACACCATCCCAGAGCCTCTCAGAGACAGAATGGAAATGATCAATGTCTCTGGATATGTGGCCCAGGAGAAACTAGCTATTGCTGAGGTAACACCAATATCTGCCTGTGCACTTATGTGATTGTAGAAAACAAATACATGTTCAAGTTATTTATGTATTTTAGTTATTTATCTTTTTCATTAAGTAAATGCACACATGGTTCACTTCACTTAAATCTTGTAACTTGAGATAACATGTCATCAACAAATGCAAACGGAGCTCCAATCAGTGTTCAGTGTGAGCTGTAGATTGGCTGCAAGAAAGCCAGTATCAGCTAACCATCCTGAGCCACTACAGTCTTGTAAACTGCAGGGGCTTCACATAGATTGCAACAGTTGATGCCACAGTTTATAAGAGTGTTACAGCTCTCATACATTTTACACACATGATGCTCACTGAACCACTTCCAACAAGTACCTGCTGCATACACATGACATTTACTGCACATTTTACTGAGAAAAGGTGCAAATGCAAAGATTGATCTGTAATAATTTGAATAAAATTTGCAAATATCTGATCTGTTTTTACCCAACCTTCTAGTACCTAGTGCTTTCAGTTTCCATCTCTATGTGTCTGTGTAGCGTTACTTGGTCCCTCAGCTGCGCTCCCTCTGTGGTCTGACTGAGGAGAAGGCTTCGATCTCATCCGACGCCCTCAGTCTGCTCATCAGACAGTACTGCAGGGAGTCTGGAGTTAGGAACCTGCAGAAACAAGTTGAAAAGGTAAAATACTGAAAGGCTTTGTACAGGCTTTACAACACCAAGACTCACACTCAATAGGCTGCTCAGGACAAAGATTTTGGTCCTAATCAGCAGAGCAGTCTGGATGGAACAAATAAGTGTAACCCTGCTACAACATCATCTTTGAAGGGTGGAACAGGCTGGTGCATGACAGCCAGAAACAGAAATTCTGCTGCTCTCCTGAAGTCACTGGTATTTTTTGGAAGCCAATAACTGTGTACATGAACACTGGCTCTATGCGACCAAAACAATATTATTCCTCTTTTTAACAGCAGACTCACTGCAGAGAGAGACTATCTTCAATTCTCTCTCCAAGCAGTGCATCCTGTACAGCTTTGATTGTCTGCTATCCTATTTTCCCATCTGTCTGTCAGGTTTTACGGAAGGTGGCATTCTGCATTGTCAGTGGGGAACAGACCACAGTGACTGTTACACCTGAGAACCTGCAGCAGTATGTGGGTAAACCTGTTTTCACAGTGGATCGGATGTACGATGTCACCCCACCAGGAGTGGTTATGGGGCTTGCATGGACTGCTCTGGGTGAGAGAGACACACCTATGCACAGAGACACTAGTACCACTAGAAAATGTACATGCTGATCATCTGCCTGAATTTGTCTGCTTCGTAGGAGGGTCGACATTGTTCATCGAGACTTCACTCCGCCGCCCTTTAGGAGGAGCGGAATCCAAAGGAGAGGGGACACTGGAGGTTACAGGTCGGTCAGGAAGGTCACAAATGAGCAGTGTTCACAATAGCAAAACTGTGACTTTGATACAAGATCTGCTTAAATATATTGATAGTGAAACAGTAGCACAGTAAAGCCCTAAAAGATCAGGAAAAATAATGAAACAAGGCAAGGGCAGTTCTATTTAAATGGAAAGAAGAAAATATTTTTGACAGTGTTCATGTAAGGCAAATGAGGAGTGAAAAGAATCTATAAAACATTAGGAGTGAATTAATGCTTCATAGTGTGTTCATACATTCTCCTATCCAATCAGAACCAGAGGAAGTCTTCATTAAGATCAGCTCCTTTCATGTCCACATGTCTCCACCTTCACATGCCACACTGCTGCTTAGTAAAGGTTAAGTCCTTGCAGAGATACACTACCAGTCAAAAGTTTGGACCCACCTTCTAATTTAGTGGTTTTTACTTATTTGATTTATTTTCTACATTCTGGATTAATACTGAAGACATCAAAACTATGAAAGAACACGTGGAATTATGCACTCTTGACATTCTCTCAGTCAGCTTAGATCTGTAGCCTGTGAACACCTGTTTCTTTAGCAGTGTGGAGTAACATAAGTTAGTGTTCACAGTGTAAATGCTGAAGTGGGCATTCTGAACGTGTGGCTTCGCCCCTGCAGGTCAGCTTGGTGATGTAATGAAGGAAAGTGCAAAGATCGCTTCGACCTTTGCCAGAGCCTTCCTAATGACCCAGGACCCAGACAATCACTTCCTGGTCAACTCCCACCTTCACCTGCATGTCCCTGAGGTGATACAGTTCTGTAATTTAAACACATACTGATTACAACTGCTTGTTTTTGTATCTTTTACTCATTCTGTATTTGCTGCTGAACGGTAAACAAGGGAAAAGATGTTTTAAATCTGTGGTCCTTAAACCCTTTATGCATGGATTTAAAAATATCCTTTTGTGACAATATCAAAAAGATACTCAGCTGGCAGCAATTTTCATTTTATCTAGCTTATTTTAACTATCATGTCTTTGTAGGGGGCAACTCCGAAGGATGGGCCAAGCGCTGGCTGCACCATTGTCACAGCACTGTTGTCCCTGGCAACCAACCAGTCAGTGCGTCAGAATATAGCCATGACTGGTGAGGTGTCACTGACTGGCAAAATACTGCCAGTCGGAGGAATCAAAGAGAAAACTATTGCTGTATGTTCAAGATACTCACACACTCACACACACACACACACAGTCTCACAAGTTATTCCCAAACCCATAGACATTTCTTTTATAATGGATAAGTTGGACAAAAGGTCAGACTCTGGAGGCATCACATGATCTGCAGTTCCACCTGTGATGATGAACTAAAAGTGGAGTGCTCCTTTAACCTTAACAAGACTATGAAACCTATAAAGTCTGATCACTTCAAATTGCTTGTTGAATTTGTGGATTTTGTTTGTGAAGCTGTATTTTTACATGGCTGTGCCAGAGTCAGGAGGTCACTAAAGTGATGGAGAACATTCCCTGGGGAGCAGAGGACCATCTGTCTGTCTACCTGTATCCCTCTGTCTGTCTCTTTAGATGTCTATCTGTACCTACAGTAGATTTACTGACAGTCTGGCACTTAATGTGAAGTCATTAACATGACAGTCCAATCCATGACTATCCTTAGAGCCCACTACTGTCAGTGCAACAAAAACTGTTTCAGGAGGAGTCATTTAAATTGAATTTGGGATGAATCCACCCATTCACTCCAGAATGTCTACTGGATTCTTTGTGTTACAGGCACGTCGTGCTGGTGTGACCTGCATCATCCTCCCACATGAGAACAGGAAGGACTTCTCTGACCTGCCAGACTACATCACCCAGGGCCTGGAGGTCCACTTTGTGGATCACTACAGCCAGATCTACCCCATTGTCTTCCCACAGAAACAGTGTTAATCTGCCTGTAACTACAGTGCTGAAACCTACTTGAAATGGATGGCACCCCAGAAAACAGAGCCCCTTTGTTCCAACACAAAACTGATCGTCGTTCTGGTTGTACATAGTACAATATTGGTTTTTGACTGTATGGACTCTGACTCTGTCCTGCTATGGAGAATGGCACTAAATAATGTGCTCCAGAACCATCGAGAAGAACACCTGGCTCAGTGATCGTTGCATATATCCAAGTTACAGATACACAGGACCCTTGAATGTAGGAGGACTGTCAAGTGTGGACTGAAACAATGCAGCCAACTGTGCCAAAGATGGACATAGACAGTGAAGTGGTGATGATCGACACTGGCCTGTCATCGCAGGATATGATGCCAGTAACTAGCAGAAGGTGGGACGGTGACTTTGCTGCCAGACAGCTTTGTTTCCCACAGCTGCAGTTATACAGATCTGTGGATGGACTCTTTCATAGATTTCCAGTTTCCTTTATATTATTTTATATTATATCAGATGTGAGGATGATGATGTTGAAATAAATTAAACAAACAAACCCAACTCTGCTGGTGTCATCCATTCTAATCAAGCTGTGAATTTGCAGACTCATTTAAATAGACCAACCTAAAGTCTTATTTAACCATGACTCATAAATTTGAAACCACTGATCACAAGCTCCTGTTACAGAGACTGTAGCAGGTCATTGCAAATAAAGGAACTGCATTGGGCAGGTTTAAATCCTATTTATCAGATTCCAGTATATTAATGTCAACAATGATTCTTACACTCACTACTGTTAGTCGTGGAGTTCCACTGGGTTCTGTGCTAGTACAGATACTTTTAAGTTTGTGCATACCTAATATTAGTAAAAACTGCATAAAGCATTATTGTTTTTGATAATAATAATGCGTTGGTTTTATATAGCGCTTTTCTAGGCACTCAGACTCTTTACATTGCATTATTCATTCACTCCATACTCCATGGTGGTAAGCTACGTATGTAGCTACAGCTGCCCTGGAGTAGACTGATGGAGGTGAGGCTGCCAGTCTGCGCCATCAGCCCCTCCAACCACCACCAACCACTCACTCTCACACTGCATCCACCCAGGCTTCCTGGTGTTCCCTCACGGTCTCCCATCCAGGTACTGACCAGACCCAACCTCACTTAGCTTCCGAGATCGGACGGGATCGGGCATCCACAAATCGGTATGGCTATCAACACCTCAGAAACACACTATCTAACCAGATAGTTACTCTTAAAGGCATTGCCTTAGCCTCCAGTTCCACTGTGAGGAACCTTGGAGTTATTTCTGAACAGGATATCTCCTTCAACACATACATAAAGCAAGTCACTAGGGATGTCAGGATCCCTGCCTCTGTCCTAGTTATCTGGCAGTCCCTCCTCCTTTCTCTCCCTCTCTCTTTCTCTCTCTGTATAACTGTGCTGCTGCCTAATCAGACTCCTGTGCAGAGGTTGGCTCACCTTCCTCAATTTAACTCTCCACTCTATAGGACCCTGGCTCTGACCTCGCTCTGCCAGGTTGTCAACCTACACCAATGCTCTGACTGGTTCCCTGCATTGTCTTCTGCTGCTGCACTTCCAGAACCCTCAGACTCTGATCAAGTCATCTGGTTTTCCTTTTTCAGCCCCAATCTGTCAGCTAAGTTTGCCTTGTGTTTGTCAGTTTCATTTTCCTTTATGACCTCCGTCAGTCCTTGTAATTTCCTTTGCTTTATTCCTAGTAGCTCTCCCTGCCTGGTTAGACTTTTCTCCTGTCAGTCTCATGTTGGTTTTTTAGCTCCATGCGTCAACTCCTTGTATTTAGTCTTTATCTCCTGTCCTTTTTCCTCAGCTCAGCCAGTAATTGGTGTACTGTGACTTCCCCGTAGATTTTTAGCCCCACAGGTTTGCTCCATGTAATTAGTTTTTACCACTTGCCTTTAGAGTTTAGTGTTATTGATTTTCAATGTTCTGTTTCCATAGCTCTGCCTTTAGTTTGGTTTTCACACCTTCCTTAGCTCACTCCCCTGGTTGGTTTAGGTTTGCATGTCATTGATCTGTGTATATAGTAGTTGGCCTTGTTATCTCATATACTGTAAATAAACACCCTATTCACTGAGTCTCTGCTCTTCTCGTCCTCCTTGGTGTCTGTGCCTGGGTTCTCCCTCAGTGAAACTGTGACTAGGACGGCCTTTTAGCAGCACAATATTTTCAAAGTCAGGAACATCTGGTCTCAGAGTGATGCTGAAGAACTAGTCCATGCATTTATAACTTCGAGGCTGGACTGTTGTAATTCCCTATTATAGGATGTCCCAATAACACTCTTAAAAGTCTTCAGCTGATACGAAGCAGAATGGGAGGTAGAGCTTTTAGTTATCAGCTCCTCTGATGTGGAATCAGCTCCCAGTTTGGGTTCAGGAGGCAGACACCCTCTCTACTTTTAAGATTAGGCTTAAAACTTCTCTCTTTAATAAAGCTTATAGTTTGGACTAGCTAACATAACTGAGTTTCTTTCTCCCTTTTCCCATTGACAGGGGTCAGTATGGACACACTGGCCAGTCATACACTGCAAACTGTGATGCACTCTGATGGATTTAACATCAGGTCAGCATGGATGAGTCTGAATTTAATGACACTGCAGTAGAAACACAAGTACACAGAAGTAATTGCCTCTTATGTACTATGTGTAAATGTATTTATTTTGTTATTTTTCACTATAAAGCTTTTGTTTTCAGTTGGACACGGCTTATTGTAACAGTTTCAACAAATGATACAGTGTAAGTCTCTGCTATCTTATGTGTGCCTAATTCCAGGATTGGAGATGGGTGAGCAGTAGATGATCATTATCTATGTCATCATTGTCAGTAATATCATCATCAGTATCATCATCATCACCCCTCCTCATGTCATGCCTTCACTGTGGCACATTGTTCTCTTGTGTATTCACAGTGTTCTTACCTGTTCTTCTTCCTTGGCCGGCCTCCTGCCTCATACTCCTCCCTTGTTGCCTCTGCTGGATCCCTGCCAAGCCCTGCCCCTGTTCCATACTCAAACTAAGCTCTGGTCTCCGTTCTGCTCTGATTCAGGATCAACTCCTTTTCTGCCTGTCTCTCAGCTTTACAGCTGTGCCCTACCCCGAAATTATGAACTGCTGTGCCCTGTTGATCCAGTCTGTTGCTTTTCAGTGCTTGGCTTTACCACCTATCCTTGACAAACAATATTGTAAGAAAAATTAGCTTTTATAATTTTTTGAAAGAAAATATCAACAGCTGTAATATTCTTCTGTGGGAAAAGTAGAGGCGGTACTAATTCTAAAAAGCCTCAGAACTGCAGAAGTGCCTTGTTGTCTGTGTTTTGCATACTTGTCTAGCTGCAAGATATTTACAGGTCTTCTTCCATGTACATTCCACCATCCATTCATTCTTTCTCAGCTGTTGCTTGGTGGATTTGTTCATCATCCTGAGATGAAAGCTGCACTTCCAGTTCAGCTTTTGGACAGATGGCCTCACACTGTCTGCAAACACTCTTTGATATGATTCAGAATTCATAGTTCAATCAATGGCTGCAAACTGCTCACTACCTGGGGCACAGAAGTGACCCCAACCCACAACATTCCCACCACTACAGCTGGCATGACTTTCTTCTCCTGAAAAGCACCAAGCATGTCTACTGTGGTCAAACAGCTATATCTTCACATCCATCTGTCCAGGGCACATTATATACTAAAGGCCTGCTCTTTGTGTCTTCTGTGAGGTTCTTTTCAGACAGCAAAGGCTTTTCTTTTGTGACAGACCTCCCATGAAAATCAAAGTTGTGTGATCTTTTTTCTGATTGTAGGGCAGTTACTTGCTTGCAGATCCTGTCCGGTCCGGTCCGGTTTTGAAGACTCTTCCTGCAGCAAACACTGTGCTCTCTGGCTGAATTTGCTGTGGCAGCCCATCCTAGACAAACAGTTTGGAATATGGGAAATGGTCTGTACTTATGTAGCAGTAGTTTTTCTACCTTAGTGGTCCTCAAAGCGCTTTATAGTGTGTTTCTCATTCACCCATTCACACACCAATGGTGACAGAGCTGTCATGCAAGGCACCTGCCTGCCATTGGGAGCAGCTTGGGGTTCAGTGTCTTGCCCATGGACACTACATCCCCGGAGGGGCCGGGGATCGAACCGCCAACCTTGCGAGTGGACAACCTGCTCTACAACCTGAGCCACAGCCTCTGAACCTCTGATTCCAATTTGATGGATTTAAAGGTGTGACACTCAGAGGTCTGTCTGGACTTTTTACATGTGAGATGTGGATTTTTTTTGTAATTATAGAAATGTCTGCAAAATGTTCGTTTTATATGCACTGTTTGTTGACACTGAAAAAAACACATATTATGGTTAGGGTTAGGGTATGGTACGGTTAAGGAGTATTTTGGCAGCCAACAGCAATTTCCGTGCATAAAAGACGTGAATGTGATAGGATGGGTCTACCAAGGGTTTTACTGTGAATAACTGGGGGAAGTGTCGCTGCTGAGCACAGCGGATTGACGGTGCTCCTCCAGCGTGGGGTGATTGGATGAGAGGGCGCTCGGGGAGAAACAGTGCCTGACCAGCTGGATGTTGGGATTTCACAAAGACATCCGAGCCGCTCCACACAGCTGTACACGCAGTGCTGCGGAGTGACGGTCACCTGGCGGTCCGCTGCTCGCCGCTTGGTTCCCATCCTCTGTTTCCAGCTCATCCTGCCTCGGCCCGCGGTCCTCTGCGCACCGCCGACACATCCATCAGCTGCTGCGCCGCTCTCAGGAGCGTGGAGCTCCATTTTCAGCACCGAAGAAAACCTGGATTATCGTGTGAGTGAGAGGGAATAAGAAGGTGTCGTGCAGGGCAGACATCTCTGTCGGAGTGTTAACGTCCCTCGGCGAGGTAACAAGGAAACGTCGTTGGAATCATTTTGCTGATCCGTTTGTGCTCATCATTGTTCTGATATGCATTTTTCTACAGTGAGGAAATGTGGGGTTAAGCGCAGGTTGGTGTTCACGGTGAACCAGAGAGGATCACATTAGATGAGGGGTGTGTGTGTGTGTGTGTGTGTGTGTGTGTGTGTGTGTGATGTTGATAATGTTGCTGTGTGGTGAGGTGGCCTGCTGCAACCACGTCAGCTCTCAGGATTACATGGCTGTGCACAACATGACTTTATTTTTCCTTCTGTCCACCTCAGTCAATGGGAACGAGTCTGTGTTTACATATTCTACCTGGCAGTAGAGTGAGTGAGTTAATCCAGCAGCCTTTGCAATAATAACAGTCCCCTAGCAACTGTTTCTGAGGGAAGCAGCAACAGTGATGCTGTGCAGGTGTCTGTCTCCTGAAGAAACAAAGAAAAGGCCGTGATGATAGATCCTCTTATGCATCAATGCCTCACAACATGAGTTGTTTCTATGGTGACAGAGATTTTTAGAGGAAATGAATAGAAGAGCTTTAATTCATAGTGGTGTTTGCTGTGCAGCCTGGATTGTTACAATGAGTCAGGGACACCTCCAGAAATGTTTCACTGGGATAGCCAGATGGGACCATTTGGAATGGATCAGAAAACCTAAAACTGTAGATGAAATTCAGGCCTTCTATTCTGCTGTTTTAGTATAGATATTAGTTGAAAACTATGTGAAAATGACAGTTAGGAAATCACACACTGGTATGCTTTGGTTTCTTATTTTACAACTAATGTTACCAGTGATCTAATGTGCACAGACTAATAGAGGTACAATTAATAATTTGGTTATTAAGGCGACCACCATCGCCCTAAAAACAATATTAGGTCAGGAGAAGAGCTGCTGCAGAGTTCACACAAAGCAAAACATCCATACCTCACTCATAATTTCATAATGACAATTCTGTCCAGGTGTGATGAGGATTTACCAAACTACAGCACATGATGGTTCAAAAAAGTGCTCTCATTGTTACTAGGCATCACATTCTAAGATGCATGTATACACACAGAAATGTCACTGCTGCAAATATCCTGCTTTGGAACCAAAAAACCTCCCTAATAAAAACCCTTTATATGACAGCTAAGTATTTGTTTATGAATGGATCAGATATTTTGAGTAAAACACTATCCAGCTGTGATGGAGCTCAGGATTCACCTGTAACACACCTGTAGCTGATGACCTGTGACTCCATGTGTGAAAACTCACTTGTCTGAGGTGAAGAAAAGTACATAGTGTCATTCACTGTTAGATCCTGTCTCCATGTCAGGGGTTACCTATAGTTATAAGTAATGAATAAACCTCTCTCTCTCTTAGAGATATTCATTTCCACCCTGGAGCTACAGGTGTTGCATAAACTCAGAGGAAAGGCTCTTACAAACAGCTGGAAGCAACAAACTGAGCTTTAGTTCCTGTCTGTGTGTGCCTCCATCAACTAAAATCACAAACTGTGACTTTTGGATGTTTATGGACAGGATGCACAGCTGACTGGCTGCTGTCATATGCAGAGTTACAGTCATCTAATGCTTATTTCACTTTGCACTTAAACACCGTAGTTGTATTTATTGTACACTGGGCATCAGAGTTTTTTATTTTGAGCAGTAGTTGTTTGAGCACCAATGTACTTGTTTCACACCTGTCTGATTGCCAGTCTTTATGTGGTTCCAGACCAGACCTTCGTACCTTGCTGCAGTCAAACAGATAATTGTCATGTGACTGACACAGTGTCTCCTCAGGGGATCAGGCCGAGCTGTGCTTGCTACTGTACCTGAATGGAAATTTCACTGGAAGAACACAGCTCTGAACCACATTCGATGGCCCTCTGAGCAGACTTTATCACCCTCTGCAAGGCCTGCTTGTCTGCCACTGTGCAGATGCAGAACCACACTGTGATGCAGTAAGTCAGGTCCTCTCCACCACACACCTGTAGAGGGAGCTGAAGATGCTGGAGTTCAGCCCCGCCCCCCTTCGGCTTCCCCAGGAGATGCGTGCGTTAAAGCACCTTTTTGATGATGCTCAGGGTGTTGTCATGCCAAGTGAGGGTGTTAGAGAGGTGCATCCCAGGGTACGTAAAGCTGGTAACCATCTCCATAGCTGTGCCACCAATGCAGAGAGGTGGGGCAGTTGTGTGTTAGAAGTGGAGCTAAAATCCAAGAAGAGCAACCTCACATAGAAGTTCTTGTTCTTCAGATTTGTGAAGGACTGATGGATCACACAAACGATGGCATCAGCTGTGTAGTGGTTCCATCTGTAGGCATGCTGGTGAGGGTCAGCTGTTAAGTCAAAGACTTCTTCATGTGTGTGCAACTGGACAATAGTCACTGAAGCAAGACACTATGGAGGCCTTTGGCACAGGGACAAGGGTAGACGTTTTGAGGCACATTTGAATGGTAGCCTGGGACACTGAGGTCTTAAATATCTCAGTCATGACCACTGAGACCTGCCGGCACAGTTCTTCAGGACCCGACCTGGGACTATCAAATCCTGTTGCTTTGTGGGGGTTTACTTTCTGTAACGTCCCCCTCACAACTGCTGCTGTCACACTGAGAGGGTGGTCATTCGGCAAGGGTGTGAGCCTTCAGGTGGTGGTGTTAGAGGCCTTGAAACGGGCGAAGAAGGAGTTGAGAGCATCAGGTAGCAGTGGGTCCGTGGGGCATTGTGCATTTTCCTTGTTTGTAGTTAGTGATGCATTTAATGCCCCTCCACATGCTCTGAGAGTCATTAGAATTGAAATGGTCCTGTTTTTTTCTGACTAGTCTGATTGGGCCCTCTTTATGCCAGCCGTCAGGCACCATTGGGCTGCCCTGAGTGCGCCTGCATCCCTCGGCATGATTACAGCATCCAGTGCCCTCAGGAGACGGCGTACTCCAGCATTAAACCAAGGTTTCTGGTTGGGAGGGGCCATGATGGTTTTGGTCATTGTAACATCCTCTACACACTTCTTGATGTAACCCAGGACTGATGATGCGTATTCCTCTAGGTTCACGATGTCGTCCTCTGTTGCTGCCTCTCTAAACATTTACCAATCTGTGGTATCAAAACAGTCCTGAAGCATTGGGACGGCTTCAGTAGGCCACACAGTGATAACTTTCTGTGTAGCTTTCCTGCCCTTCAGCACAGGGCAGTATTCAGGAACTAGCATGATGGAGATGTGGTCCGGAGAGCCCATGTGGGAGCGG
This sequence comes from Dascyllus trimaculatus, assembly GCA_024666655.1. NCBI lineage: Eukaryota > Metazoa > Chordata > Actinopteri > Pomacentridae > Dascyllus > Dascyllus trimaculatus. Next base: position 758,256 of record CM045446.1, on the reverse strand, counting down.
GGGTTGGCTCTGTATGTCTCTCCTTTGTTTGTGTACACTCTGTCCAGTGTATTGTTACCTTGGGTGGCAATGGTGATGAGCTGGTGGGGTGGAACATAGGCAGTCTGTGTTGCAGATACATATGGTTGAAGTCACCTGCAACCACATACAGAGCCTCCAGGTGTCTATTTTGAAGCGAACTGATAGAGCCATGTCGCTCCTTTAGGGCAGCGTTAGCGTTAGAATGCAGGGGGAGGGACATAAACAGCAACCATGGGCATGGCTGTGAAGTCACGTGGCAGGTGGTGGTGGTGGCATTTAATGATGAGATATTCAGCTGCTTCAGAGCAGTGTTTGCCTTCCATGGAACAGTTCGTGTACCAACCTTTGGTCACATTCCACAGTCCGGCATGTTGCTGTTGAGCCAGATTTCCATTAGTGCAATAACACCACAGTTCTTCATCTCCTGCTGGCACCGTCTCAGTCTTAATAAGTCCATCTTGTTATCCATAGCATCAACATTGGACAGGAACAGTGTTGGGATGGATACACTAGATGGATGCACTAGATATTTTTTTCTGAACTGCAAGTCAGGAGACTGTTGATCATGACTGACCTGTGTGTTCACTGCTCTCAACTCCTCCTCAGTCCCGTCTCTTGACGTGATGGCTGCGTTACTGGTGCTCCTTCTCTCCACGCTGCTCCTGTCCCTGCACACTCCAGTTGAAGCATCTCCCTCCTGCCCCGTGGGCTGTCGCTGCTACAGCCTCACTGTGGAGTGTGGCTCCACTGGCCTGAGGGATGTCCCCAAACACATCCCTCCATCCACACAGGTACCTCACTGCTCTGAAAGAGTTCACCATACAGGATGTCACAGCTCTTTCCATACATTCACCATCTAGTGTCTGACACTCTTCTTTTCTCTATCCAGACCATCTTCCTCCAGGATAATGTGATCGGTCAGATTCGTCGACAGGACCTCACTCTGTTGAAGCACCTGCACTACTTGTACCTGCAGGTAACAAACACACATTTACCTACACAGAGATTCTTTAGTGTAAAGTTTGGAACTACTGAGCTACTGTCTACACCCCAGGTTTTACCAGGTATGCATTTGTATGTTTTGTGTGTTTCGTGTGGTTTAGCTTCATAAAAAAGGTTTTGATGCAAGAGACGAAATCTTCATCAGTGCTTCATGCAGCAGCTAAAAATGTCACACACATGTATTACTACAGCTATTGCTAGTGCATCGTAATATTTATTAATTATGAAAATATTCATGTATTATTAGGGATGCACAGTCATATATGCATCATCACTGATATCGACAGATAAAAGCTTTAAACTGAAATATTGGCATATCCCATGCATTCTGTACAACAGAACTGTCCGGCTCTGCTACAGGGGGAAAAGCACTCCTGTCTATATTTCTTTAAATGAATCACAGTCCCCGTGGGTGGGGCTGAGCAAAGGATGTGGCTTACTCAAAATGGTGACGGCGGGAATTGTTGTAGTGGAGCATTCGCAGCAGGGAGGCGAGTACTGTGATTAAAATGGATAATCCACCACAAAAAACTAGCAGAGCTGCCTTACTGCGCTGTCCAAATCCTCAGCAGGCTTTCGTTTCAGTGCAGTAGGCTTCAGCCTGGAGCTTGTTGTTGTTTTTCCCCGTGGTGAACAAAACTGTAACACGCAGATAGAAGAAGCAGGGGAGAATACCTACTGAGATTAGTGACCAATGGCAGGCTAGGGTTAGGGTTAGGGCTAATTTTCAAAATAAAGTGTCCCTGATGATCAAAACTGTTCATGAAGGCCTAACCAGCTGGAAGACTTTATAAAAGACTTCTTTTCTTACTCAAATAACTTCACAGAAATTCAATACAGGGGTTTGTTAAGGGGATGAAGTTGTAATATTACAGAAACATGTTATTATAACCCAAAATGCTTATCTGAATGCCAAAGTCTGAACAAGATCCCCCACTGAATATAAAATATGAAAACATGTCTTTGCTTAAGTTATAACAAGGTTAAATGCATACTGGCTTTACTTTAAGCCACTTAATTACCACTCAGTCCAGGCAGCCCTTCCATAGCCGTAGTTCTGCTGTAATTCAAGAAGGCCTTCTACATTTCATACAACATTGATGGTTTGTCCTTGGACCTATGGAAGCCTGGAAGGTTTACTGCTACTACTCCATTAATTTACCATTGCACTCCTATAACATTGTTGGAAACTCAGTGGATTAAAAACAGATATATATCAAGGACATATTGGTTTTTTCAAGCCTCTAGCCAATTTCTAAGCCAGGGGTGGACAGCCCTGGTCCTCGAGGGCCACTATCCTGCATGTTTTAGATGTTTCCCTCTTCCAACACACCTGATTCAAATGATCAGGATCATTATCAGGCTTCTGCAAAGCTTGATGATGAGATGATCATTACCTCTGCTCTAAGCAGACCGTAATGTGGAAAATATGTGGAAATGGATGAATGCATTTTTTAAATTACTTATAGAGACAGGAACTGCAGTTACTAAGCTAAGTTACTAACTACTACAAAGAGTTTTGTTGGTTTTCCTTTTCATGCCTCTCCTCCAGAATAACACCATCTCAGCAGTGGAGCCAGGCTCCTTCCAGAATCAGGGTCAGTTGTTGGAGCTGGCACTGAATGGAAACCACATCCACCTGGTGACAGCAGACATGTTTCAGGGACTTGAGCATCTCCGCATTCTGTACCTGGCAGGAAATGACATCACACGCCTGATGGATTACACCTTCCGTGGCTTACAGGTAAAAAAAAAAAAAAGAACTCATGACACCCGTAACATTTTACTTTTAAAGATTTAAATGGTGTACTTCCGGTTATTGTGGCACCCTGTAAGACGGGTGTCTCATGTAAGTGGGATGAAAGGGACTGTTTTCACACAAGTCAGTGTGATGGATGGGGATTGTTGCATCAAGTTTTGTTAGGCTCCCTAAAAGAGTAGAAGTTGTGTCAGATGGTGATCTATATAACTTTATTAGTTATGTCTCAAAGAGTAAAGCTTAGCTTCATATCTTGGAACTGCAGAGGGTTACACAAACTTCAAAATATTAAACAGGTTATGAATAAATGTAAAGATTTGGATTCTACAATCGTATTCCTACAAGAAACACACATTCTGGAAGAGGAAAGCATTAAGATTAGGAGGAGATGGCAGGGGAAGGCATTCACAGCTTCTTTTACATCACAGATGAGAGGGGTTATGATACTTCTTCATAAATCAGTCCCATTTCAAGTAACAAATGTGTCATGGATGGGATGGACAGATGCCCTGTTATCCAAGGTTGACTCTTGTCAGAAAATCTGAACTTAGTAAATGTGTACAGCCCTCATGTAGATGATCCAGGCTTTTGTTTTTTACAAATCTGTATTTTACTCTCTCAGCATATCCAGAGCAACATGTATAGATTTTATTTGCACACTGGATCCAATCCAAACAGGTCTACAGGCTGTGATCAGTCACATAACCGATGCAGAGCAACTACTCAATGTTTTACTAAAGAGCTAGGTCTGATGGACAAATGGGGGGAACTGAAACCAGGCGGCAAGGCTTTTTCATGCTACTCCAGAACACTAAGTACATACGTGGTGTGACTGGGGCTCAGGACACTGAACCACAAGTTGCTTCCAATGACAGGCAGGCACCTTGCATGGAAGCTCTGTTGTCACTGGTGTGAGAATGTGTGTGTGAATGGGTGAATGCAAAACACATTGTAAAGCGCTTTGAGTCGCACTAAGGTAGAAAGGCACTATGTAAGGGCACACTATTTATCATTTACTTTACGTATCAATCATTTACGTATCAATTACTTCTTAATATCTGTTTGATTATACTTCAAAATACAAACTGTTTCGGGGCGCCCTGATAGCCTAATGGTTATGTCGCGTGACCCAAGTGCAGAGGCGTAGCGGCAGTCCCGGGTTTGACTCCGACCTCGGGCATTTACCACATGTCCTTCCTCACTCTCTCCCGTTTCCGATTCTATCCACTGTCCTATCTAATTAAGGCACAAAAGGCCAAAAATAAATCTTTAAAAAAAAAAAAAATACAAACTGTTTCTATGATAGGGTTGTAACTTCAGACCATGTACCATGTTGTGTAGTGTATGAGGACACTAAGTGGTGAAAGACACACCTAGGTGATACTTTCAGCACAAGTGGCTACAGGAGCAGGACTTTATAGACTATTTGGGAAAACACATACACGAGTTCTTTGAACCAGATTTATTTTCTGAAGATTAAAAAACTATTTGTTGGATTTATTTGGAACAATAGAAAAGCAAGGCTACGTTTGTCTCTGTTACATCTGCCATTTGATTGTGGAGGGTTAAAATGTCCAAGTTTGTATTGTTGTATTACTGAGCTGCACCGCTGAGGTCCATCATGTTTCACTTCTCAGAAAAGGACAGAAATGGAAACTCATTCTAAGAATTTCTTTTCATATGCACCTGTACTCTGACACAGAGAGAAATTTGCAAAGACAGACCAGCAACCCAATAGTTAGACATATGATTAAAATGAAAACGTGATAATAAATGACAGTTTTAAAAAAGACATCATAAGTGAATATTATAATATGCTTACATCTGACTCATCTGAGAGCTCACAATATAAGGCATGTGCTTGGAAGGAAGATCTGGAGACTGAAATTTCACACAGCTCAGACTAATTCAATATAACTGGCTAATGTGAACACATGTAACTCCTGCAAAGCTAAATCAGTTCAATAAATGCCCTAAATGCACAGAGGTTAAAGGAACTTCTAATTGGCCTTCATCAAAAAACATAACTACAATAAAAACAAACAAGTATTGAAGGACCTCAGCATGCTAATGCTAAAAGGTTATAGCTCCTTTTTGGAAAAAGGCTCACAGACCAACCATTACAGACTGGATAAGAAAATGATGTCGAGCCTTTCACTTGAAAGAGTGACGTCTATGTGGAGGATATAGGACAAAAGAGAAAAGTACAAGGAAGTTTGGGGAACCTTCATTAAATTTGTGTTTTTCAATATATGTATTTGAGAAAAAATAGTCATTATTGAATAAAAACAATGTAAAGGATAGTTCTGGGTGGTTTGAACCTGGCATACTTCCCATTAACATGTTTAATCTAGTTCTGTGTGTTATGCTAACTTTCACTCATCCATTATAAAGACTTGGAAGACTTGTGCTAACCAGTGTATAGTGTGTATGAAACTACTACAGCTTTCTAGGTCAACTTTTTTCTCAAACACTTGTCTTTGAGTCTGACTGAAAGTAAAGTAAAAACAGCTGCTCCCTCTGGCTGTTCTGGTTTAATGCAGAGATGCAAAGTTAAATCCAGGACAATGTGTACACTGTTGGACGCTGAGGCTGTGCTGAGCTCTTTCTTTAGTGTGTGGTTGTCCCACAGAGGTAGCTGCTAACTACTGCCTGCAGGTTTCTTAGCACAAAATGACAAGTTAACGACCCACAGAGCCATAACAACCACATTTACAGCATATATGCCAGGTTTAAAAAACATACCGCACATTAAATGTACCCATCTCTCCATGTCTCAGCGTCTGCAGGAGCTCCATTTGCAGCAGAACAGCATAGAAATGTTAGCGGACCAGGCTCTGGTTGGTCTGACATCTCTGGCTCTGCTGGACCTGAGCAGAAATAATCTCCACACCATCGGCCCTGCGTCACTGCGACCTCTGGTCAGCCTGCAGGTGTTGCGCATCACAGGTGAGACTGTTATTGACTACAACAGTCATGTTGGTCTTTTGAATATTTAAAAGTGCAACTGCTGTTTTTTACATGATGACTGACATTATCTTATAAGGCTCATAAAGAAGCCTGTTGCTATGGGAACTGCCATGTCTCACTAACTTAAGGGCTGTCATACAGACTAAGCCAGACAAGCAGATGCTTTTCAACTGAGCACATCTAAGAACCAAAACAAGTTGCTTTTCAGCATGAAATTATTCTTGAGTTTTAAGAACAGTAGACCTGACTGGAACCGGAAGCGTTTCACCAGCAAGGCATTCCAACAAAACCTTTCCATCTGTGCTCTGCTGTAGACAACCCATGGCGCTGTGATTGTGCTCTTCACTGGCTGAGGAGCTGGATTGATGAGGAAGGTCAGCGGCTGCTCAGCTCTGCAGAGCGTCGCCTGGTCTGCACTGAGCCCCCACGCCTCTCCCACCTCAGCTTGGTGGAGGTTCCTCTCAACAGCCTGGTGTGTATCCCTCCACTGGTGCAGCTGGAGCCGAGGAGGCTAGCTGTGCGCCTGGGAGAGAGTCTCAGGGTGTCCTGCCATGCCTCTGGGTACCCTCGGCCACAGGTAGGGAGAAAAAGTTTCCACAGCACAGACAGTTTGTATGTCACCACTACAGTTTAGGATGTGATGGGTCAACATAAGGTCAAAGTAGACCTGAATCATGTAGTTTTATGATTTTGGAAATGGTTGAACCATGGTAGCTGTGACCAGAGAAGGTACAGATGGTTGAATGAGAAGTGAAAGTAAAATAACATGAGGTTGGTGGTGGAGAGCACAAACCAAACCTTCCATAGTTATTGTAATTGGTTTGAGATGTGGTGACTGTGAAGACCATGTCATAGGTGGTGATAGCATGATTGGAAATATGTATTTTAAAAAATATATTTTCAAATATTTGTGAAACCTCTCCATCCATAGGTTGAATGCATTTAGTTTTTTTAACACAAGGAGGTGGTAGTTTCTGACTTATGTCACTTGTAGTGATATTCATGAATGGATTTGTGCTCATCAGACAGACATAAACTATAACAATATCATTTTGAACTAAACCTAAAAATTATGCAGTGATGATGAATAATTCAGAATCTGTTTGAAATAACAGACAGAGCTGAAAGTGGGTTTGGTCTGTTTAGTGGTCTTTTTTGAACTCTTCTCTTGACCTGACACAGCTACTATCTACTCAAACCAAAACAAACGGATTGAAACACATACTGGGAGTATGTTTGCTCCAACCTTTCATTAGACAGTCAGGTGATTTGGGTTTTTAGTTGTGCTTTCTTCAGCTGAGAACTTTCAGTCTTTTTGAACTTTCGCAGGTCTTTTTTTGTCAGAAAGCTGCAGTTCCCCTCATCCAGATGCCCTTTTCAGTTAATTAAAAACTCCACTAGTCATTGTCAACAAAAGCCAGTAAAAGCAATACATATCACACCCATCCTTTTCTTCCCTAACTGGCACCAATTACTTTTAACAACTGATTTTAGGATTCTGAACATTACTTTTAAAAAGTGTGCAGAGTCAGGGCACCCCGGGAGTCAGCTGGTTGAGTAGGGGCTACTAGTCCCCACCATAGTGGCCTTGGATTGATTCCAACATGGGAACATCTGCTGCTTGTCCTCCCCCTTTATACATTTTTACATTTTAAATGCCTGCAGCTCTATCACAATGTAGCCTGTGATTCTTGGGCAGGGCTCTACTGACTGCCCCTTATACACTGTATATTAACTAGGGGGACCTTTCTACTCAAGTGTCTCAAGTGGTTTCTCTGACTTCCCTTCAGTCATGGAGCTTGTTTAGTTTTTTGCTTGTTTTTTGGACTTAAAACATTTTGAATACAAGTAGACACATCTCCATGCAATCCAGGAGCAATGTGCCTATTCTTCTCTATGTTCACCTGTATTCCTTGAGTTTTATGAGCTTGTGCTGTGGCTAAATGCTGCTTTGCATCAAACGCTTTTCTATATACTGCATACAGTTAATCAGTTTGGTTGTGTTGATGTAATTTCAATTCCAGGTAACTTTTAATAGCTTTGGATCAATGCTTTAGTTTTCATCATTTAAAGTGTAAAAATGAATGCTGGTATCATTTCTGAAGTGAAAGCATGATGGAATGTTCGGCTAAGGTAGACAGCAGTCTGTTTATTTATGCCAATTCACTGTGTGTGATGTGATGATGAAAAACTCAGCATAAAACCCTGAATCTCTTTGCAGGTGACCTGGAGGAAAGCATCCCAGGGTAAAGTAGTGCTTTCTCCCAGAGGCCTGGTTCAGGAATTGGGTGCTGGAGGCGGTGGAGTGGGAGGAGCAGAGGAGCCTTCAGAGGAAGGCAGAGTCAGTCTACAGAAGACTGATGGCGAGCGATTTGACCCCGACACTGGCAGTGGCATGCTGTTTCTCAGTAATGTGACTGTGGCTCATGCTGGCTTCTATGAGTGTGAAGCCTGGAATGCAGGAGGTGTGGCCAGGGTGACCTTTCAGCTGGCCATTAACTCATCCACATCTTCCTCCTCTTCTTCCTCCTCTATCTGGGCTTCGTGGTCCCAGGTTTCCTCACCGTATTCCCCTGCGTGGCCCCGACTGAGGAGCCACGGTCCTGCTTTGGGCTCCGATGTTAGCCGGGAGCCCCTGTATGCTCTGGGCAGCATGGCCTTCAGTGCTTTGGGAGCTGCCACTCAGACGGCCATTGCTGTGGGAATCTCTTTGCTGGCCTTGACCGCTCTGCTGCTAGTCGCCATGATCTACAGCCGACATCACCAACGCGACAAAGAGGCTGATGGTGCTGAAAAGGTGCATATCTGTTTGAAACTTCAAAAGTAGATTTAGGAACAAAAATGTCCAACATATATGGACAGGATCTGACTTAAGTATTAATAGACTTAACTTGTTGTTTCACAAAATAATGCATTTAGTTTAAACGAACTTTTCATATAGCTTCATGATTTGCAATGTTGTTATGGCAAGGAACTTTCATATGGTGTAAAAATTTGAAAAAAAGTTGACACTGTCACCTACAGCAATCACATTACATGACTGATGAACATATAGCACACTAGCGTAAATATACATATATACATACATATATATATATGTGTGTGTGTGTGTGTTTTTTTACATATAGTGGCTCTGGGTTGCTTATTATTTTTGTGTGTCTGTGTGTAATCACGGTATGTGGGTTTGGGGCTGTCAGTCATAGTTACTGGACTATGACCACATCGGTCAGTGCCCTGTTGGCATGCTGGACTGCAGATGTGTAAAACACATACCCACGTACCACTGCTACCTCAGTTGCAGACAGTTGTAGGACAGCTACCTATGTACACCACCAATTTTGTTATGAAGTATTGAAAATTGCCTCAGGAAGTCTGCAGATATGCAGATTCATGGAAAGAGCACATAGTATCCTCCAAAAGTTGGGCCTAATCCCAATCTCTCCACCTATGAGCTCCTGGGCTTTGAGGCACATTTCCACTAAGTGTGGAATGCAAGACCATAATCCACATAGCAATCTGCCAAGTGGCGACATCATCAGTATCACTTCAGTTCAAAGGAGACTGCATGCCATCAGTCTGACTTTACCGAAATTTGACTATACAATAAGAAAAACTACTTTTTTTATTCAACGCTTTGAAAAAGCTGTGACTAAAGTATTGCATGCTCATTCCTTGCAATAAACCAGTTTCTATGTTGCTATGACTCACCAAATAAGAGAACACACACAATAGTACATATGCTTTTATCTTCACTTCCCATTCACCTCTCAACACACCTATATCTGTGCGTGTTGATGCCTAGTTAATGTCTGTACATGTTCAGTTTTAAATGTCCATCCATCTTAATCTTAATGGTAAACAGTAAGTACAAAAAAATGGACAAGAGTACTAAAAATATTTTGAATTAATGCATCTGTGAACTGCATTTCTCCACTATATTGCAGTAGTCTAGGGTGTTTAGACTGTAGCACACTATCCCTGAAAAACAGTCTTCCAGAGCTTATTGAAAACGTCACACTGCTGCATATTACACAACTGATTCAGTTATGTCCAACTAAATTAACTAGAAAATAAAGCATTTAAAAAAAATAATTTCACTAACTGTATTTAAATTTCAATTACCTGGTACAGCAACACAAAGTGAAGGTCAGGGTGGCCCTTCAAAGGGCTACCAGACAGACCACGCTGGGCTGTACCCCACAGTGCCACAAGAACAGTAACTAGCAGTACAGGAAAGTGGGGTATACTGCTGCCTTACAGAATATACAATAGTCATCAGACAGTGTTTAAATCAGTACAACAGAAATAATAAATGTATGGGACCTAAACAAACAAACAAATAGAGAAGTGTTTTTAAGTGTTCATACTGATTGCGTTGAAAGATGTGCACAACAGAACCATTATAAGGTATTAAACTCTCTGACTTTCCATTGTATATTCCTGTATCCTGTATCATCAGTGATGATGGTGAATTTCATTCTGCAGGAGGAGAGCATCCTGTATGTGAATGACTACTCTGACGGCCCCACCACCTTCGCCCAGCTGGAGGAGTACCGTGACGAGCGTGGCCATGAAATGTACGTCCTCAACAGGGCCAAGCCTGTACTTCCTCCAGCTCCCCCGACAGCTGTCTCCACCACTAACCTGGGTTGCCCTGCAACGTCTGATACCTCGAGCCACACCCTCTCCTCAGGGTTGGGCCAGACAATGAGTCCCACTCTGGCCCCCAACAAACAGCAGCAGCAGCAGCAACAGCAGGACGGTGACACACGGACCATGAGGAGAATTGCAGGGGAAGGAGGGGAGGCGGAGCCTGTGATCACATCAGAGGCTGAAGGGATGTTTCTTAACCACACAGGCCTGTTCATGGACTCTCAGATCGCCTATGAGATCCACTGCTGAAGGAGGGAGAGAATCTACTATAACATGGAGGGTTTTATGTGTGTGAGGCACAAAGGTTTACAGAACAGCCTGTCTCCTCTGAATCAGGGGGCCACTGCTGAAATCTACCAATAAGTAATAGAAGAACTGATCCCTTTGGAAGGACTGGCTCTCTGCAAGACTCATCCACAGTGAGGGATCTGAGTGGGGAAGGTTTACATACAGAGCTCAACATCTGCTTTACAGCAAAACACTGAGACTTTTAATGGGCATGCCATGACCGTGCATGCCAAGAAATGACTGGAGACTGGGCTAGTGGGTAGATGGTCATACACTCAAAGACAAAGTCAGCTGGACTCAGACATGTTGTGAGCTGCACACAACTGAACTGTCCTACACAGCTATGATATTAGAATTACTTTCATACCAGAAACCTTTCACCATCGTTACCGTGCAAAAGTTAACATTTGTCCTCTCAAGAACTGAACTCCTTCAGGGTGACTATAGTAAAAGGAGGAAATCGAGCAATCTTCCATTTCCTGAGCATGTGGGAAACCTTGTGTGTTATTTAACTGTTGTTATTATCTGGACATGTATTAATTTAATCTCAGGCTCAGGAGCACCTGAAGGAAATACAGTGAGGGCAGGACAGCAACAGTTGAGTTTTGTACTTATTTATTTTAAAGTGCAGGAACATGTTAATCATCACAGAGAAAGGTTCTTAAAGAAAAATTCTGGTTTTAAATGTGAGTCTTATTCTCTTATGATTTGTCGTACAGTTCTGTTTAATGTCCTGTCCAGTTCCAGACACCAACAGTGATGCTCTGGGGTCTGTAGCACAAAGTGAGTTCAGCTTACCCTGGTTCTCAGAGCCTCCTGTCTTCACTGAGCCTAACATGGGTGGTTCTGGATGACTGGGATCATGAGTCCCAGTTCCTCCTGGGTTTCTTAGTCCAGCTAAATTCGGATAGTTCTGACAAAAGAGGCAGACTTCTTAGTTAATCATGGTCAACTACATGATCTGTATTCTTGTGTTTCAGGATGATCAAGCTTTTATGAATGAGAAATTCATTTCAGCAGTTAGACTGACTCTGAATCCAAAGCAGAGAGAAAATTGTGAATAAAGGCTTGCATTTGCACTTTTAAGTTAGCATGTATGTGAAATGTTCTTTCAACAAAAAGACTGCAATACAATCACTTTATTGAGTCTAAAAACATTTCATATTTATGGTCAGAGTTTTGCCTTTATGTTTATTTCGTTCAATTCAATTCTGTATTATTTAGATAGTGCCAGTTCACAACAGAAGTCATCTCAGGGCACTTTCACAGGGTGGTAAAACCTTACAATATTACAGCATAGAGAGAAACCCTACATATTTAAATGATTTTCCTCAAGCACCTCTTTGGCAACAGTGGGAAGGAAAAAACTCTTTTCTTTTTACAAGACAGACCAGGCTCAGGGACGGCAGACATCTGCCTTGACTGGTTGGGATGTGGGTAAAGGGGAGAGAGATAGGGAGGAACAGAGAGGACCAGAAAAATCAAGACAACAGTAAACCCTGGGCAGGCTAGTGTGACCAGTGACTGCAGATCAGAAACGTGCAGTCTCAGATAGCTGTAGCAGGGACAAAACATAAACTATGGAAGACAGAAGACACAAAGTTAGAGAAATACATTTCTGATAGAGAGCACAGTTCATGGCTCCATCAACTATGACAGTTGTCCAGGTCCTGTGGAAGCAAAGCAGCCCCAAACCATCACACTACCACCACCATGTTTCACTCATCAGTCCACAGGATGTTATTCCAAAAGTCTCGGGGCTCATCCAGATATTTTTTTGTAAATTCTGGACGAACCTATATGTTTTTTTCAGTCAGTAGTGGTTTGATCCTTGCAACTCTCCTATGGATGCTATTTTCACCCAGTGTCTTCCTTATTGTGGAATCATGTAGACGGACCTTAACTAAGGCCAGTGAGGTCTGCAGATCTTTTGATGTTCATCTGGGTTCTTTTGTGACTTCTGGATTAGATATCAAAGTGCTCTTGGAGAAATGTTGGTAGGCCGGCTACTCCTGGGAAGGTCCACCACTGTTCCATGTTCCTCCATTTGTGGATAATGTCTCTCACTGTGGTTCTCTGGAGTCCCAGAGCCTCAGCAATGACTTGGTAACCTTTTCCAGACTGATGAATGTCAATGACTTTGTTTGCATCTTTTCTTGAATCTCTTTAGAACGTGGCATCATGTGCTGCTTTTTCAGACCCTTCAGCTACTTCACAAAACCAGACAGGTTCTATTTAGTGATGTTTAGATCCAACAAGCCTAGCAGTGATCATATGTGGGTGTGGATGGTGAAACTGAACCCAACTGCCAAATGAATTTGGTCATTTTGGTAGATTGGTAGCTAAGGGGACAATGACTTTTTCACATAGGACAAGATGGACTGGACAGCATTTTTCCTTCAAAAAATAAAAGCATCATCTAAAAACTGCATTTTGTATTTTCTTGGGTTATCGTTGTCCTACATTAAAATTAGTTTGATAATATGAAACATTTAAGTGTGACAAATATGTTAAAATAGAATACTTGTGTGTGTGTGTGTGTGTGTGTGTGTGTGTGTGTGTGTGTGTGGGGGTGTTCTTTTGCACAGCATTGTAGAATGTACCGGTGATTAATTTTTTAAATAAAAATGTTACATAAGGAGGTGATCAAGGTCAAAACATCAAACACCTCTATAGACACAATCTTGAAAATTTGTTTTTGCATTATTTTTCATCATGGTCTCTTAACTTCAATGCACTTGGTCTACCAGTGTACAGGCTTGACTGCCCCTTTGCAGTAAAAGGTCACATCTTGAGCCTCCAGAGTCTCTTCAACAGCACTGATGACTTCATCCTCACTCTGAAAATGGTCACCATGCTAGTGGGATTTTAGTCTGGGAAACAGAAGGAGCAACAGTTCAAAGCCAGATTTGGTGGCAGCTTTTCTCTCCTGACAAAGAAATAATGACACACATTGAGTTTTTGTGGACAGTGATATAAGGGATCATATTTTACAGTTATACCCCAAAATGGAAGTTATGCTCCTTGTTTCCAGGCAAGGCCGAGAATTTTTTGAATACCCTCATATGTCTTACGTCTGAATGGATGACTGGACCTCATTAAGAATGCTGCTGTTGGTATTGGTGTTAGCTCTTTATCTGGATCTGGTGAGGTTCAAATCCCAGTGTAACCTGAGTAATAACATAACTCATCTATAAAACTTGTAGGCATGTCTGTAGTTACTGTATTTCATGTATTTATTTTGAATGATACGCATACTGGTAGCAGCAAAGTCTGGCAGCTCTCTGTCTTTGCTATATATTTTTATATTGTTTTGCTAACTGCTGGCTGTTTGTGTCCACAGCTAATGATACACTATATTACCAAAAGTATTTGCTCACCTGCCTTGACTCACATATGAACTTAAGTGCCATCCCATTCCTAACCCATAGGGTTCAATATGATGTCGGTCCACCTTTTGCAGCTATTACAGCTTCAACTCTTTTGGGAAGGCTGTCCACAAGGTTGAGGAGTGTGTTCATGGGAATATTTGACCATTCTTCCAGAAGAGCATTTGTGAGGTCACACACTGATGTTGGTCAAGAAGGCCTGGCTCTCAGTCTCCACTCTAATTCATCCCAAAGGTGTTCTGTCGGGTTCAGGTCAGGACTCTGTGCAGGCCAGTCAAGTTCATCCACACCAGACTCTGTCATCCATGTCTGTATGGACCTTGCTTTGTGCACTGGTGCACAGTCATGTTGGAAGAGGAAGGGGCCTGCTCCAAACTGTTCCCACAAGGTCGGGAGCATAGAATTGTCCAAAATGTTTTGGTATCCTGGAGCATTCAAAGTTCCTTTCACTGGAACTAAGGGGCCAAGCCCGACTCCTGAAAAACAACCCCACACCATAATTCCTCCTCCACCAAATTTCACACTTGGCACAATGCAGTCCCAAATGTACCGTTCTCCTGGCAACCTCCAAACCCAGACTGGTCCATCAGATTGCCAGATGGAAAAGCGTGATTCATCACTCCAGAGAACACGTCTCCACTGCTCTATAGTCCAGTGGCGGCGTGCTTTACACCACTGCATCCGGCGCTTGGCATTGCACTTGGTGATGTATGGCTATAGATGCAGCTGCTCCGCCATGGAAACCCATTAATGAAGCTCTCTGCGTACTGTACTTGGGCTAATCTGAAGGCCACATGAAGTTTGGAGCTCTGCAGCAATTGACTGTGCAGGAAGTTGGCGACCTCTTTGCACTATGTGCCTCAGCATCCGCTGACCCCTCTCCATCAGTTTACGTGGCCTACCACTTGGTGGCCGAGTTGCTGTTGTTCCCAAACTCTTCCATTTTCTTATAATAAAGCTGACAGTTGACTGTGGAATATTTAGGAAATTTCACGACTGGATTTGTTGCACAGGTGGCATCCTATGACAGTTCCACGCTGGAATTCACTGAGCTCCTGAGAGCGACCCATTCTTTTACAAATGTTTGTCAAAACAGTCTGCATGCCTAGGTGTTTGATTTTATACACCTGTGGCCAGGCCAGGTGATTAGGACACCTGATTCTGATCATTTGGATGGGTGAGCAAATAATTTTGGTAATATAGTGTATGTCTGTGTGGAGAAGAGTTTGTTCAAGACAGGAGTTTCTTGCATTACAATGGAGCAGATCTGGATTCTCACCCTATTCCAGCTGAGATAAAGAAGCTTTTCCAGGGATGCCGTTCTGGATGCCATAGTTAAGGCAAGGAGATGGAGATATAAGCCCTTTCTTCCTTCAGTCATCACGGGGAATGTCAACTCTCTACCCTGCTGGAAATATACTGTGAGTGCAGCCTCATGTGCTTTACTGAGAATTATGTTCTTTGATTTTTCAAGCGCATTTAACACCATTCAGCCCATCACACTCAGAGACAAGCTCAAAGAGATGGGAGTGGAACCTCACAGAAAGGCCACAGTTTGCCAGGTTGGGGAGCTGTGTCTCTGGGACAGTAATGAGCAGCATGGGGGCTCCACAAGGGACTGTTCTGGCTCCATTCCTGTTCACAATGTACACAGCAGAATTCAAATACAATTCTGAGTCTTGCCACATCCAGAAATACTCGGATGATACAGCTATTGTGGCGTGTATCCGGAATGGACAGGAATCTGAATATAGGGTCCCTCTAACAACAGCCTTCAGTGACTGGAGTCACAGAAACTGCCTCCTACTGAACACCTTGAAGACAAAGGAAATGATAGTGGATTTCTGAAGATCCAGGCTCTGTCATCAGACAGTTAACATTCGTGGGGTGAACATCGAGGTTGTGCAAACCTACAAATATCTAGTTGTACATCTGGACAACAAATTGTACTGGTCCCTGAACACAGATACACTCTACAGCAAGGTGAGCTGCCTCTATTTCTTAACGAGGCTCAGATCCTTAGACATCTGCAGAAAGATGCTGCAGATGTTTTATCAGTCTGTGGTGGCAAAGGTGTTCTTCTATGCTGCAGTCTGCTGGAGAAGCAGTATAAGATACAAGGATGTGAGGCGTCTGGACAAACTGGTGAAAAGAGCTGGCACTGTAATTGGAACAAGGTTGGACTCACTGGGGGCTGTGTGTGGATGCACACAGAAGAAGGTAGAAGCTATACTCAACTAGAATGCACTCATTGCAAGCTTGTAGATTATAAGGAGATTTTACACTAATTAGCCATGCAACCTTGACCTTTGACCTTCTGAGCAAAAATTAATGGGTGACCAGGGTAGGTCACTTTGTGTGAGGGAATTCATAAGTCACACCACTTGGTAAGTGGTCTTCTCAGCCCTCTAGACGTGATGAGCGTCTGTTCCACATCCAGGCCAGCAGATGGCGGTCACACACCTTTGAGCTGGTTTGAACCAATGAATCCAAAGAAGAAGGAGGCGGAGGTTGTCCTGCTACTGCTGTTGTGTTCATGGTAGCAAAATAGTCTAGTTTGATTACGATGGCAAACAGAACTGTTAAAGATGCTAACAGTATACATGGGACTAACCCGCAGTATCTGGTGGAGAAAATCATCCGAACTCGAATCTACGAGTCTAAATACTGGAAGGAGGAGTGCTTCGGTCTCACCGGTCAGTGGCGTGTTCATCAGCGAGCTAACGTTAGCTTCCTGTCGGCTAATTTCAAATAAGCGACAAATCGGCGCGTGTTGATCAGAAATTTGTGTGAGAAGTGTAACATTTCTAAAACTAAGTAAGCCATACCTGGTACTCTTAGCAAGTCATTAAGCCGTTTGCCTATTTTCAACTAGCTGAAGCAGTATTTGTTTACTGTATGTCAGTTAAAAAGTTAAGGTAAAGCAAATTAAGTTACCACTGACCAACAGTGAACACTCCAAATACAGGCAGTTTAAAAAGTCTGTTCAGTCCATTAGATAAGTTTTGTGACAGTCTCACAGATTTGCAGCTGAAGTCTTGCAGCACATTTCCCCAAACATTTAAATGTGAGGCTATGTTTGAATTATTAATGGTAAAATCCTGACATTTTCACTGATATTTCTCATCATGGCATTGATTTTCCTGATTTTGAAGATTTGGGGAAAACGTTTAACTTTTATTTTTATCACAGATTTTTTTAAAAAAACAATTGTGATGGCAATCAATTTTTTTAAGTCAAACTTCAGTATTCACTGTGTAACAGATTTAAAACATGTGAATGAGAATTGTCACAAGATCACCACGCCGTCCAAAGGTTACACAAGGAAAATGGCACACATTTGTAAAACCTTTGACTGGACAGCTTAAAGCCTGGGACAGACAATGTACAAAGTGTAGGCTTTAAACAGTGAGACAGGACTTATATCAGTGGAAACACAATGTGCTTGCCTGAACCTCATAACATACACTGAGCAGTGGGTAAGTGGAAACAACCAGCACAAGTTTCCCTCTGCTCAAATTTAGTCAAATTTAATTGCAGTATCATTTTCATTGTCTGTTAACCACTCCTCGTATACCCTAAATTGCATCCTTTGTGATTTGCTAACAGCCTTGCCTTAAATTGTGATTTTAATATGAAATCAATTGAGTGACCAGCCCTGGTTTGGACTGTTACTTAGTCATTTTCTGTTAGACAGTAGTGAACATTCAACTTTGTACCAGCAGTTTGTTTTGTGCTTTTTCTGCCATGTAAGTGTCTGCATGTTGTGTCGTTCCACAGCTGAGCTGGTTGTCGACAAAGCCATGGAGTTGAAGTATGTTGGAGGAGTATATGGTGGAAACATCAAGCCCACTCCCTTCCTCTGTCTCACGCTGAAGATGCTGCAGATTCAACCTGAAAAAGACATCATCGTTGAGTTCATTAAAAATGAGGATTTCAAGTAAGTTGCCATGTGCAGGGGGAAGCAAACTGAACACTGATGCTGTGTTCACTTTCTTCTTTTTCCTTTTTTAAATAAAGTAATAGATCAAGCTAAAGTAATAGAGTAATAAAATAGAAAAACAATAAAAACTAATGCATGGAAAGAGTAACAGACAGAAGTAAAGACAGAAATCTCAATATATTATTGAATTATGTAATAATTTAATTGACTCAGCACAATCTAACAAGACATGCACCTGGTCTGTCTCTGTTTTATTAGGTATGTTCGGTTACTTGGAGCGATGTACATGAGGTTAACTGGCACTGCAGTGGATTGCTACAAATACCTGGAGCCTCTGTACAACGACTACAGAAAGATCAAGAGTCAGAACAGAAATGGAGGTGAGTTCTTTGGGTGATTAGCTTCGGCTTATGTTTAACAACACCAAGCCACAAAGGGTTGAGAAAAGAGCAACTCCTGCAGCTCACAGAGATGAGGGTGGCACCAAAAGCGAAATAGGAAGAGGCTGCTGTAGGCACAGGTTCACCAGAACAGCACAAGATGAAAAAACGTAGCCTGATCTAATGAATCTTCCATTTCTACTGAGGCTGCAGATAGTAGGTCCGAATCAACACCATGACCATGCACACAGTCCAGGCTGCTCCCATCTTGTAATGGCTGCTTCCAGCTGGACAGCACACCATGTCACAAATCCAGTCGAACACCTTTAGGATGTGATAGACAGTGGGGTTGGTAATGTGAATGTGCAACTGGCAAATAACACAAGGGATGTGATTAATCATGTTTTCAACATGGAGCAGAATCTTAGAGGAAGGTTCCTAAGGTTCATTAAGAACTGAAGTTGTTTGGAGCAAAGGGATACGTGACCGAATGTTAGTATGTCTCTCTTAATAAAGTGGTCAGTGTGCTCTCAGCACAGGAGAGCTGCTGGTCTAGCTCCTTTAATGATGGAAACAATCCAGCAGCTCTAGAGTGTTTTTGACTCCAAGGGTCTCCATGTAACATTTCAATGGAAAACGAACAAACAAAAACAAAACGGAAGAAGTAGTTTCACAAATACTTTAGTGGTCACTGGGATTTTTTTAACCAGAATTCATTGATTTCCAAATTAGTTGCAAACGTACAGAGAGCTTTGTGGAAATGAAGCCTCAGCACCACCACATGATGCTAGAGCACCAGCATCTGATAGCTCTGGTACCACAGCAAGTGAGCACGTCTGCCACATCTCCCTACTCCTTGCACTTTCATTTCCAACCAGCAAGGTTGTGTACATGAGAGCCAACAAAAATAATTAGTGACTTTAGTTTGTTGGATTTTTAAATAGAACAGAGGAAGTGTGAATTAATTTTCTGGACGTCATTACCCCACTGAGTCTTTACATAGTAGATAGTTGTTGTCTGCTATATTTATGTCCCAAGATTTGCATATTACACCTTTAATTATTCTTTTGTTGCAGTTTGAAGTATCACAAGAAGATGCTCTACAGGAAATACTGAAGATCTGTTGAAGTATAGCTGTACTAGTATGTGGTGACTTGTTTAACCAGCATTTTCTTTTCATTTCTTTCTTTTTGTCTCAGAGTTTGAGGTGATGCACGTGGACGAGTTCATCGATGAGCTGCTCCATGCAGAGAGGATGTGTGACATCATTCTGCCCCGACTCCAGGTATGTTTGCATCCTGTTCATGCACACCGCCTTTTTCATATGTCAGAGTAATCTGACTTTTTGATTGTGTGTGTAACAGAAGAGACAAGTCCTGGAGGAGGCCGAGATGTTGGACCCACGGGTCAGTGCTCTGGAGGAGGACCTGGATGAAGTGGAAAGCAGTGAAGAAGAGGATGAGGAAGAGGAGAAGGTAGGAAAAATACTGTTGATAGAGATGCACCCATGCTGAGGTTCTGATGTAGAAATATGCATTCTGAAAATATGAAAAAAAAAGATTTTTAGACAGAAAATTGTTTTTGTCTAGTAGACTTCCAACATTCATCCACCTTAGAATTAACATTATTTTATTGTGAAACTTTTATTTTTATAAAGTTTCTTTATTTAAAAAAAAAACATTGGACTCATGTTTATACAGGTTTAAGTATTTTACAGTAAAGTAGTTAACAGTCCTTAAAGTCTGCTTGTATCCAGTGTAAGGTACATAGCTCATTAGGCTCAAACATGACCAATAGTTACCTTTTGTTTCTAGCCTGTTGGTAACAAAATTATCTGCAAATAAATAATTACCTTTTTCTTTACTTCCACATTGCTAGCATTAGCAGCCAAGCTCCCTTACAGGTATTTTCCTGCATCATGAGTCTGTGACAGGAAACAGACTTGCAGCTGTTTGTCTGTTTTTAGACAGTTTAGATAGAAATGAGTACACCCCTTTATAATGTCACTCAAATGTCAAGAACTTCTATCGTCTCTCAATAATTGCCTCGTGAAAGTAAAATAATCAAAAACAAATTCTTTAGATAGACTAAGTTGAAAATACTTGACCAAATGTAGAACCTCTGTAACAGAAGTGAACATACCTGTGATCACTGACACACAAGTTATAAACACAACTTAACACACCTGTGGTTTCCACTTTGTCTTATTGCATTAATTTGTTTTTACCTGTGAACACCAGAACCTTCTCAGTTTTTGGAGCTATGGGCTGTGTCTATCCACATCTGCTTTGTGGCTCCTAAATAGGGATGGGTACCAAGTACTGGTATTAATTGGGAAGTGACTAGCTTGGTAATTCACTACCATTGTATGTGGAAAAGTAATTGCTCCCTTAGCTACCAATCTACCAGTGTGTGCTGAAGATAGCGGACAGATGAGCCAACCAAAACACATCATCTGCCAAAAGCAGAGATGTGACTCTGAAGTGAGCAAACTGGACTTCTTCCTCACCTCGGCTTTGCCTTGAGATCCTGTCCATAAATACCACAAAGAGATAGGAGAAAATTTTCATGTTTGACAGCAGTGCCACAGGTGTTTCACCTTTCTGTATTGTAAACAATTTTATTGATTGATCTTAGGAAATATTTGAATAATTTGAGATACTGGAATTAGATTTTAATGAGCAATAAGCCATACTCATTAGAAGTGGAAAACAGGGTTTGAAACATTTCAGTTTACATTAAATGAATATAGAATATAAGGAAGTTGACATTTTTTGGGGGAAAAAAACGTCTTTATAATCTTCTAATTGTTTGGGATGTACTAGTATTATTCCCCTATTTGTTCTGTTACCTCCCTTTAGGTAGGGATCATCATAAATAGAATAGAAATGATAAAACATAAAATACAAAAAAATGGGATGCTGAAGTGAACGGTGATTTAACCAGTGGATCAAACAGGAAATTTGAACATGGCATTTAATCAATGCAAAGAAGACCTTGTTCATTCTTTCTTTCTTTCTTTCTGTCTTTCTTTCTTTCTTTCTTTCTTTCTTTCTTTCTTTCTCTCTTTCTTTCTTTCTTTCTTTCTTTCTTTCTTTCTTTCTTTCTTTCTTTCTTTCTTTCTTTCTTTCTTTCTTTCTTTCTTTCTTTCTTTCTTTCTTTCTCATGTATTTTTATTTATTTTTTATTTATTCATTTGCTGCAGCCGGAGAGACTACAGACCCCAGAACCCCACAGACGTGGTTACCGTGACAATGACAGACCTCGTCGATCCCCATCACCTCGTTACAGACGCAGTCGCTCGCCCAGACGGTTTGTGTTGTACTTGTTTATTTTGCAGAGAGCATAGAGTAATATATGAATATGACCGTGGGATGAATGTCATCTCTAAATCAAAGATACAGAACACTTTTTCCATCACTGAACATAGACATTTGTTTTCCAAATAATAATAATTCAGATTCATTATTTCCTTTTATAGGAGGAGCAGGTCTCCAAAGAGGCGAAGGTATGACTGGTTTTGTATTAAATTTAAGCATCTTAAAAATACCAAGCTCGATGTTGACTCTGATGAGACTGTAAATGGGTTTGGTTTTGTGCAAACAGCCTGTCGCCCCGGAGAGACCGCCATCGGAGCAAGAGCCCCCGCCGACACCGCAGCAGGTCCAGAGACAGACGCCACCGCTCCAAATCCCCAGGTAGGTAGAGGGGAAACCAGGACTTCTCTCAGGTTCTGTTTTGACATGACTGACAGAACAGCATGCCTCTGTGACCAAACAGTGTCAGTACAACAACAAATTGCCATGAATGAGAAGAAATAACTGTTTTCACTGTTTGAAAATAAGACTGTTTTTGAAACAGTCTGGAAACATTAACATGGAACCAAACAAATATGCAAAGATGCACATGGTATAGAGCATATAAAAGAAGGGTCCACATAAGAATTATAGAGGTCCAGGTCAGCATAAAGTCACTGAGATCAGCATTTACATCCCGAACAATCTCTCAAAGCTGACCTGCTTCACCTGCCTTACACCAAAACTACGTATCCAACAAGACAGAGTGGTGGCTTGACTGAGTGGGTGGAAGGACCTTTAAACGGCATTACGTTTCATATGAATCGAACACAGCTGGTGGATTTACCACCTTTTGAGCCTGGCTGAATAACTCGTACTGACCGTACAGAGCTCCAGTGATGTTCAACTTGTTCACGTGGGACAAAGTGGACGGTAACATCTCCCGTGATTAGTCTGATACAGGATTTGTGGAAGTTCCTGAAATTAAAACACAAAGGAAACATGAGAATTGCCTTTTTGTAAGTAGAAGACATGACAGTGCTAAAAACACATGTCCAGGTCTTAGTAGATTACTATTTTCAAATACGCAGCCCTACTGAAACTATTACTATGACAAGTAGTGTATAACGTGCTGCTATTACTGCTATTGAATGCTATTAACCAGAAAACACTCTAAGTACACAGTAACACTCCCACTTTACTAATATTATTTTATGTTTGTTAAATGATATGTTTTTAATTTCACATTAAAAATAACTATTGGGACTTGTACAGTAGCTACTGTAGGCTCTGGCACTTTACTGACTCTGGCACTTCAATTCAGAGCTACTTTATTTTATAACGTGTTCAAATGACTTCATGGTGTGCTTAATGTTTTTCACATCATTACGTAATGTATGTGTTTATTTTTTAGCTCTAATGCACCAAACAGAATTCGTACCCTTAGTCTCGGTTTATCCTGAATACAATGACATTAAAGGTTTTCTATCCAACATTACATTACAAGACGTATTCATGGGGATTTGAAACTGAACTCCCAACGAAAAAGTTCTGCTTTTTGTGGGGCCAAATATTTTTGCGGATGGACCAGTTGTGGCCCACAGGCTGCTATTTGCCTACCACTAGTCTAACGTCATATCTTGTTTTTTGCAAGATTTTTGTTTTAATTTTTGCAGAATTTTAGAAGATTTTTTCAGATTGTCTTTGCACATTCAACTTTATTTTTTACATTCAGCTTGAATTTACACTGTGGGACATCATTCGTGTCTCATTCTAAATCAGTCTATATCCATTTTTTTGAAATTATTTTTAAAAAATTCAGCAATATCATTTCACAGCCTTTTCACATGCTTGGTCTTACATAGCTGTAGAACACTTTGTTTACTGAACCAGAATCTAGGTTTATAGCAGTAGAGAGCAGATTTAAAATGGAACACATGAAATGACTAGCATAGTGAAATGAGTGTTGAACTGCACCTACTGACTAACAGATGGCTTCCATCACCACGTAAGTCTTCTAGACTTATTCTTTACCGAGTCTGCGTGGTTCTCAACAAAAAGTTATCCTTTGGTAGGATTCCTGGTTAAATCCAAATCTTTGGCCTAGTTCATAGAGGACCCCCAAACTTCTTTTTGTGTAGTTTTTTGGTTTATCTTTTAGCACATCAGTTGTTCTTTCTAGCAGACAGTTTGACATACCTTGTCTGATTCAGATGTGTAATAGTTGGTCTGTGTGTATTTTTAGAAAACTGATGTTCATCAATATTTGCTAATGTTTGTTATATTTATGTCCTTTTGGATGTAGACAAAGTAGAAATAACTTTATACTTCAGTGAAGAATGAGCCCGCAGTGAGTAAGATGTAATTTCAAAGCTTACTCAGGAGAGAAACGTCTGTGTAAATAGAACTGATGGGAGTTTTGTTGTCATTAACCAGGTCACCACAGAAGCCACAGACATCGCAGCCACTCAAAGTCCCCAGAGAGGTAAGTGCTACTGCTTCTGTTCCGACTTTGTTTGCAGCTGAGCACTGCTTGATATTTTCTGACTATGGCCAGAGTGTACCTAGGTTGTGATACAGCATCAGTAGGATCATTTTTTTGATAACTTGCTGGAAGGAATGTGGACATGTTTCCCAGCAGAAGCCCACTTCCTTTTTAATAGAAGAAGGTTACTAAATGTTGTTTAAGGACCTGAATCAGCTTTACATGAAACTTCCTCAGCACATGATGTTGGGTTAGGAGAATTTTAAAGTATTATCTCAAACTGGGTGACCTGATAGTTGACTGGTTAGAAAACGTAGTACATGGACACAGGTTCTCTGACCAGCCAGCCCAAGGTTCAGCCCCTACTCTTTCACATACTTCCTATCTATCCACTGTCTGTACAAAACCTGAAATGCCCAAAAATGGATATAAAAATGCCATAGTCTGTAAATGTCTCCAGTGAGTCGTTTCTAACAAGATGTGCGTTTTTCTAAATCACTTTGTCTTCTTTTGCTCTCATAGGAGTTCAAAAAAGAGTCACAAGAAGAGTCGAAGAGGAAACGAGTGATCTCTCTTCATCAAAACGTATTTTGCTTTTTTTTTTAATTCCAAACTGTCAGAGATTTTTTATGACATGTAATTTTAGTTTTGTACATTGGAGTATTGACATGTCTGTAACATACTTTACATGTGAAGCTCTCAAGTGTTTCAGCCGTGTTTAATAACTCCATGAAGCAAATGAGGCTTAAAGGCCAATTCTTTTAGCCTCACTCTGATGGCCAAGTTTCTGGCAGACAAAAATCAAATAATGCTCCCCGTTTTGAAATCATTAGATTTATTCCTGGTAACTTTTGGATCTATGTAACTCGGAAAAATGTGTTCCTTGTAAACAGATTCTGTATGTTAATGTGTTTCAGTCTTGGACATGACGTCTGTCAAAGAAATAAAGACCCCGATTGATTAGTTGTGTGTTGCTAGTTTGTTTTTTCCTACAAATGATATTTGATGCTCCTGGGAGTTCATTATGATACTGATGTTTGCCAGGAAATATACAGCTAAATAATATTAATATTACAGCTGTGATGCTCTTTCATGCTGAGCTGAACAAGGATACAGTTGAACATCAACACTTCAAGAAGGTTTCAGATCCCTTCAGTTTTTCTTGATGTATTTTTAATGAGTACATTTGCTAGCACATAATGGTAACATGTATCAAAATCAAAAGTGAAATCTGTTTCAGTTTTGATTCTGTTGCCAGAATATTATGCACCTTTGGCTTTATCCTGCTTTAACTGACTTTGAGATATGTCTAGAATATGGTAAATGGTCTGCACTTACAGTCCAAAGCGCTTTGTAGTGCGTTTCACATTCACCCATTCACACACACATTCACACACCAATGGCCAAGAGATTCCATGCAAGGCACTAATCTGCCATTGGGAGCAACTTGGGGTTCAGTGTCTTGCCCAAGGAGGCATGTGGAGGGGCCGGGGATTGAACCGCCAACCCGCTCTACCACCTGAGCCACAGCTGCCCTGTGACAGTGATATGTTTACAGTGCGGGTATACAACAGTCATGGCTCAGTATGCACCTCGGTTTTGAGGTCACAGTTTTACATTTTTGGCACAGAAAAGAAAAACACAAAAACCCAACACTAAGCTGCTTCTATTTCCTTTTTTTTTTTTTTAAATGGCCTATGGTGGTGTCTTTGTTTTAAAAAGTATTTTGATGCTGTAGCAACTGGCTGCAACACACTAATAACAAATTTAGATCAAGTAAATCTAAATATTCCACACAAAAAAAATCCATGAATGTGCAGCATTTAGAAAATGAACTGCACTTAAACTGTACCGTACCTGTATTTGACAAACAATGCTTTGGATAACTGTAACCTTTTCTTATATGGTCATCGGTCATCCCAGCCAATTATCAAGCAAACAGCCCCATGTGATCTGATGCACTTCTGTGGAAAAAATAACACATAAAATGACAAATCTTTAATGAAAAGAAATGAAATAAGAATACATGCAAACATTTCTAACATTCTGAACATGTTTAACCAGGAACTTGACATCTGACAAGAGTACCAGAAAACATACTCTTTTAACTAACCCTATTCATCGATCACAGACACCACTTCATTTCTGTGTATTTTTAACACGTTTTTTCACTTGCTGATAAATCTCATATTTACAATTTTAAATACATAAGAGTGTCCCTGTCCTGCTCAGCACATCCACCCCATTGAAACATCACACTGCCTTCACGTGGCTTTTTTTCATTGTATTTCCTTTGGGTGAAGATTTTCATTCAGCATTGCATTGTTTAGTTTGTACCACTTGTTCCCTGACCTCTGTGGAGGAGGTCTGAACCCGAGAGTCTTTAAAAGCTGGTATAAAGCTTCAACTAAATCCACCGCTGAACCCAAATCTTTCACATTTGAACTGACAGAAACATACACAGATTCGTGTTTTGCATATAAAAAAAGACAAAAAGTGTTCTGGGCATGTCCCACCAGGAGGAGGCCTCGGGGTAGACCTAGGACACGCTGGAGGGACTATGTCTCTCATCTGGCCTGGGAACACCTCAGGGTCCCGCCGGTGGAGCTGGAAGAGGTGTCTGGGGTGAGGGAAGTCTGGACCTCTCTGTTTAGACTGCTGCCTCCACGACCCAGCCCCAGATAAGCGGAAGACAATGGAAGGATGGATGTAAAAAAAGACACATTTTTATACTGTCTACACACACTTCAGTGGCAATGATATGAACTCTTTGAATCACTTCTGGTTAGTAAGAACTGCTTGACGTGTTGAAGTGTTGGGTAGTTGTGCTGTCAAAATGTGTCTGCATGGAAACAACAAGGGAAACTGTTTAGCCAAATGAATCCCAGGAAAAAAAGACTTACTAGATGTAACTTCAGTTCTGTGAGTAGGTGTTCAGCCCTCTAACAGGTGCTAAGAAGTGGTGTACAGATGCTACACATCCTTTATGACTCCTACTACTAGGCAGCCTTCTTTTGACAGGACTTTTGAGCATTGGAACCCTTTGCTCCTCAATAAATCCTGTATCTCTTGATGTTGCTTTTCTGGGCCTCAGTGAACACAGTTTCACGGAGTCATCTTCTCATAGTGGGCTCACTTTTGGTCTCTTTGCTCAGAATGACAGCCACACTTCTGATACATCCACATGTTTCCCACCAACACTGCTGCTGAGTGAGCAATGTGCTTCTGGGAACGTGAGGCAGGGCCATACACAGGTAAAAAATGGCTGCAGGCTGATCTAGTTGAACAAAACTCTAATCATCTATCAAATCACCAGGGAGCCCTCTGAATGACTTGGATTAGCTCCAACTCCTGTTTCCCTTTGTACCGGTTGATGTAATGACGACTATCAGTAAATGACTCTGTGATTCTAGCAGCAGTCCCCAACCACCGGGCAGCGGACTGGTACCGGGCCGTGGGTCATTTGGTACCGGGCACAGAGAGAATAAAAACGTTTTATTTCATTTCCGGCGGAGTCCGCAGGGTGTTTTATTTTGAAAAAGATCCCTTCGCTTCCGTCTGTGCTCGTTTCTCACACTTGACTCGTCAGTCTGACCTCCTGCCAAAATGAATAAAAACCAAACGTCTCAGGAGAGCTTCTTTGAAAAGAAGAAGAGACTCGAAAAAGTAAATACACATTTAGCAAAAAAAAGGATTTTATTCATTTATGACACTTTTAATTAAAAAAAACGTTGCAACCTTTTTGAGCGCGTTGACCGGTCCGTAGAATATTGTCTTGTTTGAAACCGGTCCGTGGTGCTAAAACGGTTGCAGACTCTAAAGCAACGCTTCTGTTCGTGTCTCATTAGTCTCTGGTATAATTTCTCCTAACTGTCTGACAGTAAGTCACAATTAAAATGTGTCCAATGCAGTGCGCTGCCGTGTGGTTCGGTCCCCACTTACGTTTCCAAACTGCTCACTTTACGTAAAGCACGTACGACTCAACCGTTCCTGCGCATGTAGCTGTAATGGCGGAGCTCAGGGAGGCAGACGCTGCTGAGCCACACCAGGAGGACGTCGCTATTAAACGTAAGTACACCGCACCCGTTCCTCGTGTGTTCGCTGTTTTGGGAGTGTAACGTGCAGCATCGTCTGTGCTTCAGCTTTTACCGGCGCCGTGCGTGAATTCACGGACTGTTTGAGTTTGCAAGTGCGGAACTAACCGAGGTCCTCACCACGGAGCTCCGCCATAGGACCTAAATAGTCAACAACAACAGCGATAAAAGGGTCGGAGCTAGCAGCAGCTACACCGGGGTAGTTATTAGCCGCATACATTAGTGCGTCTGTCTTCGTCGAGGCTTTATCAGCGTGTTTATCGGGCTTTATAGTGCAGTTTCACTCGACACGGCCTCACCACGGAGCTGCACTACAGGACCACAGAGCCGCTCAGTTTGGACGCTTCTAACCGTAACCTGCCGGTTCTGTCCCACCGTTACTATCCGCCGAGCCTCTGGGAACCAGAGAAGCCCCCGGTGTGCCCAGCTAAGAAGCAAATCACTGAAACTGTGAGAACGAGGAGACTTGTGGAAAGGTTTCACAAGTCCTGGGATCAACATTTACTACCAGGAAAAGTCATGGATCAAAATGTTACGTAGCTAAACATGTAAGGATGATGAGGACAGTAGAGCTTTATAGGGGAAAATGGCCTCCCGTGGTGCTCTAGTGTTATTAACGATTACTGATGCAGTAATATGGAGCAGCATCTTACTCATCAGTGGACAGAGTCCCTCTCCAGCTATGGATTAAACCCCCAAAGGCCCATCTCCGTGGATCAGTGCATATTTAGAAGCTTTTCTCCATCAAACCTATTCTTTCTTGCCTTAAATTGCCTTACAGGTGAGTCTACACCCTTCTGATGACTTTGGTCCCCACTTCTATGTACACCTCCCTCCTCCCTACACACTAACACTGGAAGCCTCTTCCTGCTAATTGACAGGGACCACTGTTGTACCGGTGCACTGCTCTTCTAATGTAGAAATGTTCTGGCATAGTGTTGACTGCTTATCTTGCTCAAGATGTGTCTTCTAACTTATAAAAAGCAGCAGGCAAACACGCTGACTGGAGGATGGAACAGAACAAGATGAACAGACCAGAGAAGAAGAGCAGGAGTAGAGAAAGACTGGTCCATCTCAGTCCACCAGTCTCTCAGTCAACACAGCAGAATGTTGTAGCATCAAGTGACGCACATCACTCTTATTCTATTGTGCATTTTCAATGACAGTGGTCCTTATTAAAGAGGAATCTTAGTTATGAATGACTGATTTCCTGCTATCACATGCTGTTCATGTATAACATTCATGTGTATTGGTTCCAAATATCAATCATCGGCTTTTCCCCATTAACAATAATCAGTACGGACATCGGCATTGAAGAATACACATTTGTTGATCCCTACATTGTTATAACATTCCAGCAATGTCCTTCACAAACTGGTTAGCAGCTGACTGAAGACAGCGCTGGACTTCACCCCACCGTAGCTGTGATGTTCGCTCTGCTTGTGATTTAGAGAATTACTGTCAGCAGAGTCAACACACACTCTGCTGGACAAACTGTGATAGCATCATTTTTGACGTATCCCAAGCTTTTGTCCTGCATTACGTTGTTTAAAATTAGGCTTCACAATGTACAATATGTAGACCGATACTGATATATTTGTGAAGGGCTTTAATGGGCCGATGAAATTGATTAATTAATAAATATGGTATTAATTCTAAGGGATGTTGAGAACATATTATAGTTACAGTTATTATTTACTGCTTTGTTATATTTGAGGTTTTAAGAAAACACTCTGGTAAATAACATTAGTTAGAAATCAGTTTGCAAGTATAAATGTATAACAGATTCTTCTCTGACATTGAACATGTCACATGTTTGGCTTCATCAGTCTATTAAGGGTAACTTTTACGCTAATGTTCCTCAAACACCAAACTTTCTGTCCATGTCTGATGATAATCTCACTGCTTTAACAACAGTCAGATAAAACTGAAACGTCAAGCACTGACGATCAAGTCTTTCTACCTTCTTGCTTGGTGGCAGGATGCTAGCTGGTGCAGCTATGCAAACTTAACATGAACTATTGTGTTTTTTTGTTTTGAATTTTTTTGGGGGGGAGTTTTTTCCATTTTTTAGTGATAGGTGAGAGACAGGGTGAAAGGGGTAGAGAGAGGAGAGAGACATGCAGCAAAGGGTCGTGAGCCGGACTCAAACTCACGACCGCTGCTGGCGACCTGCGCCTCCATGGCAACGCCCTAACTCGATGAGCTATCGTGGCGGCCACCACTGTGTTTTAAAGTAGTGGTTGCCACGATAGCTCAACACACACACACACACACACACGGTTTTGCACATGTACTGTAAATGTTTGGAAGAAATCTGTCAAAATGTGGGGGTTGCCTGGCTAATTCTAGGATAAAACGGGTACATTTCATGACAATAGCCTATCAAACATCAAAGTCACTTGCAAAAAAATTTACAAAATCACAAATGTACTAATAAAAAGGAGATCCTAGAGAATCTTTTGATATCAATCTTTCACTTGCACTGTTTACTTATTTTAGTGTAAAGAATAATACTATTAATAGCATATCTTTTTAAAACAAAGCAGTAGGGTTCTAAGCAGTTTTCATTACTTGGAATCCTAAATATCCAAACAAATAAATGAAGTTTTCTTGCAGCCTTTGCTGCCTGGACTCTAAGGCTAGTGCTGTACGTCCAACACACATGTCTGTGTGCAGCCCAAAATACAGTTTTGTGCATACATAGCAGTAGTGTGTCTGGTCATAACGTAGCAGGTAGGTCATCATCACATATGGACAGAACCTCCACTGGTTAGGAAATTGTTGTAACTCAAATGCACATGCCTCCTTGCCCTGGCCTGAATACATCTATCTCAATATTGAGTCACAGTGCCACCTGCTGGTAAAAGAGGTTACAGGTTCTGTACTTCTATGATCTGTCTAACAGGCTAACCAGATCCTCTTTAAATTAGTTTAGAAAAGCCTCAACACCTTCATGGTAATAAATTGTGAAGCTTGTGACTTTGGATCGACTCGTATTCTGAAGACAGGTCACCACCATTACTGACTCTTAGTCTTAGCACCATGTGCTGTCAACAGGAGGGCCCGATACTTGTACAAACTACCCTAACAAGTTTATCAGATACACCGAAAATTTGGTGTGTTTGGTGTAAGACTTTGATAATGCTACATAGAGAAGCCTAAATGCTGTTGGACCTTTGAGGTGCAAAACTATCAGTCTGCTCCAAATGTCATATGTTTGATGGGCATCAACACATGAACATGCCAGTACTGAGTTATAGTGACAGCTGCTGGACACAAGAAGGTAGCCTTCTGTGGCAAACCTTTGGTTTAAATGAAATGTACATTTTCTACACTCAATCTACAGCAACATAATGCATGCTTGTTGTGTTCTGTGTTCTCTAGCATCACGTTGTGGAAACAGAAAGTGAAACAAAGCATGTCATACTTCAGGTCAACCCCACACCGTCCAGGCAGGACATACAAATGTACCTGTTTGTACAGTGACTCATGGTTATGTGACAGACATCTGAAGCTGTTTTAGAAACCCTGACATGCATGAAGATTAGAGGCTTTGATCACTGCTGCTTGCAGTGTTAATTCATAATTCTATAATATTGTATAATATAATGTAATATGATATAATTATATCGGTATTAATGAGGTTACTGCCCTTGTGTCAGGCTTAAATGTGTGCAGCTCTCTGTCTTTGGATATGCTCATATGGATCCTGCTGCTGTCTGATGCTGTAGATATTTAATCAACTCAGGAAACACTCCAACCAGCAGCTGAAAGAAAGAAGCTAAACTTCTGCATGGCTGTGCAAAGTTGGCAAGAGTACACACTGAGTTTTTATTCGTTTTTATTCTTTCCAGGACAGCCTAATGGATACTAACTGATTGTTTTTTAATTAACTCATAATCTAGTTTTTTTTCTTAAAACTTCAAATAGAAATAATGCCGCATTCTACCTATCACTAGGATGGCCCAGTTTTTTTCTTGGAAATATCCTGTCAGTTACAAATTCTGTGTGGAGTTTGCATGTTCTCCCTGTGCATGTGTGGGTTTTCACCAGGTACTCCAATTCAATTCAGTTTTATTTATATAGCGCATATTTACAACACAGGTCGTCACAAAGCGCTTAACATTGTAAGAAAGAACAGGAAACAGAAAAACAGGAAACAGAAAACAGCTTCCTCCCACAGTCCAAAAACATGCTAATGTTAATTGATTATTCCAAATTGTCCGTAGGTGTAAATGAGAGTGTGCTTGGTTGTCTGTCTCTATATGTAGCCCTGTGATAGACTGGTGACCTGTCCAGGGTGTCCCCTGCCTTCGCCCGAGTCGGCTGGGATAGACTCCAGCTGCCCTGTGACCCTACAGAGGAATGAACGGTGTATATATGATGGATGGATGGATGGATTATAAACTGTAGCGGACAAATCTGAGCTTGTGCATTCTAAAATAGCTAATGAACAGATTGTTTTCTTATCTCTCTGTCTACAGGTGGCGATGTTGAAGACACACCTTCGACTACTTACCAGGCTGCAGAGCAGGTGGCAGAGAGTGAAGCAGATGCAGACAGTGATACCAAACCCTCAACCACAGCCACTGGTAATTCAATAGAAGCTGCTTCTGTGTGTTGCAGCTGCTTGCCTGTATTTATGGACTTTGTCGGAGTTAATTACTCAATAACATAATAAATTATGAACTGTACTTCACAGATAGATTTCTCTGACAAAATCCCAAATGTTCTTCTTTTCCACCAACAGAGAGACACATTTCCATCCAAACTAAACTGGAAGGCCTTGAGATACTGGTTGACCTCAATGGTGGTGAGTTCAGCTCCTCAGTAAATCTCTATTGTTCTTCTACTTTTATTTTATTTATTTTATGCATAGTTTACATTTTTAAGAAAAATAGAGACAATATAGAGATGTATATGAGTGTTTAGGATAATATAGGAAAGGAATTAGAGGACACTGATTTTATATTTGTGATTTTCAGAGCTGCAAAAATTTGATGATAAGTCAGATGGCTGAGTGACAAGGAATGTTTCAGATGCTGTTTAAGGTTTATGTTGTTAAGCAAAAATGTAAAACATGAATATATTTTAGACACCCATGTTTAAAAAAATCATGTTTTTAGAAATAATCCTTTTAAACCTTTGTTTTCAGTCAGAAATGAGCCCATGGAACAACCATTTTGTTAGCTGCATCAGGCATCTTCATCTGGGTGTGTTCTGGTAAACTGCAGGGATCCACTGAATATGCTGAGATGATCAAAATTACTTTAGACAAAAAATATTATTGGGGTTTTATTTAATGCAGTGATTGGGCATGACACACACCGAACATTGAACTGAATATTCAAGAAAGAAATAAGTAATAATGAAATATGGTACAACTATAGTGACTTGGTGTTCACTCGCTGTCTCACTCGCTGTCTCACTCACTCATCAGCGGGGCGGAAATCATGTCCTCTGTGTCCTGAGGAGAAGTTTAAAGCCTGTTACAGCCATAAACTCCGCCGACACCTGCAGAACCTCCATTGGAAAGTCTACGTGGAGTTTCAAGGTAGGAAAGCGAAGCATCCTCTCACTTTACTTGTCTGGATTTAGTTATTCCATGAGATTTTGGTACATGGCCTGAAGGGGTTTGCACCTATTTAGACGAAACAGTGACTAATGTTGGGTAAAAATGTCAGGATCACTTTCTGTGTTTTAGTTAATCCTGGATAGGGCTGATATGAGCGCTTAAGTTCAGTCAAGTTCCTCCATGCCAAACTAGGAAAAACCATTTCTGGAAACCATGAACATGGCTTCATGCCCAGTCATGCTAAAACATAAAAAACATGTAGGCTGTAGCTGTACGCTGTCCCTTTACTGGAACCTACAGGACCTAACCAGAAAAAAACACATCTTGACCATGGCAAAACTTAGTCAGAGTCAGAGTTCCAGTATTCTGAGGTCTTGTTCAATTGTGAGGGTAGACAGGCGTGGGAGACACAGATGGATTGGAGCTGGACTTGTCTGTCATGGTGAAAAGGAGCTGAGCCACAAAGTGAGGCGTTCAGTTTACCAGATGATCTGCATTTCTATTACCTATGATCACAAGCTCTTGGTAGCGACTGACAGAATGAGATTGTTGATACATAATACACAAAAGCATTTCCTCCACACGGTCAATGGACTCACTAGCAGTACAGGATGATGAAACCAGACATGCAGAGTTAGTTCAGAGTAGAACCACTGCTCCTTTGTGTTTGGTAGGAAAACGTATCTGGACTACTTTGCTTAGACTGCAGCCTCTGCAACTCAGTTCCAGATGAGTGGAGGCTGACTCCACTCATGACTATCATGATAGATTGCTGACTTTTGACTCTTGTGTTTTAACAGGCCAGAGGATGTGCATCTGTCACCTGCCCTGCCGAAACCTGAAGCCCAGCCTCAGCGGAGATCAGGTTTAAACACACAAAGTGTCTGCAGATCAAGTTACTGCTGCAGTTTCAGGCAGGATCAGCACAGGAGGTTTAACTCATGTCAAGCACTTTGTACTTTTTAAAAAGAAAAAAAAAAGATGTCAGCAGAAATGACTTCTTAGAGTGGTAGAAAGGCTTCATTCTGTTGGTCTGAGCATTTCACAGCTAACTATGTATGGATATTTGGAGATTGTCAGACAGCTCATGTGGTAGGAAGAGAACAGGTCTGTGGATTTACAGGCACCTTGAAGGGCAAAGTTTGATGTTTGTTACCACATGTATATCACTATGCATATTCTATAAACAGTCCTTTCTGGATTGCGAGAGAAACAATCAGATTTCCTTCAACACTTTGTTGTTTGTTTTCACTCCTCCTAGGTGTCGGGGAGACATGTGGCTCACTACCACTGTGTGGTGTGTTCTGTCACCATCGCTCGAAAGACCGACATGATCAGTCACCTTAAGCGGCACATCAACAAAGGAGAGACTGAGGCCAGCTACTCTGGGAGCTCAGATGTGCCATTCGAAGAGCCAGGTCAGAAACACCGAGTTTTCCTGGCATTAAACTTTGTATACTTGACTTTCAAAGCTGAATGGCACACCAATTAAAAGAGCAGTTATGTGTATGTTTTTATTTTGTTATGTGCTATTATTTAGCGGTGCTCACAGGTCCAAAGTGGTGGGCCCAATCTGAAACTGACCTGTTGAAAACCTACCTGAAGTGATGCGCATACAATACAGTTAAACACTGAAGTGATGAATTCATGTACAAAATGTTTGCATTTCCTGCACAAACAGTAAAAGCTGCTTCACTGGGGTATTTGACATGTTGACACACAGACCCACGGCCTGCAGCAGTAAGACCACACCCTTCCCAACTCTACATGCAACTTTTCAATTAACTGTGGGGTTTGCTATTGAAAAAGAAGTTAATACTGGCTGGACAGGATGTTTTTTCACCATGCACATTCCAAATCAAACCTGTAAATGTATTAGTTAAGTAATGTTCTTAGCATCTGCATGATTTCCCTACTTTCAAGGAATATATCAGTCTACTCAGAAGTTTAACTGGATTCTACTCAGGGACCAAACTGTTTTTCCTTTTACTGTCCTTT
This sequence comes from Dascyllus trimaculatus, assembly GCA_024666655.1. Lineage (NCBI taxonomy): Eukaryota > Metazoa > Chordata > Actinopteri > Pomacentridae > Dascyllus > Dascyllus trimaculatus. The sequence goes on along the minus strand of CM045446.1, from coordinate 722,400 downwards.
CTTTAGTTTGACAGTTTGACTTTGCAATTCAGTTTGCTCCATAAACACAGACTGTTAGCATTAGGCACTAGCATTTGTCATCAGTATTAGGTGAAATAACATACTTTAAACATTGCACATACAGCATATACTACAGCAAAAACACAATATAAATACACACGGTAACAAAATGTCTGTGAAAATGTCTGATGTATCTTAAATTACACATTACATATAATGAAAATTAGCCACTGCTATCATAATGTTTTAGCTCCACATCAGACAGTGTGTGATTTTTACTGCATTGTGACATTTACTGCATTTACCATTAGTGTACCATTTAATGATCCTTCATTTTTATACCAGTTAAAAGCAAAAAAGAAAGGGAAATATTTAAAATTAGGAAATACTTTAATGCAAAGCACTTTAAAACCATTATGAACTCCAGGTCACATACTGCTGAGCAAGCAGTATGTTTCTCTGATGCAGTGTCTCCACTTCTGGTCCACTCCCATCGTGACGCTGTCTGTTCTATTGTATGGTCAGGGTGACACGTGGGCCAGAATGGTTCCCTCTGGCTTGTTTTTCATTTGAAAGTCGACTCCTGACGTTTGTTCCTTTATTTTTGTCCCTTTGTACTCATTTATACATTACATATTACCAACATTAGCAAAACAAAGTTGATGTTTCTGTTTGACTTAATGTGTCAGCAGCTCCGTCGGGTCATGCCTATGAAATCATGAAAGAACTTGGAACAAATGTCCAGCTCCTCCCAAACCACACCACACCGCAGAAGAGTGACACCTACTTCAACCGCAAAATGAAGACCAACAGGTGGAGATGAGCACTCCAAAAACATACACAGCATATGCAGACAAGCTTCCATCCAATCCATGTAAGCATAATGTTCCGGGGGTGTTTATGTTTTAGGCAGCTGGTGTTTTGTTCCCTGGCTGTTCTGACTGAGGAGAGAAACCCACTCGAGTGTCTGGATGCTTTTGGAGCCACAGGTGAGTCCTAGAATATAAGCACAACAACAGCATTACAATATACAGACCTCCAGCCACTCACCAGTGAGATGATAAATTGATCCCCATCAGTTGTGTATTTGCTCATTGTCTGTCTTTTGTGATTAGAAGCTATTGCTCAGACAAAAAAGGGAATTTTACGACATCAACAACATTACAAATAATGATAATAACAATTGCAATGTGCCCCAGTTTTAATTACATGCATCCAGACTTTTGCTGCATGTGTTTTCACTGGTTTCTTTGGCTTTACTGCAACTATGAAATAACAGTGGAAAAACTCTTTAAAAGTTGGCACTAAGATACCAGGGATGAAAGAGAAAGACTTAAAGAGACTTCAGAGTCATCAATAAAGAGCCAGTGTAAACAGTCACAAAATCAAAGTAATCAGACATGAAAATTTTAGGAAAATTGAGACTTGATGACTTAACAGAAACTGATAGTCAGATTTTTTAAGGCAGTTTTTTTCTTGGCAGTCATGGTTGGTCACCTGTCAGCACTAAACTCCATCTTGTGTCTGCTGTGCTGCCTTTCAGGCATCATGGGCCTCCAGTGGGCAAAGCATCTTCGTAATGCCATCAAAGTGACCATAACAGATATCAGTGACACGTGTGTCAAAATGATCAAAGAGAATTGCAAGCTCAACCACATCCGGCTTGAGGGATGCCCACGAGGGCCCCGGGGGCCTGACAGTGAGGTTGAGGGGGTACCCATCGCAACGGTGGAGGTCGCCAAGATGGACGCCAATGTCATTATGCACCTGCGGGCTTTTGACTACATGTAAGTGTGCAGGGTATTAAACAAACTTTAAAAATGCTTAAAAGGTTTAGATGCAGATTAGATTTAAGAAGTTTTGAGCCATCAGAAGTCTGAAGTCAAAGATGTTAAACTTCGAGGTAATGTCATATCATAATGACATAACTTATGACACGGTTTTACACTTTTCGGTCATCGTATGTAATATCGTAAGAATTTCCAGCAAACTGTCCTTAAAAGATACCAAAATTAGTTTTGATGTGTGTTATTTCATGTAATGAAACACTATCTATTACATTAAGCATTCTAATTATTATATTTTGTCAAATCTATGTCATATGGAAATTCAAATGATGGTTAAAAATCCATATTGATATTGTCATTTATTTAAGCTTGCCACTCGTCCATAGAGCACATTTGCTCTGCTGTCTATATTGTTTTAGATTTTCTCTCAGAGATCTTAAAATAGTCTGAAAACAAAAAACTGCATCAGTCCCCCAGATCCCTCAGAATACTGGCTCATACAACAACTTATTCAGTGGTTCAAAAATGATGACGAGAAATCTCAAGAAGAACAGTCCTTCCACATTCTCATGTAAAATTCCCAAACAGGGGTCTGTAGGTGTCTCCACAACTGCTTTATGTAGAGCAGCTGTCAAATTATTAGCACATACACAGAAATGTTTATATCAAATAACAAATGGCGCAGAAGAATGAATACTTGAACAAATAATAACATGATGAATAACAGCTTAATATTACAGGAACTGTGTTTGGCTTCTCTTCTGGAGGGCTGTCATGGATGTGTGATGGATTTAAATGCCATCACATAAAGAAAACTATAAAGTGTGTCTGTTTCTCTTGAATCTTTCAGTCACCTTGATCCATTTGGTACAGCTGTGAACTACTTGGATGCTGCCTTCAGAAACGTCCGTAACCTGGGCATCATCTCGGTGACGTCCACAGACACAAGTTCCCTGTACGCCAAGTCCCCAAATGTCACCCTGCGTCACTACGGCTGCCACATTGTGCGCACTGAGTACTACAGAGAGCTGGCTGCACGCATGGTTGTGGCCACTGTGGCCAGGTAGACCTTTTCATTTTCATTTCTGTCCTGAAGACATGAAGAATTTAACCAGAATTTAATCCTAATTTCCTGCTGTCTGCTGAAGAGCGGCGGCGCGCTGTAACAAAGGCATCGAGGTGCTGTTGGCAGTAGCATTGGAGCATTTCGTGCTGGTGGTGGTGAGAGTGCTGAGAGGTCCTACGCAAGCTGATGAGTCGGCCAAGAAGTTACGAAAACTGGTCCACTGTCAGTGGTGTGAGGAGAGACTCTTCCTCAAACAGGGAAACATGGTGGACGGTGAGTTGCTGATGTGAGCGTGATGTGTTCAGCCCAAGCCTGCATTGCTCTCAGCAGAGAACTGACACATTGTAAGGAAAGGTGCATTTATATGGTTTACACAGAATAGAAATTCAGTACTTAGATACACGACAGTGACAAGTGAAAACCCCATTTAAACAAACTGGTCAACTTCTATGCAAATACAATGACGTGAGATTGTTTAATTCACCTGAGTCTCTAAGGTTTAAGTGTTCAGTTGTTAAAAGTGCCAGTATACCAAAATATACCATCAACAGTAAAGACAGATATACTGTAATGATAATATGATATCAAAAATACACACAGGTCAAAGTAGATTTGGAGGTCCTGCCAGTTTATAGGAAATACTTGTGTAGTAATGTTGTTTACTTTCAGTTTTACTGTATGTACATACTGTTTACTGCTCTCAAATTAAATAGCTTTTTTGTGAGCACACACAGGAAGTAGTGAGTAACAACAGCCTCCTGCAGTGTATCTGATGCACGATTTTAAAGAGCTGTGATGTTAATTCCATTTTTGTCACTGACTGTCTCCACAAGCTATAAAAAAACATTTAGCTGACGAGGAAACCAATCAAGGCAACTGTCACTGGTACATTTTGTCAACTATAGCAAATGAACATTGTTTGTATGAAGTTGTGTCATAACTGTATGAGCTCAGATTGTGACTTAATGTCTGTTTTTCCAGACACACTACCCTGTAACTGTCATGGAAGCCTACCTGGAAAGACGGCAGTGCAGCTGGGACCTCTATGGTAAACCTCCCAGTATTACTGCACACAGTCATACAGACACACTTGTTCAACTTCAACTTGTTGTTGTTAGTAATGGTAGCAGTAGTAGTGTCTCGATAATAATGATATTTATACATGGAATATATATATATATATATATGTGTGTATATATATACATTACACATCAAGTAAGTACACCGAGGACCAAAAAATTCTACATATAAAGACAAAAACTGCATTTTTCATTTCAACATCAAAATGAACTGTGTCATTCAGACCAAAAACAACAAGAGGTGACATCAGAACGAAACTCTGTTCTTCTAAGTTCAGTTTGCAAATGACTGACATAGACTGAATATACGTGGACTTCAGTGTCCTGGTTCTAATCAGTTTTTGAAGCAGCCTGATTTCAGAAAGCTGAGTTTCTCAGTTTTGAGAAACCTGATCATACTATCTGGAAGCCATGCCTGTATATGTACTACATGTGCAGATGTGGCTTCTGTCAAGCCACAGAAACACAAATTATCAGGATAGCTTCTTCCTGGCTTAGAACTTTCATAAAGTTACTCATTGCTTTGTCCACCATATCATGACAGAACACACATGCATGTTATTGACCAAATCTTCCAAAGCTGCACAGTTCGTACAGCATTATAGCCATCTAATGGGCAACAGACCAGGTGCTCGCACTGATGTTTTGTCTAGGTTTATGCAGAAATTTTGTCCGACCACTTGGGGTCACTGACCTCTATCATGACCTCTATCTATCCCACCAGTCATTATCTTTGTCCATCACTCTTACCTGGCAGTGACAGCGCCGGCCTGATACCAGTCAAAAAGCACGTTTAAAGTCCCTTTCAGTCATTGAATAAAGCCCTAAAAACTCAACTCTCTGGAACAAAACTATTTATTTAAATATACACTATCAGTCAAAAGTTTGGACACATCTTCTCATTCAATGGTCTTTATTTATTTTAATTATTTTCTACATTGTAGATTAATACTAAAGACATCAAAACTATGAAAGAACACATATGGAATTATGTAGTAAACAAAAAGTGTTAAATAAACCAGAATATGTTTTATATTTTAGATTCCTTTCCTATGATGACAGCTTTGCACACTCTTGGCATTCTCTCAGTCAGCTCCATGAGGTAGTCTCCTGGAATGCTTTTGAATTAACAGGTGTGCCTTGTCAAGAGTCAGTTTGTGGGATTCCTTGCCTTCTTATTGTGTTTGAGAGCATCAGTTGTGTTGTACAGACGTAGGGTTAGTACACAGTGGATACAAACTCAGAGCAAAACTTTAAATCTTCAGTGTAGTAGGTTGCTGCTCGGTGGTTGTGTTGTGTTGTGTTGTGTTGTGAATAAAACAGTAACACACAGATAGCAGAAGGAAGGACAAAGCCAGACTAGTAGTACTGTAAAATGTATGTGTGTGTATGTGCAGGTCCGGTCCTCTGTTCAATACAGGCTTCCTGAGGAGGATGTTATCTGCAGCGGTACAGCACAGCATGGATGACATCCAGCCACTCGTCAAAACTCTGATCTGCGAGTCTGAGTGCACCACCCTCAAATCTTTTGTTCATGGGCCATCAGCTCTTACCAACCAGGGTAACAGGCTTTCACCTGTAATGGTTATGTGATATTTGTAGGATAAATCATGTTTACTGAATCTCCTTTGCATGTGTAGTGGAGTGTGGAGTTGTCATTAAGACCCTACAGAGTGGAGAGGAGTCGGGTCCTGCTGATCAGTCAGGTGAGTCAGTCACTCAGGTTTGATAAACATCTGCTGTTAACTCAGTCCTCTTCTTCCCATCTCTGTTTTTCCTACAGAATGCTTGTACACACATAGACTTCTAACCAATCTAATACCTCAAAATTGCGTGTGATGACTGATTACAGAGCAGGTTCTGTCAGCATTTGGATTTTAGGGCTGACTTTTCAAAGTGGTAAAACACCTGCAAAAACAGGAATAGTAGGAAACTGTCAGGCTTATATGTGAACAGATATCACCATACTGTAAGTTTACATGTGTCCTCTAGAGGGCAGTCTATCACATTTCTGCATTCAGAGAATTCACAATGAAGACAGCTAACTTCATAAACTCTTAACTTTGACATACTGTACATACATCTTGCATCGCCAATATGCTGTTTTTTGAAGGCTCGAAGTTTACAGTTTCTGCTCAGTCATCTCTGATTTTGAATTTTAATTGCATAAAATATGAATATTTAGAATTGTATCTATGAATTTTCAGCTTACTATAGATGTACATGTACTCAGACTTTAACTTGCTGCAGAGTCCAGCTTGTGTCTTGAAAGCCAGGCCAAAAGAACTCAAAGTAAGGGAATCAATTTTGATCCTTTCAAACAGTTTCCACGATTAGGAGAATACATTTACCGTTAGTGTTGTTGACATAAGTACATTGGATTAGTAATAATAAATACTTGGTCACAAAATAAAAAGAAAGTTATTTTTGTTGGATGTTTTATTTCATATTTTGTGGTACAACTTGTCAAACCTGCTCAGTCGGTTGTTAAAGTTCAATGGAAATGACTTTCTTGCTTCATTTTTGTGATCAAGTGTTTCATATTAAAAAGTATTCTGTGTGTTTTGTATTATTCTGACATGCAACTGAATAAAGTTAAGCAAATATCACTAGTTCTTCCCCTGAATTACCAATTTATTTCTTAATGTGTGCTCAAAATCAGAGATTATTTGATCTACTTGTCCTATGTTGCAGATCCAGAATCAGTGGCATGATGAGAGTCAGCAGTATAAATTTCAAACTTGTATCTTAAATGAAGCTCCTGAGACAGTGTGTCTGTTCCTGAGCTCTTGTCATTCAAACATAGCCTTAAGTTTCTTTGTGCAAAACATGTGCTGAAAGTGAATCAACAGGCAGTCTTGGAAAGTATTTGATATATCAGTCTAAAACTTTAGTCATAACATCCGACTTGTTTGATACCTTTAGGAAGCTGTTTGACATCGAACCTCTGAGTTTACTTTCTGTTCAGATGTGATTTTCCATCTTTCTGCAGGGAAGAGGAAGACCGGAGAGGAGTCTGGGAACGTAGTAAAAAAGCTGAAGTCTGACGTGTCTGTGGAACACCCGCCTTTCTACTACAGCATCCACCGCCACAGCATCCGAGGCATGAACATGCCCAAGTGAGTGGCTGTTCCATTTTCTGCTCTAGTGTAGAGGTCTTCATGGACCCAGAGTGTTTTTGTAAGAAGAGACTTCATCTCTGAGGGCCCAGGGAACAGAAGTAAAAAACACTGTGGTCAACCTGAGATGAAAAAGGGAAAGACAGGTCGACAGCACAGAAAGCGTTGCACACCCAGCTCTGTAGATATTTGCTTTTTTCAGAGAACATAGAAGTTTAGGCATTGCCTTTTTCTGTGGGAGTGGCAGCAGTCCGTTGATTCCTTTCATCTTTTTGTCAACAGTGAGAATCGATCACTTGCTACAATAGATTTGCCAAGTAGCTGCTTGGAATCTTCAGATTTGCCTCATAGAAAACCTCACAAAGCCCCTATCCAACATTAAATACCATCACAAAATGACAACGAAGTGGTGTCAGACAACCACGGATACCAAAGGGCCACAACAACCAGTGGACTAAACTGCAACAGTAAATCCGTGTTTACACGTAGAGGCATCAGTATTAACAGCCCCAAAAAGGACCAGCTGTTAGTCATAAAAGTACATTTTTGATCCTCCAAGTCCATGGTGCAAATACTTTTTGCTTAAGTATGATTTGAGTGCAGTTTTATTTGTAATGGAGTATTTTTACTTTGTTGTCTGAGTATTTGTTATCTGAGTATTTATTTCTGTATAGGTTGAACAAGTTCCTACAATACCTGACAGAGGCTGGCTTCAGGGTGAGTCGGACTCACTTCGACCCGACGGGGGTTCGAACCGATGCCACGCTGCTGCAGTTTAAGTCTGTTCTCACCAAGTACAGCGTTCCCACGTACACCAATGCTCCCGCCACTCAGAAGAGTGTGAGCACAGAGAAAACAACCTGAGCAGACGGAAGCCGGCAGAGAAGCCAGGGTTGCCTCCGACAGGAAGCGTTGTTTGTGCTCCACTTCAGCTGCCTCTTCACGCCTAAACAAAGTTCTGACTGCACTGATGTCTATAAAAGCCACCGCTCTGTGTTTGGATGTGCTTTTACTGGAACAAAATTTTACCAAACTAAAACTGAGGTGGATTTTTATTTGAAACTCCAGTCCAGCTAATCCTGCTACAGCACAGATGAGCCGAGTTTATCTACTGTCTCTATTTATTTGTTTTGAAAATCCATATTGTACACATTTGGCTTTTTTCTCTTTATTACACTTTTTGTTTGCCTTATAAAAACATAATAAAATCTTTCTGCAAAGCCTGCTTATATAACAGATCGATAAATATGTATTGGCAGTGTATACTTGGATGGCAGAAAATACAATCAAGGTGACACAGAAGAAAACAATGCAAACAAGTCAAAACAAAACAGTCTACATAAGGAAGCTCAAGAAGTAGATAGGAAATAAAACGATAACAAATATAACAAACCTTTAACTAGAAACTTGTAAAACCTCGTAAAAAAGTACAAAGAGGCATGATGCAACTACGCCAAGCTGCAGAACGAACACAGAAAAACCACAAACAAAACGCCACAAAGGGACTTAAAATGACCACAAAGGCAGAAAACAAGGGCAACTGTAGAAAAACACAGACTGCTACAGACACACAAGAGCTGTGACAAACACAACAAGAACAGCTAGAAGGAAACAAAATGACTACGAAGAGGCATGAAAGAACCAGAACCACACACCAAACGAGCACAAAGACACAGCGACCACAGACGACAATGACTATAAGTAAGTGTCTTTTGTAGTCGTTTTGTGAGTCTATGGTTTGGTCTGACACAAAGAGACACAAAAGAACTACAGAGAGACGAGAAACAGCCCCAAAAAACATGGAGCAAGGATGACTACAGACATACTGCTGCAAAGACATACAGAGCAAATACAGGGAAACTCAAAGGAACCACCAGCACACTAAAAACAATGACAACAACACAAAATGATTCCAACCAGACACACACCAACTAGGATGAGACGGGAAACAACTACACAGAGACAAAGAACTGACTTTGCTTCTGCTTTCAGTCGGTGTGCCTTGTTTTTATGTGGCTGGTTATGGGGCCGCTGACATGTCTCTTTTCATAATCCACCTATGCACTGATGTCTTCAGTGGGACTGAAATGAAACTGGTAAAAGAAACTCCATTTGTAAAACCAGTGGATTGACCCTTTTGAAAACACACTGCAGGACTGTCAATGAATGAATTAGTGAAGAATTTCTACTTAGGCATTTCTTTTTTTATTTCTTTTTTATTTTTTGGGGGGGCGGGGGTTAAGTTTTATTGATAGACAGAGTGAAAAGGGGTAAAGTGTGCAGAGACATTCAGCAAAGGGTCGTGAGATGGACTCGAACTCACGACCGCTGCTGTCGACTTGCACCTTCATGGTATCACCTTAACTCTGCGAGCTATACGGCAACTCCTAATCACACATTTCTGAATATTTTCGCTCACTGACTCAGGTCATTGTTTTTATTCTGTCTAAATTATTGCTGGATGAACTGAAGAGAGCTGCTCCAGAGAAGCAGTGGTGAGGATCAGGTGCATTTGGGGATTCAGTCAAATAAAGAAGTTTCTTTTGTGGCTAAACGTCATTGAATGGCACAGCCTTTAGAGGAGGAGGAGGAGCTGCTGTCTCCTCCTCCTCCTCCTCCTCCTCCTCTCCGGACTGATGTGACGCTGTCAGTACCTGGGGACTGAAGCCTACCTGTGGATCCTCTTCGCTCGGCAGCATCATGGGGATCTCCGCGTCCAGTCTGCTGGACGACACCAAGTCCAGCTACATCAAAGGTAAGACGGGACCGAAGGAAGACGAGGTGCAGGGTCGCGGTGGGAGTGACGTGGCGTGGACCACAGGGCTCTGGGTGAGACGTGCAGCTGTGGTGTGTGTGGACTAAGTTCCCCTGAGCTGTCCGGGCTGGCTGTCTCCTGTGTGCAGGTTTTAAAGAAGCGGCTCTTAAGATGAATCCGCGAATCTCAGCGATCGGCGGATTCGCGTCTTTTTGCTCACGTGAAAGTAGGACTGAGCTGAGGGGGTCTGGAGAAAGCGGACACTTGTTTTCATCGGAACTTGCCTCCAGACATGTGAATCCTGGGCAGGCTGGGCTCAGACCCGTCCGACTGGTTCCCTGTATCTTTCCACGGTCATACCGACCTCGATTCTCCTCCCGTCTGCCCGGTTATCTGGGGCTCATCAGGTCACACCAGCCCTTCCAGTCCCGGAGGAGCAGGGTTTACTGTGGTGTCTGCTGCTGGGTGTGTCCACGGGTGGGTTTGGAGGACAAACGATCCGGTGTTGTTTGTCGGTGAGCTGGAGGGCTCAGCAGACAGGTGCAGGGATGTTATGACACCCTGTAGGTGTCACTGGAAACTCAGCTGGAGCTGGACTGGATTAGAAAATGAATTTAAATGACATCATTTAAATTTGTAGCGTTTCACTTGAATAATGACAATAAAAATGATGATATAATAATTATAAATGTGATTTATTCTCTAGGAATTTGCTCTGAAGTTGTATTTCTGTGTAGTTCAACATTCAGTTGTCACAGTTCAGAGTTGTCCTCGGTGAGATGGGTCACTGAAGAAGAACAATCAAGACCCAAGACCATCCATAGAAACCATAGAACTCCCCTTTGGCTAATAAACACCTCTGATACAGTTTATACCAATAGATAAAGATGAACTACTTCCACCATCCACCAGCTGCTGGTATATGGTCTGTCTCACTATGGAAACGCCTCCTGCATGACATCATCACAAACTCCAGTACCTTTACCAAGCCCCTGGCTGGTGTCAGCTGTGTCAGGATGGCTGGGAACCCTCCTCCTCATTAACAGGCTGACTGTCAACAATTGTTCTTTTCAGCGCAAAGCCAAACTCTGTGGCTAGTTCTGAGCAGCAAAACTATTACCCTTGGAAGTAGCAGTATTTCCAAGTCTTCAGCTAATGGGAGTGTTAGCGATACCCTGGGGTGGAAATAACTCACAACAGGTAGCGCTGGAAACACCTCACAGCAAGTGGCAGTACCTTGTGGACAGCAGTACTCTAGTGAAGTAGTAGTACTGTTCACCTTTACAGTAGCTGGGTTAATAGAAATAGTAACAGCAAGAGGCAGCTGAGGATTCCAGAGTTCTGCTGCTGCTTATGCCATGTTGGAGAAGGACAGTGATGGAGGAGGGTGAATCAGAGCTTCTGTTGTCTGGTAACGAGGAAGAAGCCATTCTTCATGCTAGCACCCATGGGTCTCCCTCCCCGCTGCAGAGGAAGGCAACCGTCCGGCACTGTCTTCTCCTCTTAACCTCCACATGCAGGGTATGTGCCAGGTGCAGTTGCTGAGCTCGGCATCCTGTGGCCCACCATTCAAGCAGAGGTTGCTTAATTCTCAGCTTGATGGCAAAAAGCTGTCAAAGGTGAAGAAGATGAGACAACAAGTGTTGCCAGTCATCCCACAGCTGCCCAGTGAGATAGCTGGGACATGGAGTGTAAAACCAGACAATAAGAAATACCAAACGCTCAACAATAGGAGGCTCCCTGGTGCACTGTGTGGAGATGGAGGCTCATGACATCTGCCACATGAAGTGCTTCCAGGATCCTCACTGATAAGTGCTACAGGGCAGGAGCTCTGTCAGCAGCAGACCTCAGTGTCTTTTCTATTCTGATGACTTAGCAAGCTGAACTAGATCAGGACATGATGTGACTGCAAAACCAGACACCTTGATACTCCGATCATCCCACAGCGTCTCTTTGGTGCAGCTGCCGCCTTCATACAGAAGACATGTGAGGAGTAAAAGAGAGATAATAGGGTGCCAAGGCTGTTTTTCATCTAGCCCCTTCTCATGAGATCCCTGTATGACCCCTCAGGCCCCCAGAGGTCCCAAGCACTTGTAAGTTAGGAAGGAAGTAGAGTGCCCCCACCGCTCCACTCCACAACTGCAACAGGGAAAAGGAAAGGAAGAGGTGGCCATGTGGACTTTCTGCACAGACACAAAGTTCAGGCTGCACACAGACTTTCACAGAGAGATCCGTGTGGACAATTACAGAACATGTGTCACTCAGACTTTTGCTTACTTGTGCCGTGGGAAGCAGAACGCTGACTTTATCAGGACAGTTGCTACATTTATTTGAACTCACAGACAAGTGGAACATGGAGGACTTTCTCTCTTTATTGTGCAGCATTAGGCTGGTATTTGTGAATATTGACAGATTTAAGACATTTGAGTTTACAGTTTGTTTTTTATATGATCTTGCTTTTTTAAGTTTTGGGACATGTTGTCTTTACTGCACAGCAGACAGCAGAGAGATGCCAAAACTCAGGAGACTGACAGGATTGATTTTCACTATCTGTTATTCTGAAGATTATTTTTTGAGCAATATTTTTGTCTGTAATAGAAACAAATGTTTTTTAAATTTACCACATGCCCAAGTGACATCTTGATGTCAGTCATAAATCAATAGTTCTGATAGCATTATGCACGTCTGTGTTTGAAACTAAGTTGTTCATGAGCTTATTTGCATTGCTTTAAACAAACACAATGAAGTGAAAAGTCTAAGAAAAAAGAGAAGTGTTAACAAAAGAAGACAGAGACAAAGCTGATGGTGATGGATCAAATTTCAGGTTTAGACCTCAGTCTAGTTTTCCAATAAAACTCACTCAGACTCACTGAAAGCAGAGAGTCTGTTGATGTTGACACTGGTTGTATTGCCTCTGCTGTTGCTGTGGTTACAGGACACAGCCTCATTTGTTCACAGTGGGGATGGAAAAGTAAAATAATTGATCCTTTACCAAAATGTGTCATGTACGTGATAGAGTGCTTCTGAAATCTGCTGATTTTGGTTGCCACCGTTAACATACAGTATCACAGTTCAGTTCAATAGCTCTCCATATATGGTCGAGGTTAGAGGAAGACAAACTCGTTTAATGGGATCCTTTGCGTGCTTTTTATTCTCCTGCAGCTCATATTGCATCTCTGTAAAAGCCTTTTGTGGCCTCAGTCTGCAGACACTGGAACATGTCTGTGCTTTCATGTTTGCCTTGTCAGTTTTTCCTGGCTGCCATTTAATGGAGGGCTTAGACTCAGACTCTGAGGCTAAAGCGGTGACACTGTGCATCCATTTCTCATGAAAAACATTCCTGTCTGTCAGTGTGCAGCAGCAAGATATGTGTATAGGGTGGGGGACAGGAGTTCGTTAGGCATTTGGTGATAGTTTTTAGGGTTAGGTTGGGTGGAGTGATCCTGCTGCAGTACATACTTTCATGAGTTGAACCGTCCAGTTTAAAGAAGGTTAGTCCCTTGATTCTGTGAAGCAGTTTCTCTGACTAATGTTGTTTGTCCTCCCTGTGTCAGTGTCAGTGTGTGATGTAGTGAAATGCAGATTTCCTGTATTTCCAATTGTGTGATACACCAGCGTGATGTGTTTTCAAGTTTTTCTAGTAGCCAGAGTGGGCAGTGGGAACTGAAATGAAAACAGTGCAGAGGGCTGTGTTGGTGGGTGTGGGCTCTAAGATACTGATCCAGGAAAACCAGTTTAATACCAGATAACCAGATAATAGTTTGATCATTTATAGTTCAACAAACACTGCAGTGTTTGAATAATCACAGACAGAGCCTTAGAGGTTTTTTTTCATTACAGTGATTGTGAGGTAAATAATAGAAACACTCCACTAATGTCACAAAGTGATCGGCCCTATCAGGAGTGTGTGTTTGTGTGTATTTAATTGTCTGTCATAGCATTTTGCCAAATGATGGTTTGTTGTTGTTGACATAGGTTGTAGCAGCATCAACACAAAGCTGGCTCTGTTCAATTTGAACCATTCTGTATGTTTCCACCAAGGAAAAAAAAGGACCTGAGGCGTTGCTTCTTGTTCAGAACCACAAAATAGTAAGACCTGAGGCCCAGACCTTTAATGATATCAGTAGGTTTGTCTGATGTAAAAGGGAAAAGATCCATTGTTATGGTGACGGCCCAAATTCTACTGCAAGTTGTTTTTGGATGCCAAAGCTCCAGATTGGCTGTCAGTTGACAAGCCTCGCCGTGAGGCCTAGAACCAGGGTTTCAGAGGAACAGCTTCTACCACTTTTCATTTCCAACTCAGACACTCCAGTCACATAGTGATCAGGGGCCTTTGGTCTTTTATTCATATAGCCTATAGTCAGTTTTAATCCAGTTTTGGTTTGATTTGTTCCAAGTGTCGGTTTACACAAATTCTTTTCAAGATCAGTTGTACAGAGCTAGGGTCAGGATGATGTTAGCTTAGCAGAGAGACTGGAAGCAGGGGGCCACATCAAGCCCACCTCTGTCACACTAATTGTTTCCTGGGCAAAGCTGTTAGCCCTGGTTAGCTTCAAGTGGCTTTAACTGTAAAATTCAGCTTCAGACATCAGTAAAGTAGTTTAATTTAACAACATTCAGAACCACTGGTTGTTGCTAGAGCACTAGCATCCCAGAGCTAAATAAACAGAGAAGGCGTCGACACCTACTCCTTCCCTTCACCTTACAACCAAATAGTTTGTGTATGTAACAAGAACACCAGAACAATAGTCCAGCCACACCCATTAACTCACGCTAGCATTGTAAAATACGTTGAATGGCCGTAACAAGTTCTTGTCAGCTCAGGTAGCATTACCTTCACATCACCTGTGTCCCTCCTGTTTCAGCAATGGCATAGAAGCAGAGCAACAAAACGGCATACTGGGATGAAATTTAATAAGTGTATATTAATTAGATTGAACGCTTGGGACAGACCTTTTGCTTCCACACTGGACGAGTACCTGGCTGCAGTCTGCAGAATGTTACGTGATTCAAAATCACATGTTTATGTGATGAAACATGATTTGGGGCATTGTTAGCTAAGTACTGTGTTGTTAACCCCAACCGAACCCAAGTCCACATCAAATTAACGTTTAACTCTGCCCACATTTGGCATGTAAACCAACCAAATTATGATGGATGGGATTAAACATTCATTGCTGAAGGCCGCCCCATTTAGATCGTTGTTACAATGCAGTGTAGGAAGCTATTGTCTGTTCATAAATGGAGGGAGGACCAACAATTTCAAAGGGAGGGAGTCACATGCACTAGCATGCCCAAATAGCTGAACCGGCTGCCTAAACATACCACTAAGAATCTCGGAGTGCAACACAAACATAAGGGGTGCAACTCCATTCTAGGGCTGGTCCGTATAGCAATTTCTGTGCTCCAAATATTCGGGTCCAATTAATGACAAATATCCAAATATTCAGCTCATGCGGCAGTGGGGTGGTGGCGAGGGGGGTATCTGTTTCTTTCTTTTTTAACACAGTAAGGACCACTCAAATACAAATTAAATAAAAAGTAAGAAAATGACAAATAAATAAGAAAAATTTAAATAAATAATAGCAAATTCAAAATAAATGAACAAATGTCAGAAGTAGTGAAATTGAAACAGCAGTATATATTTACAACAATATATTTACACCTGTATTTGTTATATTTACACCTAGCCTCTCTGCATGTTATGTACCAGGAAGATGAGTTTTTATCTACATTTTCAGGCAAGAGTGAACTCTTGGTTTTGTTCACAATGTAGCCAGCCCTCGAGAAAATGTGCTGTGGAAGTGGCCGAAACACCATTTGGCTGCTAATGCCAGTGTAGGATAGCGTTACAGTTTTGTTTCCACCATCCAAGTGAGCCAGACTGGACTTTACTAGAGTCCACCAAAAACTGCTCCACCTCTCGCTTGGTACTTCGATCTTGCTCCTCAGGATGTTCATCGTCGGAGTCCGGCAGTATTAGCATTAATATCTCCTCTTGGCACAGCAGTGTTGTCCTCACCATGCCTTTCTGTTGGCTCCTTTTCCGTCTCCCAAACCGTGTGCCGCTGGTGCAGATGCTCAGCCAGGTGATGGTGGTGTGCACGAGTATTCAGATCTCAACATTGTTATCCAGATACCACCACAACAACCGAATATTCGGATATTTGGATATTCAGGACCAGCCCTACTCCATTCTCTGCTAAAGATGCCATTATTCCACCACATCTTTACTTAGCAAATGGTTGTTTTGTGTTCTTATATCCAGCACCTTTAAAAATTACATATATTTAAAAATCTATGCATAATATAAAATGGAACAATAAAGATATGCTAGCAGCTCTCTGATGCTGTAATTTGACACTGTGGCGCTGTGAGCTAAATGCTAACAGTACAATGCAGGGGCCTTCATTAAGGCCAGAGTTAAGAGTGTTACCATACTTATGTTTGCTCATGAGTACTAAACACAAAGTACATCTGAGCCTAATGGGAATGTCATCAATTTATTTACTCAGAAAATACTGGACATAATTCTTTCCCCATGGTGATGCCAAATAGAAAGTCAAGGTTTCACCATGATCACAAGGATACACGAAGATGCGATTGTCTGTTGAACATGTTGTGTCAGTCTGTTCAGTAAATGTTCAGTTATTTTTCAATAAATCTAAACTGCCATCCTGTTACTGATGCTACAGGATAAGACAAATCCTCAGGTAGCTGTTGAATGTATCGGTCAACAACTTTGTATACAACAAAATGATAAGATGAAATGAATTTTAAAGGAACTGTAATTGTGATCCGATCATGTTTTAATGAAGAATATATCAGTAACATGTTCAGTGACACTAAAATATCTGCTCTTGCAGCTCTTGCTTTTTTAAAAAATCATACTGAAAGTACCAAAGGCAGATGTTCAAGGTCCTGGACAATAACAACGACGTGAGATGGTGGCGACAAGTGCAGCAACAAGTGAGCTGCAGTGTATAGGGAAAAAACGTAGGATGAATCTTGTGCTTAGCGAACAAACTTAGGTTCAGGGTGAGAGTGTTTGAGTTGTAGCTTTATATTAACAGCATGTTGTTAAAGCTTTCACATCCTGAGACGTAGCTGTCGGTGTGTTGCTGTGAGTTGTGTTCAGAAAGGCTTATGTGTGTCTCTGTTGGCACAAAACATGTGCAGCAGATCTTTAAAGTGGAAGTTTCTGTTCGGTCGTTACGTTGATTTGGTTTTGAGAATTATGGAATTTCGTTGGTATCAACTAGTGTAGAAACATAACTTCTAGTGCTGGAACTATTTCTTGACACGCAGCAGCATATCCATCCACCTGCAGTCCTGTGCAGCGCTTCAGGTTACAGTGCAGGTTACCAGACGTGGCACACATTGCATGCTTTCTTTGTGTTGTATCCAGCTCTGTGTGTTTAACATCAGGCTCATTTTGTGCTTCACTGCACGATGTTCAATAGTTCTATGTGGCTGGGTGGAGCTCACATGAGTCACGCTCATGTATGCTAATTATAATAATATAACAACTTTGATATATATTGCACTTATCAAAATCAGTGACTGCAGTGTAAGTGAGTAACTCTGGCAGGAGTTGTCATCTAAAATCCATGTCTGCATGCAGGCCTCTTGTGGGTTAACATGAGGAATGCAGGCAAAAATGTTGTCATGACATTTACATTCTCGCTTTCTGTCGTCTAGGTGTGATACGGGTGTCAAACAGGCTCTGCAGCTTGTAAAGTCACTGACAGATGAATGAATTTATGATTGTTTAAGAAAAGCCCACAGTCAGCAACACCCATCCGAAGCATCTACGCTGCTTTATTAAGCAGGGTGTGTGAGTCATTTACAGAGAACATCTTTAATGTAAGTGAAATCACGTCAGCACAACAAAACCTATTGGCTGGGAGAGGGATGTAGAAAAAGTGAACTTTGCAAGAGTAGCTCTGTCAGCGCTAGTGTGACTCTTGAGGTGTGGACTGTGGGTATAAGCCTGCCAGCCCACGCCTCTTTTAGGTGGCTTTGCTCTCCCCTTTGGCTATCTGGTCTCTAATAGACCACCAAAATAAACTGATGTAAAGAAGATAGATGAAAGCTAAAAATGAATTGAGCAATAAAACATCAAGAAGTATAATCTCACAAAAGTAGTAATCATGTTTAATACTTTTACTTACATTTTCAGTGCTGTTTTGCCACAGTAAAGAGCCTAGTCATTTCCTCCACTCCACCTCTGCCTGCATAGCTTTTATTTAAACTAATTGGGCTGTATTTATCCCCACTGTGTAGTGGCCCTTGGTGTGTGGGCGCCAGCATCTCCAGTTTGTTTGCATGTGAAATAACCAATAACCAATGCCTGTATCACACAAACGCAACTCTATGAATTATGAACAACTTTAAAGCAACAGATATACCAAATTAAAAGGTTACACATGTCTTGGTAGTTTTGTAATTAATTCTTTGCTGTTTTAGTTTTTATTAAAACTAATTGCACCATCAAAACCTTAGTAGTTTCATAAGTCAGCCCAAAATTCAGTACATTTGTGGGCAGAAAGTTTAGGAACTAGGCAGTGTAAAATTATTATTTGACATTTGAAATGATCAAAGCTTAGTTAGTCCCGTTTATTAACATTCAACCCCTAATAGTGTATTAAATGTCATACTTTTTGTTAAACAATTCCAGTTTATAAATTTAATTATACAAATATTTTCTTGATTGAATCCATTAACCATAGGTTTGTTATGCTTACATGAGAAGCTCTTAGCCTTTAAACAGAGGACTGTAAAATACAACAGAAATGCAGCCAGAGGTGGAAGGCTTAAGGTGAGTAGGAATGAGCCTCAAAACACCTGAGGACTAAGTCATGTTCTACTAAAGAGGAACACTGCATTGTGTTTACTATTGATGGATCTCAGCTGAAACTCTCTGTGGTCTCACTCACACATATTTCTGCCAGTGACATGCACACACCCCTCCTCTTCACTCACACCCGGCGTCCTTGTCTTTCTGCTTTGCAGTAACTTGCTTTATGTCTCAGGTATTTCCTGACTGATGACACAGAAGCTCCTCTGTTTATTCCACTGCTTAGTAGAATTCCTGAGAGCACAAGGTCACTACTTGAAAGTGTATTTGGTGTGAATGGTTCTGTGTGTCAGTGACTAACTGCCCTGCATGCTTGTCTGCTTACTTGAGTGTTTGACTGTGTGTAGAAATGTCAATGACATGTGCTGGCTTGTTAATCGTCCACACACCATGAGACAGACACACAGATGATTTCATACTCTGTTTTTCACCATTTGAGCTTTTTGTCGTTTCCCCATCAGGTGTAGTCCTCTTAAAATTTCTACCTGGTGATTAATTAAGTTCATTTGATGCAAAGTTCTCTTTTACACAGTTTGTGTGTGTTTGTTAGATCTTTGGGATGCATTTTACTTTACTTTAGAAGGTGTTACATTTTAAAGACAGCATCCAAGTTTGGATTTATCTAAAAGCCATTATCATGCTGAACACACTTCACACCAAATGGCAGTACAAGCACACCGTATAAACAGTAGATTGACATGGGATGATAAGAGCTTAAAGGGGATTACAGCAAATCCGAGGGTTTTGACAGACAGAACAATAAAACGGCTGTAGAAGTGAGAACCTCAAGATTAAAATCCTTTCATCTGGTGATGTGTAAGCAACTGGAATCAAGAGAAAGCTCAGACTTTGCAGTTGCATGTGTTGAATACAGCCAGGTTTACTCTGTTGTGTGTGGACTGCCAGTGGAGGGAGAGCAGGATACTTTGCTCCTTCTAGACACAAGCATGCACATGTTTGCTTGAGGTTAGCAGTCAGTGCATCTGCAGATCTAGAAAGGTTTTTTGTTTACATTTTAGACAGGACATTTCTGAACCGTTCTATTAATAACTGATAGATTTGGATGACTGTACATCTTTTGGAGACTAAATATTAAACTAGTCTTTGTTGTTCTTCAGTTAAAGTACCACAGACACCTTAAGCATAATGTGAAGGAACCTGAGTGGGTTTAAAGGCACATTGTTTTATGTTCTGTCCTCTGACGTTATTAGGGATGATGGTGGTGGAACAGGTCTCTCTAGTGAAACTGGAATTTGTAGTCAAGCTGTTACGTCACTCTACCGCACACAAACTCATAGTTCACATACCAAGAAACATTCTGGTGGAAGATAGACTCCTGTCCATACTGCCTAAAAAGACTGTCATCTACATTAACACAGCAGATACAACAGGACCTCTTGAGTGTTTGTTTTTTTTGGCTAAAGAGTGAAACCCTTTGCACACACCTCAAAATTATTCTATGGGCTTGCAGAGGCTGCTTTACTCACACCTACAACCTGGATTAGTGTGTGGCTCTTCAGTTTCCATGATCTTGTTCATGTGCAGCAGGTGTAACCAGTGCAACATACTGCACACAGTCACATATTCACATATCTCCACTGTTTCTAACCAGCTGATCGTCAGGCAGGCAGTCAGCAGAGGTCCAGAATCTTTGTTGGGACAAAAACACATTTGTCTGTGTGGTTGTGGGTCAGATGTAAGAGTCGGCTTAGTGTCGTCTTGTAGGTTTCAGCAGTCTTCAGGAAATTGGTTTCAGGAAATTGACATGGTTTTAAATGTTCATCATAAGAGCAGCCAAGAAAAATTAGGATACAACAAAGTGACAGAATACAAACTGTAAATAAAGGGTCAATCTGGATGGATAAAAGCAATACAGTGTTATTTGATTTACAATACAACTCCAGCAGAAATCCTCAGAAAGTATTTAGTAGTTAACTTGTTAAAGGCCGCCTGGAAGTGCAGCCTAATATAACTTCTGTCTTCAAAGGTACTTTTCTGTGTTTGCATAACCATTTAACCAAAAAGAGAATATATTAAGATTTTTTGCATAAACAGCAGCAGAGCGTTCGTGGAGGATTGACGTCAGAGCCATTCAAATCACCTTCAAACAACCTGAACCCAGATCAACTTAAAAAGATGTTCCTCCTCCACCCTGAACTCTAACAGAGAACTTGTGTCTGTTCACCAGCTGGCAGACACTGGCTAGCTGAGCCTGTAAGGACTGAACCATCCTGTGGTTTTTATGGTCCTCCTCTAAGGGCCTCACAGCTTCTCCTTTGTTGGAAAAAGGTTAACTTCTAACCTGCCTTGATGCTGTTGTGTAGGACAGGAAGCTGTAGTTTGTATCACTGCACAGTCAGTTACATAAGCAGTCTGCATAAGCAGTCTTTGTTTCAGTGTCTGTGGAGGCCGAGGTGTTGTTGTCCTGGAAAGTCTTTGGGGATGTAGGCTGGTTAACTTCCAAGTTAAGGAATTGTTTCTGGCCATTTGGGTTACATGATTGGTTGCCCCTAGTTTTTGACAAATGTTGGCAGGTAAGTCTTCGTTAACCAAGTTCTGATTGATAAATTGGTCACAGAAAAAATAAACACAAGGTGCCTGCACATGGTAGGCAGTAATTCCATATGTTGTACAGGAAATCCAATATGTGTGATCATTTTAGAAGGCAAAGGATGACTCAAAGAAGGTAACATGCCAACATTTGCCTATCCTTCCTCAACCTCGAATATGGTTTTCATTTGAAACATTTTGTTAATAAGCTTAAGAGTGCATGCAGATATGAACAAAAGGTTCAGTCTCCTTACTGACTTTTCTGACACATTGACTTAAAGGTAAACCTTTTTGTAGAAGATCATCCTTTCAGATTTCCATCAGACTGTGATGTAGTCCACCTACTGTTAGACCAGAGCACTCAACCAATCACCAACTTTCAGCCATACAAGCATGAAAGTTCCTTTACTTTTAAAAAGTTCTGCACCCTGAACAGGGACTTTTTGGACGATAAAATAATCCTTCATAGACTGAATAGACTCTGGTTTCTCCAATAAAATTGCAAGGTTCAAAAGGTTTCAGAGCAAAATTCTAGCAGAAGCCTAGCTTAATTTTTTGGTATTTTAGTGATCTTTGGTTGGACATGTACTTCCAATGAAGCCAGCATAATGTATATAGTAACAGTTTTAAACTCCACAATACAGGCCAGATAAGGGGCTAATAATGCCGGGCCCACCATAGTTGAAACTGTGCGAAACCCCTTTTCAACCAGTCAAATTGCCAATTGCAGATGGATGAGCTCATTTAGATTCTCCCCTCAAAAATCCACACAAAACTGAATAGAGTTCTGTCCAGTTATTTGGATGAATAAATGGCTGCTCGGCGCCATTCACCAATAGCAGGACTAGCAGCAAAACGTGTTAATAGTCAGAATGTGGAAACTAACTTCCCATGTCTGGAAGCAGGATGTCCAGTCTGATTTGCTGTTCAGCAGGGAGAAGGCTGTCAAGGTCAACTGGGCGATAGAAATGGGACGAGCTTTTAACACTGCATTGTTTAGGACTGAGGAAAAAACAAGGAGGTCCCCTGAGATACCACATTTAGCAGCTTCAGACTGCAGCTGCAGCCTCGTCATTACTTACACCCTCTTGTATTCCTCAGTTTAAACCAGAACATGCACCCAATCTAAATATCTGATGTGACCATGCATAGATTTACTCTTTTAGTTGAAAAAAGACATAAAGTATACGCTTTAAAACTTCTTCATTTTAAAAGCACAGTTTGAATATTTGACATGTCCACTGATTGATTGAGGATTTTGCTCTCCGTTTGACACCTGTAACATTTTCAGGGCCAATAAAGGACAGTTTTACAGATTATGAATGCTCCATGTTTCTGTAATATGTAATAACATATTACATGCTCAGGTTCTGAACAGGGTTACCTCAAAAATGAATGGATCAATTGATAGATTGCAAAATATTATGGGATTTTTATTTGGTTTATGGATTAAGGGGGTTAAAACTGCTTGTCTTATACAAAAAACCCTCAGAGGTACATGTGTCACTTAGTTAAAAGTGCAAATTAATGGACAAAATAATTTAAACTTATGAAAAGGGGATGTATATTGACATATTGTTCCAAACTTTAAATATGAAAATATGTAGATATAGGCTTAGTGATATTTTAAGGTGAATTAAAAAGTCGGTAAACTGTAGGATGATGTAGTTAAAACAGGCTAAGGATTTATTATCAGTTTATTTATATCAACACAATATCCCCTTAAAATCTCATTCTAGAATCATCTGATTGCTTATTCACAGCTAAATTAATAGAATTTGAAGGTACAAATAAATGATTTGGTTCATTCGAATGAAGAAGACATAAATTAGCATAAAAACTTTGTGCTCCTTTAAAGGCCTGCTGCCATCCAGACAGATAATGACAGAGCGATCCTCTCTGACAGTAACACTGACTGTGCAGTGGCATGCTCGGACATGTTTATCCATCAAGTGGAGGATGTGTCACTGGGAATTACCTGTAATAGTTTGTAGATATTGAGCTATTAAGGCTGCGTAAATACTCATTTACTGCATTCCCCAGCCCCACCCCTCTCCCTCCTCTGTAAACATGTGAGTGTACTGCCAGAAGCCATAAGTTGACAAACCACAAGAGGGCCTCAGGAGAGCACAAAGTGAAGGACATCTGGTTGATGGTTTAGTGTTGGGTGGCTTTGGACACTTGGACAGAGTCTGACTGGGCGTTTGGAATCTGGCCCGAGATTACATTTAGTCTAAAGCATGAAGGTATCACCTCGGCTACTGCCTGATGTTATCTGGGATGGAAGAAGACTTTGGCATGTCACAGGACGGAAGAAGACAAGAACAAATACAGTGTAACAACAACCTTATGTTTTCTTCTCTGTGTTCCCCAACCTCTCCTGCTGTCCCTCCCCCTCGTCCCCACTCCCAACCCAACTGATCGAGGCAGGTGGCCACCTTTCCTGAGCCTGGTTCTGTTGGAACTTTTTTCACCTTCCTTATCCTAGGGGGTTTTTTGGTTCCTTCCCACTGTCGCTGACTGCTGCTCATAGGGAATCCAAAAGCAACGATGTATTGTTGAGTTTTCTGTTTTCTGTTCTTTCTGCTATGTAAAGCGCTACGAGATGACGTGTTGTAAATATGTATATACATATATATATATATAAATAAAATTGAATTGAATTAAGATTTTTGTGCATGGAACAGTCTTCAAACGTGTAGCCCCTCATCATTTTTACAGCCATTTATGTATAACTTTTAGCCACACAGTTGTTTTCATACAATATTTTGAGAAGCCTAACTATTCTGTTACTTTTAGCTAACAATTTAAACTACTGAGATTGTTTATTGAATATGTTTACTAGCATTAACTATCTCAACCAATCATTGATTACTTTTAGCTAACCATTTATTCAGTAAAGAGTTAGGTTAATCTTACAGTAAGCTTTTTTTGCTAAGTAGGTTTTCACAGACGAGGAATTTAACTTGTGTTTTCATGCATAACAGTAAACAGTAAGATACAGATTGAGAATGTGTTGTTGGGGATCTCTGGCCTTGAGGAAGATGTCCATTGCTGTTGGAACAAAGCTGTTGCTGTGGTGTGAGCTTCTGGTCCTAACAAACTGCAGAGAGGGCCTTGAACAGTTTGTGTCCAGGGTGAGAGGGGTCGACTGCAGTCTTCCCAGCATGCTTTAGGTCCTGGAGGATCAGGAGGTTACAGCCTATCACCTATTTGGCTGCAGTCGACCCTTGTCCTGGGCAGTTGCAGCAGCGCACCAGATGGTGATGTAGGAGGTGAGGATGGACTCAGTGATGGAAGTGCAGAGGTACATCCTCATTGTCTTCAGCAGCTTGGGGGGCAAAGACTTAGAAAAAATATCCATGTCTTTATTCATTAACACAGTAAGTGACTGAGATATACCAATGCTTCATGACAGTAGAGCAGAGCCAAGGCGGCCAGGGGGGATGCACATGAGTATTCGGATCTCAAAATTATTATCTGGATACCACAACGACCGAATATTCTGATATTCTGATATTCTGATATTCGGGTCCAGCCCTAAAATCCACAAACAACATTCTAGCGTAGATTAAAGCAGAGTCAAGAAACTGGAGGATGAACTTATGAATTTTATATGTCCCAATACATGGTATGCTGAATGCAGGATGCCAAAAACAAGCATGTCCTGCTACATCCCGTTTCATTTTGCACTATGCAAGCCATCATGCTTTTCTGGCCATTCTGACTCACAGTCCTCTGCACAGTGGAAGGTACATCACACACATCATGGTGTCTTGCTTAAGAACGTAATGGTGGTGAAGTTTCAGTAACTTCTGACTGTCCCTCAGCATTGCCGTTTCCACATTGCTTCAACTTGTAGGAATACGATCGAAGGTAATGGTAGCGTTCGCCATATTAGCTCCACAACCATGCTAACACTGAGGATTTTCCTGTTGATGTGGGGACAAAGCTGTCAGAAAATTAAAGTAATCCAATGGATTCTCAGTTCCTCAAGTGCTTGTATTTGCTCTTGCAGCCAGCAACAGACATTTGCAATGCTTTGCTTGTGACTAATATCCTGAGAGTTATCAGAAGAGGCTCTACTGAATAAATAAATCTTTCTGACTGTGAGGTAACTGCTAATTCAGAGGGAGAGGGAGGTGAGGGGGCAACGTTTTAGCGCAACGATTTTTTACCCAGTCTCTATGTGGGGACTGGACCGAATTCTTCCTGCCTTGTAGAGCTGGGAGGCCATTTAGTTGTGAGGGAGCTGGGGACATGGCAGAAGTAAGTGTCTTCATATTTTCATGTTTTTTTTAAAGTGTACCTCCAAATTCATAAAACATACAAACCACAGTAAAAATGGATTTTCATTTAGTGGGACCTTTAAATGAATCTTCACGGCTTTCTTCCTGCTCTGCACCTGCTCGCTTGTATTTCAGCCTCCTTCTTAGTATTGGTCTTTAATCTGACCTCCAGCGCTCAGTTTTCACCTCCCATTTTCAAGAACAATAGGTGCTTTTCTCAGTTTGATAAGTGATGTATTAATAACATCTGCCTCTTCTGTGTTGGTGCAGGCCAGGCTGAGGCTGAGCTGAAAGACTTCAGTCCATACTACAGGAAGCAGTTCTCCGTTGCTTGGCTCTCTCAGGTAGAAGATGACCTGGAACAGCACAAACAGAAGATAACACAACTGCTTAAACAGAGGGTATGCTTTTTTATTTATTTTTATTTGGTTGGGTGAGTCAAAAGTGTGGTTCTAACTTAGCAAAATAACTGTATTACGAAGCATTTTTGCAAGCATCTGTAATGTTGTCCAGCTGTGTCACGAGTGCCACATTTCAAAGAAAGCGGTACTGTGAACGTGTTTATAAGGTGCATGATATGATATGTCATCCACAAAGTACTTTCTCCAGGCTTTCACTGACAGAAAACAAGAGCAAATGAAAGAAATAGATCAGAAATAATAAAACCAAACGTAAAAGTAAACAAGGGTTATTATCTCTCCTTTTGTCCCAGTTATTCACACAGGACAGGACAGACCTGTGAATGAAGCTGCTGTATAAAGGCTAATTCAAGCTTTCACTGTCCACAAGGGTAAAATTAGTTATCTATCACTACAAGCACAGCGACTGTGCGTGTGCCAGGAAAACAAGTGGGACTTTGATTTGTACTTGCTTTCCATATACAGAGCCCATTTAAGAAGTTGTAGATTCTCCAGATATTGGCACACCTCAGAATATTCACTGACACGGTGCTCCAGACCAGTCTTTAAACAGCTGCAGCATCCTGTGAAAATTGCCCCTTGTGTTTTTCTGTGTGCGATCATCTGCGCAGACTGGTCACAGCCCTGTTTTGTCATGAACAGAGCCGAACTACAGAAAGAATATATTTACCATGAGTTAAAATATACTAAATATATATATTACAACACAACAAGTAGTTTGGACCCTAACTAAAAGTACAGATTTGTTGGTCATAAAAAATAAAATATAACTCAATATGTTTGAATGTTTGAAACAAATGTGGTTAGACACTAGCAAAAAGAATGTCATGAAAGACATGCCCTTATTTATGCTGAATAGAGCCTGCAGCTCATGCTGTCTGTCATCATTTTTACCTCTCTAAACTGATTATGTTTAAATCACTCAGCAAAGAATTTTACAAAGTGACTCAACCTCTGCATCAGTGTAGCATATGCAAATTAAGTTTTAAATTAAAATGTCCTTGTGGCAATGTTGTTTGACCGTAAAGCAAACAACATCTCCAAACTTTCAGGTGATATCCAGGTTTTGAGCTGCCCTGAGTCTTGCAGTGTCTCTTTAACCCCTTGTTTATAGTTCTGTTCTTTGTGTGGGTTTGTGTTCACAGGAGGCTCCGGAGGAGGGCGAGGTGCTGTATGAGGAGGGCGTTCTTTACTTTGATGACACCAGGAAGTGGAGGGACAGGTATGTGGTGGTGAGAGCCAACTACTGCCTGGAGTGTCATGACAGCTTGGAGGTGAGCATGACTGTGGAGCTGGCTTCGGCAAATCAAATGGTGACAACATGACAAGCTCAGTGGTCAACCTCGCTATCTTATGCCATTGTTTCCCTCCTTCTTCCTCGTCTTCCCTCTCTTCTGCCTCGTTTCATCAGACTTTTGTTAAAGGGGTTCCTCCACGCCACAAGCTGCTGCCTACAGGGGGCACTGTTCTGACCACAGAGGAGCTGTACATGGCCATGGTGGACAAATGCTTTCCTGATGATTGTAGTGAGTAAAACACCTAAAAACCTGATATTTTCAGAATGAGAATAGAGGGCACACACAAAGATTCATCCATCCATTTACTGTTTGTATGTTTAATACGCTGCTGGTTACCTGAATTTCCCTCAGGATCAGTAAAGTACCTACCTATCTACTGTAAACCCCTTTGGAGACACCATGAAAAGGTCACTAGCCCATCACAGGGCCAACACACACAACCATCACAATCACCAGTGAACCTACACATGCCTTGGACTTGGGAGGAGGACTGAGTGGAAGTTGGTATTGTGCACCCAACAATAAGTACATTGGCAGTCCCTCTTCTGACCACTGCTGACTGGGAGCACCCCACAAGCCTCTCTGTTTTAGAGATGTGCCAACCCAGTCATCTGGCCACAGCTACAAGAATGACTCTCCACTTGCTGTCTAATGTATCCCACACCTTGACGTGCACTATTTGTACAAGATAAACATGATTCACTTTATCTGTGAGTCGTCGTAATGACTTTAAAGTTCAAGTGCTAAAATTGTGCTTTAAAGACACAGGGAACATTAATAGTGACACTGCAGGTCAGTGGGAATCTGCTGGGGGATCTGAGATGGATCAGATGACTGATCATCGTCAGCAGTTCAACCACAGTGTGCTGCTCCACCAACATAATGCTTTTCGTTTTCATAGTAAGGTACAGATCTTACAAATTTTAAACGGAGAGCAGAAAACCCAACAATCCAAAGTTGCTTTTGGATTCTTATGAGCAAGTAGTCATCAATGGTGGGAAGGAACCAAAAAAAAACCCCTAATATAGGAAGGGAGAAAAAACTCAGACAGAACCAGGCTAAGAGAAGTCTGCCATCTGCCTTGATGAGTTGGGGTAAGAGTGGGGATGAGGAGGTGGGGGATGGCAGGAAGGGTCGGGGTGGGGATAGCAGGATAGTAAATGGAGAACAGACAAAGACACACAAAGAGAACAATGAACATTTTGGAGGTCATTGAGGTCAGAAACTGCAGATCAGAGACGTGTAGCTCCAGATCCAGAGACACCTACAGAGAGAACAAACACAAGACCTCAGGGGAAACACAGAGTTAGTGATATGTAATGGAGATATATAACTGATGGAGAAAGAGAGAGAGGAGAGGAGACCAGTGCATTATGGGAATCCCCCGACAGTCTAAACACATAGCTGCATAACTCAGAGATAGCTCTGGTGATCCTGAGCAGTTCTAACTATAAGCTTTATCAAAGAGGGAAGTTTTAAGACTGAACTTAAAAGTAGAGAGGGTGTCTGCCTCCTGAACTGAACGGAGCTGATTCCACAAGAGAGGAGCTGATCACTGAAGGCTCTGTCTCCCATTCTACTTCTGGAAACTCTGGGAACCACAAGTAAACCTGCAGTCTGAGAGCAAAGGGCTCTGTTAGGATAATATGGTACAATAAGGTCTTTAAGGTATGATGGAGCTTCATCATTAACAATTTTTTAATTTTAAATTCCATCCTGGATTTTACAGGGAGCCAATAAAGAGAAGGTAATAGAGGAGAAATCTGATCTCTGTTACTGATTCCTGTCAGAACTCTGGCTGCAGCATTTTGTTATCAACTGGAGGTTTTTAAGACAGTTATTAGGACATCCTGATAACAAGGAATTACAGTAGTCCAGTCAAGAAGTTACAAATGCATGGACTAGTTTCTCAGCATCACTCGGACACAAGATGTTTCTGATTTTTACAATATTACGTAGAAGAAAGAATGCCGTCCTACAGACTTGTTTTATATGTAAGTTGACCGACACATCCTGATCAGAAATAACTCCGAGGTTTTTTACGGTAGAACTGGAGGCTAAGACAATACCATCTAGAGTAACTATCTGTTTAGATAGTGTGTTTCTGAGGTGTTTAGGGCCAAATACAATAACTTCAGTTTTATCCAGATTTGAAGACCACAGAGAGCCGAAGGACTTTCACTTTCTGTTTGGTTAGGTTTAGGTCCCAGAACTACTTAATTCAGTTTAGGAAAATATCATGGTTTAAGTAAAAATACACTCCTTTCACTTCATGTTTGAAGCTTCTCCTTCATTTCCTGGGGTCACAGGGTGATGAGTCCACCCATCTAATATATAATTGTTTCCTGAAAAAGGAGTGACAGGAAAGCAATCAAATTTAAGGCAAAGATGTGTTGATCTGAAATGTATTAATGATACATTGTAAACAAATATAACATGACAGATAAAACATGTATTAAGTAATGCAGGTAAATTGTATTTTCTGGAGACAGGGTTGACACAATAGCACAGGACATTACTTGCTTCCAGTGCCCTGTCTTACTGGCAAGTTAGAGGAATATCTTGGCAGTAATGCAGGGAAGGACAGAATAATATAATTTTTTTACTCTCTAATTATTCTTTAATAATTCAGTTCTTAACAAATGAGCTTGGTGTTGTTTTACAGCATCAGATGTATCATGAAATCAGTCAATCAATTTGCTATAGAGAGCAGCCTGGCGTAGTTTACGTGTAGAATGCCCGTTATCATTTTTGCAAAAGAAATCAAAAGTAATAAGGGACATGTTTTCCCATGTCAGTCCAGAACAGTAACTGTGTTTCCATCCACCTGTTTCGAGTGCATTTTCAGCCTAATGCACTCAAAAGAAGAGAGTATGAAAACATCTCCAAATATTTCAAATGTATGTATGGTTCAGGCCCAAAAGCTGAAGTACTGACAAACACAAACCCTCCCAAAGAACTGTGCAAAGAGCAGCTGAGACAGACTTGTAGTGCTACATGAAACAACCGGAAGTGTCTACATTCTTTTCACCGTTTCAGTTTTGACTGGAGCTCATTCTGTGATGTTATCTGGTGTTGTTTTCCTCTGTACTACTTTACTGACAAGACGTGGATCTCTTACCCACCTGCTGTTTATCTAAACCACCAATGAACTAATATTTACACAAAGTGGAAATGGGTGTTATTTTACATTTCCTTTAGCCAGTTTGTTTAATTCAATGGGGATAACACAGCAACTACACATTTGTCAAACTGAATTAAGATCTGAATCTGACCATGTCCTCCTCATCATAAAAATGTTACGCCATAGAAATGTGTAGTGTGTGTTTTTCTGGGGAAAAACACCAAAACTGCCCAAGAGAAATGAAACAGATGTAATTCAAAATGAGTATATCATACCACATAAATAAAACAAGATCTGTATCTGTACTGTAGAAATAAAGTGGATTCCCTCTAAAGGCTAAATGGCTAAAAGCTAACCAGTGTAGACTGGCACATTGGTTTTCATGAGTTAGTGTGGTTAAGTTAACCCTGTAATGCCAAATTATTAAGTAACGACAAGTTGTCACAACAGTGACAATGTATATGAGTGTTCGCTATGAAATTTTAGGGTTTTGATAGCCCCATTGACCAAACCCCCGGGAGCAGAGGGAGTATTCAGGACATTACAGTGTAACCGACAAGATCAGATGTTGATGTTACCTTAGACTGATGGGAGGGATGATCTCAGCAAGATACAATGAGCAATCACTAATATAGAATCTAAATATAACTTTATATATATACATATATGTATATATATATATATATATATACAGTTGTGTGCGAAAGTCAGGGCACCCCTTTAAAAACAGCATATTTTATATATTAAAAAATTAATATCCATATTTATAGTCTTTCTGGGATATGGGAAAAAAAGACAATATTATCAGGAAACATTAATGCATAGTTACATTTTATTTTATAACTTGTGTCAACAATTGTCATTAGGGAGCGCCAGCTGGTGTGTATTTCAGGGTTTCTTAAATATGGCGACTCCACAAACCTGTGCAAACAACAGCAATCATTGGTTCCTCTAAGAAGCTAAGTAAGACAGAAAAAATGAAAGTTATTGATGCCCACAATGCCGGGGAGGGCTACAAGAAGATAGCAAAACGTTTTCAGCTTGCAGTTTCCACAGTGCGAGGTATAATTAAGAGATGGCAGGTGAGGGGAACTGTGGAGGTCAAGATGAGATCTGGAAGACCAAGGAAACTCTCGGACAGAACAGCTCGTAGGCTGGTCAGAAAGGTAAATCAAAACCCACATTTGACGTCAAAAGACCTGCAGGAAGATTTAGCAGACTCAGGAGTGGTAGTGCACCCGTCCACTGTGCGGCGATACTTGCACAAACAAGACCTTCATGGAAGAGTCTGCAGAAGAAAACCTTACCTCCGTCCTCATCATAAAATACAACGTCAAAAATATGCAACAGAACATGTACAGAAGCCTGATGACTTTTGGAAACAAGTGCTGTGGACTGATGAAGTTAAAATAGAACTCTTTGGCCACAATAAGCAAAGGTATGTTTGGAGAAAAAAAGGAGCAGCATTTCATGAAAAGAACACCTTGCCAACTGTTAAATATGGGGGTGGATCCATCATGCTTTGGGGTTGTGTTGCAGCCAGTGGGACAGGAAGCATTGCTCGGGTGGAGGGAAGAATGGATTCCATTAAATACCAGCAAATTCTGGAGGCAAATATCACAGCATCTGTAAAAAAGCTGAAGCTGAAAAGAGGATGGCTTCTACAACAGGATAATGATCCAAAACATACTTCAAAATCCACCATGGACTACCTCAAGAAACGCAAGCTGAAGGTTTTGGAATGGCCTTCACAGTCTCCAGACTTAAACATAATTGAAAATCTGTGGGTAGATCTTAAAAGAGCTGTGCATGCAAGACGACCCAAGAATATTGCAGAACTGGAAGCCTTTTGCAAGGAAGAATGGGGGAAAATCCCAAATGATAGAATCCAGAGACTTGTCGTTGGCTATAAAAAGCGTTTAGAAGCTGTGATATCTGCCAGAGGGGGTCTTACTAAGTACTGAAGGTACTGACGCTGTAGGGTGCCCCGACTTTTGCACAGGCCAAAATGATGTTTTTTGTTTTTGTAATTTTGTTCAAGTTATAAAATAAAATGTAACTATGCATTAATGTTTCCTGATAATATTGTCTTTTTTTTCCCATATCCCAGAGAGACTATAAATATGGATATTAATTTTTTAATATATAAAATATGCTGTTTTTAAAGGGGTGCCCTGACTTTCGCACACAACTGTATATATATGTGTATATATATATATATTTCTTTAAAGACAGTACAATATGGCACATATAGGGTTAATCTGTACTTCTGAGCATGCATGCGATCACTTGATGGTTGCTCTTAAAAAAAATTTAGTTTGTACTTAGAGCTTCCTGAGGTGTTCATTTTACAAGTTTGATAATTAAATGGAAATTAAATGGTCATGGGTTCTGGTCCAAATCTTTCCATCTTGTCAGCTGCTCACTATCACCTGCTCTGTTCAAGTCCTCTGTGTTTTGTGTTTCAGGCATGAAGGAAGAATTTGCTCCTCCTCTGTCAGGGATGCCGGGACAGTTTCCAGTCTACCTCCGTCTGCCCTACAGGAGAGACTCCTACTTCTGCTTCAGACAGCAGGCCAAACAGGCCGCCTTCCTCTCGATCCTGTCAGACTGCATCAGACACCAAAACCAAGGTGGGACACTACAGACGTGGTCGACAGTATTGGTGCCCTCGCACATTAATAAGACAACTTCCATCCCTGAAATGGATAGCAATTTTGTGATGTTAAAGAAACTGTTAAAAAAGCAAAATTCCTTAAGGTCATTCCAATAAAATGTTTTTCTAAAACAGCCTGGAAGAACCATTGATAATTGGTGATATGCAAGTGGATGGTAGAGGTATCTCAAACAGATTCACATGTGTGTAAATGGAGAAAGCTGCTCTCCTGAGCTGTTTGGTTCTGTTGTGTGCACAACTCTGCACATGGCCAAAAGAAAGAATGAGTTATTTGAGTAGATGAGGAACAAAATGACTGCCAAGCATGTACAAGGTAAAGGCTACAAGGTAAAGGATACAAGGGCACCTCCCAGCAGCCTGATGTTCCTGTGAACACAGCTGCTGATATTTTTGGAAGCTCTTGGTTCTTGGGACTGTAGCCAACCCCCCTGGAAAAAGTACAAATACAAGCTGATCTTTTATATTATTATTTCAGAGAAAAATGTGTCTTATGTTTTTATGTGGATGGATAATTAGCGTTTATTATTTGTACGACTGCTTTATATATATATTATATATTCATAATCATTAATCTGAGTTTGGTTACTTCACCTGTTTCAATCCCTTACTTTAAGAAACAGAAGCATGTTTATACTGAATGCAAGCAAAAATTTGCAAATGTCGTCACAAGCAGCTGGACAAGAACTTTGTCTACATAAATATTTTCTTTTTACAACATATTACTCGAACAATTAGAGAAAAGACAATTGATTTCATGTGTTTTTTTTATACTTATGTTATAATCAACATATTGTTGGGTGGTTTTGACTGAGGGTCCATTAACACATTTAAAGACATTACATTTTAAATAATCTATATTATTGATTAATTTACAGAGGATTAGCTCCTTTACTCTGTACATATATCATCCAATGCTGATGAAGTTAAATGTGTGGTGAAACGTCCAAAACCTAAAGAAGTTCATTTTTCTGCAGTGTTGAGGCAAATAAATGCAGTAAACAGTCAGAACAAGCTTGAATAATAAATGTTTATCCTGTCTCTCTGTACTTAACTGAAGTGATACGTTCCTGATTCATCTTCTGTTGACCAACTCAATGATTTGACTACTTGCTGCAGCCATAATATAAAATAAATAGTCCTACTGTCAGTGTGTCACACAGGGCAGGAGTGAAGAATGTCACTGCAGTAAACTGAGAAGTCATAGACTGTAGGAACTATGGTTTGTGACTAAAGCTGGTCGTCTCCATCAGTGACTAAACTGCAACCATTTAACCTTTCATTCCTGCTGGGTTAATACTCACATTCTTTACCTTATTCTTTACTTTATTTTAATCATAAAATAGTGAGCACAAAATGAAACCTTTACGATGCTTGATTTGTCCAACTGGAATTAAAATAATTACAATGGGAAAAGTAAGAGATCCTCACTGTTGAGAAGCTGGAAACATGAAGTATTTGTAGTTTTAAACCAAGAATGATCAGTAAAAATAGTAAATAGGCAAAATGCCAATGTTTGTAAAAATCTTAATATTTAAGGGAACTTAAGCTGCCAGATAAATTAAGAACAGTAAGAAGTACAGTATTAATAAGTATTAGCTGACGTTAAAGAAAATAGCACCTCAGATTTGTACAGTACTTGAGTAAATGCACTTCCAGCACTGTTGTTGAATACTCACAAGACTTTGCTTGTACAGCATCACTTGAACCCCTTCAAAAGTTGCCTTGGCAACAGACTCGCTACACATGCTTAGAAGAGCAGAGTGAAAACCTTCATCATGTTTTTGCATTGGGGTGAATCAGTTCAATTCAGCTCGTTTTGCAGTTAGGAATCAATAAGAACAGATGAGAGGCTGACGCCACATTGTGCAGACGGTTCATTCAGAGTAGACTACATCTTCTTAAATGTACCTGCATGTCACACTTGTTTTTCTCTGTCTTCTTTGTCAGACTTCCTGAAGAAAAAGACGTGTGAAGTTCAGGCCTTCCTCAAAGCCATCCAGCTCTACAGACAGGACAAAGGCAAATATGAAGCCTGGGACATGTTAATAGGAAGCGATGTCAGGGTACGTCCCATCTTAAAACTCTTTTATTGTTTTTCGTGAGCAACAGTTGCTTTTCCAAAATCTAATCCCAACCAGGTGTCTGTTCTCCAAGCTCATGGAGGACTTTTGCAGTTTTCAAGGCATATGGAAAAAGATTAGCTCCACTTAACGAATCTGATAAAACAAAGGAATTATGACTTGATTTAAAAAATGGGTGCTAAACAGTTTATAAAGGATTGAAAACAACAACTAAAAGTAATGTTTATTGAGCTAACAGTCTTTGATTAATGGTTTAAACAGATAGCTAAGAGACAAATAGTTTAAATATCTATAAGTATATAGTTTGCTAACAGTAACTGACAAATGCTAACTAACAGTAACGAACAAACTGTTTAAACAGTTACTTAAAAGTAACACAAATGTTAAAATAGAGAACTTAAAGAAACTCATAGTAACTTATCAAAGAAAATCAAATCAAGTCTTGTAAAAGTCCAGACCTAATGGCAAGTCAGACTGGGCCCAGCTCAGAGCTTGTGTTATGAATCCTTTGGCCAAATTACTCAATTTTAGTTTTATCTTCTCTTCAGAAGGCCTTTCCTTTGTCCATGTGATGAGCAGCAAACTTCAGTTGAGCCTTAATGGTAATGCTTTGAGAGGAAAGGCTTCCCTCTTGTATGGCAGCCTCTCAGCCCCTGGCAAGTAAAACACACTTAGTCAGTGGTCTTCTCAAAACCCAGCAGTATGTAGAATAAATGCTGGGATCTGAAAACAAACAAAAAACATGGTGAAAAACCATGAGCAGTCAGATGATCCTACAGGTTTCATACAGGTCAGGAGTTTGTCGGCTTCAGTTAAACCACTTTGTTTACAGGGTTATTGTTTATAACACCACACAATACATCCAGATCCTACAGACATGGACATATCTTTCTGAAAACCTGCTCTGCAGAGGTCTTCTTCCAAAGGAAAAGATAGAAAAAAAATCTGAAAAAGAACTAATGTCTGCATTTTTTTCAGTATTGATTTTTTGCCTTCTACCCTTCATTGCAGTGTCGGTCTTCTTTACTCGCTGATCTGCTGTGTTTGTCAAATAGAATAACTCGATCCCAGAGATAAACAGAGTTAAAAACCGACGGCATTATGTTGGTGGAGCAGCACACTGTGGTTGAACTGCCGATGATGATCAGACGTCTGATCCATCTCAGATCCCCCAGCAGATTCCCACTGACCCGCGGTGTCATTATTAATGTTCCTGTCTTTAAAGCAGAATTTTAGCACTTGAACTTTAAAATCGACTCACAGATAAAGTGAATTCTGTCTAATGTATCCCCCAAGGTGTGGGATACATTAGACAGCAAGTGGACAGTCGCTCTCGTAGCTGTGGCCAGATGACTGGGTCGGCACATCTCTAAAATAGAGAGGCTTGTAAGGTGCTCCCAGTCAGCAGTGGTCAGAGGAGGGACCGCCAGTGTACTAATTGTTGGTACCAAATGCTCATCCTGGCAGAAGGACAATGGAGGCTGTGCT
Organism: Dascyllus trimaculatus; assembly: GCA_024666655.1. Taxonomy (NCBI): domain Eukaryota; kingdom Metazoa; phylum Chordata; class Actinopteri; family Pomacentridae; genus Dascyllus; species Dascyllus trimaculatus. The sequence goes on along the minus strand of CM045446.1, from coordinate 685,808 downwards.
TCCTGTCTTCTCAGACCAGTCATCTGACCACTTTCCTCCTACTGTCTAACATATTGCAGACCTCGACATGCACCACTGTTTTAAAATAACTCATCTGTCACTGAGCTCCGTCCATATGTAGCACAAACTCCAAATTTTGAGAAAATCTGAATCTATGAGAAACAGTTAGTGGTGCTCATTTTCAAGCTGGATGAAATGATGGTACACAAGAATGATGTGACCTCAACATCCACTGAAGCTGCTGCACCACATGAGAGGAAGATTTTTATTGTAATTTGCCAGATTTTTCACCTTAGCCTAGTACAAAAAGGTTTCTTTTTGGAATTTTCAGCATTTCCACTCAAGGCTTTCAATTCACAAATGAACAATGTGAGTAAAAACTGATGGCTGGAAACACTCCTCATTAGTGGTCATGGTTTTGCTTATCGGTCCCAAGCCTGGTATACAGGACTGTGGAGGCTGAGAAACGGCTGACATATAAAAAACCAAATAAATCAATGTTAATAATGAAAAAGAACATAGTTAAATATATATCAACTTTTAATTTGACTATTTCTGTATTTCTGCATTTAATTATTTGTATATTTTCCACATGTATTAATTTTGCATTTCCTTCATTTCTTCATTAATGAATTTCTGTGTCTGTATGCTAATGAGGGTCTGTTAGGGAAGGTTACCAGAGCTAGCTTGTGTCATGAAGGAATCATTTTCTGTCTGGTTCACCTAGCTGACTAATCCTGCTGTCAGCTGAGGCTAGGACCACCGCCTATTTAATATAGACATGTAAATAAATAAATGTATATCTGAATAATAAATACATAAATTCAGTAAAAGTTTAGGTATGGCACAATGCAGTCTGAAATGTACCATTCTCCTGGCAACCTCCAAACCCAGACTGGTCCATCAGATTGCCAGATGGAAAAGCGTGATTCATCACTCCAGAGAACGCGTCTCCACTGCTCTATAGTCCAGTGGCGGCGTGCTTTACACCACTGCATCCGGCGCTTCGCATTGCACTTGGTGATGTACGGCTTGGATGCAGCTGCTCTGCCATGGAAACCCATTCCATGAAGCTCTCTGCGTACTGTACTTGGGCTAATCTGAAGGCCACATGAAGTTTGGAGCTCTGCAGCAATTGACTGTGCAGGAAGTGGGCGACCTCTTTGCACTATGCGCCTCAGCATCCGCTGACCCCTCTCCATCAGTTTACGTGGCCTACCACTTGGTGGCCGAGTTGCTGTTGTTCCCAAACTCTTCCATTTTCTTATAATAAAGCTGACAGTTGACTGTGGAATATTTAGGAGCGAGGAAATTTCACGACTGGATTTGTTGCACGGTGGCATCCTATGACAGTTCCACGCTGGAATTCACTGAGCTCCTGAGAGCGACCCATTCTTTTACAAATGTTTGTTAAAACAGCCTGCATGCCTAGGTGCTTGATTTTATACACCTGTGGCCAGGCCAAGTGATTAGGACACCTGATTCTGATCATTTGGATGGGTGAGCAAATACTTTTGGTAATATAGTGTACATGTATATGCATATATATATACGATATCTAGTACCCATATACCTCAAAGAATTCACTAAAGCACAACTTCTCTTAAGTGAATTCTATGAAATTCTGTGAATTCTGTTTTATTTAGTAGACACTATCATTTAAGACTGATTATAACTTTCACTTTTTTAACTTTATTAGGCTGATAATACAGATCAGTTGTTGTATAGCTTCAGCGTTGAAGGGGACTCAAATGTATGAATTTCTGGCTGGTCATAAGCTTTGTTAATATGTCTGGAGTCTTTCCCTTGAGGCTGCTTTCAACAAATACATTATAAACTGTAGTAAGTTTGTTGTAGTATCATTGGAGTAGCAGTTTAAGTAGATGAGTTGTTTTACATTGTGGTTAGAGCTACATTCTTTTAAAATACTGTGTTTTAAAATAAATAGAACTAGCTCTGCAGAAAGTATGACTAAACTTAGTTGTGTGAGCTAATTAAATAAAATATATGAATAAAAATGTTCAGCTTGCAGCAGCGGTTATACCGAATGGGTGGTGACTGCCAGTTCCATGGCTGGATTACCTTTACTGCATAACACTCCCCTGTATTCCCTGTGTATTTCTGCTGCCTCAATCAAACGCTGTAGCTTGAAAACAAAAGCTTCCGCTGTCCTGTGTACAGACTGAGGTGTATTTGCCTGACAGAGCTAGGAGAGGCATATACAAATCAGAGTCGCAGCTGATTTGCATCTTCTCACTGTTTGCTGTTAGTCTCAGAAAAACTATCCGTGATGACGGAGAAAACATGGGAGAAAAGGAGCTTTTGTTTACTTCCTGCTCTGTTTTCCTCTTAAGCAGAGCAGGAATCCACCCACATAATGGCAGTGTAAATGCTCCATTGTGTCGTTGTTCTCTCACATTGTGTTCATTCACAATTAGCTGGAGGTGAAAGGAAGTTTGATCTGCTGGGGAAACCTCTTGCTGAGGTCACCCTTCATCAGCACACTTCCACACATGCACATACAGTTTTTAAAGTCACTTTGTTTTAACAATAAGTTAAATGTTTCCTGTTGTTTCTGCTCCCAGCCTGCTGCTTGGACACGTGCAGTAAAATTACACATAGCTCTAATCTAACACAGACACACACACTGAGACACACACACTCAAATGTCAGAGCTAAGAAATTAATGGAATGACTGAAATCATGACTGCAGAAATACCACAGTTGTTACTCAGGGTCACTCGGGGTTACAACCATACCTGCAAATTCATATATCAGTCAAGGTGTAGAGCTTGACCAGTATTTGGAGGATGAAATTCACTTTGTGTGTGGATTGTTTAAGTGCATGCATGTGTGTTGTAGTCATTTAAGTTAATATTCCAGAAACGCCAAATATTTCCAGGCTGCTGCAGCTTTTTAAAGTGAATGATTTGCTTACTTTTCTTTGCATTACATAACTATGGACAGCCCAGGGTGGTTGTTGTTGATGCTGTTGATAGAAAAGGCGTGTTTTTGCGTGATTTGCTGAGGATGATCATGGATCAGTAAGCTTATGAACAAACGGTTTTTAACATTTCAGACACATGTATCTAAAAAAACGAAAGGTCCTATTTTTCATGGAAATATTAGAACATATTCACTTGTCTCGAGTCATCCTTCTCTCTGCCAGTAGAGGGCCATCTGTTCCTTTCTTTAAAATTTGATTAACATTACTATCTACAGCACCAAAGCTAATAATTCAAGTTGCTGTATGTGTATTTTTGATCGAACAGACTTTGTCCTATTTTCAGAAGACATATCTAGGAAAGAAACAAAATGCACAATTGTTTTGTGTGTGTGTGTGTGTGTGTGTGTGTGTGTGTGTGTGTGTGTGTGTGTGTGTGTGTGTGTGTGTGTGTGTGTGACAAAGACGCATGTGTTTCAGTGATTCCATCATAGAAAATTCAGAGTTATAAGAGTCATTAGAAACTCAAGACTGCCATGATGTACATGGTCTTTACAAGAGGATGCAAACTTTGGTTCATGTGTGTATCTCTCCATGAGGCCATGAGCAACATTACCAGAAAAGTGGTGTGTGTCTGAATGACTAGAATGCCATCACTGTAACAGATTGATGAAAGGAGCTTAGGTGTGCCTGAAGTCAATTGATGGGTGAAATATTTACATCAGATTAGGATATTATTGCAGCACATGAAACACCTCTTGTTGCTGTCAAGAACAGCTCCAAGAATTGTAGAGGGAATTATTGAAGCTGAAGGTTATTTATAAAAGCTTGGTAGCTGGAATCTATACAAGTTAGTGACCCACATGCGAACAACAAAACAGTGTATTTAAGTATATTTATTAAACCAACAACATTCATTAAATGAACAACACGATAACAACTAATTATGACACAACAATAATACGGATTAAGACAAACAACGACACAAAACAAACAGTGCTTTGAATGTGAGTGAGAAGGAAGAGGAAAGAAGAGAGCAGGATATTACGATGTGGTATCGAGGAGGAGGGAGTCTGACACAACCTCCGTCGGGGAGGGCTGATGTCTAGATGTCCTTCACAGAGTTACACTGACAGATCATTTTTAGTAGTTTCTAAACAATTCAATATTGTAACACGTCACTGATGTATGTACTCTTGGTAAACGGAGGACCAAAACAGCACTAAACATGTACATGTTTGACACATACACAAGTAATTCAAAGATTTAAGGAGAGCACTTGGTGTAATGGTGATCATGATGAGGTTATTGAAATCAGTGTTCTTCAGTTCCTTTAAATGAGTATTTAGAAAGAATAGTTCAGTCCAGGATGGTGGAGTACTTGTCTGTCTTTGTCTTAATGTCAGTCTGGTGTTCCCCGTGGCACTGTCAGTGGGAGTGAAATCCTTTTGAAGTTATTATCAGATTCTGACCGCCACTTCCTGCAGGGTCAGAACTTAGTCAGTGTTTTCGGCAGCCATTTGGTCCCTGTAGGCCTGACAGTGACTGGGGATTTGAACCAGTCACTGGGCTAAAATAGGCCCAGTATTCATCCTGGATGTCTGGAGGTGTGTGTTGTGGAATCCTCTGAAGGTGTGCTTCCTCGTGACCTCCTCCTGATAACACAAACTTCACACCATCCTGACAGATCTAGAAGGTGTCTTCCTGTAATGTTGAACATCTGGAGGGGTGCCTTGGTGTCTTTCTCTGTCTTGAAGTTGATTTTGACTGCTTGATCCTACACTGTATTTCCTTAGATGATGGTTTTGGGCATGGAGATCTAAAAAGTACAACTCTTATAACTTGTTCCTTTCTCAAGGTGGAAAGAATAGAAGCTTACTTGCCTGAGCATGAGAATAGAGGAATTCTTTCAAATGTGGTCGAATTGTTTTGTTTTGTTGTGGTAGAACAATTCTATATTGTTCTGAACACTCACTTAGACAGAATGCCAGCAGCCTTCTTCTTGTTGTGCAAAAAGAGAGAGGGTTGGCCACTTTCCCAATACTAGTGTGTTGCCGCCCTCCTGTGGCTGGGATATGCAAAACATGGTGCCTTATGCACGCCAGCGCTGCCAACACAAGACATTGAACCACCTGGAAAGTCAGCATTCTTGCAGCCATTGAACAGTGCATCCTTAGAGGCTGCATTATGGCAGACAAGATTGACTTGTTTTTCCAACATATCTCTTTCTGGCAGTCTGCCTACTTGCACAAGTTGGACCATTTTTATCACAGAGCGCATGTGAACACTGCTCATGTTGAAATACTGTCTCTGTTTCTCTCTGGTGGGCATCATAACAATGGTGGATGCCGACCCAGAATCTGCATTCTATGTGGAACATGTCTACTTAAACTTGTTCTGGAATAGAGCTAAGAGGGTGCAGGTTAGCCAGAGTGAGTGACAGATTGGGTTTTGTTCTGTTAGGCTATTAGGCCGCCCACTACTTCCTCCCGATCACGGTTGCAGACCGGGGTGGTTGCTACCTGTTGTGAGGTGTTGCTACCCATAGGTATTACTAACCTGACCTCTGTTAGCACACGTGTTGCTTTTTTAGTACTTCATACTTCAGCACTAAAACTAGCCACCAAAGAGTATTACTACTGCCTGTGGGCAAGTGTCCGACTGTAACACAAGGAGTGATGGCCGAGTTGGCACTCTTTAAACAGTTTAGCTTAGCTTAATATTATTAGCTTATTATATAGGAGAATGGTGTCGTAGGCGTCACTAGTACCAGCCATTTAGGGCTGGCATAATGGTATTCCAGCTTCTGATGTAGTCACTAGGGAAGCATCTTCACAGTGACACATGAAACAAATGCTACGAAAGAGAGATATTTACTGCAATCTAAGTAAAGTAACTGCAAATGTAGTATAGCTACAGCTGTGATACACAAAAAGAAAATAATGAATGAAAATGAGGAATAGCTGTGATCTGCAGCAAGCTCAGATCCAGGGCCTGCAGCAGGCTGAGAATGCTAATAGTTTGTGAGACCCAACAGTTTCAACAGCCTTTAACACCAATTCTCCAGCGTGTGATGGTAGAGCAAATGGTAGCAGCTAGACCAATACCTACAGTACCATGCAAAGAGACTTCAGAGCATTTAGATGGATGCACCATTTGCAGCAGAATTTAGGGTTAATTTGAAAGAGGTCACAAATGCAGGTCTCTAAGCCTCCTCCCCTTTGCACAGAGGGGAGTCATTGCAAGCATTATTGCTTTTGGCAGGAATGACTTTCTGTCGCAGTCCGTACTACAGCAGAGTTAAACAAGCCTCCAACTGAAAACACTCTGATGTTTGTTTCATAGGTCATACAGGGAAAAGTAAGTGTTGTCCATTATCTTGAGCAGTTTGTGCAACATCCTTCTGTCAACAACTACCTCTAGGGGCTCCAAAGCAGTTCCCAGCACTGAGCCAGCTTCATTATTAGATTGTTCAGTTTCTTAGTGTTACTGGCTTTGATGCTGCTGCTCCAACAGATGGCTGCAAACAAAACTGCACTTGCAACAACAGACTGGTAAAAGATCTGCAACATTTTGTTGCACACATTAAAAAACCTAAGGTTCTTCAAACAGTAAGGTTTCCTCTGTACCTTCTTGGTCCCTTCCTCAACAAAAGCCTCGTGCAGTAGACAAACTGCAGTGGATCCAAGGAGGTGACCATCTGAGGTCTGAGAAGGCTCAAAACCAGTCTTTCTATGACTTTCATTCTGTGAGATGTTAAGGCGTCTGGTCAAAAATCATTGAGGGCAGGTGGAGAAAACTTATTTGGTACTGGAACAATGCAGGATGTTGTTCACAGCACTGGAAACTTCTCCTTGTTTAAGCTTAGGTTGAAGAGGTGCTGTGGAATTCTGCATAGCTGGTCTGCACAGGCCTTCAGGACCCCGAGGGTGATACCATCTGGACAGCAGCTTTGTCCTGACGCAGGGTCCCAAGCTGTCTCTTCTCCTGGCTGCTGGAAACAGACGGGCAGGGGAGGGAGGTAGAGGGAGGCTTGGTGTTTGCTGGTTTCAGGAGAGGTGTTGATGGGGCCGTGTTGAAGTCCATCGTGAGGATCGAGGAGTGTGGGGAGGAACAGTGTGAGACACTGACATTCCCCGTGACAGTCAATAGAAGAAATTATTTGTATTAGTGTTTGTATTTTCCTTCTTTATGTATGGCTACATCCCTGCATCCGTGGTGTTTCCTCTTTAATGTGTCAAGAATTTGGGTTTTTTCCTCTAGCATGTAGTGAGGGTCTAGATATACCTAACAGCTCATTGCCAAAATGAACAATACGTTCACCAATTGCCATGGCAACCTGCCACAAGAAATGCGAAAAAGGAAAAAGAATCCAGCCAAGTGTCCAGTACAGCTTGCAAACCTCTATCTAATGCTACGTTTATCACACAAAAAACATGACCACAACACTAGAAAAAAACAAAGTAGAAGCAGTATGTCAGTTGTATATACAATATAAATGATAATTTGTTAAGATAATGCTACCTTAAAAAAATTAGCTTGGGGTGGCTGTGGCTCAGGTGGTGGAGTGGTTCGTCCACTGATTGGCGGTTCGATCCCCGGCCCCTCCACATGCTGAAGCGTCTTTGGGCAAGACACTGAACCCCAAGTTGCTCCCAATGGCAGGCAGGCACCTTACATGGAAGTCTGTCGCCATTGGTGTGTGAATGTGTGTGTGAATGGGCGGATACAAAACACATTTTAAAGAGCTTTGAGTACCACTAAGATAGAAAATGACGATATATAAGTGCAGACCATTTACCATTTACCTTGCTACTAGAACTATGTGGGTGTCAGTTAGTTGTACATGTTGCTGTTGTTCTGATCATTTGCTGGCTCTAGTGTGGACTTCAAAAGTTTGTCTGCTCTGTACGAGTGTTCCCATCCTCTACAGTAAAACAAGTTAATGTTATATACCTTGTCTTGAGTAATCATGCTTTCTGAAAGTAGACATCTGTGTATCCCTTGTTAGTTGATGCTAGCAGTGTTTTGTTGACGTCACTATAGTAACCTTATATGACCAGACCAAGACACAGGTAGTTATTTTGACAAAAGTAATTTTATTGACCTGCTGCATGTGTTTACATACTTCTTGAGTGTTTCTGACACTTTCCAGAAACCTTGCTGGTTTACGTTCTTATTTATCAGCATAGTGTGAGTCAAGGGCTACAGCTATTTTAAATATGCTTTTAAATATGTTTTTAGCATTGTTTCCTAAATTCAGACAAAGCAGTGTAGAGAGAGGATAGATGTAGGAAATACAGTAAAGGTCTGGATGGCCGGGTTCCGAACAACTCACTGCTGATGGCATTCAAACTCATGTCGTATCCATGACGACCACTCAGCTGTCAGGCCGCAGCCATTTTAAATAAGTTTAAAAAGAGCTGATATGAATCTTAAATCTGATACCTGCCGTATCAAAATCTGTATTCTTAGACAAATTACCATTAAAATTTGGGCACACTGATTTATTTTAGACACTTTAAATGAACTGTTGGGAAATAAATAAATGAAAATAACAGTGACTGTGCTGTTTCTATGTGTGTTCAGGTGATGGCCAACGTTGTGATGGAGCAGCTGCTGCCCACTCTGGAGAAAGACATCCTCCCTCGCCTGAAGGCCAAGAAGACTGAGAGGAAGAGAGTTTGGTTCGCAGTGAGTTATTTCATCTTTGTACAGTGCCTTTAAAAAGTATTCATCCCCACTGTAAGTTTTCCCTCTTCAGCACTGAATGCTGGTAAATGTACAATTAAATTTAGAGTAGAATTTACCAAAAAAAGACTCTTCCTCCAAGACACCTATGACTCCTCTGAAGAAGTTCCAAACTTCCGCGGCTTAGATGAGGGAAGACTGTGCATGCAACAACTTTTGCCTCTTCATCACCAGTCAAAGTATTATGGGAGAGTGGCAGAGAGAAAGAAACTGCTGTAAAAAGCTGATATTAAATCTTAACTACAGTTCACCAGAAGGCATGTGTAAGACAGCATTTTGGCTCAATTTTAAGCAAAATTTACATTTAAAACTGGCTCAGTTTTAAGCTAAAAATCACACCTCCTCATTTCCTTTTTCTTCCACTGTGAACCATTCCTAATGAGCAGCTACCTCACAGTCCACCAGATTTATTTAGTTGCTAGAGTAGAGATGTCAAACTCATTTTAGCTCAGGGGCCCCAATATCTGTCCCCAATGTGAGAGAAATGTGATCTTTCTTGCTGGCTCCTGTCAGTTCTGTGACTGATATCCTGATATCAAAGAATTATAATAGTCCAGCCTAGAAGTAACAAATGCATGGAATAGTTTTTCACTTTGACACAGGATATTCCTAGTTTTGGCAGTGCTGCACAGGTGAATAGAATGAATCTATGTTGAATACATGTGGGCTTTTATCTTCTTATCTCTTATCTCTGCTCAGTCCAAGGATAGATCACATCCTGCCACACCGCTTTGAAAGCTTGTCTGAGAATGCGGAGAACTTTTTAGAGTTCTCTTATTTTGAATGTCAGTTTGTGCTGCTCCAGTTTTCATGGATATGACAAATCATGCAACTGTAAACATCCGGAGTTTGTGTTGCTGTACTGAACCGGAAACACGTAGCCGGACGACATTTTCACACAAAACACAATAAAAATGGATTTTCACCACGTGGTACCTTTTAAGGGTCCTCTGGAGAGAATCAAAGCCAAACTCAGCACATAAATGATCAAGTTAAAGACCATCAGAGTAGCTAAACAATAGAACACATACAGAATACTGAGTTCTGGTCTGTTTATTCACTTACAAGTACAATGTCATATAATGACCCACTTGCAATCCATTTCCAGGTAATCAGAGGTAAAACAGTATAAAGGATACATGAAGAGTAAATGACGAGATGGATTTTATGTAGAGTATTAAGAACTCTCTTGCCTGTATATCTTATAATCATTTAAAATACAATCTATGTCTTCTGCATTTAATACTTCCATTCTCACAGACAAGAAAATATCTTGTTTGTACATGCAGAACTATCTGAACAATGCTTATAAGGTCAGACATAATAATTTCCTGTGGAGTCATCCATATTCATAAGGCGTCTATCAAGATAAACAAATGGAACTCTCAAGTCTAGTAGTATTATTATCCAAGAGGGAACAGCACACAAGAGAAACCTTCACCCTAACCCAGTAGCTTATCTGTCACAGGATTTATACGCCACAATGACAGATAGGGGTACTAGAAGTACTTACTGTCCTCATTGTGTATATATTTATATAGGCACACATTTGCTTTCAGATTCCATCTAAAGATAAGCAGAACAAGAGCTGCTTGTCACAAAGGGAGTACTTTTTTCCAGTTGAAGTATGTTGTCACTGTGATGGTGCTTATCTCTCTGTCGTGGTTGCAGGACAGGCTGGCAGGCTGGCTGCTTGGTTCCTGTTATAAATACTTGCAGTTCTAGTATAGTGTAATGGGAGTTTGCTGGGGCTGAAAAATTATCACGTACATTTGAAATAATACCTGATTTGTTCATTCTGTAAGCCATTTCCTGCATTTGTTTTTGACTAATTCACAGTTGTGTTTTTTTCCAGACGGTGGAGGCAGCGTACATTCTGGTTCAGGAGCATCTGCTGGAAGGACTGTCAGCGCTGAAGGAGGAATGTCGGACGGCAGTTCGGCAGCAAGAGGTGCTGATCCACTCTGACATGGACCAGATCCTCAACTCCAGACAGCAGCTTGAGACAAAAATCCAAGGTGCCATTTTAATTCTCCTGTTAACTTTGTGTCTCAGCACATTCAGTGGCAGGCTAATATGCAGGAGGGCTATCAGATCCAAAATAAATGAATGAAACTGTCTGTAGATGGGAGGTGATGAAAAGCCAGAGCACTGCCATGAATGTGCAATATCATAGAGGGAAAGGCCTGTGGTAAGGAAGAAGGGGTGAGAGGTTCAGGTTGTTCCCAAATGACATGAAACCAACATGTCATTTGTTTCTCTAGCCAAAGTGTTAGAGCCGGCAGAGCAACTGTGCTCTGAATCTGTCCAACCACACCTGGCCTCAGTCCTGGAGGAACTGATGGAGCCGATCAGCTCTGGTTTCCACGAGGGACGACAGCTGAGTGAGAAAATGATGGACCAGGTGTGTCAGGACGTTCTGCTGGGAGGACAGAATGATCAACTGAAAAAAGTATGTTGATGTGTTTGCTCTGTTGTATTATTGTGTATTTTCACCAGCCATCTACACACAAAACAAGCCAAATTTGAATTAGCTTATTTTTTTTTTTTTTTCCAAAACATTTTTTATTGTTTTTTGTTAATATAACATAACACTTTAACCCTTACAACAATCCCTATGTCCCCCCCATCCCACCCCCCCCCTCCACCCCCCCACCCCCATCCCCCCACCCCCTCCAACAGTGTCATACTCTCAGTGCAACAATATATGCATACTTCTAACAGCTGCAACTTAATTTCTTACACAGATAGGTCCGTAATGAATTGCAGAAAGGATGTCCAGGTCTTATAAAAGTCTTCAATCTTTCCTTTGGCCAGATAGGTCAGTTTTTCCAGTGCCAAGTTATAGGACATTTCTTTGATCCATTGATTAGAAGTAGGTCCATGTATGTCCTTCCATTGTAAAGAAATAACACGTTTGGCTTGCAACAGACAAAAGTTTAACAATTTTCTTTTCCTTCCGTTTACTTGAAACTGTTCAGGAGGAATATGAAGAATACACAATTTGGCATCCACAGGAATAACACATTCTGTTAATCTTGAAATTAGCTTAAGAGTCTCTTTCCAAAAAATCTGAAGTTTCTCACAGCTCCACATACAATGAAACAAGGTACCTGCTTCTCTGTTACACTTAGTACACACATCAGGAATGTTAGGATTAAATTTGTGTAGTTTTGTAGGAGTAATATATGTTCTAAACAACCATTTGTACTGTAGCAGTCTGAACCTGGTGTTAACAGTTTGGGTCTGGGCCAGAAGACAGGCTTCCCCCCAATCCTCTACAGTTATTTCTGTTTGGAGGTCACTTCTCCATGCAGACAGATGAACTAGAGAATTCTCTTTAGAGCCTGCCAATAGTGCGTTATAAAACTTTGATAAGAGACCCTTGTTATGAAGATGGTTCATTGTGATACTTTCAATAGTGGAGAGTGATGGCTCTGATATAGATTTAATTTGTGTTTTTATGTAATTTCTTATTTGGAGGTATTTAAAGAAATGTTTCCTAGGCAGATTATATTTATTGACTAATTGTTCAAAAGACATCAAAGTACCCTCACTGTAAAGGTCTTTTATTTTACTTAATCCCTTTTCTTTCCAACATTTAAATCCCATGTCAGCTCTGCCTGGTTTGAAATCCTGATTCCCCCAGATAGGAGAAAAGCTTGATAGCTTATGGGATTCATTTAAAAAAGAGTGGGCTTGGTGCCAGACGCGTATAGTATTTCTAAGGAGAGGATTTTGAGTATTTTTAATAAGTGTTTTAATTTGTGCCGAATTGAGATATAACTGTATGGGTAGCGTTAATGAACAATTTTCTATGTTTATCCAGGATGGGGCCCCTGTAACGTGGAAGTATTGAGTAGCTGTGCTAAGTTGGGCCGCCCAGTAATAAAGTTTCATATTGGGTAGTTTAAGCCCACCACGATCATATGGGAGGTACAATAGAGAAAGACGTAACCTTGGGTGTTTATTGTTCCATATGAATCTAGTAAAGCCTTTCTTCAGGGTGGAAAAAAAAGTTGTTGGAAGAGGGAGCGCAATAGATTGAAAAAGATATAAAAACTTCGGTAAAACGGTCATTTTAATGATGTTAATTCGTCCTATCATTGAAATGGGCAATGTATTCCATCTCTCTAGAGAGTCCAACACTCCTAGTAGAATAGGGTCATAATTGGTGGATACAATCTTATTAATGTCAGGCGTTATTTTAATACCCAAATATGTCAACCCTTCAGGTGTTAATGTAAACTGTGAATGGATATGGGGATTATTTCTCTCTTGATTATTCAATAATAATAGAGCACTTTTTCTGTTGTTAATTCTATAGCCCGAGAATTCTCCAAATTTCTCCAGAAGATTTGTAAGACCTTGTAAAGACCTACCTAAGTTTGTTAAAAATAAAACAACATCGTCAGCAAAAAGGGCCAAACGGTGTTCAGTTTCGCCGATCCAAATACCTGAAATCTCTGTGGACTGACGAATAGCCATAGCTAAAGGTTCAATAGCAAATAAAAATAATAGAGGGGATAGTGGACACCCTTGGCGTGTGGATCTACCGAGATTAATGGAATGAGAGAGTTGACTGTTTGTTGAGATTTTAATTTGTGGATCTGTATATAGTAATTTAATCCATTTAATATAATTTTCTCCAAAACCAAATCTTTTAAGTGTTTCAAAAAGGTATTTCCACTCGATCCTGTCAAAGGCCTTTTCAGCGTCCAGTGACAGGAGTGCGTGGTCGGCGGCATCCTGTTTTTTATATAATATGTTCAGTAACCTACGAGTATTGTGGTATGCCTGCCTACCAAGCACAAATCCATTCTGATCATTAGTAATTAAAGTGGGGACGTGTGATTCAATTCTTCTGGCCAAAGCTTTGCACAATATTTTGGTGTCACATGACATTAAAGATATAGGTCGATATGAACTCATTTCTGAGGCTGATTTACCGGGTTTTAGCAGAACTGAAACAACTGCCGATCTCAAAGACTGTGGAAGACTACCTCTTTCAAAGGATTCATTAAAAGCTTCGAGAAGATGGGGTAACAGTTTCCCTGAGAATGTTTTGTATATTTCTATTGGTAGGCCATCTGGCCCAGGTGCCTTACCACTGCTCATATGGTTGAGTGCCTCTGTCAATTCCTCAACAGTCAAGTTCCTATCAATACCTGTTTTAATTTCCTCTGCTAAAGTTGGGAATTTAAGTTGATTCAGAAAGCAATTTTGTTTTTCTGTATTTTCTGGGTACTCTGATTTGTATAGGTCCTCATAGTATCTTGAGAATGCATTATTTATGTCAACGGGATCGATCAGCTGTTCCCCACATTCTTGTGTAATTACGTTAATAGTTCTTTTAGTCTGGATTTCCTTGAGTCTCCATGTCAAAAGCTTACCTGCCTTGTCTCCCTGATCGTAGTAGGATTGTTTGAGCCATAATAAATTAGCAGCTATTTTGTTACAAGTGAGTTCATTATATTTGGCTTTTAGTAGGAGCAGTTTTTGTTGCTTTTCTATATTATTAACATTATGGTAGAGTTCCTGTTCCATTATTTTGATCTGTTTCTCAAGGGAGTCCAATTGTTTATAATGTGCTTTGTTTTTGTGTTTAGTGTAACTTATAATTTCCCCCCTGATAACGGCTTTAAATGCCTCCCATCTCACTGAAGCACTTGTCTGATTTGTATTTATGGAAAAGTATTCGTCTATTTTTCTATCCAACAATTCCACAAATTCTGGAGACTGCAGCCATTTGGCCTGGAAACGAAATGGTGGTGGAGCTGAGAATATGTTTGATATCTGTATAGTTAGTGATATGGGAGCATGATCAGATATTAAAATACTGTCATACCAGCACGCTTCAATTTTGGATAATAATCCAGCTGATACTAAAAAGAAATCTATCCGGGAGTATGTCTTATATCTACCGGAAAGGCATGAGTATTCTCTTTTCTCCGGGTTAAGATTTCTCCAAATCTCAATTAAGTTTAAGTCAATCATACAATTCTTGAGAGTCTTTCTTGTTTGTTTATTAGTATTATCAATGCCAGTTGACCGGTCCTTTATTGAATCCAATGTGCAGTTGAAATCGCCTCCAATTATATAGTGTCCACTATAGGAAGACAAGGTGAGAAACAAATGTTGATAAAAGGAAGGATCATCTCCATTAGGAGCATATACTGACACTAGGCTAACCTGAACAGAAACTATAGTACCACTCAAAATGATAAATCTCCCTGATGGATCTATGTATTTACTTTTTAGCTGAAATGGAATTGATTTGTGAATTGCTATCAGCACTCCTCTCGCGTGGGAGTTGAAACCAGCTGAGAAAACCTGTCCTGGCCATCTACTCTCTATCCGTCTGATATCATCTCTCACTAAGTGCGTTTCCTGTAGAAAGATTATCTTAGATCCCATTCGTTTAAGTCTGCCCAGTACTTGTTTAAGTTTCACCAATTTATTTAAACCCCTCACATTCCAACTGGAAATTTTTATGTCTGACCTATCCGGCATACACCAGAAAAGTCTAGATTTCTATTGGACTTGCGTGACAACTTTGGAACCTGTTGTGTCTGTATTCTGTATCGGGAGTTGCAATAGCTAACACAAAAAACCAGGCACTGAGAAACGACCCCCACCCACAAAATCCTTGTACATTTCCCCAAACGAAATGTATCTATTAAACCCCAATGACATCTGACTTTGGTTATGTGGAACGTTCCACCCATCCTGTGGGTGGTAACGTGTAGGTGTGCACACATCCTTGCATGTATTGGCTCATCAATAAATGAAAAGAATATAACGACCATCCCTCAAACCATGGGAATCGGAACAAAGCGAAAAGTACACAGCATGCAAAATTTACAATGTTGGGTCGCCTACACAAGCCCTTTATACCCATTAACTTAAGTCTTTCTCTATGTCCACACAGGGATAGTATAGCTCCCCTAATAGTAGGATGTGGACATCAAGGCGTCTGGTTCTTACAGACTCCATTTATATAGGAAAACAATTGCATACATGTAGCTATAGTGTCCCAAACTTAGATTATGACTAAAAAGCCATCTATTCATAGTGATCCTTCTAACCTTACCTCATGTCAACTCAATGTAAATAACAACAGGGTAATCAAATTCTTACAAACTTGTAGTTCAGCTCTTCGTTGGAGGAGGTGATGAACGCGAGGCAGGCTGTACCTTTTGAATATAATCTTCTGCCTCCGACACTGTCTTAAAGATGAGGCGTTTGTCATCGTGTGTGATGATCAGGTGAGCTGGGTAGAGCATGCCATAGCGGATATTCACAGCCCGGAGCTGAGTTTTCACTCCATCGAAAAGTCTCTGGCGCTGCCGAGTCTCAGCCGACAGGTCCGGGAAGAAACTCACGCGTTGGTCTCCATATTTTACCTCTTTCATCCTAGTGGCCGCCCTCAGTGTCTTCTCTCGATCCTTGTAGTTCAGAAACTTCATGATGACTGTCCTGCACCGGAGGCGCTGGTTCGGGTTAACTTGACCTATCCTATGTGCCCTCTCGATGACTGGAGCCGCGGTAAACGTGTCGCCCAGAGCTTTTGGAAGCCAGTCCTCCAAGAAACTGCAGAGATCGGATCCTTCGGTCTTTTCAGGGAGACCAACTAGTCTCAAATTTGAGCGTCTATTTCTGTCCTCTTGGTCTTGGACTTTATCCTTCAATGTCTCCACCGTTTGCTCTAGTTGTTTAATCTTTCCCTGGAGAGCAGCCACGTCTTCCTCTGTCTGGGAGACTCTCTCCTCAGCCTCCCGGATTCTCCCTGACTGTGACGCCAAGTCTCCCTTAAGGTCGTTAACAGCTTCCAGCATATCAGTAAATTTTTTTCCAAAATCTTCTTTGAGCGACTGAATTGCCTTGAGTATTTCGCTGTTGGTAGGAGCGGCCGTGGTGTCACACTTAACCCCATCCATAACAGTAGTCGGGTCAGCAGCGCTAGCGTTAGCGTTGTTAGCCGCGGTGTTAGCCGCGGTGTTAGCCGTGTTCGTTCGCTCCGCTGCTTTGAACAAAAGTTTCTGGTTTTTAGACGGCATAGTCTCTTTTCAGTTTTCCGAGAATTCTGTCGCAAAATAATATAGATTTTCGCCGTTCTTTAAGCGAGTTCTTGCAGGAATATTGACGAGCCCGGTTCATGCGTCTCCTCACAGGCACGCCATAACCGGAAGTCCCTGAATTAGCTTATTTAGATAAAATTGCACTGGATTCAGCTGCATGTGCCATATGTGTAACTGACAGCAGACAAATTACTAAAATAACGTCCAATTTAGTCACAACTGTGCACAGAAAGTTCAGTATTAGTAGGTACCTGTCTGTAACTGTTTTAGATATGACAGTCCATTGTTCAGTCATTTTTGGCACAAAATTACTGTCAAATAAAGAGTTACCTACAGCCGTCTCTAAATGAAATACCCCTCCCCCCAACCCTCCTTACTTTTCTGGTCTTCCAGGCTCTGGCCAACATGGCGAGACCAAACCTGTTGAGCTGCTACCAGAAGATCGGCTCCCTGCAGGTTGAACTGCAGCACCTGTGGGAGAGATTTGGCTTCTCCAACATCACAGGAGTGATCCACAGCGCTCAGATTGACCTGCAGCAGGTACAGCTGCTATTACTCACATACTAATTATTTCATTCATTGCCCCCCAGACAGACTGAGTTTAAGACAGAGAAGGGATGTCCTCACTCCATGATTAATTAGTCGACATTAGTGACGTATTTGTGATTATGATGTGCATGTTGTTACATCCCCATTACTAAGCACTTCAACTGAAACGGTTTAAAAGACTACATGTTTGATTAATACAGGTTGACTTTTATTTATTAGTAAAGAACAATATCGAGAACTTGCAGGAAACATCAGCAACTTGTCGCTTTTACCAGATACTGACAGTCATTTTGCTATTTAAACTTAGTTGTAGCTAATTAATATTAATTGTGTAACATGTCTAGCGATAATTCTGTCTGTTGGTTTATGGAGACAATACTCAGATTCTTTTTTGAAAACAGAGATGGGTTTTGCTCACTGTAATCATTCTTAATGTACATACTGATCAAAAGAAGATTTCTTCTTAATGTCATTTTAATGTCAGTGATAGGGCACATAATCCAGAGTCCATGTACATTTGTAGTGAACAGGGACTTAATATTTCAGAGTTATTTTTTCTTTGACCAAGTATGTGTTATGTGCTCTAACATACATGAGATGTTGCCTGTTGTTGGATATTTGAGCTATTTGAGCTGTGTGTGTTCTCTGTCTGTATTCTGATCTCATCCTCTGCATTTTGTTTTAGCTAATTGAGAATGCAGCTTATACGTTTGAGCAGCTACTATACAAGGCCATTGAGGATAACCCAGACAACGCTGGCTCTGCCATTGAAAAGGCCAAACACAGAGTGCTCAAGGTCAGTTTGTCATTTATGATACAAATTTGCCAGGTGCTGAAATTACATAGATAAATAATGAGCTCTGAATACCTCCGACCTTTATTGACATGCAGCTCAGTACTGTGCCTGAACGCCTCCAGTGTGACTAAAACGTGGACCTGAGCTGCTACTGACACTAAACCTGGAGCTTTAAAAGACCTCCAATCCAACCAAGCATATATGTCAATGCAAAAGTTAAATGTTGTCACTAAGAAGAATAATGTCCAGTGCCACAAAAATGCATTCAGGTCCAGATGTGCTCACCTTTTACCTCTTGTCGTATTGCAGCAATATGACTATGACAGCAGCACAGTAAGGAAGAGGATCTCCCAAGAGGCTCTTGTTTCCGTCACTCTGCCCTTCATCAAGAAGAACCTGGCTCCTACCTGCAAAACTGTGAGGGCCTCTTTCACATACACATTTGTACCTCTGTTACTGTGAGGACCATAGCTGACATAATGAATTTCCTAGCCCTTAGGAAACAATCAGACTGCAGAGCCCATCCAAAGTGTCGTTTCACTCTAACACTCAATTAACATTTCCTCCTATCCTAATCCTGCCCATTCGGACAGTGGCTAGAACTCACAGGTTTGGAACCATAGACCAAAGACACCTTTTGACTCTAAGCCCTAGTCTTAGAGTCAAAAACTTAATCAAAGGTACAGTGAATAACCACATAGTTAAGAGTGAAGATGCAGTTTCACATGTACTGCTGTATATCAGGATAAGAGTGAACCAGTTAGAGTGACTGCCTATGTTCTGAAGTGGGCCGTAACAGAGTACTTTAGAGGACACCTTACTGGAAGCATGTTTACCTTTATAACTGACAGTTACCCCCTGGAATGTTCTGTCAAGTGCTAAGATGGATGCCATGACTTATCGATGGCAGTGGCTCTCTCTACGTTCAAGAGAACAACAACTTAAACAGCAGTTTACTTAAGCACATTTAACAGATCAAGGACCGATCTCAACCCGAACATGGTGCAGGCTATCTGTGAAAAGCACTTGCTGTGCTCTAGATGAAAACATAGAGGATGAAGATGACCTTACCACCGTGTACTCATCAGCTATTTATGCAACTACCTTGCCAGACAATTTTGTGAATGAAAATCAAGGTGTGACCTGCCATTTGTTCCTCACATTTCTGTACAGCAGCTGAGAGAGCGTCAATGAGCTGACCCTTGCCTGAGGGGAAGTAATAGCCTACCTCAAAACCAGGAACAGATGCAAAGTTTTTAAAAATAAGGTTCCCAGACCTCTCCATTTTCATGCCTGTGGTTGTGTAACTAGATACATGAAAGATCGGGCCACTCCTTGCCTTTGCTGCACTGCTTATGAACTCAGAAAAAACTCCTTATGCTTTAAGCCAAACACCATCCATTTCTCCTGCAAATAGAAGGGCAACTGTTTAGCAGTTGGACTAATTCCTTTTGCTGTATCAGGGTACATCAAGCCAGGTACATACCCATCTTCGTTTGCTGCTTCAAGCTCAAATAACAGGTCACCAAGTTCACGTGTTATGGCTCTCATGGGAAAGGCTCTGTTTTTGAAAAAAAGTGCTTTCGCTTGCCTCTTGCCTCTGGCAGCCAGTGCACTTGCCAGAGGTAAGCCAAATAATTTACCTCAAACATGTGCTACTAACTAAAATGTTGAAATATTTCCTATCTGACTGACACTGCTTCTGGCAGTCAGGACACTTGATGACAACGTAAGGGTTGTCATCAAGTGTTTATCTCATTATGGAGAGTCAAACCACATAGATATTGAATGTACTCTTGATCTGGAAGGGCCAGGTCCTACTGACCAAGGTTGAAGGCTGATGTGGAGAGAGATTTAAAAATACTGCAGGTGGCAGATGCATTTGGAGGAATCAACATAGACTCCACCAGACTTCTCAGACTTATGTGTATGGACCTTTTGTCCATTGAGCGAGATCGCAGTAACACCAAAGATGTACCCTTTACTTACAGATCACTTTACCTAGTCTATGAGAAATGATGTAGGTGGATTCAAACCATATGAATTCATGTTTAGTTGTCAGTTCAGATTGTCTATTGAAGTAACATTTGGATTGCCTGTCAGACATGATGGCTGCAAGTCACATTCACAGTATGTGCAGAGTTTGAAGTCACAGCTAGAAGAATTGTAAAGAAGATAGCCAATAAAAATAAGCCCCCCAATTTGACATGGCTTGACATGGCTTAATGCTAAGCTTCTGAACTGAAAACTGGAGCTAGGGTTTTGGTACGTGCTGTTATAGGTAAACATGAGCCTTTTTCTCTCAGGCGAAGATGCAAAAAGGCCAGAATTTGATTCAGCAAGTGGGAGTCAGACATTCTTGTGGTGGTGAAGCAAGCAGGAGATCCGTGCCATTAAGACTAAGAGCAGGAATGGTCCTGAATGAACTGTCCACAGCAACTTTCTACTCCCATGTGACTTCCTCTCACCAACTGAGGAAAAGCTGCTTAGCCAAAACCAACACGCCACCACACTACCACAGTATACTGTATAAAAAAATCCCTGAATCAAACAGACCTGGTCTACCTGTTTAGCTGTTCAAAAGATGTTACAGTGAAGTTCAACTGAAGGCCTCTTATGTGATAATATTACAACAGATTGAACTGCTCTAGGGATCCAGAGTTCACTGTCGAGTAAACCCTACCAAAAAAAGAAGACTCAGCTGTTAATGCTCCAGAGATAAACACAATTTACATGATATGTTGGCCCATGATGGGAATACCCTGTGAATGAAAAAAAGAAAAGAGTCTGAAATTAGTAGGCCCAAAAAATACAGTCTCAGCAAAATATGGAAAGTGATAAAATGGACGCTGTTCCATGAGAAGCAGAACACAGCCCGAAAAACTGCAGTGTGCCTATTTGAGTAGTCCAGTGATATCTTTGTTTCAAGAGTTGAGTTTAGCTTTTATTAATGCTTTACAAGAAAGTTATGATCATGAAAATCCCCAGAGGCCCATGCAAAGTAACCTGCTTGACTTTAAAGGTGGAGAGATAAAGAGATAAAAAGAAAGATAAAAACAGTACTGAAAGAACTGAAGCCAAGACGATGATCCAGCCAACACAGTTCAGTGGACATGATTTACACATAACCATCTGACTTTTTAATATATACAGTATGCGCACACATTTTTTGTTTATGTTTTTACTGAATGTCAGCTTTGAGTTCTATTAAGTTGTAAACCTGTAAACCTCAGCACAACCCTCATTTATAACAGCTCTGTCTGGGTGTATTTCATTGTTGTTACCATTTTCTTGGCTCCTCCCATTCCTGAAGTCCTCTGATGCTTACCAATGGTAGCTCAATATTTCACATATAATCACACACTGGTTACATGGACAGTGGTTGTGCTGCAAATGTTACTGTTCACATACTTGTGTACTTTGTATCCATGCGGAGTGTGGAGACTCCGACAGAACCAGGTCCAGGGAAGGTGGCCATCTGCCTCAACCAGTTGGGGTGGGAGTGGGGATGAGGGGGATGGGGATAGCAGGAGGTGTTGGGGTGGGGATGGCAGGACAGCAGGTGGTGAGGTCAGTGGCTGTAGCTCCAGAACCAGAGACATCCGTGGAGAGAACAAGCACAGGACACAGGACCTCGGGAGAAACACAGAGTTAGTGATGTGTAATGGTGATATAGAACAGTGTAGAGAGAGGAGAGGAGAGGAGAGGAACTCAGTGTATCATGGGAATCCTCCAGCAATTTAAACGTATAGCAGCATAACTAAGGGACAACTCAGGTGATCCTGAGCAGCCCTAACTATAAGCTTTTTAAAATAGGAAAGTTTTAAGCTTAATCTTAAAAGTAGAGAGGGTGTCTGCCTCCTGAACCCAAACTGAAAACTGATTCCACAACAGAGGAGCTGATAACTGAAGGCTCTGCCTCCCATTCTACTTCTGGAAACTGTGGGAACCACAAGTAAACCTGCAGTCTGAGAACAAAGGGCTCTGTTAGGATAATCTGATACTATGAGATGACAGCAGAGAACATGGCAGCAGCAAAAGCAACATTCTCGATGATTTTCCAGCCTGATAAGTTTTTCTTTACAACTTTCCTCTGTTGTTGTGGTGATCCGAAACTGCTGCTGTCCTCCTCTTGCCCTCATTGGTCATATCCTGAATTGCATGTTGTAGACACATTCAATTCAGTTCAATTTTATTTGTATAGCGCATATTTACAACCCATGTCATCACGTAGCGCCTAAATCGGGCTATTTCTGAGAATGTGCAGGATGGTAGCTTCTGGAGGACCAGCCAACTGTCCTTAGTCCAAAGATGTTAAAACGTGATATACTTGACTTAAATTCATCCCCATAAAGATGAACACACACCAAACCTTGACCCTTGTGTCTCTGTCTGTGCAGGAGCTTCAGGATCTTGAACACGGCATCTATGTCGATCACTCCAACTTCATCCATGTTGAGAACGTCTATGAAAGCATCCTTCTGCGAATCCTTGACAAGGAGGTCACCAAAGGTACAACAAGAGTAACAGTTTTCTGAAGAAAATGCATGTAATTGCTGAAATTTGGCAAAACAACACTAAGTTAAGTAGAACATGGTCATCTAGACAGCCAAACACTGTCACCTATTACCACTGTCATCATTTTTCAGCTTGTCGAAAAATCCTATAGACCGCTATTCTATGGAAAGCAGTCACACTATTGATATATGAGAAGACCTAAGCAGCACAGTCGTTCTCCTTTCACAGGGACAGAGAGTCACGTCTAATTCTTTGATGTTTTCTTTCCATCCTGCAGTGGTGAAGGAAGCAGCGACCCTGAAGAAGTACAACCTGCTCACAGACAGCAGAGACCTGGTCAGTCAGTCCAGTCGCTCCAGCCTCTTCTCCCCTTCAGTGTCCACTCCTGGAAGCCCCTCCATGGTGCCAGCCTCCCCCGCTAAAACCTCCTGTGAGCCCGAGCCTCAATCTCCACTTGTGGTCAATGGTGTGTCCACCAGTCCGCTAAAAGAAGAACTACAGGAGAAAGAAAATGACGCACTGCAGAGCAAAGCCTCAACAGATATGACAGGATCCAAGACATCTCTAGGTAAAGCTGGACAAAATGACACCACCCCCACTGTTGCTAGCAGTCAGGAGGCTGAGTTACCAGCTCCCAAAGTAGAAGATGTCACTATGAGGGCTGAAGCAGGCAGCAGTGAAACACTTGAAACCCCAGCTGCAGTAACAGCAGCAGAAACTCCAGAGACTGTAATCCAAGAGGAAGTGATTTCTGTCCAAACAGAAGAAGCTGAGAAGGCCACTGAGCTGGAAATGCAGAGCACAGATATTCTACAAGAAGCAGAAAGTATAAAGACAGATGCAGCAGCAGCAACGCAAACAGAAAGTTCAGATCCAAGAAATGAACCTGTAAGCCTTTCAACAGAGGGACCTGAACCCCAACCTGTAGCCAGTACTGAAGAAAAGACACAGTGTGAGAGTTCTGAAGTCAAATCAGAGTCTCCCTCCAGTGATCAGGTGCCTGGATATGCCAGTCTCAAACCAAAGACAGGGGAAGAAGAACCAGTTACTTTCTCCGACCCCAACTGTCTTGATGTGTCAGCAGGCAGCGAGTCACCCTCCTCCGATCGGGAGTCCACAGATGAAGTCTCAACAACCTCTGACGTCTTGGAGGATGAGGCTAACATTAGCAGATCCCCCACGAGCTCAGACGATGCTGCTGGAGCCACCTTAAATGTGGAGACTCCGGTGGTAGACACTCAGACCTCTTCATCTGCTGAACCCACCAAAGAGGAAACGCCCTCAAGTCCTGAAGTCCGGCCCCCGGACTGCATCAAGGAGATCCGTGACTTGGTGGTGGAAGTGATCGAGGTGGAGGAGCTGGTGCAACATTACCCTGATGGAGTTCCAAAGGAAGAATAAAGCTTCAAGTGACAGCAGCATTTGAAGACATGAGGGTCAGCTGTTCTGTGGATTATTACCAGACAGTAGCTTCCATTTCTGACAAAAATGCCCTTCTACACTATCTTACCTTAAGCAGAGCAGAAACAGAAAGACATTCCTGACATACCGAAGGCTTTGTGAACTTTGCTAAACAAATATGCAAGAAATCATGGTCAATTATTTATACAAATCAATATCATGTATACAGATAACATATAATGAGGTATCCAGGTGTAAAAAGCCAACCTGTTTGCTCCTTTCAGTGCTTTGACAACACTACAATTATTTTAGCACCAAATTGTTTTAGAAAACTCAGATGTAGAACCAGAAGTCGTGAAGAAACTATTGGAAACTGCCTTGTATTATGTTTGGGTTAAGTATGAATCTATGGAGGACATTTTGAGATTATTATTTGCTTTCTCTCTAAGAGGTCGATGTTCAGAATTTCATGTCTGTTTGTATGTTGGAACAGAGGAATTAGCCTAGCAGTCTATCAGTCCTTTTTTATGTGCCAGAGTAAATGCTGCAGTGTCTTTCCACATTATTACCAACACTGTGGCACCACAAGAGTGTTATCTCTCCAGTCTCATGTACTCTTTATAAAAAGGACTGTAGGGTTAACTTATCTGATGTTTTCAATGTCAAATCTACTCGTGGTACAATAATTGCCGCTTTGATTACAGAGGATGAAACAAAGTAACGTAGTTGTGTTGAGGACCTTGTTAATTAATGTGGTTTTTTCAGTTCAGTACTACGATACTAAGGAAATAACTTTTGAATTTCAGAGTGAGCAGGAAGACACAGCAACAAGTAGGCATTAATGGTGACTTTAGTAAAGATGTAAATAAATATAAATGTCAAGAGACAGCAACTGATGAAAGACTGTTATGAGATTTAAACACAGGTTCTGTCCAAAGTTAGAAACACCAGTCAACTGTGGTAATGCCCACTAATCACATTAAAAATGTACATAAACAGAAACCAATAGCAGAATTTGCTGTTTTAAAAGGAGCTACATGTGCTAAAGCTCAACTTGAAGTAAATGGATTAGTTGAAATCCACCTGATCACAAAGTAAACCTTCCTCACTGTATTCTACAGTTTCTAGTCCAGCTCAGCCTGTTTACAGCAGCCCACCATGCAAGTATTGTGCTGCCTATGTAAATGAAAATAGAAGAACTGTCTGAGGACAGTGGTGTAACTACCTTTAGTTTAGATGCAGAGCTTTATGGAATACACTGATTCAGTCTAGTGATGTCCAACTAAACAACAGTATCCAAACTTTTCTGGCAGTTGTTTCTCATTTTTAGCCATCAGTTACTGTTGTTTTCAACAGTGGAGATAACAAACGCTGCTCATAACCTGTTCTGAATTCAGCAGTAGTGTGATGACAGACCACATGTTTCTGCTGTCTGGTTAAAGCACATTCTGCAGCCCGTCTTCAAAAGGCATTTTAGGAGCCACATTTTCCAGTCAAACCTTCATTCATGTCTTTACATTAGTTTAAGCCGGTCAACTGACAAGTTTTGAACTGTCTGTGGATCAGTAAGCAAAATGGATTTAGTTTGACCCACCTATTATTCCAATGTGTCGAACACATACTGAACTAACAGCCACTCAGGTACTGGATTGAAGTGCCTAGTTTGATCAATTTCTTCAGTTGTTACAATCAAGAAACAGTTCTAGCACTCAGCACCTCCTAAAGCTATACAATGTTGTTTTTAAAATTTCTTATTTGTGCAGAGATTAAACAAACGGCACACAGTATGTTGATGAGTCAGGTTTAGAGGTACTGGTAGAAGTATTTATTAATGAACTTAAGACTGAAGCAGGCTAACAGTGTCCCACGTCCAGTCTTAATGCTACGCTGTCTTTGTCATTATTTCAGCTCATGTAACACAGACATGACATCTCACTCTCAGAAACAAAGCAAATAATATATTTTTACTAAATGACAAGATGATATATAAAATATGATGATATATGGAATATTAAAGCCACAAATGAACTTTAATTAAGTTTTGAAATCATCAGGGTTTGTGATTGTTTGGAAATCACTGTACCATGTATTTTCCTATTCCAGGCCCATGACCTGGATCAGTGACTGTCTGATTCGTTAGTAAAGCTGTCCATCAGGCACATTAGTTCTCCTTAATTTGAGATTTAACCAACTGAAGGATTTTTAGCTTAAAAAAACTTAAGAAGCAGCTCATCAAAGTGCTCTTGTAGTACTTCCACGTTGCTTCCTCGTGCCTTAGATCATATGATGGAGGCTGGGCTCCATCCTGTGGCTGCTGCAGAGACTTGTCTGTGAATACCTGAATCAACTCCACCAAGTGCCTGTTACCTGTAGACTATCTTTCACAGACATTAGTAGGACAGAGTATACTGTCCACCAGGCTAATGTTGCTTAATGGAAACAGTGTGGAAATATTCATAATAAAAGAAGTCTATGAACAACAGTGTCTGTCTGAACCTTTCACTTTCTGGTTTCAAGGTTTGGAAAACAACACAAATTATAAATACATTTATTTGCCAGTAAAGCAAATACTGCAATATGCTTTGACTGTTTATTCATCATCCACAACATTTTTGTAACCAGTTACAGACACACTGCACTCAGGAACAGAAAAATGGCTGATTAAATGCTAAATACAGTTTGACTACAGTAATATTCCTTCCATTTATTTCACTACTTTGAGTTTTTCAAATTTAATATTATATATATATATATATTATATTTATATTTTTGTCAAAGGAGATTCATACATGTACAGTTTCTTGTTTGGGAAATGTTTACTCAATAAAACAGATTCATTTTTGTTATTTATAATCAGGAAAGATACCGTCCACCTGGTTTTAGCAAATTCTAAGCACTTCAAGATTGACAAGTAATTCTATAGACAGGACTTGTAAAAATGCGGAGTGATGAACACAAAAAAGTGTTATTAATATTCCTTCACAGTCTTTAAACGGACCAGCTGCAGTCTGAACAGTGATCCCACAGCAACAGCATGTGTAAAACAGATACTCCAGGTTTACTGAGAGACAGTGGTGTAGCTGTAGAGGAAGTGGTCATCAATCTTCCAGGATGTAAGCTGATGGAAAAAAACTGGTCCAACACAATGAAAGTCAAAGTGAAAATACAAGAAATTACACAATCTAATGTATTCAGAATGGATACTGTGACTATGAAAAGTACTAGCAAAGATTGATGAGAATGTCTGTACAACCAATTAAAACTTCAGAGCAGCATGTGTTTTACACAGTTTAGTGCCAGTCCTATCAGGAGAACCCTACAACTGCAAGCACCTGATGGACTTTAACACAACTCTTCATAGCAGTGTAGGCACAGGTTGAACTGATAACATTAAAGACAACTGTATTCTATTCAGGTGTGTCTTCTTCTGAGGCCTGTACTATGAAGCAGGTTTTGAACACCTTGGTGAGGTAACCTCAGGTGTAAGTTTGGGTTTTCAGGACTTTGGTGGTGGTTCACTGCTTACCAGGGTACATCACAATGGTAACTCATACTATACACCTATCCTACTCTGGAGCAGGTTACATTCCTGTATTGAGACATCCTTTACTGACCAGTCACCTCTCTTGGAAAATGGCATCAGCATTTGTGGAAGATCTTGCGGTATTTAGTATGCAGATAATACTTATGAAGATCTCTGAGAAGGGCAAGAAGCCTTAGAGCTTCAAAGCCACTGTATAGTTATTTTGTATTAGCTTTGCATTTGCATTTGTATCTTAACAGACTGATAAAACACTAAAGCCTTGTCATTCTTGACTTCATAATATTTGCAATGGGCCTACTTATCGGTTTAAATGATGTTTTATATTTGTTCTTTACTTGCTCCCAAAACGGTTCAAAAACAAGCAGCTGAAACAGTCACACTAAACTGTCCTACATGCTCTAAAAATATCACACTCAGTGTGAGACTGCTGAACTCATCCTCCACAGCACCATTAAAAAGGTGACATTTTTATTTATTACTTGATTATTGAATCTTTACTGAATTTATCTTTCTTGTGAGTAATGTAAATGGAATACATTTGTAATTTTATTACACAATCTCGTGCTGCATACTTGTTTTCAGTGTTTACCTGTTAGAAATACAGCTGTGCCTCAAGTTTCCAGCAGAAGCATACTTACTGAGTAGATTGTGATAGTGGGAAACAGCATGAAAACAAAGTAAAGGATTGTTATTTTGAGCAAAGAAGAGCTTTCTCAGTATTGAATAATGATAGGACCGAAGGTTTCCAGTCAGGCAGTTCAGGGTAAGGACCAACAGAAGAGAGAACGATACAGCAGTATGTCAAACATCAGTGGAAAATAGTCTGTCTGAGGGGGTTTACCACTCTGGTGTTTGCATCTGTACTGAAATAATTCAACACTGCAAAGCAGCTGTCCATTTTTTCAATGACATGCTCTACTGTGTGGTTTGCATCTTTGTGGAGAAGCATTTATACCACAGCATTGTCACACAACACTGTGATAACATGGGTTATGAGGTTTGAACAAACTTGTCAAGTGCATATTAAGAGTAACTTGAAGTGAAAAATAAACTGGGGAATGTGATTAACATACAGGAAGAATATGCTGCTAAAATGACCCAGATGCAGTGCAGCAATACAATACAATACAATACAATACAATGGTCAACAAAACCATCCTATGACACCACCACCACCACCTTTCCATCCCACACTGAGTAGTAGGGAAACCACTGCATCAGTATGTACATTAAGTAGGCGTCAGTCATCTAGATTTAGGTACAGAGTAAACTGCGCCCTTGTCTTCATACCTTTGTGCACTTTGGTCTTGAGTAGCTTTTGTAGTCCCAGTGAAGGGAAACTTTAGTGCTGTAGCACATGATGATATTACAAACTTTGTATCTTCAGTTTGAGGTTGTCTTTGTCTGGTGGTCTGCACATCTTTCAGCTCTTTCTCTGGACTTAAATGGAATGCAGACCGTGACTCAGATCTTATCACCAACATCAGTGCTGGACTCCAGTGACCCTCTACTGTAATAGGTGCAACTGAAATGACTTGTCTTCAACATTCTTTTGGTCAGACGTGTAATAGGAAAGGAAGCTCTGGATCACACCTGGTGAAATTTTTAATTGTATGACGCCGCACCACTAGGTGGAGCTCTGACACCAGACATCGCTACATGAACCCCGTCACCACTCCAGGACCAGACCAATGATTCACTCATAGTACTGGACAAAGAAAGGGCTCATAAAAAGTTAGTATAATATTCACCCGCACTGATGCAGGTTTTCAACATTCACAATGAGTCTGCTAATGGCTGGAGGGGTAAACAGCAAAGCGGCCAAGCCATAAAAACCAGAAAGATGACAAAACACAACCCCATAATGAGGGCAGAGGCTTACAGCCAGACTTAGAGGCCCTGCCTGCCCTCTGCCTGGCAACAGGGGCCTGTAGAGGGGCACAGCAAAAGGCCTTTATCTGCACCATATAAATCATTTTCTGCATGGATGTGGATGCGGACAGTGACTGCTGATTTCACGATTTCACGCCCCGTCTTCTGACCAGCTGCTGCCAGTTTGTGCCTGGTGACGGGGTCACAGCAGTGGGCACAGCTGCCTCATCAAATCGAAGCAATAGATGGATAAATTGGACTGTGATGAATGATGCTACTTGTCACAAGAATCCTCTCTTTCTTTCCTGGAAGTGGGAGAGTCCTGCCGCCCAGCCCATCATCCTCTCTCAGCTCTCTAAAATACGAGCTGTTTGCTTTGCCCCTGCAAGCGCTTATAATGACGTGTTGTTTTTAGCCAAATCACTTCCAGCGATCAGTTACACAGCAAACCACCCCCTCCCACCCCCAACACACACACACACCCCCTCTACCCCTCCTCTCTGTTTTCCTTTTGCCCCCTGTCGCCTTACTCCCTCCACAATCTCCTCTCCCTCCTCTCTGGGCAGAAATGTTTCTTTTTCCTCTCCGCACGCTACGGCTGTCAGGGGGGATTTGAGAGCCAGGCTAAAGGAGGCTGGAGGAACAGTGGAGCTCTGAGTCACAGCATCAGCCTGCCTGCCTGTTTCTGTTACTGGCCAACCGGTTACATTCCTGCCAGGACCTTCAGGATCTGTACAGGACCTGTATGAGTAACAATCTTGAACCATTGTTCTGATATACAAGTTCAGGACTCGAGCTTTGGTGGTGAACAGATACCTAAGTGTCCGAATCTGATAGTGTAGAATATTGATTGTGGTAAGTAAGAGAAGTGAATTGTTCCCCATTAAACCCAACACTAACCTCAAACAGTGAGAATTCATGAGTGATAATCTTGATGATGATGGTGACTCACATTTTTACCAGGATATATCCCCATAGTAACTTATGCTGAACTCTAGAGGAGGTAATGTTTGATATAAGAGATCTGCACACATTAAAAGCACGGCCTACTGACCAAACACATTTGAAACAAGTGATCCACATTTCTGGAAGATCCCACGGTGCTCGGTACATGGATAAGAGAGAGAAGAGGGGATGGTCAGAGTTTGAATGCCACGTCAGTGTTCTACTGCCCTTGCAGAGTGTTATAATGCCAAAACAGAAACTGATCAAAACTCTGAAGCCTGATTGTTGACTTTATAAGATTTGCAATAAGTATACTTATGGATTTGATTTTTTTTGTTTTTACATTTGTTCCTTACTTGCTCCTCAAACCACCAATACTCTGAAAGAATTAGGCTGAAAGTGTCTTAGATTCCATAAGGAAGAGACTAATTGTGAGATCACTGAGATCATCCTCCACACCACCATGGAAGTAGTCTGATTTTTATTCCTAGGTCATTTATTCGTAAATAATTTTTCATTTTGTAAGTAGCATTGAAGGACACATCTGTAATTTTGTGATACAATCATGTCTTTCATGATGACAAGAAAATTTTGAATAAGAAATCCACATCTAAGCAACTTATACCAAAAGGGACAATAATATTGATAATCATATTAGTTATGCATTTACACGGTCTGAGGGTTTTTGAAGTTTTCCCTCTTACTTTATGCTGATTTTAGTTTGTATTATGTGTTTAAAATCTTTGTATTTTTCTATTATTGTTTGCTTTGCCTTTGTAAAATATGCCTCTGGTGCCAGTAGACCTCTCCCTCTTTGAGATTTGTTGTATTTTGCCTTCTCCACCTCGTCCATGTGAATGCTCTCACATCCAGATTCAGAATTCCTGGACTGACTTTCTGAGCTGATAACTGGCTTTGTAAGACCACTGATCCCGACTCTGGTTGTTAGGCTAAGTGAAGCCAGACAAAGAAAAGATTCCCCTGGTATGCTAAACTTGCTTTGTAGTGCGGGCCCCAGGACATTAGGTTGGGTAACTATACAGCATATTGACATCACAACATTTTTGTGTTGCTGTGACCAAACACATTGACATGAAATTGCCAAAGGAGGAAAACTTTTAAGAAAGAAATAAAAAAAGAACAATGACGGAAGATTTTATTGTATCATACTCTGCCAACTGCATGAATTGTCTAAAAAAGTTCTGAGTTGGAGGCACTCAGCACTGAAAATGGGTCTGATATAGTATTTCATTTTACTGAGTTTCTTGCACATTTAATTTTCTGAACTTTGGCTTCTTCTGTTAACAGGAATACATATTATCCGATCTTACTCATGATTTGGAATAAAAAGAGCTGAAGAGCCTAATCTTTCCCTCTGGGCAACTGATGCTTTGTTTCTGTTAATGTAGGAGCTCAGAAAATACCGAATGAGGCTCCAGCTAGCTTCAACAGGACGTACTGGAAATATTCTTTTAGCCCAGCAGGTCTGGACACCAGAAATGGCGCCTGACATAGCCGCTGTCAGCTCTAATAGTTATCATTATGAAACATGCAAACGGACCTGTCTGCCACCTCATTCGCTTTATGTGTGTTGTGACACATCGACAAAATGAGGAGGGGGTTGGATGAAGGTGGTGGGGTTGTTAAGACAAAGGGGCCCAGTGTTTCCATAGATGCCAGTTCAGCCCAACAGGAGCAGCCGCAGGAGGCGGTGGGTGAGTACATGTCCCATCCCACTGAGAACATTCCTCGGCAGTGAACAGGAAAAGGAATCAGGCCCTTTTCCTCCTTTGGCATGACCCTCGGTCCCTCCTACGTCTGCCTCTTCCAGGGCCCCACTTTGATCTCTGCCTGCTGTCACCGATCAGGTTACAACTAACCAACTCACCGGCCCCAGTAAAGAACCAGGTCTTGCCATCAACCCTCCCTCTCTGCGTAACTCCATGTTGCTTTTTCTTGCCGTCTTTCATTTTTGCCTCACTTTACTCCACAGCGATTCATCACATCCTGACAACTGCTCATAGCGTTCATTGACTTTCCTGTTGCTGTGCTCATAGTCCTGCATTCACACACTGTTTGTCTGTCACAGCAAACGAACACCTCTTCTTTAGAAAAGTGCTGTTAACAGTGTAGAGAGATCTGTCTCTCCATCCTTGAGTTATGACATCTGCTACATATTCAGTTGACTTTTATGAGTTTTGTTAAAGATATCAGCCATTATTCACCATGCGGCTGGCATTAAAATCACATGAGATTTCTATGTCTTCACAATTTTGTTCAGACATTCATGGTCATGGTCCCAAGAAACAGAGCTGTTACAGTAATTATATTCCCCTGACTTCTCTAGTATCATCCTTACACTAATTTATGAGTTATCACCAACACATCTGCCGAACTGAAACATTCTTATTAGTATCTGCTGTACTTTGTGGTTAGTACTAATTAGCAAATGTTAGCATGCTAACTCCTTAAACTAAGGCGATTCGCCTGTTAAATCTCAGCATGCAAGGATTGTCACTCTGAACACCTTAGCATGCTGATAGTAGCATGTAGCGCAAAGTACCACTGTTCCCAATTACACTATCACAGCACTGCCAGCGTGGACTTTTAAAACTGTGATGAGTTTTATGATATCAGAAACTGAGATGCAGCTTTGCACATACATGTTACAAGCAAACTTCACCGGACATCAGATCAGCAACAACAACAAAAACAAAAGTCATTAGTAAGTTCTCTGGCTGCAATTCCCATTTTAGGGCATAACTGTATAGTAGCCTGTCCACAACAACTCAAATGTTTGAAGCAATCAAAAAAAAATGAGAGAAGCCAGCTTTGAGCAGGCGGGCGTTGCTCCAGGACAAGGCCCATCCACACAGCACAGGTAGCAGTCAGCACAGGTACTTCTAGAAGTCAGACGATGCCTGGTCGGGTGAGTAAAGTGACTGGGGCAACAGTTTGGTTAACAGGGTTAGAACAGTACAGCTATATTGGACATTGTTTTAGAGATATGTAATACTACTGGTCTATAAAAATAATATCTATATTAGTCATATAAATATAGCTATGTCAATTTTCATTGAACATACTCAAATTTAAAAGCTTGCTGCTCTCACATATGTACACCTACAGTCCACATTAAAGACTAGAAATACTCCCAGTGCTTTGACCTCTTATTATTTGACTTTCCACTGGCTAAAAATGTTTAGTTCTGAAGATGTGTGCCTTCAAAGTGAAGTCTTTTGCAGCTATTTAAAGATTTTATCAGCATGTCATAAGAACAGGTTGAGTGTGGAGAAGTGTTTTTTGGAGATCTGTAATGGCAAAAAAATTGCCTCTGTAATCATATAACTGGCATTAAAATGTAGTCCTGAGGGTCTTCTTTCTCACAATGTTAAAACCTAACTCATGAGGGCTGTTTGAACCCCACAAGACTGTGTGGCTCACAAAAATGTGTGGCATTTGTGCTTAATGAGTGTCTTTACAATGTTGAGTTCATACTAACTCCACTGCCAGTCAGAGAAGTTGAAGTGTTTTCTGTATTTTAAAATATCATGTTTGTCTACATGAATATCACATTTTCTTAAGAGCATCTTGTGGTGGCTATGGCTCAGTTGGTAATAGGGGGTGCCCCCTAATCATAGGGTTACAAGTTTAATACCAGCTTCCTCCTGTACATGTGTAACTGTACAAGCTTAAGCAACTGCAAGCTGCAGCAGTTCTCTGCAATCATACTTGCAATTTCTCCAGGAATTGCCGTTTTAAGTTATAATAGTTATACAAATAAAAGTCATTGTATAGGAACTAGCCCATTTTCAAAGGTCCAATTTACACCTTGTTTCACAAGCTGCAGAGCTGGATTTGATTATTATGTTAACCAGGATCATTCAAAGGACAGCAGTCAAATGGAAACAGTCTCACAGACGCCACTTCCCCCAGCGCTTGCAGTATATTTTAAAGGTATCAATGACAAAGTTGCAAGAGAGAGAGACGGAAAGGGAAACGAAAACATTACAGACATGAGTGAAGGCAGCACTGATTGGGACTTCTCTCGCTGGCTCCTTCCAAGTTGCTGTCCTCTCATCCAACTGACTATGTTGCCACAATCAGCTTCATAACAGCAGCCAAGGTAAACATTCCTGCTGGCGTGGGTGAAAAAAGTCTACAGACACACAAGGAGCGGTTTGATAATAAATAAGACAAATTACTCTGAATTAACTCTCACCAATAATTCATCATCAAAGCAACATATTGAACTAGCTGCTCTTCAATATTGCAACTGAGAAAGAACAAAGAGGAAGTTTAGAGTCAGTTTTAGTGGTAACAGGACTGATTTTAAATTCTCCGGCTCCGGTTTCATGTTTCACAGAAGAATGTCAGAGATGTAGTGGGACTAGAATGGTTGATGTATGGAGCCACAGAGGAATAAGAGAAACTGTATGCGAGAGCAACAAGAACATGGAGACACACACAGACAGCTACAGAGTGTTTGTTCTCAAAGCTGGAGCCTTGCTGTTGAGGGCAGAGTCAAGCCTTTGGGACTGGGGAGGGTTATTGACTCAGCTCCTCCCTGGTTCGGTAACACAGATCAGCAAATAGTGATTCAGAAGAACAACAGCAGCAGGCAGCGGTGGCTGGTGGATAAGCTGAGAACTGTGTTTACTGTCTGACACAGCCAGTGTTTCTGCACATAGACAACCTGTCTTGGGACAGTCACCATCACATAGTCACATTTCCAATTATGCTGCAGACATATGAGTTTTTTTTTTGTGGTGCTTGGTGGTTCTCTGCTGTCTGCTTCTGATTGGGAAAGAAAGTGATGGAGTAAGTTAGGTGAGGGAGGAGATGCTGACTGGTGTCTGTGGGATGCCAGAGAAGACAGGAAGCCTCAGTCCATCATGTGGTAAGAGATATGCTAGATTTAAGAGTAGCTTAATCCACAAAACGTTATGCCCATGTAAGTTTTGAACAAAAGTATGTCTTTGGACATTGCAGTGTGGCCACACAACCTTTTAATGGGGGTTTGGTTTGTTGCTGCACGTAAG
This sequence comes from Dascyllus trimaculatus, assembly GCA_024666655.1. Lineage (NCBI taxonomy): Eukaryota > Metazoa > Chordata > Actinopteri > Pomacentridae > Dascyllus > Dascyllus trimaculatus. The sequence goes on along the minus strand of CM045446.1, from coordinate 650,365 downwards.
ATGTTGATGTAGCAGGTATACAGCAACAATGAGCTTTTCAGGCTCATTGTAGTTTATCTTCATTTTATGATGCTTATTAAAAAATTCTTCCACATTTGAAATGTTTATTGGTTTATTTAATTGTTCATTTTGTACCTACTGTTGATATGCATGTTTTTTAGCTTTTGTTTGTAAGAACTGTTTGATTTAGTCACAGCTCATAATTTAGAGTGCAGTGATTTGTGATTTGACATCTGGTTTTATCAGGTTCTCATGTGCAATAGGATATTGATACTAATCAAGCCTTTCTGGGTGAACAGGATTGTTGTGCATTTTTGACAATAAATATCAGCATTTATCCAACTATATGTTTTGCTCTGCGATTCATTTAATGTGTTGCTGCAGTGTAAGGCTCAACATTTAGCAGAAGTTCTAAAAATCTGACTGTCAATAGTGTCAAATTAAGGAAACAGGAAACAAACAGGGAGGCAGAGAGAGAAGGGCATGGCATGAAACAAAGGATAGTTGTTTTTCATATGTTTCAGGGTTAGCCACTCCTGCTTTCTGTTTCACTGATTCTTTCATTATGTATATAAATTGATGAATGCACCACAGTGAACTGGTTACTGTGTTTATCCCTTCTGTATACCGTTTTTCTTCTCGTTACTGTGTTACTCTGTATTCCCAGCCTCCATTCCATTCTACCTCTATGCACATTAACACTTTGTCTACATAGAACATGCGTATGCAGAGCGGATGTACAGGGGAATTAATCTTTGTAATGTTTCTACACCTGTAATGAATTTACGGTGTAGGGTTGTGGCAAAACAAGACACTGAGTGTTTTTGCCTTCAGTTTTTCAGCCCAGAAGATCTTGTTTTTAACAATTTGTGTAACATGGGTTAACATTGAACAACAACAGTAGACTCTGTAAAGAATAAGAATACTATACAGCTGTCAACTGATACTGGCCATATGAATGCAGAGAGGGTGATAAGACCATGTTTGATTCAAAGTCATTACGGTATACCTGTAGTTTATTTAATTAAAAAAACACTTTATGAGTCATTTCTGTACATCTTTTGTAAATAAAAAAGTATATAGGAGACTGGTCTGATGAAGTCTGTTTCACTGATTACAATGGATGTGTATCGTTGCAGCAGCTGCTCCACCAATGGTTCACATACGTTACATGTTCAGTGTAGCCACAGTACAAGTTAGAGGTACTAACAACTAGATGGTAACAAATATATTTTATTTTCCCCTCAAAAACAATGTTCACAGTGAACATCCCAACCAACACAAAGTTGCACATACAGTGGTCTACATACAAACAACAGAAGAATTTACTGTATACAGTAAAAAAAAACTATGCTGCATCTTCTCTTCTGTTTCGGTCTGACCACAGCACCTCATCCATATCACAGCCAATGTTCTCCCTGGCCAAGCAGTGGGAAAATATCACCCAGCATGGTGAATCCAGCCATGAAAGCATCAACTGCTATATCTCCACATGTATCTTCCATAGCTTGGAGAAGGGGTATACGTGTTTGTGGATTTCAGTCATACGCTTTCCATCTCCAGGCAGAAAAAAAATCCTCAATAGGATTGAGGAATGAAGAATATGTTAAGCTCTGATTGCTGATTGTAAAACTGTGTGACAGGTGTTTGTCCATGTGATGAGTCAGTGTGCATAGCAGGGCAGTTAACTTTAGAATTTTGAATGACAGTGTGTTCCTTGAGAAAACAAGAGAGTTTCTTCATGGAAATGGTGCCAAATGCAGAGAATTGTGTGTAGAGTTTTGAAAAAAGTGTGTTTTAGAACTGCAATGTGAATGTAAAGCAGGAATTGTGCTTGTAGTTTAGCAGAACTGGTTCAGAGGGTTGGTGCATGAGTTACATGTTGTGGTCATTGTGTCTCAAGTACCAGTAATTGTGAGTAAACAGCTGAGAAAAACTGTAATTTAAGACACCTACTGGAGACCTCATGGTTAGGACTCATACTGTCACACCTTTCCAGCACGTTCAGCTTTAGAGCGCCACAAAAGTGAATCATCGAGTCATCCACCCACCGCATGCACTGTCCTCTTCTAAACCACAATTTGAAACAGATCTTCGTCCTTCAATCATCTTCACTCTAAAGCATCACTACCAGCTGCTATACCCAGGTCATAAGGCTTCCCACTCCCATGCTCTTGCCCCAAGGCGTTGGCATGAAGTAAAATCAGTGCTTCAGTGACAAAGACAAACTGTCTGCAACAGTGTTAACCTGACATGTCTCAGTGCAGATACCTGCATGCTTGCTTCTTCTGCAGCAGTCATTTTTGACTTTTGACAAGCAGTAACTTATGGGGTGTGTAAAAGCATATTATATATTTAATCTAATTTCATATCTTCTACATGTTGTGAACATGTGTTTCTGTCCTCTCAGCCATTGAAAGAGGACTGAATATTAACTATTTGTAACTTGAGCTGCTGACAGCACTGTTTGTAAAAACCTAAATAGAAGGTCCCCATGTGTAGAGCAGCAGTAGGTGGGGGAGGAGCCCTGTACCAGCTCATGTATGCAGTCTGACCCACAGCCCATTCTGGAATTCAGTATAGAAGTCTGGAGTGATGGCACCGTCCACTAAAACATTTCCATCTGGAGAAAACAACACCAACCCCAATCTGTGAATAAACAGACTGTGTTATATGAACTTTATACCACGACAGCCAGGCGGTGATCTCAGTTCAAACAGAAGCAATGCATTCCTGAGCTCTTCCTGCATCTGCATACTAGATGATTCTAGAGGTCAGTGGAAAGATTTCCTTAATTTAAGTTGGGTAAACGGATCATTTAACCTGGACTGCATATGAATTTCTTATGTTTAATGTCTTTATGTTACATGCAGTGTTAAAAAAGTTAGATATCTCCAGGATATCTCCATTCCCAATGAACCATTCATCTCCCCCAATAGCGAGGGACCTCCTACTTTATCCATCTAACAGTTCTCCATCATCTCCAGCCACTGACCGCTGCACCAGCGGAACTTTTCAGTCTGGATCTTTTTCCCCCACTCCTCATCATACTCAGCAAATTTAAAGGGAGGAAGGAGGACAGAGAACAATAGAACAGCAGGTAACAGAACAGGAGGCAGAGTTATTTGCATTCCTATCACCAAACAGACAGTCTGTATAGTGACTTCAGAAGGTCAACTGTAAAATCAACCTGTGAACTCTTGGTTGAGATTTATTTGAAAAAAAAAGTTTGTATGTGTCTTTATATCTTCACTGACAAAATTCACATTGCATGTACCCTTGCTGATGTGTACACTGATAGAATGAATTGGCCTTTCCAGCGTTTCAACTGTACACATGGCAGAAAAATATGTGGTGGTCAAAACAAATGTTTGGTCTGAGGAGAGACTGTATGAGGAGAATATACTCATCTCTGGAAAGCAGGAATTGGCCCTGAGCATGAACAGAGCTGAGGAAAGTATGAATTTGTCAAAATACCCAATTCTGGGGCCGGGTCAGTAGTTCACTCTCTAGGCCATGTAGCAGACCAACAAGGTCTTACTGCAGTATGAACAGAGCCACAGTCCGGCTATCAGCCTGCCCACAGAGACACAGAAGCCATGAGCTGCACAGTGGTGGACATGGACACGGACATGGTTTGGGTGTGTAACGAAGTTCATGAGATACGGACAGGTTGGCAGATGTGAAACACATAAACTGGTCTTAAGTAACATCCAATCTGAGGTTACTGATATTGTGGCAAAGAGAAAGAATTCTTACTGCACCTTATTTTCATTTGGAAATGTATCTATTGTTTCTCAATCAATCACTGAGTTTTTGGTTTATTAAATACAAGAAAAAGATTTTAAAAATACTCATCACAACTCCTTAAGGCTCATGGTGACGTCTGCAGATGTGTTTTGTCTGATCAATCATCCAAAACTAAATGACAATTCGTTTTAGTAGTAGAAGACTGAAGAAACCAGAAAATGTTCGAGAAACTGAAATAAAAGAATTTTTTTAACTGAAAAAAAAACCTACAAAAAGAGTCCATTTAAATAGTTTGAATAGTTGAAGATCAGTTTCCTGTTTCCTGTCCCAATCATTGCAGCTCGCTTCCTGCTGACAGACAATCATGATCCATCTGAAGGAAGAAGAGGGAACTTCCAGTGTTTGTGAATTAAAAGTAGAGTAGCAGTATATGGTGACTGTCGTGTCCACCCTTTTCACTTCAGCTAAAAACAACAACAACAAAAAACTCTGCTGTGCCAGCTCTGCTGCTTTTGTGCATATCTTAGCAGAGGACAACTGCAGAGTTGTGTTTCCTCTAAAGGGGCAGCCATACAGTCAGCCTTTGACACTGCAACACCAAGCCCAGAAAATTAATCATTCAGACACAAAGCACCCGTGGGCACTGACAGCCTCCCAACGCTCTGGACTCAGACTATTGACTACCATGCAGTGCTCCTCCACACCATCCTCCAAACTGGAGTGTACTGACATGCTTTGTCACCAGACAGGGACTGATTAGCATTGGGATTCCAGTTGTACTTGAGCTGCAATGAGTCGAACGTGACAAATCAGCTATTAGTAGCTGGGCTCATGACAGAATGTGCTCAGTACAGCAGGGATGAGGAGTCCATAACAGGTTCTGGGTACTTTAAATATTTCTTCTAGAAATATGGTCAGGCCACGAATATCAAAAATAACTATGTTTCTGTCCCATTTTGAGCATGTACAAAGTTCCTTGTGAAGCCATGTCTGTGTTTGTGTATTTGTACATCAGCAGGGCCACAATGATCAAATTTATTTCACAGTTACAGTAGAAGATGCCAAAAGTGACCTGCAGAGCCAAACAGTAAGGATTGTGTGGATGTGTTTGTGGCCACAGCTCTGCTTTCTCTCTCTTCTCTGCTGTCCAGCTGCTGACACACTCCAGATCCCGCTGGCTGCCTTTCATGTGGTTCACAGCTTATTAAGTCTCACTGATAATTTCAATGAAACACTTCCTTTGCCCCGCTGCACTGCCCGACTATAATCTACAGCTAATTATGTTGATCTGAGGTCTGGCAGTGATCACACACTGACTGGGCTGACCACACCTGCCAGTCACAAGGCAATTTAGGAATTCATTGGTTACTTAATTGCTGATGTCAAATTTGACTTCCACAGAATGTTTGACGAGAAGAGAGGATCGTGTTGTAAAATTAGATTTTTCCCCTTCCAGTTATGTTTTATAATTGGCATTATCACTTTAAAAATGAGGGCAAACAATGAGCGTTAAAACCAGTCTAATCTAGATCCTTTGTAGAATGTGACATCTTTCTATGTATCTTCTATTTAAACAGGTCAGTTCATCCAAATTCTTAATTAAATAAAGACTTAATCAAAATTGGCCATTAAGAACAAAATATCAATAAAATGAGACTTTAAAAAACCTGGATGTGTTTAGTTCGTACTGCTGACTTAAGGCCAGTTTATGACCATTGACAACTTTGAAACACGTATGTTTCAAAATCATTGGAAAAAGAAATGATCTTGTCTTGCTAGTGGCAGCCTTCATGTAACAGATTTAGGGAAAAGAACTTCTTGTGTCCAAAGAGCCCCACTGAACCTGAGGAGATAAACACACTGTGCCGCCTTTCTTTTCCACTGTGTATACAGTTCCACAAAACCAAAAGCTGACCACACAACTACAAATGATTGCTGTGATTTACTTTTGGTTTTTCCTCACAGTTTAATATCAGACAGCACTAATCAAATAACGAGGGAAGTCGATCAGGGTTTTTTTTGGTTTTTTTGTTTTGCCCCAATCCGATGATAAGATTGTCTCAAAACACCCCCACAAATAACTCAGAAATATTTCAGTTTTCTCAAAGATAAAAACTTAAAAGGAAGAGGCACTGAGGAGGTCAGCGGCCATGAAAGGTAAAGATAAGAATAAAACCCATGTGTGTTCTCTGTCCTCACATCATCCGTGTCCTGTGACACTTCACTGATAAGGTGATTAAGGGTGAGTATAGTAGTAAAGCGTAAGACAGGCCATGAGAAAAGTCTGGCTTTAGGTTTAAAGGGAGAGAGATGAGGATAATGTAGCAGGACTATCCTGACTGGTTCTGTGTTTCAGGCTTTTCTAAAACTGTATCTATTTATGAATAATGCTCATGGTAATACAATTACAATGAAAGATATTGGAAAAAAAATACTTTTAGAAATAAAACTTTCCATGACTCCAGTAGAGAAATCAAAACTGCACACATGCCTGGTTTGAGTCTGCCTTTTAGATAAGGCACCAGGTTGTACTCCTTGAGCACCAGTGCCTAGTCCAGGTTGGGGATAGTCACATTGACCAGCATTACCTGACATTCAATCATGAAATCTTCAGCTTCCTGCTTACTGATGAGAGGCCTATCAGGAGACAGAGAAATATAACTGTACCCATAGAACAGCTTCAAACTTTTACAGAAATACACATTATCCCACTGACTACAACAGCGTACATTTTGTGTGACAACTTCACTTTTTCTTGGCAACTTTCTGCTTCATTTCTACATATCTGAGAAAGGAAATCTTGGTGGCTCAGTTATGTTGAAAAGGAGTCCTGATCATCTTCAACACAACAACATCTTTCAGCTCACGTCTTCAGCGTCTTCAGACCATTACTGAGGGTAAAAGGAAATATTGGGAATTTTAAAAGGCAGTGTGATACAGGCTCATTGTGTTTATCCTTTCTTTGGAGCTAGTACTTTCACAGATGACCTGGATGTTACTCTTGTTGGCAGCCAGGTTAATGCAGAGTGAGATGAATTTAACATCTGTCCTTACCTGGCAGTCAAACACCATTTTCAACAGCTGTCAGTAAGAGGTATGTCTTTTAAGAAGTTATTTTAACACTTCGGTTCCAACCAAACAATTGTAAGTAGTAATGGTACGTGTACTTGTCCCTAACACAAAATTTGGAATGAAATTTCCTCAGTTTAGAACACCCTGCAAGCTAAACAGTGTCAGAAGCCTATTTATGTCTACATACTTGAGTTCCCAGAAAGAAAATTGTAGAGCCTAAGCTCCACCTAGAGCTTTTACCAGTACACCAGTGGTTGCCCATCAGGTATAGCATTTTTATACATGGCATAGCAGCCTCTGAGACACTGCTTCGAAACTACAGACTGGAATGTATTGCAGGGTCCCACAGTGGGGACATTGAGGCGGCTGTTAACTGCACTAATGGCTACATTAACTTCTGCATGGACGCTGTTGTCCTGGGAAGAACTGTATGCTGCTACTCTACCAACAAGCCTTGGATGATGAGTGACATCAAGGGCCTTCTGAATCAGAAGAAGATAGCCTTTAAAGACAGTGATCAGCAGGAGCTTAAGTGCGTACAGAAGGAACTCAGAGTCCGGCTCAGGGAGGTAAAGGAGCAGTACAGAAGGAAACTGGAGCAGAAGTTGCAGAACAACAGCAGGGAAGAGGTGTGGGACAGGAGGAAGATCATCACTGGCTGCTTGACGAGGTGAGTCACCATCGAAGGAGATGTAGGGAGAGCGAACCAACTGAACAACTGCTTCTACAGGTTCGACCTCCCTAACTCACTCTCACCCCAGAAGATTGCACCCCTCACAGCAGCCCAGGTGAGTGGAGAGCTTAGGAGGCTACATCCCAACAAGGCAGCTGGTCCAGATGGAGTATCTCCACGACTTCTGAAGGCCTGTACAATGTAGCTTGGAGACCCTCCACAATGCATCTTCAACCTGAGCCTGGAACACAGGAGGATCCCTCAGCTGTGGAAAACTCCAGTCCTAAAGAAATCCCAACCTGAAGAGCTAAACGACTACAGACCCAAAAGTCACATGTGATGAAGACCACTGCTGCTACACCACCTGAGGACACAGGTCAGCCATGCCCTCGACCCTCTGCAGTTTGCATACCAGGAGAAGTTGGGGATGGAGGACGCCTTTGTTTATATGCTACATCGACCCCTCTCACACTTCTCTCACAGGGGCAGTGGTGGTGTGTGAATTTTTGGACTTCTCCGGCACCTTCCACACATCCAGACTGAGCTCCTCTGGGATGAACTCACAGACATGGGAGTAGGTTCATACCTGGTGGCATGGATTACGGACTACCTGACAAGCAGACTTCAGTATGTGCGACTGGGGGACTGCAGGACTGACACTGTGGCCAGTAACACGGGTGCATCAAAGGGGACTCGAAGTCCTGTTCACCCTGCATACATAGAACTTCCAATACAACTGGGAGTCCTACTATGTGCAAAAGTTCCCAAACTACACTGCTATTGTGGGCTGTATAAGGAGTGGACAAGAGGAGGGTACAGGAAACTGATTCAGGACTTTGTCACATGGTGCGAACTTCAACCATCTGCACTTCAACACCACCAAGACCATGGAGTGGGGGATGGAGATGATAATGCTAACAACCTTCACTGTCCAATGAGCCAACTGCTGCTGCCATTGCTGGTGGCCAAGACAAGAGGGATGGTGAGAAGAACATTCTGGTGTTCGATCTGGTGTTGACACCTTTGACGTCTCCCTCCTGACCGTTGACAATGGTGTGTAAAACTTAAAAAAAGAAAAAACATTTTATGAACAATTTTGTTTTTTTTAAAAACACTCTATTAGAAAACAGCAATAACACAAGCAGAAAAAACACAAGGGTAAGGGAAGGAGGGAGGGAACTTTACAACACACTGATCACCATACACCTTAAACTATCCTGCTCTGTACTGGACTTCTAATTTAATTTATGTACACTGTATTTTATTAATTATTGCTTGTCTTTTATCTGTTGTGTGTGGATTCTGCTGAAACTTGTGAATTTCCCCACAGAAAGGAATAAAGTATCTATCTATCTATCTATCTATCTATCTATCTATCTATCTATCTATCTATCTATCTATCTATCTATCTATCTATCTATCTATCTATCTATCTATCTCTCTGTCTGTCTGTCTGTCTGTCTATCTATCTATCTATCTATCTATCTATCTATCTATCTATCTATCTATCTATCTATCTATCTATCTATCTATCTATCTATCTATCTATCTATCTATCTATAATATGCAAACTCAGTGTACTGTTACTTTATAAAAGCACAGTTCACCCCATCTTGTTGTACCACTGTTTTGTCACAATGGCAACCATGGAAAAAAAAAACTTGCCACATGTACACGTACTGCTTCCAAAGCCTCCCCAGTCCCAGCTGGTCCATTGCAAAAGTAATAGCAAATGACACTGATCACCCCCTGATTACTATACCATCTATAAAGCACAATAAAACAGAGTTATTAATGCCTTATATACATAAGGTGGGTGGACAATAGCACAATGGAACAGAAATGAGGGATCAAATACAAACAGCTATGTGATATACAGTGTAGACAGTAAATACAGTGGCTCAAGGCTGGGATTAAAAAGAGTTGTTCTAGTAGTTAAACTAACAGAAACTGTTCTTGTCTCTGGCTGTTTTAGTGTTCAGTGATCTGCAGTGTGAACTGTAGTGCAGGATAGAGGAAGTGGAACAGGTTGTGTTCAGGGTGTAGTGGGTCTGCAGTGCTGTTACCTGACCTCCAGAGAGGCAGCAAATCCCCCCTATTAGCAGATAGGACCAGGCAATAACATCTGAACCCATCACCTCGCTGCTGTTTTAAAAAATGAACACTAAAATCTGTATGCCAGTATCTCTGCTAGAACTCAGTGTTAACAAAAAAGAAACTGCTTAGCAGACTCAGTTTTTTTTACAATATTCTGCAATAGCATTCACAGACCACCAGCTAGATCAGTTCATCATTGCAGCGCAGGAATGTGTTTAGTAAATATGACTTACACATCTAGATTTTATGTTTATGGCTATCTGTTAAAACTTACCATTTTAACTTTCTTTAACCTGATGGTGTTCCCTGCCAATGACATGTGAAACAGCAAATAACTTTATTTAAATCTGAAAGCAAATTATATTTAGAATGTGTTTTATGGTTTTGTTAAAACTTGTTTGTTAACTTTCTGCCAATTTAATAATTACTTTGTTTCAGCAGCAACCTATTTTATAAATTCCACTTTAGTATTTCCTAAGGTAGAAAGCAGGCTAACGTATTATAATATAATATAATATAATATAATATAATATAATATAATATAATATAATATAATATAATATAATATAATATAATATAATATAATATAATATAATATAATTCTATTAAGGATGGTTAGCACTGTCACCTCACAGCTAGAAGGTCCTGGGTTTGAATCCCAGCCTGGGTTCTTTCTGTGTGGACTTTGCATGTTCTTCCTGCATTGGTTCTCACCAGGTACTCCAGCTTCCTCCCACAGTCCAAAAACATGCTGAGGTTAACTGATGATTCTAAATTGTCCGTAGGTGTGAATGAGAGTGAGCTTGGTTGTCTGTCTCTCTGTGTGGCCCTGTGATAGACTGGTGACCTGCCCAGGATGTACCTTTCCTTTACCCAAACTCTGCTGGAATAGACTCCAGCAGAGTTCGAGTGCTGGAGTCTAGGGTGCTGATATCACAAAAGGGCAATGTTTGTTTTCCAGATATTTATTCCTACTCATGGTGTCTGTGAAAGATGGTTATAACTGTGATGCCTGTGATGCCACTTCTTCTCTATCATGAGGATAAAAAATGAACAGTGAGCAACAGTCTTTCACTTCACACACACCAACTCATACAAACAGTCGAACTAGCTCCCCTCATGTCTTAACTGCTGCACTTTTAAAAGGTGAACATTCTAAACATCATTTGGTTTCAGCTTAGAAATAAAATGATTTGTTGCTTTTCTGTTTAATTTGAGTTGAGTCCCATCAGAGTAGGAAAAACCTACAGCACTAAGTTCCAGCAGTTAGCAGTAAACATAGTTACAGTCAGAATAAAGTCAGATGTTTAAATCAGATTTAGTTAACACATCCCTGCACTGCTCAGGTGAACTGATAAAGCCAGTAGTGCTTGAATGTCACTGTAGAATATTGTAATGTGGTGCTTTTACTTCTGATATTCAATAATTCAGCCTTTGCAGGGAGTAGAAGTGAAGTCAAGCCTTTTGCTCTGACCCAGTAATCAGATTACAGTAACAATAAAACTGACTGGACAGGTCAGGTTCAGCGCTCCTCATCAGAACTGTTCCAGTAGTTCACCTCAATTCAATTCAATTCAATTTTATTTATATAGCACATATTTACAACACAAGTTGTCACAAAGCGCTAAACATTGTAAGAATCTCTCTCCTTCAAGTCCTTCAGTCAGTGAAGCAGAACAAATATCTGGACTACAGTACTGGTTTTTAATTCCAGTCCAGGCATAGCAGAACCGTTACTTTACACAGAGGAAGTTAATTCTGACTGAGAGATACACTGTATTCATGCTGTTTAAATATGAATTTACTAAAACTTATGTTGAAATATTTGAATATTTAAGATGTTTTTTCAAACTTTTTGAGCAGCAGAAAATAATTGTCTAAATTAACAAATCTCATCATTAAGTTTATGTAATGTGCTCTGATTTTTTTTGTTGCAAAGTTTCAAAGTAAATACTCTTTAACTAAATTTAAATAGACTGAAGTGAGTAAGAAACAAAGTATTTTCATTCCTCCACCCCTCTCCACCACCTACTCCCTGCCTCTCCCTCTCCCTCTCCCCCACCCTCTCCCCCTCCCTCCGGTTGTCTGTCTCTGTCCCCTGCGCTAGTTTAACATTAAACAGGAAAGTCTTTGAGCTGAGAGGTGGTGGCAGGGGGGCAGAGTTGCACTGCTTCCCTGTGAGGAGTCAAGAATCAGAGAGACGGAGAGAAACGCTGGGCTGGGCCTGGGTTAGGTATCACTTACCAGGGGCCCCGGACCCCAAATCAGCCCCGTCTAGACTCTCTGGCACCTGCCTCTGCTTATTTACCACAGACTGCCACTGGAGGCCCTGTAAGGGCCACAATGCCACACCGCAGTCCATCCAAGGCAGGCACCTCCACCTCTGTAACTGCTCCTCCTTCACTCCTGATTTCCCTGTTCTGGAAACCCCACATCTAGCAGCAAATGGTGACCCCATTAAAAGTGGGAGAAGGGGAAAGGGGCAAGTCAGTCACTACCATGGGAAAGCAATAAAAGACAGGTCTTAAAAGTACAAGAAGAGGTGGCTAATGCAGTGAAGCAGTGAATCATGAATGTATTTTCACAAACAGGACAGATGAAGCAACATGTGGACCCTGTATGGAACAAAGTGGTTTTGGTGTGAGAAGCTGGACTATGCTTTAGAGGAAAATGAGGGAGCATTGTATCTTACTTTCTTGTTAAAGTGGAAAACAACAAAACATCATCATAGGCAACACATGGTCAACAGTGGTACACTCTAAAGACAGACAGAGAGGAGGGTCTTTGAAGAAAAGAAAAGCTAAAGTCAGTCTAGCAAGCCATCGAAAGGCCTGCCAGGAAACCACCGCAAAAGTAAGACATCAATGCTCTGTCAGCGGTCCTAAAGCATCTTTTACAGACGACACAGCAGGACACACCTCACCAGGATGAACTTCTGAAATCTACAGGACAAATCCAGAGTGCACTGTTTTACTGATTAACTGTTTTTTTTCTATGCCCGTTTTAAAACCAGAGGGACATTTAGAAGCAACAAAGGAATCTGAAATTAATATGTTCATGCAATTTAAACACCAACCAAGTGAAATTACTTTTCACTAACAATGTGATGAAAAAACGAACACATTCTGAGAATAATTAACAACCACAGCTACTTGGGGGGTTTGCTGAAGTGTTCCTTTTGCTCCCAAAGGCAAGCAAGCTTCTTCTCTATGTACCTGCAGACCATTTATCATATACTTGAGCAGTGAGGTGTCTCCTGAAGTGTATTTCCAATTAGATGGACACCAAAAATATTTTTAAAATTGTGTTAGTGTCGTTTTGACGGCCATGGAGGGAAAAATCTTTAATCTCATATTTAACTGGCTTTGTGTGGACAACAATAGAGCAGTGAGAGGAGAGTGGGCCTCGGGCGATGTCAGAGGTTAAATCCTGGTCATGCTGCTAACCAGCGTTCTTTTTGCCACTGGAGAACCTGAGGTTCAGATCTGCTGCTGACATGACCTTCTGAACAAACAGCAGACTCTACTAGCCACATCTGGCCTGCATTTACACCCAATCTCAATAAACAAACACGAGGCACATTTTGCTAATCGCGGATGATGAGAGGAGCGACTGACCGGGTCAGCTCAATCAGCCTGGAGCTCACCAAACTGATCAAAAATGTTATGATCGAAAGCTGACAGAAATGGTCCTGAGGGGGTTTGAGATGACGACAGAGGATTTCATTTGAACAACCAACTCTATTTGTCTGCTGATGCTCCTCATTAAGAAAAGGCAATTAAAAGGCTAAAACATAGAGAACACAGAAAAAGGTCAAATAGAGCAAGGACATTTTCAGGACTCAGTGTAAAGAGAAGTAAAGGAGCTGAAAGAGAGTTGTCATCGCAGTGAGAAAGAAGACTGAGCAGCACTCCTTTTGATTCCAGATGTGGAAAGTGTTTTTCATGCATTAATTCCTGTTAGCTGCTGATGCTAATGTGTCTGTCTTGGTCCACTGGCGGTGTACATTAGCCAGTCTAACCTGCGGTATGCTGTCTGTGTCGACCAACATGGACTTGGGTCTGTCATCCATGTTGATGTGGTACAGAATGCACATGCTGAGCTGTCTCTGGAACTTGTCAGCTGCAACATAAACAGAGGAGGAGGGAAGTCAGTGGATGAATGACTGGTTGTTCCAAAACACTCTGCGGAATGCCAATGACCACATCCATGACGGCTATGTGAGTTTTAAAACTAATAATTGGCTGAATGGTCATTTTAATAGTGATTCTGTTGGAGGTGAGCTGGCATTCAGAGGAGAAGCAGCATCTACCGACTGTAGCTTCTCAGTTTGTTGTGTCTCTCTGGCAAAAACATGTTTTCATGTGTAGTTTCACATGAAAACATGGAACGTGTGTATTAAAGCTGGAATCCTTATGTTTTGGCCATTTGGGGTCAAATGAACAAGCTAAAAACAAAAATGACATTTCCCTATTCAGCAGATATGGAGCAACATCATCATCCAAATGGAAGGAAGTTTATATTCATCAAATGTATGTAATTCAATATTTACCTTTCTTATAGTTCGGTTTTCAGTCTCCTAACTGTTTGAGCAATTCATTGAGCTTGAAAGCAGCTGAACATGATTCCTTTTACATTTTACACTAAAATATTGATTAGTGCCACTTTTAATGTTTCTAAATTCTCTTAAAACCTTAAACTAAATTCCAATGTATTATTGTGGATCCAGGAATCTCAGAGTCAGATCTATAAAAACTCACAAAATTCCCTCTCCTATAACAGCATTACTGAGTGCTTACCAAATCTCAGCTGCAGCAGCATGGAGGAGATAAAGACTGAATGACCTGAGTGTTAGCCTGTGAGTGAGCTCAGCACCTTTATGAGTTTGACCTCTGACCACAGCTGGGGGGCTGAAGGACTGGAGGAGGAGCCAGCAAGGGAAAATTAATGGAGTTTAGACCAGAGTTTGACCCAGGAACTTTTCATTAAGGGAAGTGTTAAGAGAGAAGCTCTTCACTGGACCAGAACCACTGACAGACCTCCTGTAATGCTTATCAGCCTCCAAAGCCCCAACCCGGTCCAGTTAAAACTGCTCCCAGCTGTGCACGGCCACTGGCCGTACTGGAGTTATCACTCAGTATTAAATGCAGATGTGCTCAGTGAACCTCTGAAATCACCGGAGGGAGAGAACGGCTGAGAAGAGGCAGCTCCTAGCTTTAATTGGGAAAACAGGAAGAAGCATCAATTTTACTACCTTCAGTAAGTTAAAGCCACACTGCTTGCTGCTCTGGCCCTTCCACCACAGCCAGCGACTGACCGGAACATATGCTGCTCATTAGCAGTCATTTGCCTCAACCCACACTTTAAAATACACCTGAAAACTGCCTAGCTAAGTACACAAAGGCAATAAGCTCCCCCAGAACCAGAGAACTCCTTCACAATGCTGGTAGGAACACGGACGATCCTTTATGGGCCAAGTGAGAGATCCCATTAAATGTTCAAAACACTCGCAGGGTTGGGGCAGCAGAGAAGCAAAGAAAAGGTGAAGGGGAGCTGTAAAGAATTTACTAGACTGTTCAAGGGCAGTTAGTGGGAGAGCTAAACTCCAATTAAACCAGAGGCTGATTTAAAACCGCCTAACCTCAATAAAACTACACCCACACAGATTAAGAAGTGTCTTGGCGTGGTTTGTGGACTGTGCTGCTCAGTTGACGTTACATTCTCTGGATAAATAAACAAGCTGGGTTTGTTCCTCACTGACATCACATACCATATAACAAGCTAAAACACTTTTAAACAGGTCTCCACCCCTACACAAGTCTCCTATTTGTCTTTGCAAAATAATAGAAGTCAATATGTTGCATCAGTGGATTATTCTGTCTTGCACTATTTTTTTCAATTCAGAGATTTTTGTTTAATCTACAAAATGTCCAAAACTTGAAAAACGCATGAAGTAAAGATTACTCCTTCTCAAGGCAATATCTTTAAACAACTGACTGTCAACAACTAAATGATACTACAACAAGAATACAAACAGAATGCAGACATTTGTGAAGCTGCATGAAAAGACCGTTTTTACTTTATAAATGACTTTTCAATTATTAAAACTGTCACCGATTAACTTTCCATTGTCTAGTCAAAAAATGGTTTTCACTTTATCTGTAGCTGTTGATCTTTACCTATTTAAACCAAAAACTGTAAAGACTCAAAATCTGAAGATGTTAAGCTTTTTACACCACTGGATTCAAATAAAACCCTTTGACTGAACTGCTCAAAAGCATGTCAGTACAAACACTGACCACTTGTACCATAGAACTGTGCATGTTTAGTTGTTTGTCTGGGACCCCAATTTTGAAGATGTCTAGCTCTGTATCCTGTTGAATCTGAATGTGCTGCTGTTATTAATGTAATATAATGTAAATGATGTCATCCCTGGGCCTGTGATGAGAGTTACTACTTCATTCTAAGGGGTCCCACAGATTGTGAATCACTGATTTATACAATATGAAAATAATCAGGAATGTGTATCGTGATTTCCCAGAACAGGATGACATCTTCAAAGGACCAGCAGTCCAAACCCCACATTCAGATTACAGTGATATGAAACAGAGAAGTGCAAATGCTCACATTGGGGAAGCTGAATCAATGAGTGTTAAAAGGCCTTCTGGCTCCATAAATTAGTTTAACCAGCGGTTCTGAAACCATTTTTCCATCATGTCATCTATGTTGATAACTTCTGTCGGCTTTTATCAAATTCAGCTCACTTATCTACTGCTTCAGCATGAGCTGCAAAACAGAAATGAAGAGACTGAAATCTTCTATAGTATTTCCTGTTGCATTGTTCAACTGTTGGTGGGATGGATTAGGAAGGAGATGGTGATGGTGAGTAGAGTCACCGTCTCCACTTTCAATTTATCATTAGGGGTCATAGACTTGGGTCATGTATGGATGGAGGCTGATGGACCTGCCACCTAGCTATCTTTTCTCTTTAGAGATAAAACTAGAGTCTGGTGTGTCATTAAGAAGAGGACAGTTGACAGTGAGAGCAGAAGATTAATGACACCTTTGATCACGTATGAATACAGTCTATACACTCAAATGCAGTACAGGCAAAACCAGCTGTGTCAGAACTGTGAGCAGACTTGACATTTCAGTATTAAGCTACTGTATATTGTGTGTATGTGCCTTGCTTCCTAAATGGGTAACCCTCACATGCAATTTCCCAAAAAAAACAGCCCTCCTGAACTCTCTGAAGACCCCTGCACCTCCTAGGAAAACAACATTTATGGCATGTTATTCTAACAAATATATTAATTGTGCTCCACTATCCAACCCTCTGAGAGGTTTAAAAGCAAAACCCTGAATGAGACAACCACCAGTCGCATGGTCTGAAGCTTTCAGAGGGACAGTTCCTCAGCAGTAACTAATTAACTTGGGATGGAGTGCTTCTTGTGCTGTGTCTCTTTCTGTCAAGCTTGAAATAATGTTTCTCACACATACATTACAAACCCAGTAGTAAAAGTACAGATGCACAATGAACTACTATAAACATATCAAAAAAATAACATACACCAAGCAAACACAAGCACCAATGCACAAACATCAGTAAGCAGTCAGACCGATTACCGAGCAGAGAGGACAGTTTAGGAAAGAGTCCATCTGGTTGTAGGACAGGTTGAGCAGGAGGTGGAAGGTGGTGCTCAGTTGCCCAGTTTCTCCACTGCAAACGTTTCAGCCTGCAGTCGACAAAAAGCTCAAATGAACCAAAATGAGAAAGCAGAGCTACAATCCAGGAGAGTGGCCTGGTCAGGGAGGGTCAAGCAGTTCAAACCACCTATTAACCTATATGGCAGATAGATTTAAAGAGATTGTGGCTGCATATCATGCATAAAGGACACACTTATAATAAGATAATTTGTACCCTGTCATATTGAGAAAACTTTATTGGAGACGTGCCTTTAAGATAACAACAAATCAATATCTCAGTGATAAGTTCTACTCTAACTACCCATGTTGAACTATCTATTGATTTAAACCATCTATAGTACCTAATACTTTAAAGCACCTGGGCATTGATAATAATACAATATACTACCTAATATAATACTTTGAAAGGAGACAGTATGCATAATAAATACTTACTTTTGATACTTTTAGTACATTTTATGGAATACTCTTTTGTAGTTGCCAAATGGTACCAAATGGTACCATTTGGCTGCTGTAGTTTTACTTTAGTGAAGGATCTGCATACTTCTTCTGATGACATCAGAATAACTTCATTTTATAATTCACAGTACAAATGTATGGAGTATTTTCATTTGAAGATTAAATAGGGAAAGTGCACATGAAATCTTATGGTTTATGTTTTCTGGCAGTTTTAACTGTACAGTGGTATCACCATGCAACCCTCAAATATTTAAAGGCAGAATGTGATGATAAAAATGAATACATGAAACATAGATGATCTCATTTAATAAACACGGCATAGGACAGAAACCTGCCTGTTCTCCTGAAGGTTCACAAGACTGACAAGCAGGTGGAAGTGTTGAGCTAATGACACTAAATGCAGCTCAGACATAACTGCTGATTCACTTTTGGGGATTGTGATGTGTGAAAGGGTCAGCTGCTTAGAAATGTTTAGACTCAATCCACGTGCTGTCATTACGACTCAGAGTGGCACAACAGTGCCAATCAGTCCAGTGCTGCTTGTTAACATGTCTGTTTCCCTCTCCTGTGGTCTCCCCGCAAGCCAGACACCAGTGTGACGCAACCTGCTCCCAGTTAAAACGCACTCACTGCTACTGTGTGCAAAACCAGCTCCAGCCACACATCACAAACCAGACCTCGAGCTGCATAATCAACTGCAGCCTCTGTCAATTACCACTAACATTCCCCTTCTATTACTGACAGCAGCAGGAAAAAAAACATGTATCAGGCTGTGCTTCAGTCTTATCTGACTAAGAGAGAGTCCAACATGTTTTGTAAATAAATAAAGCCTGGTGACATAAAGCACTGTATCATGATGTGATTATGATGTAATTATTTCCTAATTAAACATCCATGTCATCAAATGGAAACCTTCGTCTCTAAAGTAAACAGATGTACTTCACTGAGCTGAAGTGCTGAAATCACTATTTTTCTGCTGAACACCTGCTTGAGTGGGTCATGCTTGAGTCTTACACCCTCTGAAGGCTTCTTTAATCTGAATCAAAGATATATTGAAGGGGAAACAAGGAGATATAAGCTGCTTCTAACAGGGTCTGGCTTTGATAAAGACCCACAAACGGAGGGAGATTGGAACCAGGTGGAGCTGGATTAGGGAAAATCGACACAGTGAGGTTCCTGTATGGGACACATGGCACACATAAGTGCACCTTCAGAGCATTCTTTTAATTGAAATCTGATAAGCATGGTTTCAACTGGCACTGTAGAGGCTAGCAGCTGTTTGTCAAAATGACCTTTGGAGGGTTTTCTGCAGAACAAATAAATAATGCTTGTTGAATACTGACACCATGAGCATTAGTATGCTCTTAGGGCAGTAACAGTGGTTCCACCAGGATGGAGAGCCTAGCTGCTGGGATCTGCTGGGATCTGTTTCCTTTTATAGATTTGCTCACTTTCAGACACAAAAGCATCAGCAAAGTCCAACACTGACATTTGGTGATAAAGTCTGGCCCTCTGTCAGCGCTCCAGCTCATCACCAAGGTGTTGGATGAGGCTCAGGCTTCAGTCTACACTTGGGGATGAATCATTCTTCATTATGACCACATGTCAGTTGTAACTTCTGCCTGTGTACAACTTAAACATATGTGTGACATGTTGTCTATATTTTTATGGTTTCAGAATAAAATGTGCTGAAAGTAATTTCTTTTTTAAACACGCTAGACACATAAGGAGGCATTTCTGAAGTTCTGAATGTACTATTTGAAGCAGGTAGCCAGAGCTTTTCCTCTCTTTTAAGGTGTATAAGCAAAAGTGTGTAGACAAATCTTAGAGTTCAAAAATAATCTTTAGGGGAAAACATGATAACTATACTGTATATCTTGTATATCTATAGTCACAGTTACTCTTAAACCCTCAAAAACACCTTCTCTCAATGTCACTCCATCCCTCCTTCTCTCACCGTGTTATTCTTGTTCTCCAAGAAAACGGAGAGGTTCATGGAGTAAGAAGACAACGCGGTCCACAAGCATGTGGACGAAGCTAATTCCTCATCCTTTGTGCTCTGTGCAGGTGTCCTCAGCCAGGCCCAGCAGCAGACACAGAGCAGCTGCAGGGTCAAAGATAGCAGGGACAGATGATGTTTTCATCCACACTCATTTTTTTTATTTTTTTCTCAACTGTTATTTTAAGAAGTGCAAAAAACAGCAACATTATGTTGTTGGCAAAATAAACTTGAAGTGCTTTCGGACACCTAGAAAAATAAACGCAAAGCAAGACTTGGTGTTTTATGTGGCTGTGTTCTAAACATACACATCAGTCACTGTTCATCTCAACATTCAGCTAAAGTTATGTGGTCTCTTTGGAAATTTCAGCACATTCTTCACTAGAATCTTAAGTAGAATTTTTCTGACTGAAGAGGTTGAATAAACAAACTGGTATTACAATGAGTGTGTTGGTGTGTCCTCATTGCAAACAGCAATACAATTATTGCAGCAGCAGCAACAGTCATCAGAGAGCACGCTGAATCCAATCAAGTCTGGAGTTAGCTCATTTTAGTCCCAGAAGCTTTTAGAGTTCTGCAAAAATACCGCTATCTAGTTTCTACTTACACTACTTGAAAAGACAAGCACTCTAAGCAAGTTAAATGAATAGTAAATGGAACACCTTAGCGGTATTCAAAGTGCTTTATAATGTGTTTCTCATTCATCCATTCACACACCAATGGCAACAGACTTCCATGCAAGGTGCTGCCTGCCTGCCATTGGGAGCAACTTTGTGTTCAGCATCTTGCCTAAGGACACTTCAGCATGCGGAGGGGCCGGGAATCAAACCACCAACCTTGTAATCAGTGGACGACCCGCTTCACCACCTGAGCCACAGCCTCCCAATTACAGTTTTTCTCAATTGGTTTGGCTCATTTCTCGAAACTGAAATTACATTCTCAAAACTCTAAGATCATTTAGCAAAACAGCCTTATAGTTCAGCACAACACCATAGCTCACTTGCAAAAGCTCATGTCTCTCCCAAAACCTTTCACTCATGCTTCAAAACTAAGTTTCTTTCTCATATAAATAGTCAGTGCCACCAAAAATGCAAGGATCCTTCTCAATTGCTTTGGCTCATTTCTTGAAACAGACCGGACGTTCTCAACACTCTTGGTGCTTTTGCCAAAATAACCTGGATGGTTCAGAACAACACCATGGTTTACCTGCAAAAGCTCATATCTCTCCCAAAACAGTTCACACAACTGGTCAAAAGTAAATTCTATTTTCATATGAACAGTCAGTGCCCCCAAAATGCATCGTCCCTTTGGCATTGTGTGAGCACTGCAAGTCAAAATGTTTAGATGTTTTGTCCCTATGACAGATGACCATTGAAATATCCCTAATGTCCACCTCTCAGTCTGAGCCCAGTCCTTCATTCACAATGGTTACTGTGCTAGTTTTTGTTTGTCCAGCTAACAGAATACAATTGTGTATAAAACTGAAAAAATAGGATTTCATGGTAAGAGCAGCCTCCAAGGTTTGTCATCACACATTGCACTCATACTGCCAAAGAAACTGTAACTTTTTACAGTTTTCTCAGTTGTTTACACAAAAATCCTGGTACTTGAGACACAATGACCACAACATGTAACTCATGCACCAACCCCCTGAACCAGTTCTGCTAAACTACAAGCAAAATTCCTCCTTTACACTCACATTGCAGTTCTAAAACACACTTTTTGAAAACACTACACACAATTCTCTGCATTTGGCAAAATTTTCATGAAGAAAATCTCTTGTTTTCTCAAAGAACACACTGTCATTCAAAATTCTAAAGTTAATTGTCCTGCTATGCACACTGACTCATCACATGGACAAACACCTGTTACACAGTTTTACAATTAGCAGTCAGAGCTTCAGCATAAAAGGGCAACAGGTGAGTTCTTCTGTTTTGGAGCAATGGTTGCCAACATTGGAAACAGAGCCAGAGGAGTGAGAGTAAGAGGAGCACTGTAACTGTAAACTGTAAATTCTTCTCTTGTTTGTATATTTGTATGCACTGTATGTGCAACTTTGTGTTGGTTGGGGTGTTCACTGTGTACATAGTTTTAGTGGGAAAAATAAAATATATTTGTTACTGTGCAATTGTGTGTTCTGAGTAAAAATAACAATAGTCTAAAATATTTTACAACACACTCATGTATGTACTGTCTGTAGTGAGCATAACAGTGAACAAAAAAAGGCCTAAGTCCTTCTGATGAATGGAGAAGAGGTGTTTTCTGTTCATCATAGTGTTTTACACTGAGCACATCAGTGTTCAACTGGTTCTCATAAATGTCTGTTCATATGATGGTTTGTGTCCTTTGAAAACAAAATAGCATTTTGAGAAGAAATAACATCGTTTTGAATGTAAAGTTTCATTTGAAGGAGAACTGAGGGGTTTTGCCCATTGTGTGTGTGCGTTTTTGACATGTGTGTAGAGTTCTGAGAGTATGAGGCATGCTTTCAGAAAATGTGTGTAAGCAATCGAGAAAACTGTATTGACACACATAAAGTAACTTTCATACATCAGAGTAAAAATAAAATCTATACAGCATTACATACTGTAATACAAACACATAAACAAAAAACAAGGAACATTATATGGAGCCTACAGTAAATAAAGCTGTCCTCACCGTCCCTCTCCTGGCCACCGTATGTTCATGACTAATCCTGACAATTGAACAGACTATTGTGCATGTGATGACTTATACAATGAAATGATGCTGACATGTTTTGGAGTGAACGACCGTTAGACTGAAAAGTCAACAATCAGTTTAGTTGAACAAGATCTATTCACTTGGAAATTGTGCTAAATGAAGGCTACCTGTACTAAATCATTTGCAAAGATGTACTGAGACATCGAGACAAGTACTAAGATGTTTGCAATTTGATGAAATGAAGGAGAAATGCCAGTCTGTTGTGAACAATTGCCAAGTACTTTGGAGGTTTGTCCATGTTGTTTTGAGAATGTAATTTCAGTTTCGAGAAATGAGCCAAACCTATGGAGAAAAACTGTAAGTTAAGTTACTGGCTCTATGGTTGCTCAGCAGCTCACACCTTACTAGACTTTTGAAGCACTGCTGGCTGCAGCTGTTGAGGAGGACTAATGGATCTAATGTTGATGCTCATTGTTGATGAATGTGAAAAAATGTTTCTTTCTTATTTATGTATGTGTCTGTAATATCTCAGAAAATAGTAAAAATACTGATTACAAATTCCAACAGCTCAAGACAATATGTTCAGATGTTTCTGTTTTTGTCTGACCAGTGGTATAAACCCAGAAGACTTTAGAGTTGCTATCATGTATGACTAACAAAAGCAGGATATCCTTACATGTGAGAAGCTGAAACCAGCAAATTGTGAAATTGTTGTTCAAGAAATTATACATTATTTCTAGTTTTTAAAAAAAAATCTCATCAGTTAACTGACTAATTGTCACCACTCTCCGGCTTAGCTGTGGTCAGTTCAAATGTCTACTGGACACATTTCAGAAGTACAGCTTCTAAGGCCGTGGTCATGGTGGCATTAACATGCATCTTGGGTGATCTAATCACAAGCTGACAGCTCAAAGTACATCAGTTCACACTTGGGCTTAGGATGCATCTCCACGTGTCTCGAGGTGACACTTGTGATGTTGCTTTCCTCATCTCTATGTAAATAAAGCAGAAGAAGAAATGACCATTTTGCCAACTGTTGTTGATGCACTATAATGTGACACCAACAGCACACAAATGTGTGCCTATGTCCGCTTACACAGAGAACATTATTTGACTGGTTGCTCCTTTTGTGTGGCAAACAACACACTCACATACACTCTGCTGAAAGAAGTTGACCATATACTGCCCAGACCACCTCCAGCAGTGGTCTGAGGGATTGGATCTCAGTGCATTTCTACCTGTACTTACAGATGTCCACTTATGATCAGATCACCCAAGATGCATCTTAACATCAGGTATGAACAGTGCCTACAAAACATCTGCCACATTTCCCATGTTGTTTGTTCTGCCAACGTTTTATTTGATTTCTGGCATTCGTATACATTCAGAATCATCTGCAGCGGTTGTAACGGGGGCACAGTTTACAGTGAAGTCAAGCCCGGTTGACAATACAGGTAGAGACTGAGTCCTTTGGACTGAAGGGTTTCAACAGCACAGTACCTCTGAGAAGTTGCTCATTAGTTTCTTCAGATTTTGGTTTTCTCAGAGAATTCTTCATGTAACATCAGTCCAGGAACTCAAATTTACTTTAAAAAAAACTAAAGCAAACTGTTGTCTTCTACAGAACCAAGTACACTGTCACCAAACTGAGCACTATGTCTGAGTAACAAATAAATAACATACTTTACATGCAAACATTTCATATTATTTAGGAATACTGCCTTTTAAATTGATGTTTATGGCTCCTAATGGACAACTCTTAGAAAAGGAGATATGCCTTCTTCCTCTTCTGCAGCTCATCTTGCCAGTAGTCATACTGCTTCAGCTCATGCTCTATGATGTTCCACCTTAAAATGTGTGACAAGGCCATGGAACAAACTGAACAAAACTGAAAGACAGAATTAGAATGGTGAGAGAATAAGACTTTGATTTATACAGAAGTGGATTTTCAAAACCAAAATCATATTTAGGATTCCAGCTCAGGGCTGTCATTAAAATGAGGTAATCTGTCATCCCTGAAATAGTTTATGAAGTCAAAACACTTTCAGTCAAACAGTGACCTGGTCCAACTTACAATCAGCCCATCTTAAACCATTTCACAATCCAAACAGCATAACATAGAGTTGGAGACAAGCCAAGAGCGGTGATCAGTTTTCAGTGGTGCATGTCCCTTCACAGCCTAAATCAGCTCTGACAGACGCTTATGTAGTGTTCTGGTGAAGGCTAATATCAGTGTTTCCAATCCCAGTTGAAGAGTGAAACTTCAAGTATACTGCCAAGAGTGGATACTGGAAGAGAGAGAAAGAGCACTGAATAGAAAAAAGAGCAAATGCAAGTGACAAAACCTAGTTTACAGGTCGAGTGATGTGACGGAGTGATCCATCTCTCCATTCAAACAAGCTTTGACAAAGGTCAGTCAATGGCCTGGAGAGAGCACATGAGCCATTAGACTAAACTTACTATTCCAGTGGAACTTCTGACATTCCCGACTGTTAATGAGGAGCTGGTAGAGTGGAATTTTTCAACATTGGTCTTTACTAATAAAAAAATAACATGGAGAGATTAGGTGTGATTAGGGATCATTAAGCCTAGAGTTTACCAAAGCTGGGTATTTTGCTGCTCAAAATCCAAGGCAACAAAGGATTTGGGATGAACAAAACAAGTTCTGGGATAGCAGACTGTGTTGGCCAAAGTATGGGATCCTAATTTAACACTGTACAGCAATGACATTTTGCAACAAAGACACAAAATACTGGAGGCCGTCTGTGTTTATTTAAACTAAGGATCTACTTGTTTACATGGAGAAGCAGAAGAAAACATCGCTAATAGTTGTGTTGCTAGGTCCACACTCTGCTTCCAGTCCTCTCTCAGGACTCTGGCCAGGGTTCTGATTGCTGCTTTTAACCATAGACAGGCAAACATGACCCAAGAAAGACTCACATTAGAAAGCACACACATGGGACAGAAACGAGGGGAAAGAGATAAGAAAGGAAATGGAAGGAAAAACAAGGTGTGTCAAAATCTGACATAGACAGAGCAGAAAGCAGTGCAGCTGAAGGTTAATTTAAAGAGCACTGAAGAATGCAGACAGGTTGGAAGCTAGTAGGGATTTAATCTGTGAGCTTTTCAATGTACAGATGGAAATCCCACGGATAGTCTCCAATTTCAGATCTGACCCCAGGCCCCTGAGTACACACACACATTCGGCTCTTATCAACATTGGACCAGCTGATGTGGTGTGACAAATGGAGTGAGCAGACGATGCTTTATGACAGAAACAAATGAAGCCATGCCATCTTCTAAAGGCTGCTGATGAAGGCTTTGTGCTGTTGTGGGAGAAACAGCCTGGTTGTCACAGAAGGGAGAAGAACTGGAGCTGAGCAGCATTTCTGGCCAACTCAAAGAGCACAGCGAGTGAGAACAACAGTTTTAACACTCCAGTTTGAATCCAAATCCAATATTCATTTGAGTTGTTTCAAAGTTTTTGAGGTGTAAACTTGCGAAGAAAATTTATGCTTTGAAAATGAGCTTTCTAGTTTGTCACTTGCTTTGATCGGAGCAACGGAAGGTCAAGGAAGACTGTCTTTGACCTCAGACGTGAGCAGGGCTGCAGATAATAAACATTTTTTGTAAGTGGTTAACATGAAAGTTATTCTAACAATTAATCAATCAATTATTAGTCCAATGTTTATTGAATCTGTCTAACAAGTCTAAAATATAAAGATATTACATTCAACGTGATGCCAAATAAGGAAAACTGAGCATATGGAATTTGAGAAGTAGATCCTCCGTGACACATATGTTGGCCTGTCACAGCAGGAAAAGCACAGGTGTAACTGATGACATCAAAACACGTGTCATTTAAGGAAGGTAGTTCTACTATCCTGGATGCAGTGAGAGAGTTAGATATGGTGCTGCCACTGTTTCTCAGTGATAATTCATAGTGTTGTAACGTAAAAGTTCCCAGTGGCCCAGAAAGCCTTTTTCCTCTGTAGACCTATGTTTTGAAACAGACATCTGTAAAACTCTCTCCTATGGAATTATGATTCATTGACGTTTTATATATATAAAAATCTCACCAGCACCAAGAAAAGTGAACTTCATTTTCATGATGTCATCAAGATGTGAAGTCTATTGGCTGTGTGGGAACCAGCCAGTAGGTTTTATATATAGATAGTCAACAGGGGAAACACTAATGCACCAAACAAACTATAAAGTTTTGGGGCTCATGAGCAAGGTGAGCATTTTTTCCTCAAGTAAACAGGTGTCATATCTGGCATCCAGTATCCAGCTCTGGTATTGACAACTGTCATTAATCTTTTGAATCCTCATATTACAGAACCATCACTCATTAAAATGCTAAAGTCTAAGGTGGCAATAGCTTGTTTTATTGAGCATAAATAGTACCAGAAACAGAAAGATTACCATTTATACTACTTTACAGCATGTACGAACATTCCTGTGCACATAAACACATAGTAAAACTTATGACTACCAGCTTGCTCTGACCTTTCTGGTTATGTGGATGTGGACGTGATGTGTTAACTAATCACTCTCTTATTGCTCATAGAAATGTGAATAAGCATCTTCATTAAAACTTAGCCAGATTATCATTTACATTTTGTCCTATCTGTACTCTGAAACTGTCATGATGCCAATAGGACTGGGTATCCTTAAATATTCTGTTGTTATCAGTGCCAGTATGATACTAGAGCTCTAGCACCAACACTAGTGCAGGAGACATTATAAGAAAAGGAATTATGACATGGTGGTTGTATAGCACATGTCACACGTCTACCCCTTAACAGCTAATTGTCTGCTTTTCAACAGCTAAAGCAGGCATCATCCAGTCAGTGTTGCACTGACACAAACATCGTGTTACTTAACGGATTAACAGAAGAAATATAACCTTATAACCTGTTTTCTTAATAAAATGCAATCTGAATTCAAGCACAGTGAAGATATTAAACTATTAAAAATATATTTATACATTTATTATCTAATATGGGCTTATCTGGCAAGCTCAACCTTATGGGAAAATGCTACTTCATTACTTTACAAGGCATATCTACATCAGCAGCAGTCCTGAAAATCAACATATTTGCCATGAACTCCACCTCCAGCTCTGATTAATGGCTGCCTCTCCCCTCCTTTTCCCTCCTTTCCTTTTTCCCCAGCTGGGCGTGAACGAGGTGTGTGTGGTGCAGGTGCAGGCTACTGGATAATCACCTGAGTGAACACACCTATGGTGGGGAGTGGCCCACCTGCAACTCTACCTCTGCCATAAAAGCCTGACCAGACCACCACACGACACCGGACTGTTGAACAAATGCAGCTTCTGCTGGTCACAAAAGTAAAAGCTTTTTCTCAGTAAACACTCACTGTGTGGGACTGCAGGTTCTGGCTGACTTTGATCACCACCAATCAGCGACCGGCCGTAGCTGTGTTTTCCATACGTGCGTCTATTCATCTGCTGTACGCTATGTGTTTTATTTATAATGTAGAAATTCACGATACAGTGGGACCGCGAAAAGTAAATATGGCGAGGGACTACTGTACATTGCTGATGGAGGCAGCCATGTTTGGAGTCCTTTTTTCTCAGTCCAGTATCAATCAGCAGGTAACCTGTCAGTCACTGGTTGCTATGGTGATTCCTGCCTTTTCAGCAATTTGGGTGCAGAGAGAGGAGCAGAGGCTGACTAGAGATTAACCCCTCAATGTCACAGCTCAAAAACTAGAAGTCATATTGAAAAAAATCTTTCACTGTCCAAAGCATAATCTCTTTTTAAACACACTGATGTATGTCTGTCTGTATGTTTGCGTGTCCGTACTGTGTTTTATACAGATTTGGTGGCAGGTTAGAGAGACTCACTGTTTCTCAGATGTAAGAGCTTTGGTCAACACACTCAGAGCTCTGGGGTGATTTATGAAAAAACACAAGTCCTAAAGCAACGAGACCAAAACGCCTAAATTGTTATGTATTAATTGTTTATGTGCAGTAGAAATTGCGAGAAGGAGACAACGTTAACAGCATTTAAAAAAAAAAAAATTGGGTTAAAATTTAGAGTAGGTGACGTCACATTCTATCTGAAAGAAAATTCAGAACTTCACAAAAATTCATGAAACGGCAACTGTGTAAAGAACATATAAGATATCAAAACACAGATTTAGATGAGTAATATTGAAAAGTGAGCTGTTTAAACTTTGAATGAAGTTTCGGCTATAAAATCGGTCAGCCACAAGGTTCCAAAGATGGTTTGGCAGATGGTTTTGGCAGTTGTCCAGCCAACTTCCCCTTCATTTCAATGTAGATCTCTAAAGCAGTTTTTTTAACGAACTTCGTACAAACCATAATGAATCACTACCAGAAATCATAGCACACCATCTCTGATCAAGCTGCACGCTTTGAGGTGTAATTTGTATGGGTTTTCTCAAAGCTGCAGAATAGTTGCTGAAAGACATGTCAGAAGAATCTGTAAGAATGAATCCAAGGAACAACAGTGAGTGTGCTTCAATGTATGAATTGACAAACTTAATTAAAAAACATATGAGTTTTACACTGTGCTATTGGATCCCAAGTATAAAGGACAATTTTCCCGTTCTCTCTGTGAATATACTGTAGATGTTCTTTTCAATTCTGAAAAAAGACAGATGCAGCCAAATTTCTGACTGAATTTTTGGGGTGCATTTTAGCAGAGAAAAATGAATACAAGAAACTGGGCAAAACACAAAGACATGAATCTGTCCTATTAACTGTGGAAGAACGAGAATGAAATTTTAAAAGGAAGAGCCTTCATTTATTAGCAAAGTCACATCCTCTGCATTGGTACCAGGACCTATGCTCTGCCCATTGGGCATAATACCGAAGGAGCATGGACTGAATGCCCACCAAGTCTCATGGTGCAGGATAGCACTCCTCACTGGCTGCAGGATGGCGCTGAGGCACTGGAAAACCACAGGAGACGTTTCAGTAAAGGAATGGTTTGATGAAATGACTAAAATCTCCTCCTATGAAAGACTAAGTCATAAACTGATTGATAAGGAAGAGGTAAAAATATTGGGCCCTTTTACTGAGATAACCTGAAGTGCTAGAGTTACACCCTTACTTTACCTATGATGTATTTCTTTAGGTGTCAAGTGTAGTTTGAAGTATGCTTGCTTGTTCAATATAGAGTGATGTCTCACTTGGCAATATATCGTTTAGAGCATACACTTAGTATCTCCATACCCATAAAATTCATATGGATTCTTGTGTAGGTAGTGAATGTATAAACAGAACGTATGATGTGAAGCTCTGTCTGTCTGCGCTGCACTCTAAATGTCTTTGTTCCATGTTCATGTTGTGTTTTATTTACAGAAAACTATGTCATCTTATTAGTCCCATATGTATGTATGTTTGGTTGTTAAAAAAGAAGAACATTTATTAAAAAAGAAAATTATATTAAAAAAGAGCCTTATATTATTAAACAAACATTCACCTCTAAAGTGCCAAATGTGAAACTAATAGTTTGGTCAAAGTGCAGAAGTTCCTTGTGAGTATTATTACAATGATGATGCAAAACTGTTCCTTTTTAAAGATTGGAACCTATCTGGGCTGAGTGATGAATAGTCTGGCTGCACAGGGATGTCGCCACAGAGGCCAAAAGGGTGAGACAGTGTTATGTAATGCTGAACATGACCTGAAGTGAGTCAAAAAAAACCTGAGAGGTTTGTTATGTAACTGAGTAATGACTTAAATAGTATTCTGAATAACGTGTGTGTACAGTCGATTCACTTGAAATTGAAATTCAAGATTTTTTTGTTACTTTTTTCATCTCTTACAGACTCACATCAACTGCTCTAAGGGTTTTCTAATGTACTGTGTTTTTATATTTACTAATGCCGACTGTAGGTTTTCATTTTCTGTGGATTTACCAGAAAACAAGACTACTTAACGGTTGCAGAAGCAGAAAAATCTTCATCCTTCCATCCCCCAGGTGATTCTGCAATAAAACAACAAAAAATGTCAGGCTGTCAATAAATTAACATGAATTTATTTTAAGAATATACCAGAAGTTACTGTCTAGAATGAAGACAGAGATCTAAGGCAGATCAGAGCAGTAGAGTCAAGAGAAATTACAACTAATCCTTGAAAAAGCTTTAAATTTTTAAAAATACATCATTTGCAGAAATTACGGCTTTAAGGACTCAGTGATCAATTAATTGAAAATGGAATTTTGCATCAATCACTTAACTTTAACTGCATACGTGAGAAATCAACAAACCACCAACTGCCGGAATAGATACTGTAAATCTACTCTCCAGAAAGCATTTGCTTGTCTCAGCACCTCCTGTGTGACAGCTGATGTCACCTGTCTAAATTTAGCCTGTGGCTCGTGACGGATATATCAGAATATTATTTGTGTTAGGGGTTGAAAATACTCCCACATGAGTGGAGCGCTGGTTTGACTGTATGAGATTTGCACTCAGTTACCTAGCAAAGCAAACACCACATCTGCAGCTGTGTGGTTTAAAGTTGTCATCTGCACAGCTGCGAATGGGAACTGCCAACAGCTAGTCAGACACTGAACGACTGTAGCTCAATATGATGCCAAGGTGTCAACTAAAGAGGTCCGACTAACACATTGGTAAGGCACTGCACTGTACAGACATTCAGGCAGAGGTTGAACCTATACAGGCTGAAACGTGATGTTATTCTATGATTTTCTATTATCCCAACAATGCGTTGAACACTTTCTGACAACCCCACCATGCCTGTGGGTATCAGGTTAGCCACCCAAGGGTTACTACTGAAGCTGTAAATCTTTAACAACACCTAACAAATACAAATTATTCAGTTTCCTAAAACAACTGGTCACAAGATGGCTTAGACCTAAACTGTAACGCTGTCTTGTGGTGCCTAAAAACGGTGCCACACAAAACAAGCACCATGCATACAAACACATGAAGAAAAGGCTAAGTTTAGAACCATGTTACACTATATATATATATAATGGTGGCAAGAGTTTGAGGTCAGATGTACGGACAGTCACGTGCTGTTGGCATTTGCAGCCTGAATTGCAGTTGCCTTCTGTATGCTTGTTGGTCGTGACAGAAGCATTCTTCTTCCACGCCCCCTACCCCCCGTCCCACAGCTAGTGTTCCGAGCTTGTGATCTGTAAATCTGGCGAGACGTCCTGAGTGCCGCCCCATGAAAAAGATCTCTGCTGATCACTTGAACACTGGCACAGACGTGTTGAACACTCAGCTAGACAGATATAGCAGCAACTGGAGAAACACTGTCCCAAACAGGCGAAATAGCATTCAGTGTGTTAGTGTCCTCTACCCTTTGATTCGGCAAACACCTTCTGGAAAGCAGAACAAACAGGTCCAAATGGAGATTACACTTGAAGATGAAAGCAGCTCATCAGGCAATTTTGAGTATAAGGGCGCTCACCAGGCCTTTAGAGATCGCTGGAAAGAGACAGACGACACCATGTGTCGCCACAGCATGTCCTTCCATCTGCACCACACACTGAGGAGTGAATTCTTTGCCAGCTACCTCTACCTGATCGAGAAGATTCCAGTGGGTAAGAAGGGCCACACAAAAGTTCAACCTCACTCAGTCAAAACGTCAAGGTAGTTTGTTTTTTTTGAGTAAACCTGAAAAAACATACCTGTGGTTTTGCATGTTTTGTGAATATGTTATCCAATTCATGAACAGTTGGAAAGGTTTTACAAAATGATTCCCCACTGTGTTCCTTTCTGATTGCCACTGACTTTAACTCATAAAAATAAAAACTTTAAAGTGGTATAAATCTGCATCCTAGGTACTACCTTCATTTATTTTAGTTAAAGCCACATGGGTGTGATTGGCTGAGGTCTCCCTTTGCATGCTAGATCTGGAAGAGAGATAGCTTTAGTCTTACTTCCTCCTAAACCTCAATTATACCCCCGTGTGGATGCGTACATGTAGAGCTGCAGACACCCTGAATGCTCTGTTGTTGTTACTATACTACTTTGTAGTCTGCTTGGAGTTCATTGGGAGGACTCTGTTCCAAACATGCACAGAAGGTCGACATCAGTTATTTTGTGAATGCACACAACTGCTGAGCATGTGCACCACTGACCTTGTTGTGTAGCCGCCGCGTAGACACAAAGTTTGGACAGCACAGGGATGTCCTCTGAGGGGCCTATGTGGAATCTTGCACACTTGGACAGACGATGAAATCCCTAGCAGGCCCTCACGTACTAACAGTTGTAGAAAGTATGACATGGCCAATGATTCGGAAAAAAATACTGCCTACCACAGGTTTAACATATAGGCAGAACATCTCGGTGAAATTGCTCAGCTTTTCATAATAGATTTAAATAATAAAAGTCAAGATGAACTAAAATGTCTGTGCTGACTGTGAGATGCATCTTATAAGTAGGGTGGCACAGAGCTGCAGTGGTTCGCCTCACTCACAGCTAGAAGAGTTCAAATCTCCTGGCTGGCCTCCATGTGGAGTCTGCATGTTCTCGAGTGGATTTTAGCAGGACATCTTTGTTACACCAAAGATTGAAAGTTCAATCGAATATGCTGATAAGCATTTGTAAGAGCCCAGCCCAGCCACCATGCTATACTGTATACATACCAGAGTATATATGAAGGATGAACGTAGCCTCCAGGTTTGATAAGTGAAACCAATGCCGAAGTACATTCTTTCCTGACGATCAAAGACTCCTCTGATGGCAAAAAGAAGTCCAATAGTAAAAAGGTCAGGGAGAAGGACCCTACTTCTCCCATGATTTCTTACCTTAGTAACAAGAAGTGAAGATGAACTAAAATGTCTTTATTTTAGTTTACCTTAGTAACAAATCATACGCTACTCCTCGTGAGTTTAAAGTCTCAGCTGCTACTTTTTAATCTCCGACAGCACAGAATGATGTCCATTTTCTAAATGATGGTCCCATTCTGAGTAAAACTGGATAAAGCAGGGTAAGGTTCATGGCATGGCTACTTCATCACTGACAAGTCACTTGCCAACTGGTATCCCTGGTATTCTCAGTGTCTCAGCCAGATCCCCCCTCGCTCATCATGTCTAGTTTAAAAAATAAATAAATAAAAATCAAGACTACAACAGCCTCAATTCATGAAGCAGTGGGTGATATCACAGTGGCTACATTCATCTTTAAATACATTCTATGAGCTGTCTCTGAGATCATTATTAATACTACAAATAAAATAAAAATAAAGTCTGGAGGACAGAATAAAATCTAGGCTGCAAGCAAAGATTGATTACAACTTTTAGTGAATACATACCACAGCTATATTTAGGATATTTATATGAATGAGTAAAGAAAGTCCATAATGCTACATCTTTAATACAGCTATTTTTGTACTGGTTATAAAGTGATTAATAAATAACCACGATGAGTGAGTCATTAATAAGTGTAACACCACAAAAATAAATAAAATGTAAGATAAAATTAACAAAATAAATGTAATGGGAAGTAAAATGCTACAGGTCCATTAAAAGTAGATAATATTTTTCTGAGGTTTCTTTTCATTATGCAACTTACAAGCTAAAATTGCAAATGCACTGTCATACCTTGTTCAAGGTCTGGAATGAGATTTTGTGAGTGATTAACAAGATTTGGAACCTGTGTTCGGTAAAGTGTACACACAAAGGAAACTAAATTTAAGCTAGTGAGTCACCTGACAAATACTGAGGAATTCCATGTGTATCTGCTTATGGCTCGTTGGCTCCTGAAGTATTTCAAGGGCCATGACGTTTATGCCAAAAGCAGAGCTTATTCCTTCCTTTGTTTTGGTAATGGGGGATTTGGCAAACCTGGAACAAGTGCTATGGTGCATTATGGCAGTTTGAGTCACACCTTCAATTATGAACCATCTCCATAATCAAACAAATGGTGTGGCACTCTGAGCATGTTTCCTAGCTCCCTGCTTTCTGGTATAAACTTCTTTTCACTGGTTTTCTGTTCAGCTTAGAGTAAAATATTGCGGTATCCACGTTACATAGCAAAAATGTTGACCACATATGAACCTGGTTGCAACCTTAGATCCTCAGGTGGGGTATTCTTGCTGTTCCAAGGTTGAGGTCAACATCTAAAGGTGACCATGCTGCTTCTATCAGGGCCCCTCAGCTTTGGTATGACCTGCCTGAGGAGATAAGAATCACATAATAGAAGTCACTTTTTAAAATCCATATTCATCGACTGTCTTTGATGTGATATCATTGTTTTATTGCTTCTTAAGGTTTCTATTGCTTTAACTTGTGTATATTCTAAATTCTCATTTTGTTTTGTCTTCTTGTTTTAACTTGATCTTGATTTCACCCTGCTCTGATGGACAATCTCGTCTGGCTCTCTGTTGTTAAATTGCATTCTGGGTATTCTGCTTTTGCTGTGCCTGTTTTGAACTTGATAAACACTTTTTGTTTATAAAAGTGGCATATAAATAAACATTATTAGTATTATTATTGATAGTAGTAGTAGTAGTAGTAATAGTAGTGTTAGTAATATTATTATTATTGGTAGTAGTAGCAGTAGTAGTAGTTTTATTAGTATTATTAATATGTGGTAATCCTTTGAAGAGTGTGCACTTGTCCATCATGAGACTGCAGGCTGCAGAAACAGGAGATCCTGACCGGCTGGCCATTCTGGCTCAAAGATGTCTTACTTTGTTACCACTAACTTGATACAAGGCCCATTAATGGTGTGGCATGTCAAGCATGAAAGCTCTAACTCATGTCAGTCAATGCTAAACATGGCTCGTGCTCAGATTATTTTCGAACAGCAAAGGACAAGCAAGACGAGTACACCTAAAATAAACATATTGTACACATACTGGGAGGGTGTCTCTTAGGTTTAAGACACTTGAAATAAAGATTAAACTCAAGATCCTGTATCATTTAATCAAAATGTCTTACTCTGTTACATAGAAGGTCAAAGGTCAGCTTTTAAACAGCTGGTCCGCCCTCAAGGTGTGAGATGTACCTGATGGTACTAGACTAGGTCTGTGTACATCGCGGCCATTCGTTTTCTTATTTTGAAATTTCCAAATAAAAATGAAAAATAAACCGTTTCCCGTTTTTTTCAGTGATAATACAAAATGAAAAATGGAAAACGGGCCCTAGTTCATTATCCATTATCTGTTATCTGATTTAATTAGATGTGTTTGTAAATGGAAATTAAAATTAAAATACACTTGTGGAAAACTTATTTCTCTATTTCCTGTTGGTTTTGGCTCCGTGACCCGTCTGACTTGTGATGAGGAAGGATCTGGTATCTAAAGCTCCAGTGTTAGCTCACTGTTAGCAGACCTTGCTGTGTGCCGTGGCCTGATGAAGACCCACTGTGGGGTCCAAACGTTGCTTGGCTCACATTGTTCACTATTTCACAGTGGACTTTTCACCAGCGTGGGGTTTATTTGTCCCTTTGGAGGGACCTTGTGGTGCCGCTAGGGCTAAATTGCTAGCATTCGGCTGCTTTTTGGGACGTTTTTGGGGAGGTTTGGAGGTTTTCTGTTACTTTAGCTGGTGAAAAGTCCACTGTGAAACAGTGGGTCTTACAGGCCACGGCACACAGCAAGGTCTGCTAACAGTGAGCTAACACTGGAGCTTTAGATACCAGATCCTTCCTCATCAGAAGTCAGACGGGTCATGGAGCCAAAACCAACAGGAAGTAGAGAAATAAGTTTTCCACGGGTGTATTTTAATTTTAATTTCCATTTACAAACACACCTAATTAAATCGGATAACGAATAATGGATAATGAATTAGGGCCCGTTTTCCGTTTTTCATTCTGTATTATCACTGAAAAAAAGGGAAACGGTTTATTTTTTGTTTTTATTTCGAAATCTCAAAATAAGAAAATGAATGGCCGCGACGTACACGGACCAGACTAGACCTGCTTGGCTGTCCTTCTTGGTTTTGCTTGATGCTTCTTCTTTCCTCTGACAATCTTCTTGAAACATTTTGCTCAACATTCATTCTGTTAAATCAATCACTCTTGCATACAGGGCTGTTAAGCATCCACATACATTTTACACTGACTGTCAAAGCAGTCACCCAGCCTGTAATTGAATTGTGCTCAGTATGAACACATGAAGTGAGAATGAATAATCTGTCTGCTGCCATTTGTGTCAAACACTTTTCTTATCTGGGGTTTAATTGTGACTTCTAGAGACTACATTTTTTGTGTAGCAACCAGTAATGTGATTTCTTAAAAGAAAAATGTAATAAAATTAGTTTTTAACCAGTTTAAAATGTAAAACAAGAAAAACAAACAAACAAACAAAACAACACTGTGATACCTTGACCAGTTATGTAATAAATTGTCCAGACTGACATGAAATACAGGGATATCTGTGGCTCAGACCGTGGAGCACTAAACACGTAGTTGGTGGTTCAATTCCCAGTCCCTCAACATGTCAAAGTATCCCAGTGTTAAGTTTCTCCTGACGGTAGGCGAGCACAGACACATGAATGTGTGAAGGAGGAACACCCTGTCAAGTGCTTTGTAGAATCTACAGTTGAGCACCTACAACAAATTATGATTTACAGTGAATTTTTACTTGACCACTAGGTTTCTCCTGTGTGGAAATGACATAATCAAATGACAAAAGTCCGAAAAACCTTGTGTTAGAGATGGTAATGTTAATTTAATGTCTATTTCTGTTTTTCAAACATTTTCCTAAAAATTCTCGGTCTAAAATTGTGTTTTCTTGAGCAGAATGTTGATATCAGGTCATTTATACTTAAATTATCAAAGTTTTGGAAGAATTTCTGCTCAACCATTTATGATTTGCCTGAATTTTATAGTTTAAAAAATGGATATTTGTCAAATTTTAGCTTGATGTATCAAATACGTTCCAAGATCATTTTGTTTGTGTTGTCCATAGACCCACTTTCAGCATGTTTTTCTCACACATTTCAATTTGAAGCTATGGATAAATGACATTGTCTCAGAAACTATTAAAAATAAAAGCTTGAAATTGTATTATTTGAATTGTTAATTCTCATCATGCCATTGATTAAGAATCTGCAGTATCAGAGAGTAGATCAAATAATCTCTGACTATGGGTGAGTTGAAATAAAAAAAAATAGCATTGAAGTTTTCATGGAAAGTTTAATCTCTGAGCACACGTTAATGAAAAAAGGTTTCCATGGAAGACATCTAGTAATATGTTCTAAACCATATGTAGTTGCAGTTGCACAGTAATCCAAAATAAAACATATAGAATACTTTTTAACATGAAATACTTGGGGACAAAAGCCTACTCTGGGTCCAGGTGTTTCATTAATCAATATTAATTATAGATCTATATCCAACCTTCCTTTTATTTCTAAAATTATTTTCAAAAATGTTGTTGCAAGCCAATTCTGTGATTATCTGCATAGAAATGGTTTGAAGAGTTTCAGTCAGGACTTAGAATCCATCATAGCACAGAGACAGAACTGGTGAAGGTCACCAATGATCTTCTGATAGATCAGTCTCAAAGACAGTGGACTAGTTTCTATACTTGTTCTGCTGGATCTCTGTGCTGCATTTAATACAGTTGATCACAGCATCTTATTACAGAGACTGGAATGTGGTATTGGACTTAAAGGAACAGCACTAAGCAGGTCTAAGCCATATTTTTCAAACAGATTCCAGTTTTTAATATTAAAGTCAGCCACTGAGTTCCACAGGGTTCTGTGATAGAACCAATATTATTTACTTTGTACCTGCTCCCCTCAGGCAATATTATTAGGAAACACTGCATAAATTTGCATTGTTCTGCTAATCTAAGTCATGTTTTTCTGGGAATCAAATACTTATTTCCTTTGATTGACTGGAAATTAATTGATAACGGTTAGAAAATGTATAGTTTGTGTCTTCTCCCTGCCGTAGTTTGTGTTTTGTTCTCTGTGTAGTTGTCTCTGGAACTGGAGCTACATGTCTGTGATCTGCAGCTTCTGGCCTCACGACCTCCAAAGTGCATGTTCTCTTATGTATTGTTTGTTTCTCTCCATCTGCTATTTTGAAGCTGAATGCCAATTTTATTACATTTTCAGGAAATCATTACATTATTGGAAAAGTATCAGAGTCCGAGTCTGGCAATCAAAATGTTTTCAAAGATACATTATTGGAAAATGGAACACCACCAGGTTTACAAATGCATCTGCACTGCAGGAACTTTCCCTAAGGTCCAGAAACATTTTATATAACTCAGTTCCCAGCCTGCATCACCAGAGGAACCAGAGTCTGAACTAAGTTTCAGTTTGGTAGTCTCACCACGGAATAAGTCCCTGCCTGGAATTAGTGCTGTTTGAAGGATTAGGAACTGTATTACTGTGTTTACAGTAGCATTTTCAAACCTCCCAGCTGCAAACAGGCTGTCTTGGTTGGATTTTACAGATGATAGTGATGATGATGGAGCAGCCCAAGAGATTTCATGCCCAATGAATGGATGACAAAGTTCAGGTTGAGTTGTCCATTTTTCAGACATTGAGGGCAAATTCAAGACTGTAGCATTTTTGATATGTCAGTGGACTAATTCACTGGATCTTCTGGGGAGTTTGGCCATGCTGTAGAAATGCAAATACACTCAAGCTCCCTGGTGATTGATTCTCAGCACTTTTGGTAGAAAAAACACCTACTGTGATCTGTTTACAGGTCATGGTCAGAACTTTGCAACCTGTTAAAACAGTTCCATTCCATTTTGGGGCTTGTAAAGTTTGAATGGTTGAACATGTCATCACACTGGGGCTATCTTCAATGTCCTGTCTATCCACATGTCCTTACAGTGAAGCTGTTTCCAGTCACCTGTGAGTACATCAAAGGAGAAAAGCAGTTCTACTACAGAGCCCAGCAGTTCTATGAGGACGTCCCTGCCTCAGAGGAGGGCATGATGGGAGATTTTGTTGAGATATCCAACGTTGATTTGGAAGGTTCCCGCCAGTTTCTGAAGAGGTTTGTGGTGAGTCACAAGATACTAACTCCCATTCAAGTGTCAAGATCAACAGTTCAGTGAAATGTGAGAAGCTTTGTTGTTTCTCCATGATCTGCACACGCTGCAGTTGTGTATGATTGCTGTCCACTAGTATACTAATTTGTACTGGTGTAACTATCTCTGAATACACATGTCAGAATCTATTTTGGGTGACGAATCTATCATCCTGATAGTACAAAAAATATTTGCATCTTGTTTCATGTGGGCGGAGGTCTCAGGACAGTTTCCAACAGTAGCACAGATTTGATGCCAGCCCCATAAAGAGCATGCAAAGCCAACAGCTGCTAATCAGTTTGTACTATGGTAAGTCTTTTACAAGCACTAATTTGTTCACATTCAGGAAGAAAATTTAGAAATATCCCTAGTTCCATGTATGAAAAGAGGCTGTATCATCTGGATACATGAGCCTCATGTATGTACTGTATATATTTGTTGGTATACACATGTATTTGTGTATGTTGCATGTGTGACTGTGGGCCAGAATGTTTTTTTAATTTTTTAGAATGCTAGATAGTCCAAGTGCTAAGTTGGTGAAACAGGTGTGGCCCAGAGTTATTTAGAGGATCAGCTGCACAGGCACTCCGCAAAGAACAAATGCTTGGAAACAACTACAGATAGCTAAATGACTGCTGTTCCTCTGGTGCTAATTTACACAGCTCAGTTGTTTGCTGGCTACTACAGTACATATTAAACATCAATGTTCTATTGTAAGAGTTGATGCTTCTGTCTACAGTGAGACCATTAGTGAGTACAACTTAAATGTTAAACTGTTAAATGTCTAACTATGCAAATACAACTTACACAGTCAAGGTCAAACTAGCTTACTGCTATCACTAAACGACTGCAGTTCACAGTACATCCATAAGAACCAAGTTAACTGCAGGAGCTCTGACAACAAGCCAGTTTATTATGCAGGCCACAGAACATTCTATACAACCAAATATATAATAAGAGAGGTCACAAAAAGAAATTTCCTAAACCTGATGATAACCATACCAAACACTGTGAAAATGAAGTCACTAAAAGTTTGTGAGTGATGACAGTGGCTGGTCTGAGGAGGGATGTGGATGGCAGACTCATGTTCACGTTTCTGTGATACATTATTGACATAGTTGCTATATTTTTAGTAAGTCTGGTTTCAAATTATTTTTATTGACCAGAAAAAAATAAACATACAAAACTTTGAAAAGATGCATTTAATGCTCCAGAAATAAATGCTTTTCGAATTAAAGTTGGAGATTTAGGTGTTGGTTTTTGTGTGTGTGCAACTACTTTCCAGAAATTCACTCTTAACTCTTCACCTGAAAGCAAATACCCTGAATGATAAACCAAAAGAATCAAACAGTTGGCTTCCATCCACTCCTCGGTGTTCCTCACTATAGACCTCTCTGTCACTTATGGATATGACAATAACATGTCACAGAAAAATGTCTTTAGATTTCTCTTTTGGTTTTCTATGAAAGTTAAAGTCTTGGTTTTTACAGTTGTATTACAGATGATGAGTTCATGTATTTTACTAAATTTGTCTCGAGATAAACCACGACAGTTTGCATTTTGCCACCATTTTCTATAGAAAATCTTTCCCTATTTTTCATCGACAGGGTCCTGGTAAGGCTGGCACACACTGTGCTTTGGATTGTGGCTCCGGGATTGGGCGTGTGACGAAAGGTGTCCTCCTTCCTGTGTTTGCAAAAATGGAGATGGCGGACATGATGGAGCACTTCCTGCTCCACGCGCACGAGGAGTACCTGGGTGCTGATGCCGACCGCATTGAGACCTACTACTGCTACAACCTGCAAGAGTTCACACCTCCAAAAAACAAGTACGACGTCATCTGGATGCAGTGGGTGGCATGTAAGTATGTGGTGGGATATCTGACAATACTCTGCTCAGAGATTAACTGTAGTGCATA
Organism: Dascyllus trimaculatus; assembly: GCA_024666655.1. Classification (NCBI taxonomy): domain Eukaryota; kingdom Metazoa; phylum Chordata; class Actinopteri; family Pomacentridae; genus Dascyllus; species Dascyllus trimaculatus. The sequence continues at coordinate 609,033 of CM045446.1, read as the reverse complement.
TATTGTCATGACTGCAGCTATAGGTGAAGTTATGTTTTATAGACCTAAAGAATGATGCAATGGTGAGTTAAGAAAAAAACTGAAGGCAGACAAAAGACTGAGGTTGAACAATTCAGCAACGCTAGCTACATTTAACTTCATTTGTTTAAGTGGCCATTGTGAATAAAAGCGGTTCCGGTCGTGATGAACCTGAAAAGAATCATAATGTGAATTTGAGGCTCTGCTAATCTTTGCAGAGATTACAGAGAGAGAGCAGCAAACACCTAGAAACACCTAAAAAGTTGTAGTTGTTTTTAAAGGGATTCCTGGAGGTATACTTCGAAGCAGGTTTGACATAGCTGGGCTTCCTTTGTGTAAGTCGGCTCAACAAAAACTAAAGCTCCAGCCAGAGTTAGCAGGTATCAGAAGATGCTTTTCAGCCTTCTTAATTAACTCAGGCTTTCTGCTTCAGACTCTGTGCCCGATCACACAAAAGAGGGCGTTCATATGACTCTTCTTCGGCATGGAATTAAACAATGGTGTCCTGCCTACTTCAGTCAACAGGTTGTTTTAATGGAGAACGACAAATTTATGAAGTTAGAAAGTGCTGCGACTGGAAATGATGCAAGACAGGAATGCTGGTAGAAAACTGGTAAATGTGCATTAGTAGATTTATCGTACTGATCAATATTAAACTTTGAACGTCATATATTTAAATATATTGTACTGAAGTGCATTTAGGTCTGACACTGTTCCAGAATGCAGGATGTTACTTTAAATTTTGGCCAAATCAAAGTGAATGTTAGTGACTAAATATTCTCTGTAATAAAGCCAGTAGAATAATAGATCTTATAATCTGTGTTCTATCAGCTACAGTACCAGCAGTGTAAAAGGACAGGCAGCCGATCAGGACCAAACATAAAAACATAATTATGTGATTTCTACATCACCAGTTACAATACGTGTCAGGTTCCCATGGAAACACGTTGTATACAGTGTGTGATACTGTAGCTGCACAGCTTCATTCAGTAGGCTTAGTAACATACAGTTCAGCAGGTTTACAGATAAAACAGTTTCCCTCAGCTGAGAGTCTGTATCGCTCAGATAGAATTGCCAGGAAACGCTTTAATTAAAGGGAGACTCTTCTACCAACGGATTTAAATCCAAAAATCTGAACAAAACCTGCTTCGAAGCAGGTTAGCTCTGCAGCATCAGTTACCATGGAGATCTAGCAGGTTAAAAGAGAGCCACCTTTGTGATACTGAAAACTCTGGCTTTAGGCCCAACTTACCCACTGATCTCACTTCACAGTACAGCCTCTGGCCTCTGGATGCATGGATGGATGGTTAGGGGACGATAATCTCCCTCTTTATTATGTCTATCTGTCTTGACGACTAGGTTATAGGTACATTGCAATTGTAATGCCAGTGCATTATACAATGTAAAGTGCTGCTTATGTCATCAACCCACCCACGTTTTGGCATATCCAGAAATAATATCTCTTTTGTGGTTGGTTGTTTTGTCCCTGTCTTTCTCTTCAGGTCATCTAACAGACAAGGACCTGATGAACTTCCTGTTTCGCTGTAAGAAGAGTCTGCGTCCAAATGGTGTCATCATAATGAAAGACAATATGGCGCGGCAGGGCTGCAAGCTGGACCCCATCGACAGCAGCATCAGCCGCCACCTGGACATCATGAAAGTCATCATCAGCAAAGCTGGCCTGGAGGTCCTGGCTGTCGAAAGGCAGGAAGGCTTTCCTGAGGTTATCATGCCTGTCTGGATGATTGCTATGAAGTAGAAGTGACATTTTTTTCCAAAAATATGAGATTATTGCTTGCTTCTTTTTAATTTTCATCTTGATTTGTGCTCATGTCTCTGAGAACTACAACAACATCGCAAGAAGTTTTCAACAGTGTCATCAGATACTGTGAAAATCCTGAAGCAGCAGCGTGGATGGCATGAGTTTTATAGCAGTTTTATAGAGATAGGAGCATTTGTTTCTGCTCTGCACTGAAATAAAATGATTAGAGCCTCAATTTTCAGTGGGGAAAGCATGTTACTGTCAGAACCACGAGGATCATTGGAATTACATATGGATTTTACCTGACCGTTGGGTTTCTTCTCTGAGGGTATTTGACTAAATGAAATGTGTTACACTGTGAGTGCTGCATATGAAAAACAATAATGTATCATTTTATATTGGATTTAAAAACAATAAAGCTATTGTACTTCATGTGCAATATGTATCTGGATATGTTATCTGACCGTGGCTCTTATCGCAGGTCTTTAAATTTACACCTGGTGCTAAAAAGCATTTTAGTTGAACTGATTCTGCCCACATTGTCATCTTAGAGGATCTTAGTCAGGTATGAGGAGCACAGGGGAAGGAGCTTAGACATTCAAGCTCAGACTATAGTTCCTTTTTTGAAAAGCAGCTTGAACAGGAAGAGGAAGAATCAGGTCAGCCTGCTGGCAATGACTTTACCTTAGAATGCGGCCACAGATTGCATTTCCACCAGAACCAGATGTGATCTGTCTGAACTGATTAAAATCTGATTACAATGCATACTATGTGCATTTTTCTCCATTAGATAAGATATCCAGATACAGATTGAGACGTTAAGATGTTAAGACCAACTGGACAAGGAGTATTAATGTCACCCTTCAGTAGTGCATGTACTTACTGTTGCTCATTTGTGTGTTTGTTCGAGCTTGGTCACTTGTAAATATTTTTGTTTTTATGTAAGTATGTGTTTTATATTTTCGCTTGTAATATTGCAGTTTAACAGAAATCAGGTTTTTACATTTGCATCTGTGTAGTGCTTAAATGTAGGTTAGAACCGTGTTGCTTTACGAGGTTAAATTCTATTTTCTTGAACAGCATCAATACTTTATTTTAGTACATTGTACTCTCTAAAAAAGAAAAACATCAAATTCAGGAGCATATGGCTGTAGTTTAATGATTTTTCAAAGCTCTTTTCATACAAAAACTAAAAGGATTAAAGATGGGTAATCATCGCTGGCTATTACAATCAAGGCTGGAACATAAATGCTGACCAATTTTCTCTAAATATTCCTACAGTGCAGCCATCCACACCCCTTGGCCAACCTGCAATCTTCCACAACACAAGCAATATTAGAGATTCTCTCAAATCATTTTGGTAATTGCCCTAAGTATTATTTTTTCAGACTAACAGTAGAAGCAGCACGTTGTTTTGTGTTAGGGATTCAGCTGGGCCCCTGACATGGAGGTGGGGGTTGATTATTTCCCGGTTTTGACAGACAGTGCCTCTTTTCCTATCTGCTCTGGTTTCAATTTAGGCTTTTCAAATGTTGTGTGCATAAAACACATCCAGGAGTTGCTCACATATTCAGATTGTGTGTGTCAGTGCCTGATGGGAGTGGTGTGGAGTTGTTTCTCCCAGAGCTTTTTATGAAAGATTAGTTTGTCACTGAGTAGGCTGGCAATGAGAAAATACAAAGTCATTCAAGCATTGAAGGTGTGATGGTGTAAGATGACCTCTGCAGCATGTTTCTCTCGTCACAATCACTATATTAAGATATGAATAGACCAAACACATTTTCCACATCCCATATGAATTAAAGATCAAAATGCCCCAAAGTTCAACTTGTAGGTATTTTTTTCCTCTCCCCCAGCAAATAGCAGCCAAATGTGCTGTCACCTTTTCAGGAGTGGTTAGTGTCGCTGACAGTCAAAGCTATCATTTCTAATACTGCTCAATGTCTACTGCAGCTGCTCGGCAAAAGTTTGAATACATTATGTGGAGTAACACTAATTTGTCCAGTCATGTCAGCGGTGCTGAGCAGTTTAGCTGGAGTCCAGACTGAGTGTATCAGAGACAGAAGGACAGAAGGAAGACAGAGAGCAAAATCAGATGTAGCAGCCAGTGCTCTGTCCAGGACAACACACTGCTGAGAGCGGTCCAACTCAAACCTGGAACTGTAACAGTCCAAAAAAATCTAAATGTTTGAAGTTATGATAAGTGAATAGTGTCCTCTAATAGCACAGGTTCAAATAATACTATTTGATTTCATCTGCTTTACATGGAATCTCAAGAACTGTCATGTCCACTCTTATCAGTTTAAAAAGGCAGCACCATTGCAAATATTTCTTTAAAACACAAATACACAGCGCTGCCTTCTCAGCAAACTTTGTTGTACCCCAATACGAGTAGGGCTCTGTTGTACTGTAGAATAATATTATGGGGTGTAACAACCATTGTAGTCTGTAGGGGCTGCTAACAGTGCTTTAATCTACGGCATGGTAAAAACCCCAGGACGGGGCAGAGGGATCATTTTTCAGTACAGAGGCATCGGCTCAGAGAAACTGAGGTTTCATCCAGAAAAGACTGAGCCTTTGTGGAATCTAAAGTTGAGAAAAACCTCAGTCAGTCAGTCTCTGAAGCTAGGATGGTGTCAACAAGACAGAGAGAAGGGTAAGTCTAACCTCCATTCCCTGAGAGAATTCAGGCTAGAGGAATGTGCCTTCTTTTCATCTCCAGTTCTCACAGTAAATCATGCTACTGAAAAAAACGGGCCTGAAGATTTTTAGGCTGCTTTATCTTTGGCAGCCTGTTGGGGGGTTTTAGCTCTACCAGAGGGTGGGAGAGTCTGATGGAAAGCATTGCTCAGAACAACAAAAAAGTAAGAATGTCTTCCAATCTGGCGATGGCGTGAAAGTCAGAGTGAGTGTTTTAACTGTAGCAATAATAAACTACAGTTACAGTATGTGTGTGTGTGTGCGTGTGTGTGTGTGTGTGTGTGTGTGTCTGTGTGTGTGTTTGTGTCTGTAGTTTTTGTCTTGTTTCCAAATGTATTACAGCTGTGTATTAGTAAAGTAAAGGGAGAATAATTTCAAGAAGAGTGACATGAATAGTTGTTCATCACTTAACTTTATAGAAAGTACAGCAAATTTTTAAAAAATCATCTCAGGAATTGGTATGACCATCCATTCTTCACCTTTACAACAGCCCCAGTGGCACAAAAGTTTTAAATGTACTTGAGTTTGATTATTTCAATGAGAACCACAGTCCCCATGTGAAATTAGTCTATTCCAGTGTCCTCTGTCTCATCTGCAATCCCAAATCTAATTTGAAATATGTTTGCATCAAAGAATCAGAGGGAATTGCCAAAAATTGCAGGTCCTTGAATAGCCGCTTGAGGCTGTCTCCAAGGTGAGTTGATCTTCATACACTCCCATTTTCAAAAACCGTTTTTTTTTTCTACTCTTCTATTTCTCTGTTCATTACAGCTGCATGGGGTGAATCTGGAAATAACTCAGCCATTTAAACTGTATTAAGGCTTGAATGAATGCATAATTAAGGGTGTGGCTGCTTTGAGTGATGGGTGAGTACCATTACAGAAGAGATCTTTCCATGGCCTCTCTAAGCTCCATTCCTGCTGCCCCTCTTTGCTCATTTTTGGATTAGTAAGGAATTAGGTGGAGTCACGCACTGTAAAGACGACGATGGCCTAAACCAGCACACTGAGGTTTGTCCATCTTTAAACACAATCTGTGGACCTGAAGCATGAACCCTGATGGCATCACCAGCATCATCAGCGGCTGTGTCTTATGCAAAAGGATAAACAAAGGAAAAGTTTTACAGCTTTACACGTTATGTTCAATTCATGTTGGGCATACTATCCACGTCTAAGTCTGGCATACATGAGCACTGACTCATATAACTGTTGAACAGGAGTAAATATTTGCTTCACACTTGCCATCTTACTTGTTTCTTCTTGACCTACTTTTGAGAAAAGAGCATTATTATGGTGTTGCAACAGTGGTACTACAAATGGGTGGAAATGCACGCTGGTTCAAAAAGTGTTGGTTCCACGATTCTAGAATGGAACCAGCTCTAAAACCAGAACTCAACTGATCCTAAAACTAAACTGGATATCTGGTGGGAAATTGTACCTTTCAGACTGTAGTCCTAAACATTCCCAGGCCAACTAACAATTCCACTGCGAGCTTCCTCTGGATGTCTGAGCTCATCACCCTATCTCCAAGGCTGACTCCTGCTACCCTACAGAGGAATGTCATTTTAGCTGTTTGTATCTTCAAACTCGTTCTTTCAGTTACTTCCCAGTGCTCATGACCACAGATAAGATTTGGAAGAAAGGCTGAGTGGTAAACCGAGAGCCTTGCCTTTCGACTGAGGTCACTCTTCACCACGATGGTCCAGTACAACATCTGCATTACTGCTGACACCACGCCAATCCATCTGTCCGTCTCATGCTTCCTTTTCCTATCACTCGTTAACGAGATCCTGAGATGCTTAAACTCTTTTGCTTAAGGCAGTAATTTTCCCTGAACCTAAGAGGAACAATCCACTGGTTTCTGGCAAAGAACTATGGCCTTAGACTTGGAGGTGCTGACTCCTGTCCCAGCCACTTCGTATTCAGCAGCAACTTGCCCCAAGGCGCGCTGTGTAGGGCACGATATCTGTGCAAGACAGTTTGAGTGCTGCATATTGAAGCCATCACTTCTTTACTTTTGGCCTGACTACGCTCATATTGGAGGTAGTATCTTCTGCACTGGTGGTGAAGGTTGACATTGAATGTAAATTATGAGGTGAGTAGTCAACATTGTTTGACTGGCCTATATGGAGCCCTGACCTCAAGTCCACTCAGCAGCTCTGGGATGAATAAGAGCACTGATTGCAAGCTATAGCTTTTCACTTAACATCAGTGTTGGACCTGAATAATTATGTTGTGCATGAAAGGAAAGCAAACTGACAAGAGACACCAATGAGGTACAATACTGTCTTTCAAATGCCCCCACATTAAGTATATTAAGTGATACCTAGTGACCAAAGACTGGAGAAAAATTAATAGTCAGGTAATTTTGGTTAAAAAAAAACCCCAGCAATTTCCACATATGGAGGAGGTTGAGGTGGATGGATAGGTGAACTGAACATCTGACTTTAACATGGGAGAATGCTCTCAGTCTTCTGTTTAAAACTGAATGACTCCATGTAACCCCCTGGTTATCACTGCAGCCATGATGAAACTGCCCTTACCTTAATGAAGTATGTATTGGAGCCAGAGCTTAGATCTTTCCCTAAATCTAATGCTATATTCTGACTCATCCACTGACTAAACTTATCAAATTTGAGAAGAAGCTGGGCAGACTTAATGTTCTTGAGTCCACTTGAGGGTTTATTGTACACTCAAGCTGACTCGGACTAAAGCTGCTTGGCGGAGGTCTGTGATCTCTGAGTGCTTTTCTAGTTAACATATATGAAGAAATGCTTTAAATGATTAAATACTTAACTGCAATCTTCCGCACTAAACAAGCTGTTTATGTTCCTAAACAAAACCTTTATCATAGTGTTTTCATGTCATTAAAAAAGATTTCGAAACAGTGATAAGGAATCACTTTGGAAGACACAGACCAGCATGTCATCCTGAGCAGGTCCAGAATAATGTCTACGTTTGAATTGGAGGACTTTCCGAAATCTGGTGGGAAGCCAGCAACAAGATAAAAAGTGTGCTGAATCTGATTCTGTTACAGCAGCAGTTAGATGTGTTTGCTGCTGTAGTCATGCTCTGCTATCATATATAAGTGGAATGTGTTGGTATCCACATTCTCCTGATCACATGCTGTAAGTTTTTCTGTAAACTAGTATGACCCCAACCCTGGAACCAACAACATATACAGTCACACAGTGTTTCACAGATGCAGACAAACACCAACGAAGCCGGTATCTGTATTCGTACATGTATTCATTTGCATTACTGATGTTGTGTGGACATAAATCTGTTTACATAGCTGCATTGTTCTTATCCTAAGAAGTACTTTATGTGTATCAAACTTGATTTAGCTTATTTCTCAGCACCACAGAGCAGCATTGTTGTCTAAAAACTACTAAAAAATAAATTGAATCACAGTGTTGTACTCGACGACATTCAAAGTTCATTACAAAAGAAATCACCACTGTAGTTTTCCACAGACGAATTACAGAAGGCAGAGGTCACTGAGCATGCTCAGACATGCACAGTAGTTCATATTGTGAATATTTGTAGTTTCTTCCTTTTTTCATTTTCATGTTTTTAATGTTCAGTTAGTGTTAGTAAATACCTGGCTGTGACAACTTGCCACGTTTCCCCTGCAGATCCTGAAAGTCTCCAACATTCTTGGCCCAACTTGTGTTTTCTCAGGATTTCAGGTGAGATTAATAAAATTTAATAATCTTGAAGTACGCTGCTCCAAAGAAAGTTATGTTAAAAGTTTGGGATTTAAATCAGTTGTAATTATTTTCCTGATGATTCTCTATGAGTGATACAGATTCCTAGTTGAGGGAGTATGTTATATCTGCAAACCTGTTGACCTATACATTGCTAAAATCACTAAACAAAGCTGTGCATTTACAATGGCTCAGTTTATGCATTGGGTTGCTATGGTAACCTACATGTATTAATTTGGTAATGCAAAAAATGCATACACGTTTTTATACTTGGTCCTGACTTTCTGCCCAGACCATTTTACTCTGCAGCTAGTAGAACACAGATTTTAAAAAATACTTGGTCTACTGATATTTATCAGTAAAATCAGTCAGTAACATTAATTTCACTTTGATTTGTCCAAAAACAACAGTAACATCCTTCATTATGGGAGAGTGTCAGACTGAAGAGCACTTCTAGAGTATCATATTTAAATGATGAAGATTAAAATGTGACAGCTCTGCAGCTTGCATGTTAGAAATGAGCAGTTGCATTGATAACCACATTGGTATACTCATTTTTTATGAGTGGGTTTTTAGGTTTAGTCAAGCCAGCTCACACAAAGAAAGCCTGGCGATGTCAAACTTGCCTGTAGTACAGAATCTCACTGCAACAGCAGGGCTCAGTCTAATATTTTCTTGACAACAGTGGAGCTCTGGGGCACAGAGGAATATGTTATGTCAGGTTCTGGACACAGCTCTGAATCCAGGTGTTTTAGCCAACTATAGATCCATATCCAAGCTCTAAAATTCTTGAAAAAGTTGTCTTAGCCTTCAGTTCTACTGTTAAAAACTTTGGAGTTATTTTTGATCAGGATATGTCCTTCAACACACACATAAAGCAAGTCTGTAGGACAACCTTCTTTCACCCTCGTACGATTATCAAAATCAGGAACATCTTGTCTCAGATCAGATTTCTCCTGTATTAACTTCTCTTCATTGGCTCCCTGTAAAATCCAGGATGGAATTTAAAATCCTGCTTCTAACTTATAAAACTGTTAATGACCAAGCTCCATCATATCTTAAAGACCTTGCTGTACCATATCATCCTAACAGAGCCCTTTGCTCTGAGACTGCAGGTTTACTTGTGGTTCCCAGAGTTTCCAGAAGTAGAATGGGAGGCAGAGCCTTCAGTTATCAGCTCCTCTGTTGTGGAATCAGTTTGGGTTCGGGAGGCAGACACCCTCTCTACTTTTAAGATTAGACTTTAAACTATTTAACTATTTCATAAAACTTATAGTTAAGGCTGTTCAAGATCACCTGAGCTGTCCCTTAATAATGCAGCTATAGGTTTAGACTGCTGGGGGATTCCCATGATGCACTGGGCTCCTCTCCACTACTCTATTCTCTCTTTCAAGCGGTTATACAGCACCATTACATGTCATTAACTTTGTGTCTTCTCTCTCACATAGGTTGTGTTTTGTTTTCTTTGCAGCAGTCTCTGGATCTGGAGCTACACGTCTCTGATCTGTTTCTGTCCTCACCGACATCCAAAATGTTCATTGTTCTCTTTGTATTGTTTGTCTGTTCTCTGTCTTCTATCCTGTCATCCCCACCCCTACCCCTTCTGCTATCCCCCACCCCCATCACCCCCACTCCCACCCCAACCAGTCGAGGCAGATGGCAGCCTTCCCTTAGCCTGGCTTTGTCGGAGGTTTTTCTTCCCCTCCCTGTTAAAGGGGGGGTTTATTTTTTTCCCACCGTCACTGACTGCTTGCTCATAGGGAATCCAAAGGTACCTTTGGATATTTAGTTTCTATGTTTATAATTCATAAGGTCTGTACCTTACTATGTGACATACTTTGTGAACTGGCGCTATATAAATAAAACTGAACTGAACAGCCAGTTGTTTGGCTGATACCCCCAGGATTTGTTGACAACAACAATAACAATGAAAAAATGATTAACATGACATTAGATTTTGGCTCAGGTTAGGTTAAGTGATAGGCAAGAAGTAGTTATGTTAAGTCCAGAATCTGAATATATGTCAATGTAATGTTCTCTGAAGTGTGTGTGTGCGCGCGTGGCAATTGCAAGTACATGCATTCAATTAGAGTAATTTGGTACAACAAACACCTCATTTTATTGCTCTGAGAAAGGTTTAAGAGCAGTGTCACCCAATTAGATTTACCCACAATACATTTGGCCACTCTCCCGCCCACCTCCCTAATGTCTAACTGTCATAGCATGTTGCCCAGCACTCTCAGTGCTCTGCAAAGGTCCGTCTCTCATGCTGGTTTCAATTCCATAGCCTTTAAGATCAAGGCATAATGAGTCAAAATGACTCGCACATGCATATTATGCCCAGACGAATCATTTTTCCGGAGAACCAATTTACTCCCATGATTAAATCTTTTTTTTCCTTTTTTTCCAGAGCAGAGAGCCAGGCAAGGCAGAGGTTTGGAGCATGGTGGGTGTCTACAGGGACTGTGTGTGTGTGTGTGTGTGTGTGTGTGTGTGTGTGTGTGTCTAACTTGATACTTTCGTTTTGAATATTTCTTACCTTTCCTCCACAGCCTTTAAAGCAACTATACTTTTTTTACACCACTATGTTTACAAAGCAGCCACTCTACAGTACTAGATTTATTATCCAACAAGAAAAACTCCTAAAATGTTGTTCTTAGTTTGGTAACATTACATCATAAATCCACCAGTTTATAATGTATTTTCTCAGCTTTTACTGTGCTTTCCTCTGGAAGTATTGTGTAATTACATTGTATGAATTAGCACATATAAAACATTAACCTGTTCTTTCTGGTATTAAAATGTAGGTAGAGTGGAACAACAGAGTAACACTGGCATTTTAGAGGTAAGGTGAAACAAATTATACTCTAAGCACTAGCTACCACCGGTGGTAGAGCAGGCTTTCCACAAGGTTGGCAATCCCCAGCCTCTCCACAGTGTCCTTGGGCAAGACACTGAACCCCACATTGCTCCCGATGGCAGGCAGGAACCTTGCATGGCAGCTCTGTCACCATTGGTGTGTGAATGTGTGTGTGAATGGGTGAATGCAAAACACACTGTAAAGTGCTTTGAGGACCACTAAGGTAGAAAGGTGCTATGCAAGTGGAGACTATTTACCACTACTAATTAATGGTACCTACGGATTACAGCACAGGTAAATGGAGCTAAAAGCTGACAACGATATCTAGCTGTAGTGCATAAGTAATTAAACCATAATGTATTCCTCAGTTGTTATCTAATAGACAGTGCAATAAAACAAATTGAACACTTTGAACACACAGCCATTCAGCTGGTGGACATGATCCAATGTGAAGAAATGGACCTTTGTTCACCCACCACTGCAGCAGCTCCTAAAACTAACATGATACAGCAGTCTCATAATGCCCCGTATAAAGGTGGACCAAAGGTAACTAAACTTGAACGTTAGATAACTGCAGGGAAACATAGTATTTTTTTTTTCATTTTTAATTACATAAGAACAACACCACATATGCAGACAAAATCCATACTGTTTTCACGTCTTACCCTGTAATTACAGTGTAGTGTTAGGGATGCATGCATGTGTAAATTGTTCTCTCGCTCTTACTCTGTAATTACAAGACAACAATGAGATATGTCCAGTTCTCACTTTTTTTACTTCAGAATTACTCATGATTACAAATGATCACTGTCAAACATTACAGGACCTATGCTCATCTGCTGTTGCAATAATGGATCCAAGACTAGCTGTTTGGAGTCAGAGGCTCAAGTGTGGTATGACAAAGCACAGCACACAATGCTTTTAATCCAACAATAATTTATGTACAAGAATATTTACGAACAATATGTATAGGAAGACTAACTGAGCAAAAGGGGATGTGGCGTATATAGCCACGGGGAAACCTAAGTGGGCAGAGTACTCCCGGGGGGGCCAACTAGTGGATGTAGGGTGCATGATTCTAGTTTTCCAGACTGTCATGTCCTCCACCTCCAGCCTCTCCCTTCCCTCTCATTTTCCGGCCTTTCCCTTTTCCTCAGCTGGGTATGCTGAAGTGTCCTTGGGCAAAACACTGAACCCCAAGTTGCTCCCAATGGCAGGCAAACACCTTGTATAGAAGCTCTGTTGCCCTTGGTGTGTGAATGTATGTGAATGGGTGAATGAGAAACACAGTGTAAAGCGCTTTGAGTAGCACTAAAGTAGAAAGGTGCTATAAGGGCAGACCATTTACCATTTGTCATAGGTCAATGTTCTGGAACGTTGTAACATTTTAGAATGTTGTCATAAACCAGTGTTTTAAGATTTTACAATTTTGTCACAAACAAAGATTCTGGAATGTTTTGAGATTCCAGAATGTTGTCATACACCATGATTCTATAATGTTGTAAGGTTGTAGAATCTTGTCACTGGCCAAGATTCTGGAATGATGTAATATTCTAGAATGTTTCACACACCAAGATTTTAGTATGTTGCAAGATTGTAGAATGTTGTCATAAACCAAGATACTAGAAGGTTGTATGATTCTAGAATTTTGTCACACAAAGATTCTCGGATGTTGGAAGGTTCTAGAACTTATAGGCCTTATAGGTAATGTTCTAGAATGTTGTCATCAGCCAAGTTTCTGGAATGGTGTGTGATTCTAGGATGTTGTCATCAAGATAAAAAAGATACTGCAGTGCTGTGGCGTCTGATAACCCTTCAAACTAGACTTCTTGGATTATATGTCTTTATGTCAGTGGTACATGAAGCAACATTCCAGCACTGTGCACTATTTTTTTTCCAACTAAACACCAAGTAGCATTTTAATTTACCTAAAATTATCTGAGTTATTGGTATTTAGGTAGGTTTTGGGCTTCATGGTACTGAATGAGCATAAAATAGATATACACATGAATACTTTGCACACAAGTTTAGTCTGATTGTGACTGGGATGTATTCATGAGAAGGAGAGAGTGTCACATCCTCTACCTCCAGTGCCAGGTAGTGGCAGCTCTCTCTCCCCCCTTCCCTCTCTCCTCTCTCTCTATGTGGGCGTGAGCGTGGTGTGGTAGCAAGGCATGTAGGCAGGTGGAACCTGTCTGCAATCAGCTGATGAGGCGCAAATGTGATTGATTGCCAGCGGCATCTACTCTGCTACCTGTTTAAAGCCTCACTCAGATCATGACTCAACACCGGACTGTTGAACAACCTTCTCGATTCCTGTTCTGTCTAGCTTCACATTCTCCATGCCTGCAACTAAAGGCTGGCACACACTACAGGATTTTTCAAAACTTCACAGATTTAGAGACCAGACACTTGAAGATAACAAAAGATGGATCGCACAAGGTTTCTCACTTCTGATCTTATAGTGTGTGGTGTTCACTACAGAGCTCACCACACACTATAAGATTCTAAACCGATTCTTCAGCAGACTATCAGGTTTTTCACGCTCAATATTCCAAATCTCATGTAGTCAAATGTGACTTCAGTGTAAACAAACATGATGGATGATGGATCATGAGTAATCTGATTAATTTTTTAGCGACGGTAACTCTCCTTGTTTGTTTTTACTTCCTCTTCCGTCAGTGAGCTGAGTCAACTCACGTTTTGATTGGCTTAAATCTGGTACATGTGACATTACACGCTGTGTGTGCTCGGCTCCTCTCGGAGGACTCCACACACTACAGGATTCCTAGTCGCAAATATTAAACATGTTCATTATCTACGATCTCTCCTTCCGAGACCTTCCGAACAATCGGAACGGATAAAGTCACTCTTAACACACCACACCACAGGAAGATCAGACACGATGTCGTTTGCAAACATCCGACAATCGGGCCTTTGCTGGCTTTGATCGTAAGGAGGAGATCGGGACAAAAATCGGCCCGAGTATCCTGTAGTGTGTGCCGGCCTTAACAGTTTTCTCTCTCTGTCTTCAGTTGGATCATCCGCCTGCCTCAGTGAGCATTCACTCGCCAGCTTCTGCCATAATCAGGACAGAATAATTCTGGACTTCTCATCCACTTTGGCCTACCTGTTCTGTAGGTTCACTTGACTCATTCTCCCTGAAGATCTCCATGCTCCACTTACTCACCATTCACCACAGCTAGTCTCGCCATACTCCTCCGATTCCACCTGTCTGCTGACACCACACAATCTCCGCCGCCACATGCCATGCTTCGCCTGCCTAGCCCTGCTCGTTCCCTCTCTCTGCTGGTACTCTGTGAAGTTGTGAGTTAGTTCCCATTTAAAAATGTACTCTAATTTGCTTGTTAGTCCGCCAGTTAATTGAGTTAAGCTTTCTCCATTCGTTTGTTAGAACATCTGTGAGTCAGCGTCTGCTGAGTTATGTTAGTGTACATATTTACTAAGTTAATTCTGGATATTAGTTCCAGTCCTTAGCTGATTATTTCTGTTTGACTTGTACTTACACTCTCCTAGCTTGGTGTTACCTTGTTCTGGTTTGTGTGTTTTTTTTTAGTTGCTTGTTCTGCTTGTAAATAGTTCTTTATAATTATTAAGACCACTTGACCTTTAAATGTGCTGTGTCTTGTTGTCCTGCACCTGAGTCTCAGAACCGTCCATAACAGGGCAGAGAAACAGGCCCTGCTGCTGGAGCTATTAGTTGCTCCAGTAAATCTGCTGGAACCTGAAAGAGTTGGCCCTTCAGTGGCAGGTATTTCCTGTCTCTTGATCTTAGGAGGCAGAGTTCATTTTTGCTAGTAGGGGTTCAACCTTCAAAATAAGTTACAGTTTATTATACATTGTCATTTTAAAGGGGGTTTGCATGTGTCTGTGAAGGACCTTCACAATCAAAGCATTCATACTGCATGCCCACTCTTTTAATTAGATGACTCTGTAAAAATCCTAACTACACTAATGGCATCATTTGACTTTATTTTTTTGCAAGGTCATTCAGTCTTCAAAGTGGTGTTACTGAGGGATGTCCCAATCAAGTTTTTTTTTGTTCTCGATCTGATCCAAGACATATTTCATATATGCAAAAACAATTTTTCGAGAGCAAGATTTCAAGCATACATTTAGCTGTAGAACATAATTGCAGCACCAGGTGGAAGAACTACTAGTAAAACTGTACTGACCAGATAAGAAACATGAGATGAGAATATTTAAGCTAGTAAGGGACCACCATGACAAAGTCTTCTCTGAGGCTTAATGACCTCTGGCCAACACACAAGAGCTATGTGAAGCCTTCTCTCTGCTCTCCTGTCCAACCAACTTCACCTGCCTCATTAAAGCCCTGCACGCCTAACCCTCTAAGCTTATGCCTCAGCTCCATTCATCCAGTCAGCCTCCTTTTCTATAATAAGCTGTGTTTATTTAATGTTGTTTAAACTTGTCTGAGTGCTGCCTTTGAGTCCAAAAAAATATTGCTAACGTAAATGGCAATTGGTTCTCACTTGCCTTTTAAACCTTAGCTAGGTTCTACAAAACCTTTACAATCTGTTTCTCATTCACCCATTCACATGCCAATGGTGGCAGAGATGTGATGCAAGGAGTTTGCCTGCAATCAGGACCAACCTGGGGTTCAGTGTGTTGTTGTGACACTTTGGCATGTGGAGGGCCTGAGGATCTAACTGACTGCAATTTGGGGACAACCCACCCTGCCACCCGAGCATCAACCATAAGAATTTTACTGGGGCGGAGGTAGAAATCAGTATATCTGAAGAACTGCACAACTCAACATGGATCTGTTGACAGGTAAGTGCTGTAGTTGCTATGAGTTGATCTTTAGGACTTCATGTTGGCTCAAAAGTTTGTTGTGGAAATTGGAGATTGCAGTTCAATTGGTCTTCATTTGTGGATTTCTAAAGAAGTAGCTGTGATCCGATATGGTTGAAAGCTTCAGCAGAAAGACAGTAAGTGAAGCTTGAGTTGACATCCACCTGTTTTTATGCATATTTACAGTTTGCATTTGATGAAAGGCTAAGTGGAGTCATCAGAAAACCGTGGCTTATCAATTATAGCAGACTGTCAGCTGGAAACAGCCTTCGCAAATAAATGAAAACCCACTGAAGTGTCTGCTCCTCTGACAACCATGTCTACTGTTTTACCAGAATTGTTGACTTTAATCTTTTTTTCCTCAGTAGCTGTTTCTCATTTTAAGCAAGTGTTGCTAGTGTCTAAACAGGACCATAACAAGTTTGTTAATGTTGTTCTCACTAGGGAATTTTGTACTTCAATAAAATTCAGCTTCAACATTTCTAACCCTTGCCAAATATATAAATGAACAACAGTGTCTTATTATTTTAGCACTAATGTCATCTAAACAAGCAAGCACATGCAGCATATCTGAGAAATGAGGAGACGGTAGCCTTCAAATTAAAACAAACAGACACGCCATATTTCTACCATGTTTTTGTATTGTTTTGTTTGGTTTGAACATTGAATGAAGGTGTATGAATCATGTGACCTTGCTGTACAAGAGTTTAACGGTACCTGCCAAGACAATTAGCTTTACAACTGTTTATCCTGATGTGCTAATAAATGGACAACAGTAGTGGATAGAAAAACATATTGATGCATGTTTTCATTTGTCAATCTTGTGAATATTCCATTATTTTTTTTATTTTACATTTGGATAGAAATATGATGATTGTATCTCATATTACCAAAGTGATGATGCTTCTATTTTCATGAAACCATTGTTAGTCAATGTCTCCTACACTCTGTTAAATTAGACATGATTCATATCACTCTTGCTGTTCTGTCACCTTTGTGGTTAAGGTAGTTGAAATAAGGGAAGGTGTACATAAGCTACTTGGTTAAGGGATCTTTCTTGTCATAGCTTTATCTTTAGTGTTGATAGTAAAGAAACTTGAGCAGTAGTGTTTGATCATCAAAGTTGCAGTGACATCACATGACTTCCTTCCATACTTGTGTATACACTGAGGCTATAAGTCATATGGCCACAAGGGGTCGCTTGTCAGATAAACATAAACCCTGGTGGGTAGGTCATGTGCAGCGCTGTTGTTTTCTGGTGACAACGGTGTTAATGTTCCTAAAGTAATCAGTTGCACAAGTAGGGAGACTGAGGAAGAGACTTCCTGCCACACAGGAAAGGGGAGCAGGATCTTTTTGTTTCTTCTGTGCTTTTTATTCCCTTCTCCAACTCAAGTGGAGTGTTTGTATTTTGAGGAAAACAGGATGTGAACTTTAAAGACCACACTAAAACAGTTTATGATGGAGGGACACATTGTTCAGTCGTGTTCCCTGCCTTGTATACATTGCGAACATTGAAACACCCCAGCAATTAAGATGTGAGGGGGAAATTTATTGGACTCACATGGGCAACATTTTTAGTCAGACCTAATAATAAATTGCTCCTTTATGGGCAAACTGTTCCAGAGAAGGTGGATGGTTGGAAGTAATTTTGGTATAGCTTAGATATTAACAGTGCTAATTGTGAAGCAAATGATTAAGTAAAAACATATTTGTTTCACAGTTAACATAACTATTTTGACTGATGTTGACAGAAAGCCTTTCTTCAGCATTCTATGTGTTTAATCCTTAAACCAGTCATGAAAAGTTTACTTGACTGTTTGTACGTATGGGAGAATTTATTAAAAATCTCAATGTTGTTAAATGAATGTGATTGAGAATCATAACCGCCCTGGTCATGAAACACTGAAAGGTAATAACATACAAAACACAAGGAATTACACCTAAAAAGGTCTATTTAAAAACTCATCCAAAAGATGCATTTGCCATTTGTGATTGCCTACAAGCAGCCCGCTACTGCAGAAACATCTACTTTGCTGATAACAAACCTTAAAGGTAGTATGTGTAAAAATGTGAAGAAAATTACAAATCACCTTTTTATTGGCAGTGTGTGAAAAGATTGTAACATCATTTAAAAAATGAAAAACATTTCTAGAAATCTCTACACAGGAGAAGATGTTTGCAACATCACTTATCAGGTACATATTATCCCTCCCTAGTCAGTTTCACCACCATTAACACCTCGAGTCTTCCTTCCCCAGGCAGTTTCACCACAGTTCACACCTTAAGTCACGTGCGTCTCAGGTCATTAACAAGCCTTGAACCATGGTAGTTATGGGTGAAAATAAATACCTGGGACTGCCAGCCTGTCAGTTAGAACTGAGGAAGCCTCTTGGATGAGGAGTGAAGCATCTTCAAAAACAAGTTAGTTACCTCATCTATCCAGGCGTTAAGTCAATCAATCTGATGAAAATATCAGCCTGTTGCTTCTGAAAACATTATCTAAGAGACCTGTGACACTTAGGTAAGTTGAGGAAAAGTGTATCTGTCTATCCAAGAGCTGTATCTGCTTGACATCATGAAGAGTGGTGGGGGCTTGAACCTGTCCCTGCTGACACTGGGAAAGAGGCAGGGTACACCCTGAACAGGCTGCTAGTCCTTTGCAGGGCTCGCACCAAGAAAAGGACAGCTACACATGCTCACACACACCTACAGCAGCTTTGTAATGACCAGTTAACAAAACCGAAGGTGGCAGTGTACCACTGTGATTCTGTCATCTCTGTGGGTTCCAGAAAGCTTAATTTCCAAAGAAATATTATCCAGGAACTTTCCAGAGGTAAGAGTTCTTCCAGTGCATTTCGATAAGGTTTTTCCACTGCAGGGCTAAAGCCCAGGAAAGGTTGAGCAAATTCCATCAGCCATGAAATATCTTGTACTGGTCCATCCTGACTATTGTAGTCAACAAACTGTAACCAAATAACCTATTTGTAATTCCAGGTTTTTACAGTGCTGTGAATAACACTAAAGTACCTGCCAGTCAAGTAACATTCATCGCAGCAAGCATTACCCTGAAAGTTTGTAATCATCTATACAGCAAGCGGGGACTTTTTGAGTTGGTAATCTGTCTTCCCAGAACATAATTTAGGCCCTGTATCCCAGGTGAGCTTACTCAAAGGGTTCTTAATGCCCTGCAAATTTTCCTTAGGTAGAAACACACTCATAGTCATTTGATCTATTGATAATATAAAACCGTTTAATAGACCAGCTTTAAATATATTGTTAAGTGCTATAGTGAGAAATAGGAAAATACAGCCTGTCCACCTTAAACATTCTGATAGTTTGGTTGTGCATATTGCTTTTATGTGAGGATGTTCCTGTTTGTGCATAAGTTTTACTTGTTACAGCAAAAAGACCGGACTGCATATCACCCAAACATCTTCCTCTGGCTTTGGCCACTTCAGGCCACTGTTCAATACTATAAAGGAGTACAGCAAAATTACAAATCATTGTTCTGTCCACAAGAAAAATCACACAACTCCCTTTTTTAGGACCTCCACCACTGCTGACTCTGCTCATCCTTTACTCTCTTACTATCATTCCTTTAATTAAGCAAACTAAAATACTGACCCTAATGATAATACATAATATAACAAACCTGCCAGTATTTTTAATAAAGCAGATTAAAAGCTAAATATCAGAGACTAAAGTGTAACTGATCTATCTAGTAAACAGGCTGACTTAAATATCTGATTGTGTACAGTTTATACCTATGATGCAGCACTGATGGCCAGAGTTAAAAGCATGTTCATGTGGTACTCTTTTTTCTAGTGTGCTGACATTATTTTACTTTAAATCATATGTTAATCCTTATATGGACATTCCTAGAGGCTTAAATGAAGTGTATGAAATCAAGTTTGGTCAAAAGTCTGCAGCAGCACCATTTCCTCAACTTCTCAGTCATCTCACGTGTCATATATAACATGTTTAGTAAGAGTGACTCAACATACAAGTGAAAATCATGTGGAAAAATGTTCAAGCATGGGGCTGGTTAGAGAAAGCTTGAACTGTGGGCCTGTATCTGTGCGGGCACGGACTCCGTTACGCTTACAGTCTCAATCACCACAGTATTTATGGTGTGAGGAAATTTGCTGCCATGTGTACAGGAGTTAAGACTTACACCTGAACCTGATGTGAGTTGAGCGATCCTGACCTGAGATGGCAACTCAGTTCAAAAACTGTGTGAAATCCTCGACTAACCCATCATTCTCTCTGATTTCTGCAGTAGGAGCCAAGAGGGAGCAGAGGGTGGGGATGGAGTGCAGGTGGGGGTGGCAGCAGAGCAATCCTACTAATTTGAAGCATGTTGGGTAATTTTATGAACTAAGCTGTGAAATATGACTTTAATAATGGTTGCAAATGGCAGCGCCGGCGTCTGGGGGCTTGGGAGGGAGAAGGATATGGCAGGAATAATAGTGTGGAAAATAAAGAAGTCAGAATTCCTACACTGGGATCAACACCAGCTCACCGCCACCTCCCTCTGTTTCTGCCGCAACCCTGGCAAAGCCCCTGAACTAATGAAATGTGAAAATACTTGTGGGTGCGGCAACCATGGGCTCAGCAAAATACAGCTCCATAAACTGATGATTAAATCAGTGTCCCCATGGTGGGTTCTTAATTCTGTATAGAAGCTCCACTTTGCTTCAGTGGCTTACAGGGTGAAGCCTTAAAGAGGAAGATCAGACTGAGACAACCAATGTGTGACAAGAGGTTGAATGGGCACAGCGGCGAGGTTTAATGAGGCACCACCCTATCTTCAGTCTGGAACTGTGAATTGAGTTTAACAGCCACACTGTTGATGTTTGGATTGTGTTTTTATAGTTTTTTGACTATATTTAGAAATTGTGAAACAAAATAAAAATAACAATTCTGCAAAGTTGTCCTAACAAGCATCTAATGAAGTCAGCTTGTTCTTTTGTTTGGAGCATAACTGCTGTGGTAATGTGGGGCATTAATCAACATTATAGCAGAGACACCTCCCTCCCCAACATAAAAAGCACATGTTGGGAAAGTCCCTCTTGCAGTTCAGCCTCATAATCCGCCTCTTCCTAAGGACAGGATCGCTGTCTGTATGTGTACACAAACACATAATGCCTGCCACATTTGGTTCCCAATAGAAAACATGCACACTTTACACATTACCCTATGAGAAATGAGAATTTAACGACTGCACCATGACAGGCTACTCTGATCTACCGAGTGATCCTGGGAAAGAGTTAATGGATGTTGTTCATTGTCACATGACATTAAGTGCGCTGATAGAAACTCCCCGCCTCCTCCTTTCGCCCACCTCCATCCCCCATACCCCCAGCCCCATATGCACATCTTGCCTGCAGATGTGGTGAAACCGCAAACACTTCAAAGTGCCTCCCTTCAGACCAACAGCGTACCCTGACGCCAACTGTAAATGTCCTGGACACACTGCATGGAAAATATTAAACCCCCCTAACTTGCAATGAACAGTCGGGTTGAACCAGGCAGGCGGGAGGGCAGGGAGGAAAGCAGACATCTAAAACCTCCTAAAAACACTTAATGACTCATCATTCTGCTGCCCAACAATTAGGGAGAGTCATCTCTGCTGTCTGATTGTCAGCCAGAAACACAGGAACACTGTTGCCTCAGCTGCCACTGTTTCTGCTGATAGACACATCTGCAGCCAACTCATAGCTGTGTCAGATGTTTACCTGGCATCATATGGAGTTGTGTCATCAAAATATCTCTGCTGTGAGCCCGAAGGAAAGAGTGCAGAAAAAGAAGTGGAAAGAGTGCAGAAAAGGGACTTTTCCTGTGACAAATGTTCATCTAATTGTATTTAGGAAAAAAGTCTCAAGGCCTTTCCTCAATCAACTTAGACTAAGATAATGATGTAATTGGTCTGGGCACCCAAAAAATAGCTCCATCACATACACCCAGATACTCTTAGTACAGCTCTTTTCTGTAGTTCTAAATATTATTGTTAGTGGTTATGATAACATTTTACACAGCAGTCTTATTGTAGAGTCTCATGAACACAGCTTTACAGCATTCATAGCACTGTGCCACATGATTAGAAGTCCAGTTCAACAGAGTTTAAAACAAATTAAAAGTTTAAATAAAGGTGGACTTCAAGAATACTACCCAAAACCTGTCTGATGTAAAATAGATTAGATTTAATTGCAAATGGACACTGTACATGGACATACATGTACACATAAGTTTGTGCTATCACAGTCTAGAAATGCAGTGCTCTGGACAGCTATGCTCTAAGAGCCTTGAATAGCAGGGCTAAAGCTACCCTTGATCAAGATGAGTCCTGTCCCTGGTGTTCCCCTGCAGATCCAAACTTGATGACATTGTTTCTTCATTCTGAAGCTGATGAATAATGCTTCCATAACCAATAGATGTAGTAGCTAGAATTACAAAACTAGTGTGTGTGGGGGTGTGTGTGAAATCATCTGCAGCAGCACATATGCTCTCTTGCATGCTCATATATGCATCATACATGGGATTGCATGCTGGTACAGACGTCTGCAAGCTGTGCAATCACGCAGATCAGCGCTGCCTCAAACGAGCAGCTTACTGCTGTTTCTCATGGAAGATGAAATGTGCTGCTTGCTATCCCAGAGGGGCTGCTGGGAAGGTTGAAAAATGAATGAGGGGGAAACATGGCAACATCTCCTCTGATTCCACATCCCAGGGAACTTTGACCTCCAGCAGAGAAACCAAAATAAAAATCCACTTCCCGCCGCCAAGCCAACACAACAGGAAGATGGGGTCGTGGTGGAGAGGTGGAGGGAGGGAGAACAATGAAGCCTCTTTCTTTGGCTCCAGATGGGTGCTTTTTGACAGCTCAAAGCTTTTGTTCTGTTAAAATAATCGGGCACTGCTTTACGAGGTTGCCAGACATTGTAGGTTTCTCATGATGATGAACCAAGCTAGGGCTTAATATCACAGAACTGAAGATCCACCACCACCACCACTGAGGAGATGTGGTAAGGAACAGCTCCCCACCAGTTGTGCTATGGTTTCACTTAGGCTAACACACAACGCACACACACACACTTTCACATGAACACATGCAACAATGCATTCAGTTCAGGTGCATCAAGCTACATCAAATCATTAAGTGTACAAGTTAGTTTGTCGGTATACATGTAGGTACTTAGTGTACGTACTTGTGCAACAGCAGAGCTGGCCTGGATAACATCAGAACAAAGCCTTTAAGGCACCCAAAGAAGCTATGAATGTTTGAGGATTGGGGATTTTGGCACTGTAACAATATTTAGGACAACAACAGTTAACATTTTGAGATTTCTGGAGCACTTAATATGAATATGTGTCAACAAATTTTGAAGTAAAAAAAACTACACCAACAAATTAAATTTGAGATTCAGGGGTGCTAAAAGAAATTTGGATATACATTATGAATAACAATTTTTGCTATGCCTAAATGTAGGAACTCTGTAGGAACAAGATACATAGCAGTAGCGTTTCCTGCGTTTTGAATGTTTTTGCAGATTTGGAGTGAGTGGACATATTCCCTGACTGGCTCGGGCCAGGCCTGTGCACGATAACATTCCTAAAGGTGACTTTGTAGATGTTTGTGTATGTATGTGTGGCAGTGGCCCAGCAACTGAATGGATGGATGAGGTGTGATACTGGCTTTATCCCATGACAGCAAACCAGCCAAGGTTTAGGGCAGCGACTTGCATGTCTCTGTCTCACATGATTTCTCACTCAGAATGACAAAAGAAAGAAGGCAAATTGTGACTGAACCCCAATATTACTCCTAAAAACTGCAATGTGGATTTATTTTCAATTACAAGCAATCTGGAACCCTCCCCATGTCCGAGCACACTCACCCTCAAAATCCATGCACAAACACGTACACACACAGACACACTTACCCGCACTTTTCTGGTAGTGGAAATATCTTTGTGTGCAACCATTAATATTTTACAGTAAAAATGATTTTAAAAAAACTACACTCTGATCTGATTATAGGTTCAGAGCTGGTGTAAGTGTGAAGTGCATGTTTGTTTGTGTGTGTGTGTGTGTGTGTGTGTGTGTGTGTGTGTGTGTGTGTGTGTGTGTGTGTGTGAGAGAGAGAGAGAAAGAGAGAGAAAGAGAGA
Source organism: Dascyllus trimaculatus (assembly GCA_024666655.1). Lineage (NCBI taxonomy): Eukaryota > Metazoa > Chordata > Actinopteri > Pomacentridae > Dascyllus > Dascyllus trimaculatus. The sequence continues at coordinate 584,980 of CM045446.1, read as the reverse complement.
GAGCCTGCCATGACCTTGGACACCGTTAAGTCAACAGAGCCTCCATTTCCAAAATCAAAGTGGATCCATGTGTTTTTGTTTTCCCCAGTCCTCATAAAGCATATCACACATTTGACTCATGGAGGATGCTGTAATCTCCTTTGCAAGTCATTCCTTATGTGATGGCTTAATGTGTGTGTGTCTGTTTTTATTAAGCTAAATTCTTGTAATAATCTGCCTTCTGCAGGCCAGAAGTTAGTCAACTTGTTGCACAAAGCTCAGTGGTGGAGGCAGTGATGGTAGGATTTTTCCCACCACAATTCAGGCCATGTGCACACACAGAAACAGACATGACTGTTAACAGGTGTCATAGTTTGCTGTAATCATTATTTTAATCATAGAAGACCTTGCGGGTGCCTTTTGTGTCCCTATGTGTGATTTGTGTGCATATGTGTTTGTTTTTGTGTGTTAATGGGAGCAATATTCAGAGCACAGCTTTTTTTTTTTTTTTTGCTGAAAGGGACATTTAGAAAAAGTGCTTTAGGTTTCATAAGCATGATATGTCTTTACTACCTAAGCATGATATGTCTTTACTCTAATTGGACTATTTTTTCTTCAGTGTCATAGCTGAGGGGCACGTCAGTGGGACAAATATTAAGTCCTTACCCCTGGGCAGTTTTTTTCTAGGTGTTTCATTTGCCTCAAATATCAGCCCATTTGATCATAGGACTGGCACAAATGTGCCTCCATTCAGTCTGGATGGACCAAATACCCCTGGGATTTGCCTAATGCCTTTCTGAATAACCCCAGTGTCTCTTTTTTCTGCCCAAGTATCCTAGTAGTTCTAGTGTCCCTTGGATAGACCCAAATGCACCTTTGCATGTACCACATGACCAGGTACCATTGTGGTTGGCTTAAATTCCCCTCTATTTGGTCCAAGTTCCTCTTTAGATATCCCAGGTGCCCTTCTTTTCAAGCCCAAATGCTCATCTGTTCTACATTAGTGACCCTCTAAATGAGCCACTAATGTATTCATATAGAAGGACATTCAAACAACCAAAGGGTCGCTTTAATGTCCTTCTGTTTGGCTTTGGTGCAACTCACCTTGCTGAAGAGAATTATTCGGATGAAACAAGTCTCCCTCTAGTTAGCCATATTACCTACATAATACATACATAAAGGTAAGTGCCCTTTAGTCCATCTGAGTGTCACTTTGTTAACCCAAGTGCCTCTCTGGTTGGCCCAAACTTTGATGAAGGGCCCAAGTGTCCTCAAATGTCACTCTTATTTGCCTGATGACTGTCCATATCTTTATGTCCATATCTTTAGCCAAAGTCCCCCCAAGTCATTCAATCATCCCACTTCTGTATTCTTCTGATCCTTGCTTGTGCCACTCTGGTGCAACCTTAGAGGAAAAAGGAATCTTTACACTAACCATACCTTCACCCTGTGTGTAAAAGAGGTGCCCCTTCTCCATTTTGCCCCTGATCCTTTGGAAGATTATATGCACCTCTTCAAGCACGCACATATGCACACAGTGATTTTCAGCCATATCTATTACCAGTTCTGTGACCATGGATTTGATTTGCTGCAATAAGACAGTACATGTAATGACAGCATTAAGACTTGTTCTGCATATATAGAGTTTCAAGGAAAACGAAGACAGATGCGTCTCCCTTGCTGCCCTTACACATCAACAGAAATAAGACAAAAGCACATTCCTGGTGGCTACGCTGGCTGTGTTTAGCCCTGTCTGTGTGTGTTCTGCCCCATCACTTAAAGGGCCCAAATAACAGGCAATGCTGGATGTCTTGACTTGAAGCCAAGGCTCCTTGCCATCGTCAGCCGGTAACGTGAGTAATGAGCTCTGTCAGACGCTGGCGGCTAACTGATGTTTTCCACCACAGACAAACCTCCCTGAGAGCTGATGGCCACATGCTAAAGAACATATCCATGCATGCAAATTGCCGATACATCTGCACGGCATGGAAAGGTGATGGGAGGATTGGCATGATACCACCACTTACGTCTCAGTTAGAGGTCATAGCCTCTAGGTATTGTGAGACTACACCTTTAGGACATGCAGCATGCACCACAAATTTCTTAACACATTTTATTTACCTTCTTCTACACGTAGGAGTTTCATGTATGAACTTCTAAAACAATTTCAATTTGTCAAATCCAGTTTTGATATTGAACTGTGTTAATGTGGCATGAGTCATTTGGAATGGTGTCTTGGGAGAAACAGATGAAAAGTTAAAAGCTCTGAGGGAGCACAATAGTGTTTCTGAAAGTTTTGAGTCAAGAAAAATGGCTGGATGCGCCTCTCCTCCCTTTTTGAAACCTCTTACACAAACGTTTCACCAGTGTTCAATTAATCATTAAGGTTCAGACTTCCACATATTTCAAGATGACTGTCAGCATCTTCTGCACCTGCCGCATTCTAATTTTCCTCTGCTTACTGTTGAGGAGGATGATTAATCATAAAGTCATACAGAAGACTAAGAAAATATTTTATGTGAGGAATTTCCCCAAAGTTACCATGGCTGCATTGGTAAACAGCTCATCTGAGTTGCTGTGTTGTTTCATTGTTTGTCTTGCAGTTCACATCCTAGTCTAGTGAAAATGTTGAGACAGATTTTCCCCTCAAGGGCTGAAACTTGCAAGTTTCATCTCTCAGCCTGCTGTGACCCAAACCCATTTTTTTCCCTGTCATGTGGGAAGCTGTTTGACACAGAGTAATGGTCCATTTTCATCTAGTTTAAGAAATGACAAAATGGGGGGAAATGTACAAAAAAACAGGTCCTTAACCGGTTCACCATGAAGGCAGTCATTGTCTCTGAAACATTTTCTTTCTGACAGACAGCTTGGGTTTAGAAAAACAAATAGAAAAAATGCTTCCCTATTTGTTTTACACAGAGTGATTGTTTTCCTCCTCGGGCTGAAGGAAATTTAAAGAGTAGAAACCAAACAAACAAAAAAAGAGCATCAAGAATGTCTGTTTTATAGGACACACCCTTTGTGTTTCTAACACATTAAGGAAAACTCAAGGCCACTTGTAAAATAAAACATCTTTCTCTCTTGGCCATAAAATAAAACAAGATTGGCTGCCTCTGCAAAAAAGCACACAGGCAGCACTTTTCTCCCTGTTTTCCTCTGAGAAGAATGATTGTAAATGTGTAATTAAATTAATAAAATTTGTCCCAGGTAGTAAATCACTGCCCCCGAGGTTGCTTGATTGCACAGCTGTATATGTAAGTGTGTTTTTTGTGTGCAACCAAGATATATGGGAGTGGATGCCTGTAGGAGTATGTTGTTAAGGGTTAGCATATTAAACTGTAAATGACAACACAGGCTTTAAATGTTCCCAAATCCTGAGGGCAAGGCACTCACACAGCATTACCTCTGGTGGTTAGCTAGAAAGTTGAGGTGGAATTGCCGTGGCACAAGGCTTTGGTACATGCTGCCAGTTTCTGCCATTATAAAAGCATTAAAAAGCTCCTCATTAAACTATTTTCGGCACAGGGGTTGGTGCTGAGGGCTGTGAAGGGGTGTAAACATTAAGGTAGAGGCACTAGCTGGCAGTGATTCTGTGCCAGGGCACCGCTGTGTCACTGGTGGTTACAGGGATGTAATTACAAACAGATGCTTATCAATGGGGCTCCAAGGGACTTACGATGGTGCTTCAAAAAGTTCTCAGTCACACCAGAAAACGACACAGGAGAAGGATTATTCTTGCATAATTTTTCAATACAGTCTCCTTTAACTTCAATACACTTGGCTCACCAATGTTCAAGTGTACAAAGGAGCAAAACAGGTTTATTGACTAAATACAACAACCTCAGTTTTGTCCAAATTTAAATGATGAAAATTACAGGTCATCCAGGCCTTTATGTCCTTTAGACATGCTTGGAGTTTGACCAACTGATGGCTTCATTTAACTTCATAGATAAATATAACTGGGTATCATCTGCATAACAATTAAATTTATGCAGTGCTTCCTAATAATGTTTCCTAGGGGAAGCATGTACAAAGTAAATAATATTGGTCCTATCACAGAACCCTGTGGAACTCAATAACTAACTAAGTGTGTGTGGAAGAATCATCATTAACATGAACAAACTGGAATCTGTCTGATAAATATGATTTAAACCACTTTAGTGCTCCTCCTTTAATCCCAATAACATGTTCCAGTCTCTGTATTAACATGTTGTGATCAACTGTGTCAAATGCAGCACTGAGATCCAGCAGAACAAGTATAGAAACTAGTCCACTGTCTGAGGCTATTAGACGATCATTAGTGACCTTTACCAGTGCTGTCTCTGTACTATGATGGATTCAATCCTGACTGAAACTCTTCAGACAAACCATTTCTATGCAGATAATCACATAATTGGCTTGTAACAACGTTTTCCAAGAATTTAAAAATAAAATTACAGCAACTTTAAAAGCCTCTGGTACATAGCCTGTTAGTAAAGAGAAGTTAATGATATTTAATATTGCATTATTAATTTAAGGAAATATATCCTTGAATAATCTAGTGGGGATGGGATCTAGCGAACATGTTGCTGGTTTAGAGGAGTTTACTATTAACATGAGCTCTGGCAGATTTACAACAGAGAAACAGTCCAAGTATAAATCTGGTCCTATGGATGCTTCCAGAGCTGCTGCACCTAAAGATATGTTCATGATTTTTTGTTTAATATTTCAAACTTTATTTGTGGGAAAAGGTCATGAAGTCTTCACTACTGAGATCTAAAGGAACACAAGGCTCCACAGAGCTGTGACTCTTTGTCAGCCTGGCTACAGAGCTGAACAAAAACCTGGGGTTGTTTTTGTTTTTCTCAATTAAAGATGAATAATAGGCGGTTCTTGTCCTACAAATCACTTTTTCCTATGTGATAAAACTATCTTTCCAGGCTAGATGAAAATTTTCTGAGTTTGTAGAATGCCACTGCCTTTCCAGTCTCCTTGAACTCTGCTTTAAAATGTGCGGTTGTTCATTAAACCATGGAGCTATTTTATTATAATTTATTGGCTTCTTTTTCAGAGGGGCAACAGTATCAAGTGATGTTTGCAGTAAAGCTGCAGTCCCATCAACCAGATTATCCACCGCTGTGGGACTAACACTAGAGGAGCTGCTGTCTTGTGTTGGCATATGGTGTAGAAGTAAATGATGATGGATTCATTTCCTTAAATTTAGTTAACTCGTCATCATTACCACCCATGTGAATTACGATCTCATCATATTTATGTTTATCCTTCGCCAGCAGTTTTAAATAGTCTATTTGGGGACTAGAGTCTCCAAATAGAAAGAACTTGCAAGAAGCAACAGCTTCCTTAACTAGGTTTAGCTATAAATTACCCCAACATGGACACAAAAAAAATCTGGATCCAACAGTAGGTCACACTGTTAGCTTTTCTTCACCTCATACAGGTGAGCTGTTAAACACAGTCACAGTTTATTAGTAGCAGTTCAATATTTTGTTGCTGAGGTTTCAGTTTCACTACTCAGAGGACAGAATAGAATTTATTAATAGTCACTACATATTTGCAACGAAATTAGTCGATAATCTCTTAGAGCATAATAAATATCAAGTGGAGCCGCTGCTGTACCTTCTTTACTGTGGCTGTTGTCATGGAGTGGGGCAGAGACTTAAATGCGGGATGGTAACCACACAGCAGACAGGAATTTCAAACAATAAATCCATTTGCAACAATATTATTTGCAGATTACAAAGAGGCAAAAAGAAAAAGGGAACCGATGTAATGAGGGAAGACATGGGGCTGACTTCTCCCAAGGGAGACCACTACAGGCCAGGAGGTAAAATACACTTACTGGAAAGACTACAGAAGCCAGGGCTGGACAAAATACACACCATCACATGACCAGGCAGACTCAGTCTTACGAAAGCAGAATATATTGTCTAGGCCGAGCTAACCAGGACTTGGTCCAGCCAAGCGAGGAAAGTCGAGGGCAGGACAGAGCTAGAAAAGCGCACACAGCACGTCAACACAATGAGAACTACAACATGCCGATACAACCAATCGAAACAGAGTGGTATGAGAAATACGCTCCACAGTATACACAAGCACAACGTTACAATAATCACCCGAGAGAGAGAGAGTGGGGCTAAACTTAGCTGGAAGCCAGACAGGGAGAAAAGGTAAGGGGATTACAAATGGAGGAGGCATGTGGCGTGGCAGGGATGGCATCTTGGCAGGCGGATGATTCCAACAGATGAGTATCCTGAAGGAGAGGTAGGCCAATGAGCGCAGCTGATGGCAGAGGAGGCACACGATGACTGGCAGGAGATCCGAACTGTACCCAGAGAAAACAAGGTTACTACAAGCATAAAGCAAGTAGCGCAGGGGTGGGCAATCCTGGTCCTCGAGGGCCACTATCCTGCATGTTTTAGATGTTTCCCTTTTCCAACACACCTGATTCAAATGATCATCTCATCATCAAGCTCTGCAGAAGCCTGATAACGATCCTGATCATTTAATCAGATTTGTTGGAAGAGGGAAACGTCTAAAACATGCTGGATAGCGGCCCTGGAGGACCAGGATTGCCCACCCCTGAAGTAGCGGCTGGACACGAATGAGAACGCACGACTGAATGTGACTTCACAGTTCTGGCATGGAAAACTGACTGGATGCCGCTAAAGAATGGTAGGCTGACAGTGGGTGCAGCAGGAAGCTCCAGTCAGCTGCGCCTCATCAGTTGATTGGGGATTTGCCACACCTGTCCACCTGGACTCACCACCTGCTGTGCACAAGGCCTCCTAGAGGAAAACTCAGGATATGTAGAGAGGGAGGAGGAAAGGAAAAGGAGGGAGAAGACTGCCACTAGGGACCGGCAGAGGTGGAAGGTTGTGCTGCAGTGGAGTGAGGACAGTGTGGAGACACTGAGAGGCTGTCTGTCATGCATCAACTGGAATATTTTCTACAACCCAGAGCTTGATGAGGCTACTGTGGCAATTGCCGACTGCGTAGATTTTTTTGTGTTAACACTGTAGTTTGTAAAAAGGATTTTCTACACTTTCCCAACAGCAAGTCACATATTACCAAAGAGGTCAAACACTGTAACTTGAGCACAAAAAGTACTAAATCATCCCCTGAAAAAATCCAGAGAGCAACATCAAACTTCTATTGAACAGAGCTTCAGCTCATATCATAGTCAACACTCTTAAGGCTGAGGCTGCTGCTGGCATGGACCCTCTCTAGTTTGCTTATAAGCAGGGCAGGAGTACAGATGAGGCTGTTATCAGTATGACTCACCTCGTCAGCAAACACCTTGAAGACACCAAGGCTTATGCCCATGTTTTATTTATTAATTTTAGTTCAGCTTTTAATACAATCCAGGCACACTTACTTGTCCTGAAGTTAGCCGATATGGGAGTAAACCCCCAGATAATTAAATGGTTTTATTCTTTTTTAAGTAACAGGTCACAACACGTTAAGGTTAATAACTCTTTTTCAGGGGTCAAGTGGTGTAACACTGACATACCCCAGGGTTGTGTGAGTGCTGTTTACACTCTACATGGATGGTTGCAGATGCAAGAACCCAAATAACTATTTCCTCCAATTTTCTGATGATACAGCTATTTTGAGTTTGTGATGACTCATTTGTACCACAAGGAAATCGCCACCTTAAAATCCTGGTGTGACAGTCATCACCTCATCTTAAACACCAATAAATGATATTCAATCCCCAAGGGTTAAACCATGACACTGTCTCTATTGATAACTGTGCAATTAAGCAGGTATGCTCCTACATATACTTAGAAATAATTATGGATGACAAACCAAAGTGGTGTGAACATGTGGAGTTTCTTGGGGGCAAGCTGGCTCAAACAATTCATTTTCCCAGGATTTCATCAGATATGGCATAGCAGTCCTGTATGGCACCTTAACTGTCCAGTCAAAAAACAAAGTGGCAATTTTGGTAAAACCTGCAATGAAAATTAGAGGACACAAAGGACAGTGACCTCTCCAATCTATCTACAATGCAAAAACAATGACACAGGCACATGATCCTCAGCGACTCAAAACACATCCTCCACTCACAATATGAACTCTTACCATCAGGTTCAGAGCCAGCAGATACAAAAGTAATTGTTTTAAACTCTCATTTGTCCCCTCATCCATAACACTCTTAAATAAACAGCAATAGCATCCCTTGGATGGAGTAGCTGACACCTCTTATCTTTTAAGATTAGGTTTTTAGATTACATTGTATTTAGTATTTATTACCCCTGCTCTTAGAATCTAATATGGAGCTTTATTTATTTTATTGTATTTTACCTTGTGCCATATGTAATTCTTACCCTTTGAAGCACTTTTTGTTGACTGATGTTGTAATGTGTGTGTTTGTTGTATATGTGCTGATACATTCAGCACTTTTAGCCCAGGACAAATTTCCTTCAGGACAGTAAAGTTTGTCTCTCTCTTCTCCTGTGATAAGTCCAACCACAGTTGTGTTGTCGGAAACCTTAATGATGATGTTAGAGTTATGGATGGGGCACAGTCAAATGTGTAGAGTGAGTAGAGGATGGGGCTCAGCATACAGCCCTGTGGGGAACCAGTGCTGAGTGTGATGGTGAAGGAGAGGTGGTTACCTATTCTGATCCTTGATCCAGTGGCAGGTAGGCTGTGAAAGTCCTCAGTCGTTCAGCTTAGCTACTAGTTTGCTGGGGATGACAGTGTCAAAGGCAGACCTAAAGTCTATGAAAATCATCCTCACATTGGTTCCCTGTGTTTAGGGTGGGTCAGTGCAGTGTGAAAAGCGGTGGTGATGGCATCCTCTGTAGACCTGTTGGGTCTGTAGTAAGCATGTGAATCTCCATCACTGACAATGATTCGATACGCACCTCGATACACTACCAGCAATACTATACATTAGCGATACATTGAAGCCCCTAACGATACGATGCGATACGATTCACCCCTGTTCCTGATTCAATGTGATTTGATATCGATTTGATGGTGATTCAATTCTACACAATACAATACCATGTGATTTGGTGCAATACGACGCGATTCAATATGGTACTAGAGGCAGAGGATGTGTTTTATTCCTTATACTGTAAGCAGCAAATTTAGCAAACAGTGCACATTCTGCTTCTAAACTCTACCAGTACTATGCATTACTTTATGCAACTTCTTATTGGCCTCTTAAAAAGCACAACAAAAAAGCCAAAGTAGCTCCAAACGCCTGATTTGAACTTTTTAGGTGCGTCAAAAATCTCATCTAGCTGCTTGCTGCTGCTCTCGTTGTCGTAAATTTGTTGCGGTAGAAATGTGCTTTCCGGCTTCTGTCCGTGTTCAAAACAAACCTCATAGCAGTGATGGTGCATTCAATGTGCCTCAGAAACACAGGACAGAAAGAAATACAACATGAAAAAAGTGATGCAACCATGGATTTTACCGATGCAGGCACACAGCGAATGATGCATCACGATTTCACCCATCAGTTGTATCGATGCAAACTGAATGAATCGATGCACTTGCATTGTGCATGTTTGTATCTAGATACCGATTTGTATCGATTAATCTCCACATGCTTAGTCTGTAGACAAACTGGTGTTGGCTATGATTATGTAATCCATCCTGCTGATTCTCTTTACAAATAATCAAATAAAAAAAACAATTAAAAATGTTTGAAAGACAAAACTCTGTACTGTCATATATCACCATTACATATGACTAACCTTTGTTTCACCCCGAGGTTCTATGTCCTGCTTGTTCTCTCCATGGATGTCTCTGGATCTGCAGCTCCACATCCCTGATCTGCAGCTGCTGGCCTCACCACCTGCTGTCCTCCCATCCACACCCCAACCTCTCCTGCTATCCCTCCCTCCCTCCTCATCCCCACTCCCAACCCAACCGGTCGAGGCAGATGGCCGCCCTCCCTGTGCCTGGTTCTGTCAGAGGTTTTTTCCCCCCTCCCTATCCAGGGTTTTTCTTTTGGTTCCTTCCCACCGTCGCTGATTGGTGCTCATAGGGAATCCAAAAGGTACTGTGGATTGTTGGGTTTTCTGTTTCCTGTTTTCTGTTCTTCCTTACAACGTTTAGCGCTATGAAATGACATATGTTGTAAATATGTGCTATATAAATAAAGCTGAATTGAATTGAAAACACTATCAGAGAATATTTTCCAAGTTGAGGTTATTTACATGATTGCTCTCATTTCAACCCACATTTAGGTTGTTTTATATCTTTAACCCAAATACAATACAATCTGATTTTTAAAATAATCAAACCAATTTTATATAATTGTTTATGAAGAACATAGAGGTCAAACAAGAGGGGTTCATAAATTGGTGTAATTATCACAGTTTTTTGTTTGTTTATTTGTTTGGAACAATGAATCAGTATTGCTTTGCATGGATTTATTATGATTAACTCAGCTGAGGCTTGATATTTCTGTGCCATAAATCTCTGTACTCTGCTGTCAGCAGGGGTTCTTTACCACCAGCACTGCCAGAAAAAGCCCAATCCATGAGTTCTGTTCACTTTGTACCTCTTGTAATGAAATAAACTAATAAGGGCATGCCAAATGAGCTGAGCTACAGCTTGTATACAGCACAGGACTACCAGAAACTCCAGGGGAGATGGGGCACTGCTGTTCACAGGGTGTACCTATGCCAAAGACTGCTAATAGGCATTCTCTCCCTCTCGTTCAGCTTGATTCAGACCAGATGTGTGTGTGTGCTGCACTCTGGGAAATGGTTGAGATGAGAGACAGTGCGGCCTCCAGAGCCACAATAAATTTGTGGAATGGCTAATGAATAAAACAACAGTGGATTAAATGTGCCATAGCTAAAAATAATTTGATTAAGAATCTGATTCAGCAGCCAAATCGTTCGAGGCCATGCTGGAGACAGCTGAATCTTTATTTGAGCTTTGGTGTATGAGACCACATTTTCCCTCCTAATGAGCTTCTATGAGACTTCAATAGAAGTCTTTTTATGGGGGTTTCTGGGCAAAGCGTGAGGCCTGATGAATCAGTTGTCATCACATGTGATTGGCTGTTTAAAAATACTCAAACTTTCTGATTCTGTTTAGTCAGGTTCAGCCAGGGTCAGTCCAAAGTCAAAACACACCCCTGCTCAGCCAGTTACCTGCCTGTGTCAGCAAGTGTTTCCAGCCCCTGTCAGTTTTGTTATTCACATATTTCAAAGAAAGCACAGACCTTCTGGGCCCTATGCAAGACTTGATAACCTCCTAAACTGCTTACCCCACATCTAAATCTGTACACATGCACAATGATAATTATCTATTTTAACAGTATATAAATCACACTCTGTAAAGGTGGTTTCTATGATTCTGCAGACAGGCTGTTGCTATTTAGCTAGTTAGCATATTTAGATAGCTGTGTTAGATTTACTATCCTTCTCTCTTAGTACTAGTCTGAATTAGTATTGTGTTGACTGATACAACCCACTTTGTCTGTTTTCCAGTGCTCTTTACAGCCACAGATATTTTTTTCAACACGCCTATGAAATGGACAGATAGTGGAATGTGATGAGATATTCATTCAGTATGACAAAAAGTGTACAGGATTATAGTTGGCTAGCCTAGCTTAACCTAAAGACTAAAGACTGAAACAGGTGATCAGCGAGCTTGGCCATCGAAGGCTAAAACAGACATGCACCAACACCTTTAAAGCTCAGTGACTAATGAATTTCTTTGTTTACACTGTCCTTTAACTTGTGGTTTTAGGTAAAAATACATGCTCCAAGTGTCTTTGACAAAGAACAGTCAACCCATTTGCTGATCAGACTTTTGCACAGAATTGGATACTGCTCAGCATAAGTTTTTAGTCTCTGGAAAGGCTTGATGGTCACAAATCTGAAAACCTCACTGTAACGACGGGACTTCAGGAAGCTGCACCTACTGTTGTTCAACAGAACATCAGAGCCCAAGACATGCTTAACCTACCATACTTTAGCCTGGTTTGCCTCTGGAAAAATATTAGCTCACTTTAATGACAATAATCCTGTAAACTCCCTTTAACATATTGAGCTTGCATAATATGGTAGCAATTTTACCATATAGGTATTATGTAATAGTCATAAGAGCCATTTAACTAAATTGGGTATAGTACAATTTCTGTATAAACCTAGCCCTGCATCAGTTTTACCCTCAACCTTTACAAGCCCTCCAGGTCCTGATTCCAAGAAGCATTCCTACATCATGATGCTGCCATCACCATGCTTCATGGTGGGGATGGCGTGTTTGTGATGAAGTACAGTGTTTGGTGTCCACCAAACATATCATTTAGTCAGATGGCCAAAAAGCTCATTTTCGTCCCATCAGACCAAAGAACCAAGAAGATTTCTGTCCTACCAAAACTGTGTCAAGATAATCAATATAGGAGCCTATAAGGATACTGTATTGATAAGGATCCTCATTACCAGTCCAACGTTAGTTTTCCCTCCTGCCTTCAGGTAAGAGGTACAGAAGTATTTGTGCCGGATCCGTCAGAATGCTGAACAGCTTTCACCCGCAAGCTGTCAGGATAATTTATAGACTGTGCTGTCCCACTAACATACCCACAACACACCCATGCACCCTCTAACCCCCACATCAGCACTGTCACCTGACACTTGACTTGGAAATTTTATGTTATTAATTTTCTGTAATATGCTTTTCAATAACCTTTTTACAGAATTCCTTGAAGTGTTCTTTTGTCTTCATGGTGTAGATACAGCCAGGAGTAACTTATTGAGGCTCATTTACTGAACTCAGATGATCTTCATTTCACTGTTTGTGTGATTTCTTGCATCAGTAGGCTGTGCCTGTGTTAAATGGGTCATTTTAAAGGGGGTGATAACTTAGGTATTCCTTTGTTTTACATTTTCTACTTTTTAATTAATTGGCATTATTTTTAGAAATCTGTTTTCACCTGGAATAGACTTTTTTCTTTGTAAATTCTTGTCAAAAAAGCTAAATTAAAACAAACATGATTCAATATTGAAAAGCAATTAAAGGAGAACATTTCCGAGGAGGGCGAATACATTTATAGATGCTCTAGATAAATATAGCTGGGTGTCATCTGCATAGCAGTGAATGTTTATGCAGTATTTCCTAATAATATTGCCTATAGGGAGCATGTACGAGGTGAAAAGGTATCAGCCCTGTGGAACTACATAACTAACTTTTGTGTGCATGGAAGAATATTCATTGACAAGAACAAACTGGAATTTGATTATGATTTCAATCAGCCTAGTGCAGTCCCCTTTAGTCTTAATAACATGGTTCAGTTTCCATAATAAAATGCAGCACTGAGAGACAAGTCCATTGTGTAGGGCTATAATAATATCATTGGTTACTTCACCAGTGTAGTTTCTGTGCTATGATGTGCTGTAACTCCTGGCTGAAAGTCCTCAAACAAACCATTTCTTTGCACATGGTCGCATTATTAATTCACAACAGCCTTTTCAAGAATTTCAGAAATAAACTGGAGGTTGGATATGGGTCTATGGTTGAATAAACACCTCAAGAGTAGGTTTGAGTAGGGGTTCAATTACAGTGACCTTAAAAGCCTGTGTACTAAGCCTGTTAATAAAGATAGATTGATCCGATACAAAAAGGAAGTGTTAATTATTTGAAAAATGTCCTTAAACTGCCTCAAGGACAGGGCAGTATAACATTAACTAATAAGTAATAAAATTAAAGAATGTACCTCAATCTCATGATAGCTTTCAACAGCAGAATAAATATTTAAATCCATCAGTGATGCGGCCTGTGAGAGGACAGAAAGCCTTTTTTCTCACACTCTTTTGCGGATCTGCTGTGTTTTTGTCGTTCTGCACTTCAGTCTCTGCCCCTCTCTGTGACAGGAAGGTTAAGGGTTATTCCACAACTTTGTCTTATCATAAACTATGGATATTTAAAATGTATTTGTAAAATTTTGGATTGATATATCATCACCCCTTTCATCCCCACTCCCAACCCAACTGATTGAGGCAGATGGCCGTCTTCCCTGAGCCTGGTTCTGTCTGAGTTTTCTTTCCCCTCCCTGTCATAGGGGGTCTTTTGGTTCCTTTCCACCGTTGCTGACTGCTGCTCATAGGGAATCCAAAAGCATCTTTGGATTGTTGGGTTTTCTGTTCTCTGTTTATAATTCGTGAGGTCTGTACCTTACTGTGTTAAGCACTGTGAGATGACGTGTTGTGAATTTGCACTATATAAATAAAACTGTGTTGAACTGAATATACTGAGCACTTTCTGAGATAAATGCCCTTCATCCTACTTTCAGGAGGTTTTTCCCCACATTAAACTTGAGGCTATGTTTGGATAGCAATATTTCAGGAAAACGTAAAGATAAAAGCCTGAAATTTGGTATAGTGAAACAAGGTTGATGGGATATTTAAAATGTTACGTCAAAAAGTATTTGACATATCAAATTATAATTTCACTACTGACTTTTCAAATATGTATATTTTATTCTATAAAAATGTCAGGCAAATCAGAGAGGGCTGGGCAGAAAATGTTGTCAGAATGAATTTGTAGAGAACGACCCTTATATAATCTATGTTAGGAAAAGAAGTAGACATGGTCAAATACTGTTTAAGAACTGTTTTTCTAGCATTAAAATTATTTTAGGGAATTTTAAGTGAAAATTTAAGGCTCAAGCAAAAAGCAAAACAGATGACTGTTGAGTAGCACGTTTCTTTTCTACAGAAAACAAGAGGGTGGGAAAACACAGCAAAACTGAGACACACGCACCGAAGGTGAAGAGAATGTCAAAGGGAAAGGTTTGCATGATGTCAGGCCACTGTCTAGCACTACCAACTAAAAGGACATGTCAGGGATAGAAATTAAAGAGCAAATTCACAACTGCAGCAGGCAGGGGGAGGCACTTTGACGGGGACGTGGAAAGAAGGCTGAGGGTCAGCGTTGACTCTACATACATATTTTTTCAAACAGCAATTAGAAGTTCTTTCAGCTTCCAGCACAGAGCCATAGCCACGGCCTGACCCCTAATCATCCTCAATTCCTTCCAGGCTTCTACTCCCTGATACTTCGGACTGGCTGTTTATGTTTCACAGTGCTTCCTGTTTGATTGAATGAGCTCCATAGGCTACGTGTCTTTAAGGATAGCAGGGAGGCCAAAGGTGATGTGCATACTTACTGCAAATGTAAATCGCACACGTCATAAGTCAATGTTCTATTCAAAACAAATTACCATTTCTTATATGGAATAAAGCCAAATGTGTATTTGGATACCTCTGTTAGCATAATAGTCATCAGCAATGGTTATTATCAATACCGCAGAATTAGGCCACGTTCCTCAAGTCATATTATAGAACTTCCTAGAAACTAATCGAGCAAACATTTTGAGACTTGCATATGATGCTGATTTTGTATGTCTGTGAAACACACTTTACACACTCTCTACTATCCAGATTTCTTTCTGTCTGTTGACGAATAATATAGGTCTACAATCTAGACATGTAGCCACAACCTTTTCTGAATACTGTGGACACACAAAAAAAGCTGCTCTCAGGACCTCTGTTAGAGGGCTTTAGACAACAGCTCATAATAAGTATGTTTCCCCTGCATGGTTTTCCACAGATATTCAGAATAAGTGTGGTATCTGTATTTCATGTTAGAGCTCTATAGAAATTCACCGCAGGTTTAGCAACATCTTTGTATAATACTGATATGGTAGGAAAACATACTTAAAACATTTAGCATGGCAGAGGTTTAATGTATGCTCTCTGGATCATGTTTTTAGACAGAATGTTTCACAAAAATATAATGATGTTAGCCTAAACTCTACAGTAACATGCGGGGCTGGTTCCTCCAGAGTGGAAGTTGCAGTCCTGAATAGAACTTATACCACATGTGATCTGAAGTTAAGACGGCCAACAATTACTTTGTTAGCTATAATATGTTGGCTGTATAAGAAATGCTGGTCTGCTGATCAGCACAGTTGAATTTTTTTTGTAGTGATGATTTAACCTAAATAGTTGTAAGAAAAAAGTATTGAAATGGATGTGCTGAATGGAAAAAATGTGTGTTTATTATTGTTTTGTAAATGGACCTTTACATTGATGACAAGAGATTGGAGATTAGAAGAACAGTTTGAGGAAAAAAGTTGCCTAACAAATAACCAACTTTATGTTTAAAGACTTCCCACAATTGATTGTCCTCGTTCCCATGTAGAGAATACATTTTGTTTAATTACTCTCATATGAACTAACTTCTGATTAATGCCTACTTGCTGTGTTAGAGAGAGGACGAACTTTCTCTGGTTGTTGGTAAATGCTTCTCAACACACGTGGGTGACAGATCTGAAATGCTGAACTCCTGAACTGAGTGGACTCATCATTGTACCTCCTCTTCAGTTTGTACCACCCTTTCCCGCAGGGGATTTATTCACTTCCCCCCAACCTCTAACCCTGATCTTCCTCCACAGGTCATCTCAGTAATGAGCCATGTGCACCCTCTGGCTCTCTCTAATCAGGGATCCAAGGCTGTCCTATCCTCTGCCCGGCATTACAGCAGCAAAACACATTCTGAGCCCAAAGTACTTCTCTCTCTGCCATCTGGCCTCCATGCCTGGTTCTGTCTGCACTCTGCCGGCAATTTATGCCCTCCTGAGGTGTTTCGCCTTTTAACTCGCACATAATTGGCTCCCAGATGCAAAAAAGATGTGGAGGCAAGTTTTTATTAGTTTCCAAGCAGAGGTCATTCTTTTTGCATTGCTTTGACTCCTCAGCACTGCCAAGGAAAAGACACGCTTTATGTTTATACCTTGACCAATTACTGTGCACAGTCATACATAGACAGTAATGACGGCATAAGTTATAATGGAGCTGAATGTAAGCAGTATGTGATGTGTGTGCTGAATAGCAGTAAAGCAGGAGGAAAAATAATGGGACTCAGTCCCTTGTAGCAAAGTCCTCAAATAGTTTTCTGGTCCTGTGCACAGATCCCACCTCATCGGACGTAATATGCGTGGCGTCACTCTGTATGAGTTAACAGGCCATATTTTTAAAAAGTGCACAATATGACATGAATAAAGAAGTTTAAATTTAAAGTTTTCTGGGTTGTTTGAAAAGTCTGATTACAGTTCAGACCCAGTTTCAAAGTGTAACCCCAGCAGGTGATGAATGGTGGAACCTGGTAATAATTAAACTTAGAATTAAAGTGTGTCAAAAATGCATTCCCCTAACCAAGAGACCGCTGTGTTGGTAAAGCAGGGTACACAGCAAAAACACGGAAGGTATTTGTGCAATGATGTAAATGGTGGTCAAAATGATTTGTTGTTGTGATATATTGTGTTGTACAGTAACATCCTGTCTTATAGTAATATACACTCTGGCCTGTTTAACCTTGTTTAAGCTGTCACAATGTGTACTGTATGAATGGACTGTGTGACCGGTGGCATATGAGTTTCCCCTTTGGGGATTAACAAAGCTTTCTTATCTTATATTATCTTATCTTATCTTATCTTATCTTATCTTATCTTATCTCATGAGTTTATTCCACAAACCAGCTGTCCAGGATTGTATTTTATATTCTTTTCTTTTTTGAAGAAACACCATTTAGGTAGGCATTTGTAAGTCAAAATAAGGCAATTTGGTATCAGGTACACACGCACAATTAGATGTAAAATAAATAACACAAACAAACTTCATGCTTTGATTTGTGGTCTTGCTAGAAACGTATATAGTTAATACAACGGAAATCCTTTGAACAGTGCCTGTGTTTTTAAATTTTTACTGTAAATATGACTCCAGTATTTTATGTATCTTATTACTTGCATTTATTATTTTAATGTGTGTTGTTATTGTTGTCTGTGTTATTGTTTACTTTGATGTTTGCTGCTGCCTCTCTTGGCCAGGTCACCCTTGTGAAAGAGGTCTTGATCTCAATGGGTCTTTATCTGGTTAAATAAAGGTTAAAATATATATATATATATATATATATATAAAACAAAAGATTGGATATTTGAATTCCTAGTTAATCATAATACCTGATTCATATTATCTGGCCTGTTTACAAATAGGGGGCAAATTAAATTAGACACACACAACACCCACACTACAGGGTGTCCATGCCTCCACTTTGCAGTACAACCACTAAATTTCATGCAGCTTTCACGTGAAGTGGTTCTTTAATTAACCTCTGACCCACGGGCAGTCCTTTAAAGATCTGAAGGTGGCAGCAGATGAGAAATTAACGCAAGCACAATAGATACAAAATGAAGTGAACACACTGAATAATCAATCAGCTTTAAGCAATGTTTTGATACATGACATTTTTATAGGTCTTTTTATAAACGACTGTTCAAAACATGCACTGGTAACAAATTATTTTATATGGTCCATTTATTTTGAAAGTGCTATTTGATTGATTTCATTAAATACTACAAAAACAAATTGTAAACTTAAACTATTAACACTCAACTATCTAATTATTAAATCTTTGAAAGTTTGTTTTCTGTGCAGTATACTACTGATTTGTGTTCAATCTTATTATTTATAAAGTCATAATTACTTGTTAAGACGAATAAAATACATCAGAGTATATTTTTAACTTCGGTAAAACAATTACTCCATTTTGTTAACTCGATGGATTATCATTTCTCGGTCTTCTTTTTTTATTTTTATTTTTATTTTTTTTATTCAGGCGATATCTGTCACTTCAACTTCGCCGGTCTTTTCCGGGTCCTTGACGTGGCACTAATAAACAAAGATGGCGGTGTGGGAGTTTTGTAGCTTCATAGACTTTGACTGTACATTTGAGACGTTTCAATGAGTATCTTCATGCAGTAATCACAACATTTACTACATGTATCATTTATACAGTCTCGCTTTGGTCGTTTTAGTTGTGAGGTTGTAAAATGAGCGGCTGGGCCGGTTTTTCCGATGAGGAGCTCCGGAAGATGCAGCAGAAAGGTAACATTTCCTACTGCTAATGTTAGCACATGACTCTTCTTTGACTTTCCAAGAGGTTGCTATTTTTGTCTCAATTATTAATTACACCTCTAACAGTAACTAGGAACGCGTGTGTTTTTAGAGTCTGCAGTACCTGCTGTGGCTGCCCGCGGTCGCAAACCAGTTGCAGCTAACCGGAGTCGACAGCAGTTGCAGCGAGAAAAGGCACTGCAGTTAGCCGCTCAGAGAAACGCTGGAGGCGGATCCCCTGTCCTTCCACCAGAGCAGCAGCTCACCAAGCCGCCGCAGAAGGAAAGGTCTGAGCCAGCAACCGAGTCAGGAGCTCCGACTGGCAAAGAGACTGAGCAGCAGAAGCCCGCTGAGACAAAACCATGTGAAAACCATGAGCCAGTTGCAGATGAGGGTCATTCGCCTGTCCAAGAGCTGGAGAAACAAGAGGTGGAACTGTTAGTATGTTTTGTTATCATACACACTGGAAAGGGTCAGTTTTATTGTAAACAGCATGGAGACTGTGTGTTACACTTTACTTTGGGGGTGAAAGCAGTTGTTGCTTTCGCTGTCATCTTGAATCTAGATTGTCCTGATTATGCACTGTGCATGTAAACATCTTGTCCTGGTTTTGGAAACCTGGGAAAGTCTAAACAAAAGTTTAAACAAAGTGTAAACAAAACGTAGTCCCTGAGACTATAACAAATGAAGACACAGTTGAACACAGGTAATGGGAAGCCTGGTTACTGTAGTAATTATGTGCACAGTGATAAGAATTATTTGGTTTGTTATGCTCTATAAAATCATAATATCCCAGATATGATCAAAATTAGATTAGGATAAGAATCATGTGTGGGATAATATACATTTAAACATACAAGTGCCAGAGATCAGATATGTGTTGGTTCTACAACCTAATCTAATACACAAGTGGTTCAGATCTAACAAAAATAAATCATATTTTCTTTGTTTACAAATCAGATTTGTGTCACTTGACAGCGTATTGAACATAACCTTGCGAATGTGATCAGAGATGTGACTGATATTCACCTATTTAACTGTACACTTTCAGAATGGTTACAATTCATGTGTTTTGACATCTCACTTTTTTGCACATTTGATATGATTGCTGCAAAAATGATAACATAATCAGTCTTGTTCACTTTGAGCTCACATTTGAGTTGAGCATGGCAGTTTAGAACTTTAGATTCACATCATGTCACATGTACATGCCACCAAGATCAGATTTAACTAAAAAAATGGAACTAAGTATTTAAGGCCTATGACATGCTTAAGACAGTTGTGAGATAAGTAAGTCAAATGGTCTGCTCTTGCATAGCACCTTTCTACCTTAGTGGTACTCAAAGAACTGTACAGTGGGTTTCTCATTCACTCATTCACACAACAGTGGCGACAGAGCTTCCATGCAACAGTGTCTGCCATTGGGAGTAACTTGGGGTTCAGTGTGTTGCCCGAGGACACTTTGACATGTGGAGGTGCTGGGGTATTGAACTGCCAACCTTGCAATTAGTGGAAAACCTGCTCTACCACTTCAGCCATGTGAAAGCAAGACAGGAACAACTTAAAGCAAAGGCTGATTTGGATTGAAGTTATTTTATATTGTTTGCCAAGTCCCATATATTTTTCCACAATATGGTGAAAGTCTTACAATGTCACTTTATGATTAAGCAGCCTTTACAAAGGATATGCTGTCATATTTTTGTTCAGAAGTTAATTTGAAGGGTTGTATCAGATCCACAGCCACTTTTGTTGTCAGTTCCCTGTCTTTTTCTAACTTGTTAAATGTTCTTTGTGTGTGATCACAGACGGGAAAAGACACGCCTCGAACAACTACAGCAAGAACGCAAATTAATCGAAGAGAGGAATAAACGTAAGAAAGCTCTGCTGACAAAAACTATCGCAGAGAAGTAAGTACAAATTATTTTGATGCTGTGTAGTAACGTGTAATCATGGCAGATGGAAATGATCTTCAATACTGTGAAGATCAAGATTTAGGGGAAAAAATGAATCCTAAAAGTTTATCTCCACAGATCCAGACAGACTCAGGCAGAGGCTGTGAAGCTGAAAAGAATCCAGAAGGAGCTGCAGGCTCTTGATGACATGGTGTCTAATGATATTGGCATCCTTCGAGGAAAGATAGAGCAAGCCAGCTGGGACTACACTGCTGCAAGGTAGAGAGACACTACAGTCAAAATACAAAACTATTAGAGAAAGTTGAGTTTATGTAGAACCGTTGAATGATTTCTGATGGATACACAGTATCAGTGAGAAGCTTTTTAAACTGTATGCAGAGAGGAGGAAAGTACTAGAGTACTACACACACTCTAGTACTGCTTCTCATTCTACACACGTATACATATTTTTCACATGGATATAGGGTTCTCTGTACATCTTCCAGCAAAATGCACCTGAAACAAGTACTTCTCAGCTCAAGGACAGCAAATTTCAGAGTGCAAGAAATAGGAGGCTGGAGCACACTGCTGAAATTACTGCCTTTTGTGTTGCAAACAGACTAAGTTTCAGCAACACTATCTTTATCAGAGAAGAGGTACAATGACTTGTCACACTTAGGAAATCAAAGCTTTTCTTATTGATGGACTCACTTCACTTAGGACAGGGCCTGTTGTTGAGCATGCTGTTTCACTGCCATCGCTTATGGGAAGACTTGACAAGCCAAATTGTCTGCAGTGAAAAAGGTCCCTTTTGTTGTACAATGATCATTTAAAGTCATCTTCATTCAGGCAAATATCAGAGAGTAATAAGGAGATGCCTCTTGTAAAGTTACAATAACAAGTAGGCAAAGGTTTGATTGAGTAATTGTCAATATGTCAGCTATAAACATGGTTATTAACCTTCCCTAATGGAGACCTTCCACAGGGTGTCATTTATATCACAGTGCTCCTGAGATGGTTACATTATGCAAACCTAGTAACAGTTGAAGCAATGGTAAAGCAAGTTCCCCAGTTTGTTGTGAGTCTTCTGGTTTCACTGGAGGTGAAAAATAGTAATGGATTATTAAAATCAATGCGGTTTTCTTCATATGTCCTCCTCATTAAGCCAATTTGAGAACAGTTTTTCTTTGTTACATTTTGGCTTTCATTCAGCCACTGTACACTTAACTCTTCAAGCGCGGTGCTGTTTTATATTCAGTCACAGAGGTGTGCTAAAAAAATATGAGCTACTAACTTTTGTAGGCCATATCAGTAGTAATGTACTGTATACTAACAGCCAATGCTCTGTTTTTAAACCCTAGAAACACTGCCCCCTGCAGCTGTATTCCTGTACTCACACAACCTTTTTCCACTACACTTATCAAGCTCGTGGTTTATACACAGCAGTGTTCTGCTTTGATGTTTTGGAGAATCTGTGAGCCTGCTACAACATACAACATACATACATGTTAACCTTCATGTAACTAGCAATGATCTAAAGGAATTTTCCACCACAGTACTTTTAAACTGTCACAGCAGCCATTTGTACAAAGAAAGTGAATTAATCACTTCTTTTTTCTAATATTTGTAACTATTTCGTATTCCCAGTCGGTGCCCAGAACCAGTCTTTCATATTGCTAGTTCGTCCGACCCCAAATCCCACTGCTCAAAGATATTCAGTTGAAAATGGATATAAGGTAAAGAACAAATCAAATAAATCCTCAGCCAGAGAATGTTGACCAGCTTTGCTTGACATTCCATGATATTCCCCCAGCACATTTGGCTATAGTTCTTTTGAACTGTCAAGGAACAGTTGACTTGAATCTGTTACAGCAAATATACTAAATGAAATGAAACCCCATCAAGGAAGTCGAGATTTAACTTGGATTTAATATTTATATATCTTTTGAAAATTTACTGCTTTATTTCTCTCTTTTTTTCATGTAATTTTTTCTTCATGTTTTGTCTCAGAAAGCGTTATGAGAAGGCGGAGGCTGAGTATGTGATAGCCAAGCTGGACCTGCACAAGAAAACAGAGGTGAAGGAGCAGCTGACGGAGCACCTCTGTGCTATCATCCAGCAGAATGAGCTGCGCAAGGCCCTCAAGTTGGAGGAGCTCATGCAGCAGCTGCAGCTTCAGGCCACTGAGGAGGAGCTGGAGAAGCAGAAGGAAAAAGAAGAGGAGAGGAGAAACTGTGTGGAGACCCAGGGAGAGGAGAAAGAAGAAAACGGTTCAGTGGAGAATCAGGAAGCAGTGGTGCTGTCGGCCACAGACTGTAGACCCACAGGTGAAGAGGTTGTGAAGAAAGAGAGCAGAGGTTCCATCCAGTTAGATGACAAACCTTCGATTGAACCATCAAAAACTGAACAAGACTGTAAAACATCTGAAAACTGTCTACAAAGTGAGATCGTAGCCTCCTGATCAGCAGAGAGGAGAGACCCTCATATGAGGACATTATCTTATATTGTCCTCTCTCAACACTAATGCTAGTGTTTCCCACTACTACTGTCACACTGATAAACGGTTTGATTCTGGGAGAGGCTGTGTGTCTAATGCAGGGTGATCCTATTTTGATAGCAATGAAAATGAGTTTGCACAACCCTGTCTCCTAAATATTATATTCGTATACTAGTAAATGTTTTTCCCTAAGAGGAAACCTAATATCTGGATCATGTTCATGGTTGTTTTTCAGTTGTCCATGTAAACACTATTAGTTGGGCAGGTTGAGGGAGGGGCAAACAAACCCAGGTTTTGTATCCAATATGTTAAAGTTAGCTAGAGCTAAGGAATTTTAAATGTTTAGATTTATTCACAGTCTTGTGGAGAATTTAAAATTTGGATCGATTACATACATAAACTCAAGATTAAACATAATTCAGAAATGTTTTTCTTCAGTAAATCTTCATACCTTACCCAGTAACGGACTGTATGTGGAAGAACAAAAAGCACCACTAGCAAGACTGTTTTAAAAACAACAACAGGTCCTCTAGCTACCAGTTTTTACAGATGGTGGTCTGGTTCACAGCAGCCTTTGTAAAACCATTTCCACCTTTCTGATCTTATTTTGTCCTCGTCTACAGTGAAAATTAATCATTGGTGTTTGGTTTTGTAAAGCTCACAGGTGTCCTCCAAGGACATGACTGCTAAGGACAGTTTGTTACTGCTTACTGCATGAACAAGCATGCATCGCAGTAATCCGACAAAGCATTTGCATCTTCATAGAAACACAAAAATTTAAAATCAGCAAATCAATTTTAGCCGTAACTTTAGCCTACAAGAATACTTTCATTAATATTATGACTGATGTGATGGTTTAAGTAGTGAGCATGTCACATGACAACCTAAGCAGCTACTGTAAGAAAGCAAATGAAGTATGTTGACGACGAAGAATACTGACGTTACTAACAGGGACAGGTACCAGATGTGACCGACCCACAATACTGTATTTTCCTTGTTTGTGTCTTGCTGAAATTTTGTGTTTCTAACAGTTAATTTCTTAATTATGTAAAAAACAGCATAGTCTGGATGGCTGTTCATTTCTTTCAAAATGTAATCGCTACTGCAAAGGAGGAGTTGCTACAGCAGGTTTAGCAGACAGGGTTGGTGTGTTGCTCTGGTGAAGAACATTTGGCCAGATTTGCAGTCTTATGGAAGTATTTGATCAGATATTTTGGGATTTAAATCCGAAGGGTGACCATTTAATTTGGATATTTCTAGTGAGACTGCTTTAATTTAGACATGTTAAATAGAGAACTACAGTGTCTAATTAAATTTTTGCATAATGTAAAATTGAGATGTCCGAGGCAAAGAATCGTTCTGGTGTTGGTATAGCAACTTGAGTATTGCTAGAATTTTAAATGTCACCTGACCCTTCACCTGTACCTGCAGGATCAGTCACAATCATGTTCAGCTGCACAGTAAATCAGAAAAGTGTCTTGTAGCCATTTTCCTCAGTTGGCCATAATTTTTTTATGTGTCCAAAGAAGGGACCGTCCTCCAGGGTAGTGGCTTTGCATCGTGTGAATTATCTCTCACAGCAAAGATTGAATTCAAAAAGATGGCTGTTTTTGAGTCTTGTCATGTTGTGGCAAGAATGAAAGATTGGAGCTGTTTATTTCCTGGAAAATCTCAGTTTCATGCAGACTCAGCACAGCATTAATCCACTTCTATTCTGAACATAAACCTTCCTGACTTATGCGTCGTAGATGAACTTGTTAGTCGGCGCTGGGCTCGTGTTTCACAAAGCTAATTCTCCTGTTGTAAGTGCAGCTGAGGAGTAGCTGGCCTCCTGAACAGTAACATGATATGTTAATGTATGTACAGATGCTTTCTGCTACATGTGTTTGTGCAGACTTACAGGTTTTACTTTCTCTTGGCGCACAAGAAAATATATGTGAGAAATAACAAAACAAAAACTGTGTGAGCCTGACCAAAGTCTGATTCATTAGTTTGTATATTCTTAAGCACCAAAGTGTATTTAAATGGGATGAATATTTAAAGAGGTTGTATTTAGGTTTTCTCTACAGGGGGATTTTGGACTGAAATAAAGAAGTGTATTTTCATATGTACTGTGTCCTTGCATTTATCATTTTAGCACTAAGGCAATGAGCTATCTGCAGGACTGAGGCTCGTAGTCTGGGAGGGACTGTGAGGGTGCTTCTCCCATTGCTTTTTCAATACATTTAAAAGTGTAAGTTTTTGTCAAAGCTGCTTTGAGTTTTACAGTGCTCCAGCCACATCTGGCAGTCTGAATGAGCGGCTGTAAAAGCAGCTTTTTTAATTAGTTGGGAGGTAGAAGCTCAGAGAGGGAGAGTGACCCCTGTACTGTCGGTACCTGCACAACCTCTGAGATCAATGTTTGAGGTTCTCAGCAGCAAATGCATTTCTTCAAATGGACTAAATCCTAAAATACTGCTTATATTTGAATTTATCAGTTCTAAAAAAAATCTGAAATTAAGATTAAAAGAACCATTTAGTACACCCTGAAGATCTACTTGTGATGCTGAAGGTACATGTCTGTACACATCATTTGAATGCTTTTTTTCCTTATGTGGGAGTGTGCTGTAAATCGTACTTGCTCATTGTACTTAAACATTTATAGGAACAAGTGCTGAGTAGATCTGACACACAGCCAGAGTTATGTGTGAGTGAGTTCAACAGAATTATTGAATCACACAAAGAAATCTTAAGAGTTATTAGGATCTACAGTTTTATGCAGCTTCCGCTAAGGTTTGGTTTTTAAAGAGACGGATAATTGTGGTGTTATTCCTAGACAGCAGAATATTTTGTGCTCATCATAACGCTGCGGAGCACGTCGTATTTCTGTCTATAATATTTCTTTATTACACAAGTAACTGACCACCAAACACAATGTATTCTTCAGCTCAATTATAAATGTGTTGCTTTATAAATCTTAGTACAATGAACTCATACATCCAAACTTCACTTACATTCAAAATGAAGTGGAGCTCACATGGGAAGTGTATTTGTGTCAAGTAAACAGAATCCATATGTGGTTCTGACAGTTCTGAGCCCGGCTTCATGAATGAGAAGGGCTTCTCTGTGTACCTTAGTTTACACTGCTTTACTGCAGGCTTCTGCTAAATGAAGGCCTGGATGAAGGTGTTCACTCTCCTCCACGTCTTCCCAGCATCCCCTTCACTGCTTCACTTTTAAATGGGAATAATAGCAATTGTCACAATCCTTTCAGATAGCTCCTCAGGGGGGAGAGGAATGTGCTCCGGATTATGACGAAGAAAAATGAGAAGACATGGACAGCAGAGATTACAGCACAGATATCACTTCTACATGGGAATACATAATACATTTTCACTGGGAAGGCGTGTGTGTGTGTGTGTGTGTGTGTGTGTGTGTCTGGGCCGGACTTCAGAGAGCAGCGGGTTTATAAAGTAAAGTGTGATTTATGTGGCGCTGGCGTCGCTCGACAGGCCGAGAAAGACCCCGAAACCCGAGAAGTCCGAGAGCCACAGAGACCCCCACCCAGCACCCCCAGCACCCCCAGCACCCAGCCAGCCCCGGCTCTGGACTCCAAGTGTGATGAACAGAAAATAGACAGTATGAAACCAGCCGCATTCATTTTAATTGATCTGGAGCCAAAGCTCACTTGTTCCTGTTTTAAGCTTCATTCTTATTTTTAAAAAAAATATAGAGAGAGAATTAGTATATAACAATAATAATAATAATAATAATAATAACAACAACAACAATAATAATAGTAATAGTAATAGTAGTAGTAACAATAATAGTAATCATAATAATAATAATAATATAAAGAATATATCTTCTATTAGGACGATAAACAGACAAAATTAGCTCTTTCAATGAAATAGTTTTCAGAGCTGTGAAGCGGCTTTCTCTGTCAGATCAGCTCATTTGGAGCAGAACTTAGATGTCACTCTTTTTTAAAAAATATATATTATTTTTGTTAGGTGGGAGATTTTTCAAGTTTTTTGGAAAGACAAAGTGAAAGGGGCAGAGAGGAGAGAGACATGCAGCAAAGGGTCGTGATCCGGATTCGAACTCACGACCGCTGCTGGCGATCTACGCCTTAATTAATGAGCTACACGACAGTCCCTGGATGCTACTCTTGAGGGGTGAATCATCAAATATTGTGATTTTTTTTTAACTCTAACTGTCAACATGTAGTGAACCACAAACATCCGATCCCGACCTGAAGTAGACGAGCAGTCCGCGGTGGGCTGTCCCGGACCAGGCTCCTCTCGGAGGGTTCTGGGATAATGAGGCTGAATGTGTGTAAACCCTCCTTGTTGTTTTAATCACGAGCACATTGGCTGTTTGATGTCGGAACACCGCAGAGCGTTTACACTTCCAGCAGGCAGCATGTGCAGCCGCAGATCCGCTCACCAGTCCGGGTAGAAGGTGTCTCCGTCGGCCTGCAGCTCCATCCAGCTGCCGCTACCGCAGATTAGCATCTTAAAACAACGGACAGAAAACCCGGTGTCTCCATCAACAAGTCCGCTTGTTCAGGAGGAGCTCCTCCTCATTTAGGAGATGCTTATTAGATTATTTCACCACACATAAAACTGGGGATTTTAAAGGCTTTCCTTCCTAAGTTCATGTTAATGCTGATATTTGATTTTGATTGAAATGAATAGTTAGACCAGGCTAATTAGTAGAACATATTATCAGACCTATGTTAGGATCAAACAGCCTGAGATAAGACTGTGATCACATGAAGGGATATTTAGAATCAGAACTGCACAATACTTGGATCATAGAACATACCACAATCTATAGTACAAATAAAAACAAGTTAGAAGCCTTTCTACATGCATCTCACACCAAGTCAAATCCCATTATGAGAGTCACAGTACTGAGTTAGTAATTCATCATATTTATGGAGACAGCAGTCATTAAACACCATGAACGGACCGTGTTCAAATCAAATATAGGCTATATATATATATATATATGTATATGTACACACACACACACACACACACACACGGATGACAGATGGTGAGATTATAGAACGTGAAATAATTCTGGCAGGTTTCCTCCATGTTTAGGGGAACATGTTTATTAGAACATGTTTAGGAGAACGTGTTTAGGAGAACACGACAGGCCTCATGATTATTCCCGTTCTACCGCTGCTGTGTGCTGAAGCTGCCGGTCCCGACCGCCTCCTCTGAAGGCTCCAGTCAGCTCCGGGACTCCGGGGCTCCGACGAGGAGACATCGTCGGCCGCTGCAATCAGGCGCGCGCAGGGGGAGTGAGTCTGGACCGTTCGGTTTCCTGACAAAGAGCGAACACAGAGGCCCTGGACTCCCAGCGGAGGAGACACAGCAGGACGCGGCCCGCGGCCTGCTCCAATCAGCACCAGGGGTCAGTGGACAGCGGCGGACAGACCCGGACCGGACAGACCTGGACTAGACAGACCCGGGACCGAGAAAAGACATGAAGACCAAGAGTGAGCTTTTGTTTAAAAGTATCTATTTTGGTAATGTTTTGGAGTAAAACAAAAACAAACAAACAAACTAAAATCCAAACCGCATTTCCGGTGGATGTAGTCTACAGTAAAAATGCTGCATTTCAAAGGGTCTTAACGGGATGGCATCAGGACTGAGCGCGTTAAGCAGCATCACCATCTCTGGAACTCATTTAACTGCGCTCCTTTATAGAAGATGCTCTGACCTTTAAAACCTAATCTGCCAGATAAACATGGAGGAGGACAAAGCAGCGTGTTTCCTTAATGAGGAGATGGAAGCAGGAGATCTGGAGACCTCAGCTGGTCTGTCCAGCAAGGCGGCATTTTGGAGGTAGCGGGTAAACATGAAGTCAGTGGAGTCTGGAAACAGTCCAGCTGTCAGACAAACACATGATGTGCTTCTGAAATGTGTGTTTCTATCTGAATATCTGCATTTCCATACACATGTACCTCTTTGTGTACAGAGCCCATGGCTGTACAGTAAACCTGACTGATGTTTGTCTGAGCTGTGGGAGGTGAAGCTATGTCAGGCATGTTTGTGATGTTGAGACAAATTTCAGAGGCGTCCAACATGGACATGACTTCAATCCAAAGTTCAGTCATGGTTTCTTTTTGCATTTGATTTCTGATTTTATGTCTGTGGTTTATGGACTTGTTTATCTATCTATTAGGATGCAGATCAGTCAAAGCAATCATCAGGCTGTTCTCTTCTGGCCCTGTGGGTTGTGTCCTCAGTTTGATCCTTAATTGAAAACTAAAAGGTCAAACAGAAGTTAAGGTGGGAGTTTAAACAACTAACGGGGGAAAACAGGTAAAGTGGCTGTATAAAGGCGATATGTTATATTTACTTTGTCTGACCACTGAGTTTCCCTCATTGACATTTAAAATTCACCTTGATGGGTTGCAGGGTTTTGTGCATTTACTGTTCACCCTCCACCCACTGTCTCATCATGCTGGACCAACTGCAGCCCGGTCCAGACCCTAATTATTCCTGTGCAGGCGTTTGGTCTTGACATGAAGTAGAAGTGTGGAGTTTCATGACTCTGTGGTCAGGTTCCACTTCAAACTCACAAAACTAGCTTTATGAAGCTCAGCATTAATTTATGGTCATTTGTGTTTCTGGCTTGCACACTTTAAAACAGTATCAGACAGAGAAAGATCAGGCTGGACGATTTATGTAATGCACTTTACTGAAGCTAAATCTGAAGCCAGAAGTTGCTCGCCAGATTTAGACGACTTCAATGCTGATAAAACACTTGAAGCATTTATTGAACAGTTGGTTCAGACATAGGAATTAAATACAGTCAACTATTTTGTGTTACACATCAGAAATGCAACCCCAAATTATGTTATGCAAAATGACTCTCAAATCCCCAAACAAGACCTTCAAATGGCTTCTTTTAATTCTGCTACATGTCTGTTTACCCACATGTAAACACAAATAGAAGTATAATGATACACAAATTTTACTCTCCAACTCCTGTAGTTGAGTTCTGTCATAAACAGTTCCCCTGCATGTGTGAACACGGTTTTCATGACGTTATGGGGCCTAAATCCCTGCATGTAGTCTTGATTTTCTTTCAGTAGGTTTTGTTTTGGAAAGACAGTGACTAAAACGATGGTGTATTCTGCAAATCAGTAAAAATATCGGAGCTAATGAGCAGAACAGATTCGTTAATTTGCACGTTAAATTTATTATCAGGCCAAACAGACACTCAGGACTGTGAAAGCTGTGAGAGGTGGTTTGAAATAATTCTGTGCCGCTCCTCAAAGAGGAATCCCTCCTCTGTTGCTCTTCTTGATGTTTTTCTTTCCTCTTTCCCAATAAATACTTGTAACGATGACCTTTGGGGCTTTTTATTCCGTGGTGTGCAGTGTAGAGGCAGACAGATTGAACCTAGGCATGTTTGTTTATGTGGTTTCTATCTCAAACCACTGGATATTAAGAATATCCCCGCACAGATTTTCCAGTTTATCCACATTGAGGATTTCCCAGATTCTTCCTGGACATATCTGTGATTGTGGGATGCATAAACCAACTTACCTTAAGTGACTTGATGCTTTGGTTAATGACTTTTAAATGCTTATCCCCAAATAGATCTTTGATTATGTATGCTGTGTTTATCATGTTGTGCTGTTACTATTAGGCTATTACTGATTTTTATGTTGTTATTAATTTATCTCTGTCACACACTTCAGATGTACTCCATCATGACTTGACTTGACAGTGGTTACAGGACTGAGGCTGGAGATTTTTAGATAACGTTTAACTGATAAATGAGGCCCAGATGTTTGTAGATATAAAAACTGGTCGTTTAAAAGGTATTTCTAAATTATTTGCAGACACCTTTTTTAAATGACCACAAGCATGAATGCATGAATGTATTCACCTGGATTTATTATTATTATTGTTATTATTATTATTGTTATTATTATTATTATTATTATTATCATTTAAAAGGCCACAGTCTGTTCCAGCCTCTTGCAGACTGTTCCTCCTAACTTCAGCTCTGCAGGATGACATTTTCCTCGCAGAGATGTTTGGATGTTTCCATTGCAGACTGTAGCGGCTGGAACAAACAGGCCACTTTTACGTTGAGCTCTGAACAAAGAATAGGGGCCCTGTAGGAGAAGACGGAGTCTGAGACACGGGGAGCCCCCCCTCACCCCACCCCTTTTTTTGGCCCTAGCTGGCATTGGAATGGACTTGTAGGCAGGAAAAGAGAATCTGGGGGGAAAACTAATGATGAAAAAGTCTACTCTATCCCTGTGTCTTCATTAAATACATGGAAAGAACGAGAGAGGCACATCTGGATTCAATCTGCGTCCCTTTGATGGCATCAAGTGTTCTTTTCCCAGATCAGGGGGCTGGAAGCTATGGGATGTCTATGGCAGCTCGGAGCAGAGAGTTGACTCCTGCCATATGAACACATGACCCTCCCAAAACTTAACCCCCCACCCACCCACATCCAGCTCCACCCTTCTTTCATCCCTTCATCATGGAGATCTCTAAACCAAATAACCTACAGTTCAGTACCAGTTCTAAGGGAGTCCATACACTTCAGTTTTGCGATAGCCTCCGTACATTCGAGGAGACTTTCCTTCCAGATGGAGATATTGGACTTTTTACTCCATTACATTTTTCTGGAGGCTGGGGTTGCTGCTTACTTTACACATTCAGAAAAAGGCCTTGTGACCCCATCATCACAAGTTATGCCTTGTATTGTTTTGAACACCTTAACTGAACAGCTATTTTCCTTTTCAGATCTGTCTCCTCATGTGTAAATGTATCCAAAATACAGATGCATTTTACCGTGATGATGTCCTCTTAGGTTCTTGCTGGGACTCCTGGAGGACCGCTGTCTCAGAAAAGTCACTCTTTCACTATTTGTCTTTCTCCTTCTCTCTCATCTTGAACTGGTTTGAAAATGAAAATCTCCCCAAATGTTTGGTGGACTTCATGGTATTTCCTTTATATTTACAGCGATAGGGATTTTCAATGTCATAACACTCTGAAAAAGAATAATGTTCCTACTCTTTTAGTTTTCCTTCCACTACCTGCCAACAAAGTTGGGTCTGTTCAGGCCCAACCATCAGTTCAGAGTTCATAGATGGAGTGGACAGCCCTGATGCTCCTCCAGCTCTGATTGGCCAAGACACAAACATGTGTAGTAGGAGCTGTGTGGGTCTGTGGACAAACTGCTGACACCTCATTATAAGACTATAAAACCAGGGGATGGCTGGTAGATGAAAGCTGGTTGGCCGATAATAATAATTGGGTGGTTATCAAGACCCTAAATAGATGTTATCGCCAAATGTCCAACAGGAGCCTAACTCCCTCACAGATCTACCAGCAGTGTTTCAGTTCAACCAAACTGGTCCAGAACAGGAGCCGAAGTTCTGAAAGAAAAACACCTCACCCTGAATAGTTCAAATTGTGACAAACCGCTTTAACTTCATTTTAACTTTAATTTAAAAGAATGTATTCAGCCTCGCCTTTTCTCTGTAATTATGTTTTGAAGAGTCTCTCTGACGACTCAGCCTGCATTCAGGACAGCTCTGTGGAGAGACTGGCACTGGTTATGGTTGACTTAATTGGTGGCAGACCGCAACACATTCAGAGAGGCTTTATCAACACACCAACAGTGATAACTACAGTGTGTCTCCCTGCAAACTCTGCTGAGTCGTTCTGATGTCTGCCAGCCAGGAGCACAACAGTGGACCGAGCCAGGGTTGATGAAGGGAGAGGAAGGAGGTGAGAGAGGGTTTAGAGGGGAGAGGAAGGAGGTGAGAGAGGGTTTAGAGGGGTGGCAGCTCGTGGTGGGGGTCTGTGAAGCGTCAGACACAGCATAAAGGCATACTGCCACGTAATTACGGGCTCCTATTAAGGGTGTGTTAGTGTGTGTCAGCAGGGGCCGCAGAGTTTCATTTGGAGGGAAGAGAGAGAGAGAGAGAGAGAGAGAGAGAGAGAGAGAGAGAGAGAGACTATGGGGTCTGTAGCCTGGAGGCGCGGCGGTAACGTTCTGCCTCACCAAGCTGTGCGCACACTCGGAGATTTGCGCATCTGGTCGTCATCAGCAGCAACAGCAGCAGCAGCTTTTCATGCTCAGATGTGAGTCCACCGGAGTGAGAACAGAGCTGCTGCTTCTTCTTCTTCTTCTTCTAGGACTTCTTAGAAAAAGTCATTTGAAAGTCGCTCTCTGGCCGCAGGACAACCAGAGGCTGATGTTTCTCTGGTCTGACGCGCACCGCTGGATGGATTGGCTGTAGCGGGAAGAAAACTTGAAGTTAGTTTGAGTCTGCGGCTGATCTGGATGTGAACAGATCTGCCTCTCGCTCGGAAAAGCCGAGTTTCTGTGTGGCTGTTTTCTGGAGACGCAGCTTGTGCGTTCTGCACGCACGGATCTACTTGGCTCGCTTGTGATCCTTTCTTTTTATCACCACTCCGTTTTTTTCCGCCGTACTCCAGTTGCGTCATGACTTCTAGCTATGCACATGTAATGGACAGGCAAGCTACGATATCAAACCGCCTGGAGAGTCCGATCACGTCTAACCTGGACAACCTGCAAGCCAAAAAAAACTTCTCGGTCAGCCACCTGTTGGATCTAGAAGAGGCAGGGGAAATGGTTGGCACCCACGCAGACGAGAGCGTCGGGGAGGCGGGGAGGAATATGCTGGAGTCTCCGGGGCTAACCAGCGGGAGCGACACGACCCAGCAGGAGAGTAAGTGAAAGGCAGATCGGCAAGAGGCTGAACACGGGATGGGACGAAGCAGAGGAGATCAGAAACACGCTTTAAGGCTTTTTCATTTCAAAACATGCTCCCAGATGTGTCTGTAGGGCCTCTGTGGATAGAGCACACCTTATCAGGCACATTTCACACATTAATCCCAATGACAAGCCCAAAACTTCAGCCGCTTGTTTTCACGGTGTTCTGGCGTGTGGCTGGGCGCAGAGCGCATGAATGGAAGGAATCCTTTAGTGAGCTTTGGCAATGCATCATCCCTGACGGCCTCCCGCTCAAAACGGCCATTAATTTACCATTAACACTTTGAAGTCGGTGAGGTGTGGGCACGCTGGTGGACGTGGTCAGAGAGGTGAGCTGACGGCTCCAGCTCAGGGGATAAATCTCTCATGACTGTTCCCGTAAATAAGGTCAGATTTATGGTTTGGATCTTTTAATTACAGCAAAAACAATTCATTAAAAGCAGATCACTTATTTTTAAAAATACTTAGAGCATCATGGTGACTGGGGTATTTTCCCCTCTGTTAAAAACTTTCTGAACCACTGCTCCTTATTTCCTGTGTGTTTAGAGGCGCTACTCCTCGCCGGCCTGCCGTCGATAACCCTCCTGACATTCAGGCCGATCCGTCCTGTAGCATCGCCTCCACCTCCCCGTGTCTGGAGGTCCGCTCCGGGCCTGGTCCGTCCGGCTGCTCCGCCGCGCCCCGGAGAGAGCAAATAAACGCGCAGAGGGCGTCAGCCGAGGGGAACGGAGAGCCCCGAGCCTTTATGACTGTTATTGTTATTTCTAAGGCTAAAAATCCAAGCGGCGACGGTGAGAAATATGCGGGAGGAAGTGGCCGTTAATTCACGCTTATTTTCGGCCTGTCAAACACTTTCACCAGTCATTTGTCATAATTACGGCGCGTGTTGCTCGTTCCGACAATGGAGGAGTCAGATGGCGTGATCGGTCTTATTTAGAGGAAATAGGACTTCAGCAGAGGGAATGAATGGGTCAGATGTAGAGGACACATTTTGCTCTGATTCTTCAGAAACCACCTCACGCTGGGTCACACGAATATTCCTCCGCTGATGGACAGAAACACTGAATCATTTTAAATTTCATGTATTTTACTAATCTCCAGATAGTTTATATATATATATATATATATAAAAATATATATATATATATATATATATATATATATATATATATATATATATATATATATATATATATATATATATATATATAAACATTTAAATCCAAAACGGCCCAAATGAATTTTGTCCTCCTCTATTATTAGAGCGGATTGCTTTTGGCAGGGCCTGTAATTGCCTCCTCTGACAGCTGCTAATGAGCTCCATCACACGGCCCTGCTCTGCTGCTTTAAACATGCGGCCCAACGGAAACGACTTCCGGCTCCAGCGCTGCGCACAGCCGCCGGACAGCTGTCCAGAGAGGACGGTCGGTGTGTCCGAATTTTAGGAGGCGTTTGTGGCCAATTTAAATGAAAGTAAATAAAAATTAAAATGAAAATCCAAATGATAGTCGTCATGACAGCAGCCTGCTGTTTTAAAGCTTTTTAAAATGATTCTAAATGTAGTTTTATGAAGTCTCACTCTCCAGTCTCACCCTGCCTGCGCGCTTAATAGTGAAAATACAACTGACTTCAGTAAATATGACAGCAGCCCGTACAGACCATCCGGGGGTTGCTTTGATTTTTTCTTGTGATCTAATGAACCTAACTACTGAGTTAGTTCTAGAGCAGTCAGCGGCTGAACAAACCCCCTCATCCAGCCCGTCCTCACACAGGAGCGGCTCATGGCCTCCTCCGTGCGCCGTCGCTCTTCAGCCATCTGTGGTTTACTGCGGCTCGCTTTGTTTTGTCCTTGTCGGTTTTCATGCCACTGATCTGCAAAGTCCAGCTAAAGGGAAGTCAGACGGTCAGTCCTTTGCTTTGCAGATTCCCTTTTTACTTTGGTAACATATGATGAGTAGAGAAACCATGGTGTATTTTTTAGAGTTCAACCGTTTGGTTTCCAATCCAGGGACCAGGAGCCCCTCAGAGGGTCCTAAAATACACCAGAAAGCTCACAAGATGGTTAAAAGAAATATAAGGGAAATACAACAAAGAGTTTTCTTATAGGACAGACCTATTTACCAATTTTCAAAAAGAGGTAATATACAGAATAAAAATAAGAACCACGTAAATATGAATAGAAATAAAGAGAAAAGAGAGAGAACTCTGCGTTGTGAAATACTAATAATTTTTCAGGCCTCTACAAAATAGACAAGAAAAAAAATCACTTTTCAATTGAACTCAGTGCTCAGATGGTGGTTTCATTGGAATGAAGGGTCAGAGGCCAAAGAGATTGTCAGGCAGCTTTGTGAACTCCTCCTCAGTGTGTTGGAATCCAGCAGCTTGGTTCAGATGGACACCGGCCTGCTGAGACCTCTGAGTCTAGCTTCAAATGCAATGTGAAATAGGAAATATAATACAAAACACTCCGTTTAGAGTTTGGAATATCATTTACTGTTCTTGGTCTGTTGAGATTATATGCGATTTACACAAGGCAGAGTCAGACAACAAACAAAAACAAAAACAAACAAACAAACAACAACAACAAAAGGTCTCTATAATGACAGTGTGTTTGTGTGTGGATAAAATATTCAGTGCAATTCAATTTTATTTGCGTAGCACATATTTAAAGCACATGTCATCACATAGCAGGAAGAACAGAAAACAACAACAAAAACAAAAACGTATCCATAGTAAAGGTAATGCCATAAAAGCTTCCACAGTCACCCTTCACTTCATGTCAGCTGGAATTCTCACAAAGGTAAGACATGAAGACACGCTCCAACATATTTTAAAATTAACTACAACTTTAAAAATATGGTGGCAATGTATAACCTATAATAAACATAAATGTTCTCACTGGACAGTTCAATTCTATACACACACACACACACACACACACACACACACACACACACACACACACACACACACAGACATACATACATATATATATATATATATATATATATATATATATATATATATATGTATATATATATATATATATATATATATATATATATGTATATGTACATGTGGAAATTAATACAAAATAGAAATTAAAATCAACAACTAAAATAGTTTTTCACCCAAAATTAAAACGTCTGGATTTTTATGTCTGATGCGTGTTAATATTCGAGCTCCTCAGTCGGACCGTCCTTGATTTTTACCCCCAGGTTGAGATATTCACACTTCACATATCTGAAAAACATTCATTATCAGCATTTTTATTTTACACACACAAAACACACACACACACACACACACAATAATCTAAATCAGCAATCAGTAGTTATTTCGCAGTACATCACTTTAATAAAAGCCTTTGATAATAAATCATTACAATTCTCTCCAAAACCCCACAGCTCTATTTGTACCGGGCCTCTAATAAGTATTTATAATGTTCTGCATCGCCAGCTTAATTAAATGCAAAATAAACTATGACGCAAAATGGAAAAAAAAAACACTTGAATAAATAGAATAATAATTTTAGACAGTACTTGTACTGTATTCAGTGAACAGCAGTGTTAATATACTGCGTGTGCTAATATACACACTGCGTGTGTCTGAAATGTCTGAAAGTCACCGTGTCATCAGCTTGCTATAACAGTTTCTGAAAAAGACATATTTAGTCACACATAGTCCGACAAACTGTAGCTGAGAACATAGCGTAATCATGGTGTACATAGCTGAAAACCTAGATGTGCGGAGCAACTTCTTACCTCTGTGTGTGTGTGTGTGTGTGTGTGCAGCTCCAGATTGTGTGGATATAATTAGGCGGGAACCTTTTTTTCTGTGTGAAAGTGTTATTTTGTGGTCTTGTTGTACAGCCACAAGGCAACTACACTAATTGTACCCTGCAGGAATATTCCGGCTGAACAGAGCTGTTTGGTGCTTGTTTCAAACTGCATCATATGTACACTTCACCAAACAAGTCCCCTTTGCTTTTCTTGTTTGTTAGGATTTAATTCAGAAAAGGCCTAAGTCACTGTTTCTGGCCATTTTTAGGCTTTTTAAAGGATCTTCAGAGATCAGTTCATTGAATTTATAAAACCTATAAATGTAATATGTTTTGTTGGTGACACCTAATAAATGAACAGCAGTATGTGTAGAAACAGGCAGTGCAGAGTAAATAATCCGCGGCACGCATTATCAGTAGATATGAACTCCTCCGTCTCCAAAAACACATCGCGTAAGGCTGTAATGCTAAATAAAACTACATTCTCGTTCACGTGTTGAATAAATCTCCCCTAAAGGTGGGACTGAGGTTGTGGGGGGCTTCCAGCGGGACCGAGCCTCACAGTCTGGTCCAGAGGATGGAGAGAGGACGGTGGCACACATCACCACTGTCACCGGGCCTTGGTCCCGTTTGGAAGCTTTACTTGTAGATTTCAGTTTTCTTTTCACACTGCTGGATAAAGTAGACACTAAAAGCACTGGTGGGGTTTAGGAACATTTTCACAACAATAACTACAATCTTGAAGCTTGATTAAGTTTAGCTAACAAGACTGTTTGATCCTGTTTAACTAAAGATCTTGGTCTGGGTTCAAATGGAGTCTCTCCTTTATTCTGGTGTGAGTAATCCAGGACTGGTTGGCTGGACAGGAGCCACAGTGGACAGCAGTAACCAGGCAGAGAGCTGTGTCCAAGTTCTGTCTGTCTCCTGTCCGGCTGCACAGGACGGATGTTGATTAGACACAAACATGTTCCCCTGGAAACGTAACTTAGAAGTTTAGCTGTAGATGAAGACGATTTCTGGGAGACAGGGCTGCACACAGCCTGCTCTAAAGAATGGTGCTCTATAGCATGGTACTGTGGAATTCTGGAAGCATTGTATTATCTTGATGTGCTGCTGTGACTGGAAGGAAGAGTCTGTCACCTGCAGCCTACACCTGGACTGTCACTCAGTCGCATGTAGCTGACAGGCAGACAGGACATGTAGGATGAAGAGGTGAATATGCAGCTGAGGTTCCACATGAATAAGGAACAGACTGACCGTCGTGAAGTCCGTGTCTTACATTGTTGTCGTTAACAACCTACATTGCTACACAGCCTACTATATTCTAAAAGGCCTTTTTGGCATCTCCTGAGGTGGCTGGTGGAATCAGTAATTGAAGGTAGCAGTTGCCATCATACCTGCAGGTATCCAGGGCTAATTAAATAGCGACTATCTGCCACTTGTTGCCAGAACATGGATCAAAAGAGTGAAGCTCCAGGTGGCTCCAGATAACGTCCACACAAAGAAAAAGGCTCTAACTGATGCATGGAAGCAGTGGGAAGAGGACGGAGCAGCTTCCAGCTACATGAACTAACTCAGTGTTTCACTGGACCTGCTGCAGCTTTACCCACATCCGAGCTCGAACGTTTAGAGAAGTTTAAGCCAAATTTCTCTTATGTGTTCAAAAATGGTTGTAAACTTTAACCATGAATGGATAAACCAAGCCTGATGGACTAGTCATCAGTTCTTCTTGACATTATAGCCTACAAGGCATGTAATACTTCTTAGCCTTCTCAGTGATAAAAATGACTTGTAAAATACTCACAAACAGGTGAACATGGCTCTGAACAAGACAGGGTTGGAGGAGGAGGGGCGGGAACCAGATCCAATTCGTGACTGCTAAGTAAATTAGAGCACAGTGCACTAATCACGTGGTCAGACTGAACTTCATTCGTGTTATTTATTGTTGTATTACAAAAAATAGAATAACTGACAAATATGTTCCTATACTTTAAAGACTTCTGATAATTAAAGCAGCTGTACAGTTTAATTAGGTGTCTGGTGATCATTATGTCAATTCAGCTTTGAATTTTTGCTTTCTGTAAGCAGAGAGAAAAAAAAAACCTTGGAAATTGAGTTGCATTTTTTTCTGATTAAGCCTGACCCCAACTATTGGATTAATTGTGTTTTTCTAAATTAAGGTTTCAAATTGAAACAGATTCAAATCTAGATTTTACTCAGTGCAGTTGTAGCCTAAATGGGAGAGCAGAGGGCCGTACTAAGAAGTGAGATAAGTGGGTTAGCAGGTATGTTGAGCTGAAAGTCAGACTTTTCAGTGTCGCAGAGGTGGCTCTCTTTTAACCTGCTAGATCTCCATGGTAACTGAAGCTGTGGAGCTAACCTGGTCTGGCACAGGTTCTGTTCAGAGTTTGGCTGGAAGGAGCGTCTCCTTTTAACCAAAGTATTTCCCGAGTCATACCTCTCTATGAGCGATACAGATTCTCAGTTGTAGGAAAATGTTTTATCTGTAAACATGTTGAGCGGTACGTTACTAAACCACTGAATAAAGTTGTGTACTTACAGTATCGCACACTGTATGCATTGCGTTGCCATGGGAACCGACATGTATTTAGTTGGCGATTTAGAAATCACATAAATATGTTTTTATATTTGGTCCTGATTTGCTGTCAAGCTTCCACAGCAGCTGATAGAACACAGATTAGAACACTGAATATTCTGATTTGTTCCAGGGAATATTCAAGCAGTAACATTAATTTCACTTTGATTTGGTCGCAAATTAAAGTGAAATCCTGCATTATGGGATAGTGTCAGACTTAAAGGCCCTTCAATACAATATGTTTAAATATATGAAGCTTAATAGTTTAACTGTGCAGCTGTCAGTTAGAAATAATCAGCTGCATTGACCAGTTAAATAAATATATTAACACACTTTTAACAGTTTTCTACCAGTATTCCTGTCCTGCCTTATTTGTACTGTCATACTTTTGTATATTCCTCTTTGTTCTCCATTAAAACAACCTGCTGACTGAAGCAGCTGCATGTGATCATTTCATTTTGTCCAGAAAAGTGTTAAAACATCCACTTTTGTGTGAAACCACTCAGAGCTTGAAGCAGAAAGTCTGAGTGGACAAAGAAAGTTGATATCAACCTTCGTGATGCCTGTTCACTCTGACTGGGATTTTAGCTTCTGTCGAGCCTATGTTGAACTTGCTTCGTACTACACCCCTCTGGTTGGCCAGTAGTCCTATGCTTAGGTTGTTGAGCAAGAATCTCAATCTGCTCCCAGTCTGTGAGCATGCCGAATGAATAAAATAACCCTAATTATGGATCACCATTTTTCTATTGAAGTCTATGTATGTAGTCAAATATGCCACAGTATCATTTGTTACTTTGTTTCCAGGTCTGCAGATTTCTAAACTGTGAATTTAGTTCACCCATACACTTCATTAGACTTAAAAACACTACTGGGATCATTGTTGCATCTTTTTGTGATGTTAATTTCTGACTGAAACTGTCTCATAGCCTGCTGCAGGAGCAGGAGCAGCAGCTGCTTTCAGATGTAGAGAGATATTATTAGATGTGATGCATTCTGACGCTGCTTTAAACTTGTTATTTCATTTGTTTGTCCTCCTTAAAAGAAAAAAAGTGTTTAGCATCTAAAAATGTTCACTCTGCTTTGTCTAATAAGGGTTGCTTCTCTTTCCTCTACCGGCAGATGAACAGATGAACACAGAGGAAAAGAAAAAGAGGAAGCAGCGCAGGAACAGGACCACATTCAACAGCAGCCAGCTTCAGGCTCTGGAGCGAGTATTTGAGAGGACACACTACCCCGATGCCTTCGTCAGAGAGGACCTGGCTCGCCGGGTCAACCTCACTGAAGCCAGAGTCCAGGTACGAACAGGGACGTTAGCTCCATGACAGAAAAAAAATCCCCTGTTCTTTCAATGTGCGTTTCTTTGTTCTCCTCAGTTGCAAATCTGCTCTTATGTCCAGAGTCTCTCTAATGATTCTACACACCAGATTCAGAGGCTTTTGTTTTGACATAGTTTCTTCTTATTTAACCCTAACTTACAGGAGATGAAGCAAAAGCACGTCACTAGATTGCAAGGCTGGTACAGTCTTATAGCAGGGGCAGGCCTGTGGGAGTTACACAGTGAAATGATTATTCTGTACAGAGACAAACAAAAAGATTACTATAAACACACAGTCACAGAAATTTGCTGTATTACTTGCTACGTCAAAGATTATTCTTGAAGTTTTGGCAACGCTGTAGTATACTTTAAAGAACGCTTGTATCTTAAAACTGAAGTGATTATTTTAATAATCAACAGAGAGGAGGAAACAGTTTCCCTACAGCTTCAAATCATCTGATAGGTTTATCAATAGTCCTTATTAGTGGTTGAAAGTCATTACATATTTAGATTCAATAATAAACACTTTACAAGAGGCTGATGAGAACTTTTCACATCTCCTATCATAGCTACATGATC
This sequence comes from Dascyllus trimaculatus, assembly GCA_024666655.1. Lineage (NCBI taxonomy): Eukaryota > Metazoa > Chordata > Actinopteri > Pomacentridae > Dascyllus > Dascyllus trimaculatus. The sequence continues at coordinate 542,630 of CM045446.1, read as the reverse complement.
TTTTGAATAATGACTGAGATTTTAGGGTATGTGAACAGCTGGTGAGAGCTCCCCAGTGGACTGGATGTGATGAGAAAAGTGGATGTAATGATGTCTAATTTCCTCAGAGTTTTACAGAGAAGTACGTGTGTGCAACAGCAGCAGAACGGCTGTAATTGGTAAATGAATGATGTCAGACATCAAGACATAATCTGCCAGTCAACACACAGTATGGATTCTAATGTGTTTTCTAGTGGTGAATATTTTGGTGTGATGAGTGTTTGTCAGATTGACAGCTGGAATTGCAGGTGTAGGTTTGGTTTCAGATGTGAGCGATAAGGAACACAGTGAAGTCATGGCTTCATTCACACACACACACACACACACACACACACACACACACACTTCTTTCTTTCGGTCTTTCAGTAGATACATACAGTTATGTTTACATCTCCTAACACAGAGTGCACTCCAAACAGGATAAATACGACAAGCTAAAGTAAAAACGTAACTTCAGTTCCAGTCACAAATCAGTCCTTCTGTCATGAATGCTGCCCTTCAGCGCCTTGACTGATAATTAGTTTGCATATTAAAAGCCCCATTGTTAAGATAGCCACTGACCCAGACGCTAAGTCACATACCATTTAAATATATCTATCTGTTTATATATCCCCGTTTCATTCCTCTTTTGCCTGTTTCTCTAATTCCTCCATGAATTCCCTGTCCTCACTGTTACTTACAGAAATGAAGGCTACAGAAAAAGAACTACTCCCCTGATATATAGCACATAACAAATACATTTTTAAAAACATGCAAGTGGGTGAGTAGCTCACTATAGTTATGTTTTAAATTGCAAAGCACTTGTCTTAATTAGAAATACACCTGGTGAACCATAACTCTTGTGAGTGTGATCCTCCTCTGGTACCACAGTTCACACGTAAACAGGCATTTAGAAAACAACAAACAAAAACAAAGGCAGGGTGTTTCCTCCTTTGTCTTGATAAAACAAATCTAATCCACACAGGCACCGTCTAAAAAAAACTTTGTCTCCATGAAAATATAAAAACAAATGATTCCATTCAATTCCATTTTATTTATATAGTGCAAATGTACAACATATGTCCTCTCACAGCGCTTTACACAGTATGATGCACTGTCAGGACCCAGACCAAGACGTGGCTTTATAAGCCTCAACCTTAAACCCTAGAACAGCTATAGTAGGTTCCAGCAGGTCACCAACAATGACCCATCTATAACGGGGGAACCATAATAATGTGTTGACTGATAAAAATATAATTTACATGTAAACCTGTGGAGTCCTGTTTGCAAAGGTTGCAGCCAGCACCGTTTAGACAACAACATCCTCTTCTGCAGCTCCAGTAACTCACGCTGTTGGACTGTTGAGGCAACCTGTATGTAGCCAGAGACCCAGTCATGACAAAAGTAGTGGTTACTGCTGTTCCTAAGGCTATGAGCACAACACACAATTGAAGGCGACTTGTGAACCAGAATTTATGTCGTCCGGATTGTAACTGCTGAATAGAGGAGACCAGTGTGTTTAAGGAGCTTTTACAAGGCACTCAGACTGCAACTGCAAAACTGTAAGTGTGTGGAGTGAAGCTTAGATTTGATAAGTGAGGCTGGATAAATCGAACTGTCTTCTTAAAAACAACTAAAGAAAAGCTCATACAGTGTAAATGCCCACAGCCTCACTTGCACCCAATAATCATATAACTAGAAGTAACAACCAGACATTTCCAGTGTATTTCTTGAGGATGTAAACGTACACATAATATCTTTCAAATGTCTTCTCTTTAAACAACACAATGAAAGTATTTGTTCCGTGGGTAGAGTGAGAGTTAAAGAGGAAATAGTGATGTTGGAGCGAGAGAAGCAGCACATCTGTGATTAATGTGTAGCAAAGAGCGATGCAGAAATCCTTTGATAAAAGAGACTTTGGGCTCATTCCTGAGGCTGTGCGTCAGCGAACAGCGAGCCCCTGTGAAGGCACACAGCTTCTTATAATGGATTTGATTTCACAGCAAGGAACAACATTAGCACCCCTCAAGTCATCATCATCTGTTCAGGAAGGTGGGCGGGGGGTTATCCTTGCTGCTGGATGAGGTTAATTGTAAATGAAGGGAAGTGGGTGTGTGGAGCTGTGTGGGGATGCAGGCCGGAGGACTTCATGGCACTGGACAGAAGTTTGGAGACAGTTTGAGACATTTGTATTTGAGACATTTTTAGAGACCCTGCTCCTACATTTGATTTTAAACTATAGAAAGAAACCTGGTTACTACATAGGACACGAGTCTCATGTCCAAGCCAAAATAAAACCAGAAATTGTGGCACAATAGAGGGTATGCTCTATTTGAGCCTTTACACCAGACAGAAACAGAGCTGGTAAATCTTAGGAATGGACGAGATCACAGACATTTTTGGATTCCCAGCCAGTGAAACCAGGCTACATTACTAATTGTCATACAGATATTAGTATCATATGTTCTATCATGTGTCATACTTTAACAAATTAATGCATCATTTACAGGCAGAATTTCTGATATTGTCTATTACTTAATAGACAGTAAGTGCTATGCCTGCACACAGCAGCAGAAATACAAACATACACCCTCCAAACATCAATCCAAATAAAAACCCTTAGTTTTGATTTAATTTGCAAGACAAGGTAAGCGCTTTTTAAATAGACTGCACCATATGTTAGATTATTAAAACGCAATCATCATTAATATAAGAGTACAGTGTTGACCTTGGGATCAGTATATAAGTTTTAGGATCACTTTCCAGCTTCTTTATTTGGAGGTTTTCGGGCCTATGTTATTGTCTTCATCAGTGACGGGAGGTTGCTCTGGAGTAGACTGGCTACAGTCGCTTATGCTGTGTGATGTCACCTGATACCTTCATTCGCTAATGACTGTAAGACTGACATGTGTCATGGTGGTGCATGCTCTCCCTGCTGGGTTCTCACCAGGTTCTCTGGCTTCCCTACCACAGTCCAAAGACATGCTGAGGTTGACTGGGGATTCTAAATTGTCTGTAGGTGTGAATGAGAGTGTGCTTGGTTGTCCTGTAATAGACTGGTGACCTGTCCAGGTGAACCCTGCCTTCACACTAGTCAGCTGGGATAGACTCCAGCCCCTCCACGACCCCACAGAGCATAAAGCAGTGTATAGATAATGGATGGATGGAGAAAAAAAAGAACGCAACAAAATCCAGGACTTACTTTATACTGCATCACAATGACAGAGCAAATGGAGCTCGACTAACATTTAGAGCTTTTCTTTCACCTGTTAGTGTTAGTTATTTTACTCTTCAGATAGTCTTATAGATTCATACTGTACAGGAATAAATCCTACTTTTAAACTGAGTGAAATATTCAAACTAGGCTCCATGTTTTTCTATGATAGTGTCATTTCTTCAAATATATTTAGATTGATGTTATTTCAGACAAATTTCCCTCCAGAGTTCAGCTCAACATGTTGGTACTTTCTGAAATCTTAAGAGGCTTGAAGCCAGGTTTGAATACACAGCAGGAGACTGTAGGGGTGATGCCTCCCACAGCGCTGAAGAGGTAGAAAAATGAACACAAAAAGTAACACGTCACTCATTTTGTTGTTTGTCATTCCAGGTTTGGTTTCAGAACAGGAGAGCTAAGTTCCGCAGGAATGAGAGAGCTATGCTGGCCAGCAAAAATGCCTCGCTCCTCAAATCTTACTCAGGAGATGTGACAGCGGTGGAGCAGCCAATTGTCCCTCGGCCTGCACCGCGCCCCAATGATTACCTGTCTTGGGGAAGTGCTGCCCCCTACAGGTAGAGTCACCACTGATTAGCTTAGCTAATATCACTTACGTCTACACTCTGCACTGCTCCTGTACTAACAAGTTGAAGTGCTCCTGTGTTTACACTGATGGTCTGGAGAGGAGGAAGAACACAGATACACAGATTGTTTATTTAAATGTGTGTAAAAGTGTAAAATGCATTGGAAACAAACCCATTCCATTTTCAGTGCTTGTATGTCCATATGAACATTATTATATTTATACATGCAAAACAACACAGAACAAAAGATAAGCATTAAAACAGAAATATTATCAACAGAAAAAATAAGTTAAGGAAAGGAAAAAAGATAGAGCGACTTATGGAAAGACAGAATAAATGACTGAAACAATAAGAAAAGAAAAGAATGAAGAAAAGAAATGGCACAAGGAAAGGAAAGAAAAAAGGAAGGAGGAAAGAAAAGAACTAAAACAAGACCTGTTAAGAAACAAAGGACAGAGTGAAGAAAAGACAGCAGAAAGGTAAAGGAAAAAAATGAGGTAGCAAAGAAGGGAGAGAAAGAGACAAAACTCAAAGATACTGGTGTCATTTTTTTAACTTACCTAATTTAGAAAGTGAAATTTAACAAGTAGTGGAGTCACTGCTCTAATGCTATTGCAGTACTGTGGCTCCTCACATTGTACTATCCAGCTGAAAAAGCACACGATGATACCACAATAACTACATGTTAACACCACGGTAACATCTCTCTCTCACACACACACACACTGCTGTGTGTTATTGTTTCATTTCCTCCTCCTCTTCTACCTGGACATACTCTTCATAGTTCTCTTGAAAGCCTTCATCTTCTCTGATCCACTGGAACTCAAACTGACTAAAACCTCTTATGTGCAATGCTTCATTTCTTTAGATTTGATTTATACATGGTCAGCACATTTTATTCTTTTTACTTGTAAACAAATTAAATCAGTATTGTATGTTTCCAAAGCATAATAGGTCTTATTCCTCAGTGATGTAGAGCTCCATAGTTGTCAAAACATATATATATGAATATGAATATATATATATATATATATGTACACACATACATATACATATATATACATACATATATATATATATATATACACACACACACACATATACATATATATACATACATATACATATATATATATATACACACACACACATATACATATATATACATATATATATATATATATATATATATATATATATATATATATATATATATATATACATATATATATATATATATATATACATATAAATGTATACACACACACACACACACACACACACACACACACACACACACACACACACGCACACTGGTGCATTTATGTGGCACACACAGTGTAAAAATGTCCCAAAGAATTTAGAGACAGACTGACACATGTGTGGTTTTAATCTTTTCACGGGGATGCTCAGCATGAAAATTAAATTTAAAATTTGTTTTTTTATTGTGTTCACAATTTACACTGTAATTTAAAGTCAGACTCTAGGCCACATCATCTGTATTTACAGTACAGAATAATCACTGCTGTAAAATCACATCATTGAATGTTAATTCAGGGTACGCTGCAATTTTCTTTTATGATCTTCACAGTAATAACTAGCATGCTGTATTTCAATACAACTTAGTTACTGTTTCATAGCAACATTTACTAAGTACGTTTTATTTTGAAATAACAATAATAATAATAATCATGATAATAAATGACACACAATGATAATTTGATCCATTTGTTATTTTGTGTGACATATAAGATTTTACTTCAGTAACTGGGAATATAGTATTTACTTTGTCAAGCCTTAATGCTCTGTTATAAAAAAGAAAAAAACTTTAACACTAAAGTTAAACATTGACGTTGTTCCTCCATCGCTCCTCCTTTTGTTACTCTCTGACTTTTCTGTATCTAAAATCTCTAAACTTCTGCCTCTGCATGTTTCTGACACTGCATTTGTAACCATCTTGCCTTGCTCCTATCTTACTCTAAACTAATTGTGTTCAATCCAAACACCCCTTTCCTTCCCCTCTCTCCTGTCGCTCTCCTCTGTCAGCAGACAGGTCTAGATCCTGTGACCCTACTGATGAGGTGATAATGTGAAAACAAACCATATTAAATCCACTGTTGACCCCTGTGACCCGTCTCTGCTACACTACACCAGATAATGAACGCTAAAGTGAGACACAGCTCTACTGGGCAACATTTTTTGTGACTCTGGTTACATTGGTCATGATTTACAGTAATCCTTCGTTATGAAACTCTGTATAAAATGTCAGACCCCATGGCCGTGGCTTAAACTCACTGAGAGCTTTTTGGCCAGAGGCTGAACAGCGGGGGAAATCTTTTGTGAAGCAGGAATAATGCTATGTGCTGCTAACACTTCACTGTATATTATCCTTAAGCTGGTATCCAATGCCGGAGGGGGGGCCAGTGCGAGTGCCACAGAAAATGCTGCCCTCAGAGAACAAGTATGCTTTCACTTTACTACACCGAGTTCTTCTCTTGTTGTCTTTGAAGAAGCATACCACTGTTTTTGCACATTAAGGCTTGCTGGTATTAGTAATGTACTGTAAACTGCTTTATCACACAACAGTCATTTGTGTTTACAGCACACACACTTTAAGCACAAAATGGTTCATGCAAAGTTCTTTGAAACAGCAAAAGACAGGAGAAAGCAGCCAAAACACACATATGAAGCCCAGGCTGGGAACAAGAATGATGCTCAATAGACAGACATCAGACATTATTTAGATGTGGATTTTTTTCAGATTTTGTTTATAGATGTGCGTCAGTCTGCTGATGATTACTTTGAATCTTGATAACACCATGCAGACAAACTGAAGAAGCAAACAAGATGATTGCTCATGTAAAGTACATTTTGCATCTCTGTAGACTGACTGCTATTGTGCATCAAAACCAAAAGCTAACTTGTGGCCAGCTATTTATGATGTTTTGGTAGAAAGACAAAAACAGGTCAGGAACACACAGCAAAGCAAATGTTGGCAGCACACGGCACACATGGATTACTTAAAAAAAGAAGACTAAAAAAAACTCTTAGAAATGAAAAAGGGAAGAAAAAGAAAACAGACGACCTAAAGCAACAAACCAACAAACCCCTACAAGAACATAGGAAGAGCATAACGCCTTTGGATAAAAACAGACCTGCTGAAGATAAATGACTGAAATGGCAGCTTCATAAACATAAATTTCCCTGTCCTAATCAAGCCATGCACTGACTACACTAGTGTACCTTGTGTAAAGAATGTTTTTCTCAACCTGACACTTGTTTTGGATTATTAATTATAAGAACCCTGAGCTGTGTGTATTACAGTAGCAGTAGATTCCAAAGACAAGACATAGAAAATATCAGAAAAGGTTGTTCTGTAATCTGCACTCTGTTTCTTGGTTGCTGCTAAATATAATCTTGTTTTTTTTATTGTTGTTTGTTTGCTTTTTTAAGGCTTTTTATCTCCATACTGCAATCACATGATAGTCGTAGCCCTATTTAATGTTGCCTGCAAGGAGAAAAGAATGACTGTTTGTGATTCTGCTAGGGCCGAGGGTCCCTAATTCAGTGACTGAATGTGTAGGTTTCACGTGAATTAAACTGTAAGAGGCTTAAAGCAAAACTTTACCTGAATATTTTCATGCCCTGAAAACTGGTAATGCAACATGAGGTCCAGTTAATGTGAGTTGGTTTAAAATGTGCACAAACAGTGGTTATGTTCCTGTGGGAATTTTTATTTTCTGAGTGTGTTACCATCAGATTCAAAGCTCTTCTCATGATCGGTGCTGCTTTTTTGTTTCTTCACGTATTTCCACAGCTGTGCCTCATGCTGAGCTTTAGCTTGCTGTCAGACACAGGTGATGTAACCTTTTCCCCTCTTTCCCCCTCCTCTTGTCTCTCAGCGCCATGGCCACCTACCCACCCACCTGCTCCAACCCCAATACGTCCCAGGGAATGAACATGGCCAACAGCATCGCCAACCTGCGGCTCAAAGCCAAGGAATACAGCTTGAACCAGGTGCCCACAGTCAACTGAGAGAAGGAGAGGCTGCGGGATGCAGAGGAGGGGAGAGACCCTCCCTCCTGCTGTAGCCCTGCAGATGGATGGAGATGAACATCGACTCACATAGCCTGGATCATGAAGTCTCCTCTCCTTTCTGGAGCAGCCATGATGGCACACTACTACCACCTACATGCAAAATGTTGGACACCCAGTGATGGCAGGATTTTCCTCAAGCCTTTCTCCTGAGCATCACTGAACTCTTGTTCATACAAAAAGACATCTAGATTGGATGCTGTAACCAAATATCTGCATAGTTTTACATTTGTGTTTGTGACTGAAAAGGAGGTAAGTTCCCGTCAGACAGCTGGTTCGTATGGAGACTCATACACGGACTACGTGGAACCCTTTTGTCCCGTTTTTCTGTGGTGTTGGATAGAATTACACACCAACATTGGAATAATATTCTTTCTCTCTTTTAAGTCAACAGCAAACCACCAAGGACTTCCTCTGACATTTGATAATTTTTTAAAAGACAGTTTTGTTTTTTCACGTCTTTCCATGTTATGCCACTGACGAGCAAACTTTTTCAATGCATTTTGATTTTTATGTAATAGTCCAATATAAAGGAAAGGCTCATGTATTTCTGAATCCAAAAACAGTAGACAATATCCTATGATATCCTTTATTTGTAACAGAAAAACTTGTATATTAATAAAATGCATTTCAAGCAATGCCATGGCACAGTGTCCAACTTGACCAGTCTTAGAAAAGAAGGACGGACAGGCATTTTCCTCTTTTCAAACTACTTTGCTAGTTTCTCAACAGTTTCCTCAAACAATCCCTGATTGAGTCCTTATGGTGGGAAGATTTATAACTTATTATAAGAGAAATATGAATACTACAATACAGTCTGACTTAAATCAGGCCTCAGAAACTTTTAAGAATAAGTATGTTTATTGTTGAGACCATTTGGAAAGCAAAATGATCCTGGACCTCGTACATGCCCCATAAAAGGGAGATTTACAGCCCGAGAACAGATTCTCCTTCAGAGAAATCTCAAGCTGTTCCTGCTTTGTGTGTGTTTTTTTCCTGATTACCACAACCTGAAATTTCCATCTTAAAAACAGAATATTTATGAGCAGGGAAATCCTCTCCTTAATATGGAGGGCCCCTGGGCCTCGTTTAACTCTGCGGTTGTCATGCAAGGTGTTTCTTCTCCGTGGCCCCTCATAACCTTCACTGTCAACAAACACATGTCAACACTCGTCCTCGTACGGCACACTCTGGCCGTAAAAGCAGGCCTGAATGAAATTGAAGCCGATGAAGCAGTGTTTCGATTTTTGCGAGACTTTAAGCCACATGTGCCGTGACGTGACGTGTTCCTAGGAAAACCTGTTTGTTTGTCTTTACAAGTCACAAACACCCTCGAAAGGATTAAACCCAATTTGCATCTTTGCCATTCAACTCCCTTCAAAAGGTTTATCATTTCAATTTACGCTGACAGTGGCAATCATATAAAGTTTTGAATGTTTTAATAATTCTTATTCTCTTTTACCTAATTCAGCATAATAGTAACACATCTATTCCTGCTTACTTCAGGGGAAAAAGAAAAAGTATTTCAACTTTTCGAAATTTTTAACTTTGCAGGTTTCAATTTTCAAATTTTACACTTTAAATATGTGATAATGTTATTAATATCAGTGTTGTTTTTAAAGAATCTTTGAAAACTTCTTAGAAGCAGCCTCATTGTTGCTAGAGGAAAGGACTTTTTGTAAAGTTTTAGAAAGGGAATGAGGCATGAGAGCATCATGCAAGCCTTCATCTGTTTGGAAGGAGGACTTTTAATGCTCTCTGATTTTTTATTCAAAAAAGGATTTCAATTTGGACTGCTCTTTCAAGTGCAGTATTGTTGTTTTTACTTAAATAAAGACATAAGGAATCTTTTTCTACAGTTGTGTCTTTGTGCTAAGCGGGAGTTAGTCATAAGCAAGCAGTGGTTCCTTTATGTAACGTTCGGGTTTTTCCTGACTTGAAAGCCAGATTTAAAAAGGGATATTTCTGTTTTCTTTCTGCTGTTGGTTCCTGATCACTGATCCCTGACTGTGGTATGTCCAGTGTCAGACCCCTGTCCCCCTCTCCCCTGCCAGGCGCCCGGTCTCACCTTTCACGGCCAGGGTCTGGGCTAACCTGAAGTGATTCCAGATGTGGAGATCCCCCTCCCCCTTTCGGCCCTAGGGCCTGGTCAGCCACTCGATCAGGGCTGACAGCGTCCCTTCGGACAGCGTCTCTCCTCGCCTGAGCACATGACAAGGCAGCTCCCCCACTACCACTTCTCCTCCCTCCTCACCCTCACCCACTCACCCCCGTCTTCAGCAGTACATCTGGAGCTCATTACAAAGGAGACAGTGAGAGCGAGGGAGGGGCAGGGAGTCTGTGAGCAGAGTGTGTGTGCAAGAGAGCGGGAACGAGAGCATTTCTTAACCCTTCTCCTTTAAAACATCCATCTTTTTTCTTTCTTTATCCCCTTTTTTTTCTCCTTAACTTTTACTTTATACCCCAACACACACACATACACACACACACGCACACACATGCACACACATACACACACACACGCACACACACGCACACACACGTACACACACACACACACACACACACACACACACATCCACACCGCCTGCAGTGATCTTTGTCCCACTGTCAGTGCCACATGATAACAAATACTTTATTAATGAGTGGTTTTGGAAAAGAGCTCGGCACAAAAAAATAGAAAGTCTTGGAGCAGTCTGAGTGAAATACAGCACAGCTGCTAACAGTGTGTGGTTTGGGTGAACAACCAAAAGAATGTCCTGAGATGTGGAGTTTCCACGCAAAGTCAAGTTGACTGAGAGGTTGCACTGTTTGTGTGATTAAGTCACTTTTATTGCACACTTTTCATAAACACAGATGCAGGCTCGAATACACCCTTTGTTGGATTGTAAAAGAAACATAATTAACTTCAAATCTCAAGGTTAAAGTTGATGACCATATGTACTGCACTTCCATCGCCAACACGTGCTTCTTTTTCGGGTCCTCAGAAATGGAGAAGATCTGGCTGCTTTTTCCCATTAAAACGATGCTTGTTGTTTCTGATTAACATAGAGCCTTTTTCTGTTGAAGCCATGAGTCACAGAATTCTGTTTTAACCCTTAAGGTAGGTTTGGTTTATTACAACTTAGGTGTGTACTTATGTTCTTGTCCCATCACCAAATGAATGCTGACATCTGTGAATGCAGAGACATCGCGATAAATCAAGTGCAGCAGGGGAGGAAACAAGCCCAGTGTGCTTCAAAGTTCTGTTGCATAACTTTTGTTGTTTTCGTTCACTCAATGCAGGAAGCATTGTGTGCTTTATGAAGCAAAACAGATAATAAAGGTGTAGGGTAGTGGGTGGGGATATAGAGCATCCAAGTTCCACAACAGTTGATATCCTGACAAATAACTAATATTCAGTTTTTCTTTAAAAAAAAACTATAATCCGGATTTTTCCCAAACCCTTAAGCTGCAGTAATAACTAAGCAATATCTGGGAAAGGCAGAAAAAAGAATTTAAAAATATAATATATAATATACAGCCCTTGCCTACAGCTCTTCCGTCTCCCCTCTCTGTTCTAAGCCCCTCCCACCCAACAGATGAGCACGCACTTTAAACCCATGAGGATAGTCAGGCCAAAAGCCAACAGCCATTTGTGGCTTCACCCAGGTTTCAAACCTCACTCTTCCAAGTGAAATTCCTCCATCTAACCCATTGTGCCACCACACGGCACTGCCAAGGTGGACTTTGTTGGTATTTATACCACCTCACCTGATCTGGGTGAAGCACTCTGATTGGCTTAAATCTCCTGTCACGAACCTGCACAAAAAACAAAGGGAGAGATGAGGAAGCTGGTAGGATGCTGCAGCCCACTTTGAACAGACAGAAACTCTTTATATGCGATTGGACAGTACGTACTATCAAGTAATTTATGATAAGCTGGCGAAACCTTACAGCTGCATTCAGACTACACAATTATAGATGACACAATATTTTGGCATGATAAGATGGTTACTGGATCACATTTGGGGAATACAGTCATCAAATCTCTCTGGTCGATATGTTTGACATGTTGGCCCAACCAATCATAGCCTGCCGTCTCTCACAACCCATGTGATGTCATCAGGAGGGTGGTGCCAGGGATTGACCACCAAAAAGAAAAATGTAAACAAACAGCATCCAAAGCAGAGTGTAGGATACTGATTACACAGTGATTCCATGGCTCACCCCAAGAGGACAATGGATTGTTTGTTCATCTGGCCTGTCTTTCACTTCATCATGTAGAGGGCTCTGTGTTGCTATTCAGCAACATCACTGACAGACTGAGGGATGTGACTGGGAGAGAGGCAGGTCGTTGTGAGGTATTCCGAATAAAGCAGTTGTTCAAATCATGGTACTGAACGTGCCAGGTGACACTTCCTGGTTAAAGGATGGGTCTTATTTTCATAGCATATTGTCCTCAACAAGAGAATCATGAATTAATTCTAATGGTCAAGAACCATTAGCAGCCCAGAGATCGGACAGGCTGTAAACAAGCCAGCAGTTTCTATAAATCATTAAAACCACTTTATGTGGAAGTTAAACTAAGAGTGAGTACACCTGAAATCAGGAGCAAACACAGACATTTTGAGGGGCTTCTAAAGTAAGCAGAACAAGGATAACCTCGTTTTGGATTGAACTTAACTGTATCATCTGAAACCAGTGTTTGATCGTCTGGCTTTTCATATCTCCATGAATGAATACTTCAAAATATTTGGATTACTGTCAATGAAATTTCCTAGAAACAGTAATATCAAGACAGTGCTTATTGATATATTGCTATGTATCATTTGTTGATTGTCTTCAGTTAATCATTAGCCTGCGTCAAAAATGCTCCCAAGAAAACAGGCCTCCTTCACAATTATTTACCTATGTACAAGATTCCATGGCTTTTGTTCTGAATGCTTTACCTGTAGGGCTGCTTGTTGTCTGATTGCTCACCTTAGCTGCATCCCTTGACCTGTTCTCTCTCTCTGTTCAATGCTGCCTTTAAATGGAACTCGCGATTGCCACATGGGAAGCTGAATACAACAATGGCTCGGCCTTCAAGTGGTGACATCAGCCGTAAATTGTGAAACCACTGCTGCTAGGCAACAGTAACATGGCCATACTGACATACTTGATGCCACTGTAACAATTCAGCAAGCTTAAATGTAGGTAACCAGGCACCATAAATACAAAGGCGTAAAGAAATACCACAGTCTCCTCAGATATTATGAAATCATGACCAAAAACTCTGTATTTGAAAAACTACAACATATTACTTACTAGCCACTGAAATGTTAACTTCCTTTGCCTCTGTCATTTCTGATAATGTCAACAAACATATCACAACTCGTAAACTAACAGGAGAGGGGCATTCATGTGGACTTAGACTGAGCTCTTGCCACCATAGTAAATATGACCCAACCTGAAGACTCCAGAAGTCTTCTCCTTTTGCAAGGCATTACCCAGAAATAATACTACCTCACAAAACATGCATTACATTTGAACCACTTTCAATATTACAAGTCTTTTGTAACAAAAAATAAGCTGATTAAAGGTCAAGGTAGTCTTGATCATCTCTGAAGGCCAGTTTGCCCTACAGGCAGCAGTACACTGCAGTGGTGTGCAGTTACATCACACTCTAAAACCACTCAACAGACAAAAAACATGAGGATAAAATGAAATAAAATAAAATTGATACAAAAAAATAAAATTGCATAGTACTATTTAAAAACCAATGGTACCAGGGCCAAATAGTGTTTTAGTGTTTAGTTGAACCTCCATCTATACAGACTGTACAGAGGATCTATGACCAGAAGAGAACAACTCATTCTGGCCAAACAGGAGACGACTGCTGCTGACCAGGACTGACTGGGCCTTTTTATGGCTCTAACTGTGTAAAGTACTGACAGATTTCACAGGTCAGTCCCTGAGACTTCACTACTTACTCTTACAATTCCCTCCAACCTGTTCTTGTTCTTCAAGCTAAGTGACCCAAACCAGCAGATAAAAGAACAAGTTAAAACAGATTCAATAAAACAAGGGTAAAACATTTTCATGAAACAAGTGTCGCCACTGAACCATCAAGTTTGCAAAAAAAGTGCATGCACTGCAGAGCCTTTCTACAAACAACGTCAGCGTTTGAATCGAAGGTTAGTTTGCTGTCAGTTATAGAGCCCAAGTACTTCAACTGTTTCTTCTACCAGCTCCATCAAAACGGCTATTTCACAGAAGAAACTAGCGGCTACCTGACTGTGTGATCCACATCCTCTACAAAACTTTAAATTTTCAGCTTGGTGGCTCACTAGTCTAGAGATTGTTGTAGTTGTTTGCTATTATGAAGGGGATTTTTGAAAATGGTAATATGTAGATAGCAGGGGTGGAGGAGAATGCTGTGTGAACTGTGTGGCCAATGGCAGCCTTACGCCCCCAGTTTACATCCAAGGAGACAGACTAAAAGAAGAAGCTACTATTGATCATTTCCACAAAAGATTCACCCAGAGACCTCACACCATGTCAACAATACAAAGTCTGCTACAGTGTGATGGTACTGGTGGGCATTTGATCCAACTTTTGCAGTTCTGGGATACTCCTATTTATGTAGTCGCAACAGTACAACTAACACTTTTATTATTGTTTTCCTTAAGAAGAGCAGCTCAAGAAAAAGGGCTTTTACCCCAGCAACTTTAGCCCACCCTGGTGCACATCAGTGAAAGTTGCTGATAGTTTCTTGGTGCTCAAGAAAACTGCAAGTAGCAGCAATAAGAACATCGTGTCAAAGCTGAAGCAGGGAGTAGGTGTAAATGGTGATGATGGAATTAAGTTTACTGCGCACCTTTGTTCTCTCCTCCAGTTCATTTGAGTGCTCGTGCGTCTTGCTCCATCGGATTTTCTGTTAGTGTTAAAAATGCAGATCTTAGCTGTTAATTTAGTTAATAGCATTAGTATAGTGACAGAGCCGATGGCAGTTGGACTAATAAAACTTTCAACTCCAAACTCCACATGACAGACATCTGAATGAGGTTTAAAACTGCACCATGCTGGTGTAAACCTAAATGTCACATGTCCCATGCTGTATGTAACACAGTGACAAAGATAGTTTTTGTCTCGTCCTGGAACTAACTTAATTATGGTGTAATAAATGCTTCTGGCTTCACTTAAATGGCTGTTATGACCGTTTGGGTCCTGGATGAATTAGCATTTTAATTCTCTTGGCCCTGCTGAGGTCCAGCAGGGAAACAACCACAACAACAATTATGGTGAGTGACATGACTTTTGCTCTGAGACACCGTCACTATATAATCATCGCTAGAGCTCATATTCCCCCATGGCACATGAACTATTTTGGGGATTCTGTGGAGCTTGTTGATCTCTTACAGGAAGTTCAGCCTCTTGCAGATGAACACGTGTATGACCTGGGAACTATGTAAGACGTCTCAAGAGCTCAGACTTTCACTGACTACAGGGAATATTACATTATTTGTCATGAAGGCCTTGTGTTATACCACTAGTGTTCTGAACTCTTTCTGCCTTTAAAAGTAATTTTCATGACTGAAGAAAAGCAGGTAAATGCGTTTAAAAGAGAGTGTTATCAGATTATAAGCAGAGCCTGCTGAGTGCTCACTATCAGATACATCCATCAGCTGATGATGGGAGTTTGGTTTAAACTTCTGACTCACTTAAAAACTGAAAATCCCTGCTCTACAGGAGCTCCAACTCAAATCTGAAAGCAGGATAAACAGGAAAAAGTCTAAAAAATGCACTTAGAACCTGTTTCCTAATCAGAGGTTTGACTGTTGTAGTGTCTGTCCCCGTATGTCACTGATGTCAGCCTCCTGGACTCCTCAGTCCTTGGTGACCCACAAGTCGATCTTGGGGCATCATAACAAAGGATGTTTCATTTCCTAACACACAAATCGAGGATCAAAAATCAAGGAGGCACCGTAACATTAAAGAAGAGTTACACATAGGAATATTAAAACCTATGACATATGTCAAGACAATGGAGGTGATTGTGCCACGCATTATATTTACTTAACGTAGAGGCTGATGCTGTGAGGAAAGGATGTCTCATTTTGTTAAAAACCTACTGCCTTGACTCCTCTCTCCTCCCATCACCTCCTCTGCTGGCAGGGTGTGTCATTCGTCCTCCCACCAGAGGTTTGAGAGGAGGAGGCTGAAAGTAGTGGCATGAGATGAGCCTTATGTGTCATCTTTACAGGAACCCGTCCTCAGATTATCAGATGTCTCACTCCCTCTGGTGGACACTGACGGGAATAGAGCTGCAGCTCAGAAAAAGGACCGTCTAAAATGTTCCAAGTCTGTTCCAAAGCCAGTCCGGCCCTTAAATATGTCTACAAAATCTTACTCTCTTGAAGTAAGCAATAAAATCTGCTAGTGCAAAAACATTTTTTTTAATTAATTTTTATTCTAAAGTAATATTTCAGATGCATTCACATAATGTAAAATGTCATGAAAGAATCTTTTTAAACATGTTTTTTACAAGCACAGAGGACGATAGCTTTAACATGGAAAAGCACGAGTTAGCCAGGTGTTGCAATGTGGTTTAGGGAATTATTTTCTTGCTTACCTCTGGAAAAAAAATTCTTACATTCTTAAGAACAAACAGGAGACATTTCAAAAAGTGTGGTGGGGTGGATTTATTTAATATGCTAAAAACAATGATCTCTCATCTGTAGAACAAACGTGGAGTAGAATTAGTGCCCCCTCTGCTTAGCTCTGTTCCCCTGTTCTGAAGTCACTGGATGGTACAGCAGGGAAAGTTGTATGGATTCATGATCTCACATCTTTACAGGAGCATTCTGCTAAACGCCATGTTCTGCACTGTTATTGTGACCATATGTGTGTGAAGGCGAAAACCTAAAAATTCAATAAATATAAAATAAAATAAAATATATTGTTGAAAAAAAAGATGCATTCAGCAACTTTTCTGGAGATTTTAACGTGATGGGATTAACTATTTGATTAGAAGTGGGGCTAATTTCTTCTGCTGCTTTGTGGAGAATAAGATCCGCCAGCATACAAAAACTGACCTCGTCAGAAGGCTATGATTTACTATGAGAAACAAAACATAGCTCTCAGATTTCTCTTTTTCAAAGAAAAAACAAAACCAAAAAGGAAATTAGTAAATTAGTAAATCTTGCTAAAATATAAGTAAAGTATGAATCTTTCACACACACACACACACACACACACACACACACACACACACACACACACACACGTATATGTATGATAATTTATTTATTAGCTTTGGAGAGAAACTGTGACAGGATGATGTGTGTTTCTTTAGTTTTGACATTTTTCTCCTCTCTCTGTTCATGTTCCTCTGGGCTACTGACCGAGGCAGAGAGGAGGAAAACCGCCCAGTCATCCGTAGCAGAGTTTTCTTTAATGCGCTGCATACTGGCCAGTTGGACATGATTATTTGAAGAAACACAAGACTATTAAATCTCATTTACAAGTTGTGGGCACATGTTACAGGCCTGGGCATGTATGAGGATGTTAGAACAAGAGATGTGTGCTGGTGTGTTCAGTATGTGTTTACGAAAAAGACTACAAAAGAAGGTTCTGCTTTAATTGTGAGATTTTTTGATCAAACTTGAGCCGATGAGGAATGTTTCTTCTTGTCGTTTGAAGGCACTTGTAGCTCTCTGTAATGGTTTTGGTTCGGTCGGAGCTTGTGTGCGTGTTTGTGTGTAGGCGTGTGTTTTCAGCAATGTAGAAATGGGGGCGAGCTTCGAAATGAATATCATTGTCACATCTCGTGCCAGAGTAAATTCCCCATACAAAACGAGCAATTTAGAGCTGACGCCTGCCGTGGAAAATCTGCCTTCAATTTTCCCCCGCTGGTGGCTGTGCACGCATTCGCCCTTCCAACTCTTTTTCTCTCATTCACACACACACTGTGCAAACCAAAGGCCGAGCTCACGCTCCCTCAGACACACACTAACTTGGAGATCTAGTTGGCCTGCAGCAAGTGGACCCCACAGTTTATTTTTTTCTCAATTATCCATTTAGTGTAAGTGGCAGGCGCCTGATGGGCTCCACGCCGAGAGGAAATGTTTGTATTGTTCTTATTTAACAATGCCATTTAAACTAATACCTGATTATTGAGAGTGAGTCACCACTGGAAAATAGATCTTTGAGACAGCTGGCTCTGACACTGCTCTGTTTCTTTGTTTTTCTAGTTCCAGTAATCACCTCCTACCATCACAACTTCTTCAGGCACACACACGCACAGACCGGTTTCACTTTAATTAGCTATTGGAGTGCATTCCTAGAGACACAACTCCTGGATCTGTACTCTTGGCTAATTTCATTAAAACTGGCTTGAAACATTTATATGGGCCAGGTTGGAATAATATTTATGACTGACATACAAAAACAATTTTATCATCACAGATTTTGTTATTTTGTTTGTTTAATTATTTAACCTTTATGTAACCAGGAAACGTCTCATTGAGATTAAAATAGTCTTTTACAAGAGCGTCCTGGCCAAGACCGGCTGCAGAGCCATGGCTGTTATTTTTAACATAGAGAGGCCCTGAGTCAAAGTCACCTTTAATGGACTTTTTTAATGCAATTTTTTAGTGTGACCATTATGCTCCTTCAGTTATTATATTAACAAATGTAAGTGCACTTTCAAGTTTTGCAAATTTAGCAGAAATTTTACCTAGCAGTCAACATGTTCCACATATACACACTGCTGTCCTTGTAGAGTAGGCTGAGGGACTGTTTGGAAAAAATCAGTATGTTGCAGAACATTGGTGTTTTTTTAAAGTTTTAACTTTAATGGATGTTTGTATTCCATTCATGCATTATTTTAAGTAATATGTAACGTCCATCCATCCATTTTATCTACACTGCTTTCATCCTCTATCGGTTCGCTGGGGGACTGAAGCCTATCCCATCTGACTTCGAATGAAGGCAGGGTTCATCCTGGAGAAGGTAGGAGTCCATCACAGGCCCAGTATGTAACATCCATCCATCCATTATCTATACACCGCTTAATCCTGTGTAGGGTCGCAGGGGGGGCTGGAGCCTATCCCAGTCAACTCGGGCGAAGGCAGGGGACACCCTGGACAGGTCTCCAGTCTATCACAGGGCTACACATAGAGACAAACAACCAAGCACACTCTCATTCCAATATGTAACATAATATATGAAATTTCATAAAGTAGCAGTATGAAGTGGATGAACAGTGACACCTACTGACCAGTGACTGATGAGTCAGTAATATCAGCTATTTCAAAATTAAAACTATATAATAGAGCCTCTTTCCCCCTAACAGATGCTGCTTTAAAAGAAAACTGCTTGTAACAGAGCACAAATGAATCATACACACACACACACACACACACACACACACACACACACACACACACAAAGACTAAAAGAATGTCAGGTTAATGTCAGAGTGATGTAATGATTTATGTGCTATGAAAGATTAGCCTGTGAAAATGAGAAAATGAAGAGGTGATAGAAGGAGATAAGTGTTAATATTAGCATTACAAGCTAACTGCTTTTATTTTATTTTTACTTATAAAAGGAGAAAAGAGAGAGACAAACTTAAAATACTCCAATGATTGAGATTTTATTTAAAAAGAAAAAAAACAGGAAGACAAGATGCAGTAAAAGTGGAAAGCGTAACAAAGAAACGACAGAACAAAAAGAAGAGCGCCTTCTGATGTCCTCGACATACCTGCAGCATCTATGAACAGATGCAATGAAAAAACCTTACGTCTATACCAGTGTTAATTAATGTCAACGAAAACTAGGATGAAAAATATTCATTGAAGACATATTTTTTTTACAATGAAAATGAAAGATAATCAAAATGAAGAGAAACATGTCAAGACAAGAACTATAAAAAATGAATGACAATGTTCAGGACACTTTTTTAAACACACTGTTTTCTTTTAAGTTTTTATAAGTCTTCATCACTGAACCACAGTATCAGTAGAATCACAGACTGCTCGGAATTAGTGGAAGCTTCCTCTGCTGTACAGAGTTTCTCTTGGTCAGTTGATGTGTGTGTTTGACCCGTTGTATTGCTTTTAATAGGAAGCACATTCAGTAACATTATGCATCTGTCAGCACTGATATCTGATCAGTTCTTGGAAAAAGCAGATTTATGAAATAAACTCAACAAGGATTAGACAAAGAACGACAACAAAACCTTCCAAGCAAGGTCTGTTGACCCAGGGGTAGACACCAAGGGCAGGAGGCAGAGAAATAGTGAAACAAAGTTTATTAAATGCACAAGGAAAACCAGGGACCAGTGTTTGGGTCGGTCACCGAGAATCTCGGCTGAGGTTTTTGCTGGTAGCTGAGACTTGAACTGGTAGCTGGGAGACATGGACTGGGCCTTGAGATGGTGACTGGAAACTGTGGCAGGAATATAATCAAGTGTATTAAGTGTAATCAAGTGTAACCATTTAGGCCATTTAAAAGATGTGTTTTTATATATGTTTAAAATGCATGTAGAAATACAAAACACAAGCTAAATGTAATGACAGTAAATAATTAGAAGAGTTAAAATCATAATAATGATAATGTAAGAAAACTCCACGTGGATAGACATGTTTTTGTGGCTCACAAAGTAAACTTCAACAACCATCAAAAGAAGCCCCAGATGCATCATTTTATCTGATCAGGAGACTGTTTGTGCCTGCAGGGCTGGTCACACATAATCCAATGACAAGAACAGAAGATATTTACACTTTGTAGGCCTGCAACGCATGTTGAGCAGGGTTAAGAATTGTATTTACATTAATGCACAACATTGCCACGAATGTTGCTCTCAAAACAAACTGGGTTTCTTTGTGCCTTCTCCTTTTGTACAATACACCAACAAGCTGAACTGAAGACCACTGACTCATCATTACTCATTTTCCTCTTCCCAAGGGCATTCATAATTTAGAATAATTCAGTGAAGAAAATACTCCACGATTGAAAACTGGGGTTGTAGCTGGGCAGAGTAGAGCACGACATGTAGAGAGGAGCCAGACAGAGAGGCCTCGGGCAGGTGGCCCAGGGATTAGAGGCCAGTGCACTGCAAATGACTTGGCACTTGCCAAGATTTAAAGTCTTATTTTCAGACATGATAGATAATTTGGCTCATTTTAAGGGGTAATTACTTATTTTTAGTCCTTGATTTTACAGTACAATCTTAGATTTAAAAAAAAATCTTATTTCAAAATTTCTTACCAAGTAAAATTTACTTGGTGCACGGACAGATAATTTCGCTAGTTTTAAGTAATTTCTTCTCAGATTTAGTGTTTCTATCTCATATTTAGGCTAACCTTTTTTGCAATGTGACCTGAGGTTCTTGTATGACGTGTTGAGGATGGAACTGTCAAAGATGGAGAGGCTGGTGTCGAAGGCAGGACCGCCTTCTGGAGCTGGGCAGAGGGCCTGTGACAAAGGCAGAACCAATTGAATAGTGGGGCTGAAGGGAGGACTGGCTCATTATCTTAACAGGCTTGTTTGAGGTGAACTCTGTCTCATCTGGAAAGTGGATGAGAGCAGACAGCGGCAGCAGGGGCAGAGTTAAAAATCAACAGTCAACACAAACAGCTTCCAGCAGCCTTTAGTCTGGACAGGAACTTACAGAAACAAACATCTATTAAAATGTTCTCTGATGAATATAAGACTTTATACACAGTCTACAATAGTTTCAACTACGGCAGGGCAGCCTTTAAAATGCTATACAGGCTGACTGTGTTTCTGTTCATGGTTCGTTTTGGATGACTAATGTAAATTAGCATCAGATCAGTTGTCACTGTACATAAACCAGGTGACCAAACCTGTCCCTCTCAGACTACATCAATAAATAGTAAACCCTGATAAAAAGTCAAATACAAGAGAAAGGATTTCAGGACAGTAGCTTTTGTTACTGATCTGTTAGATATGCAGGCTGTCAGGGCTGAAACGCCTGTGCAGATGTTGTTGTAACAATCCTCACATCCCTGACCAGAACTGTTGGTACTGTTAAATATTTTAGCAGCACCATAAAGAATTAAATCAGCCCAGTGTTGATATACCAAAACTACATATTGTCTGCAGTTTATGCTGTGTGATCTGAATGTGTTCAGCCTCTCTGGCTGATAAGCATCAACCACACAAGTAGAATAAACCTCCAAAGCAATAAATCTCAAGTTTAAATCTCTGTAAATCAACTAAAATAAAAAGTTTATCTCAAACGTCATGTTGTTTAGTCAACATTTAAACTAATTAAATCAGGTAAGACCCAGATGTTTCCTATCATGCCCCCAAGTCGTGCAGATGCTGAAGAGCAACTGTGGCATCTGGCTCCAAAAACTGCAGCCGTCTCGATGTCATGATACATATGAGGGATGTCAGAGCAAGTTGGAATCAAGTTGGACAGAAATCTAACTGGCATGCACTGCAAGACAATCACAGGTGATTGAATTTGCGCAGGTTCGGCACATTTCGAATGTGCCACATTTGGTGTCATGGTTCTTGTTTTGGTTGGTTTTGATTTTGGTTTTTCCCTGTTCCTCTCCCCCATCCATCTTTTTCTTCTCTCTCAATACCTTCCAGTGTGTGGCTGAGAGCATGGCTCAGCTCCCTGCAGCTGGCTAATTAGACACACCTGCAATTCCCTTCAAAGACTTTTGTTCAGTAAACCCATCTTTTATCACTACTACTCTCAGTGTTCTGTATCTGGGTCCAAGACAAGAATCAAAACATAACAGAACAATCTGACCAAAATGGAACCAGCAGAAATACAGCACATCTGCCAAGCCCTCTCCACCCAAGGATCCCTAGTAGGGCAGTATGAGACAGCTCTGCTGGAGGTGATGGAAGTCCTAGACTAACTGCAAGTGGATGCATGGACCTTCAACTTAACTCCATTGTACCCACCCAGAGAATCACCGTGTCCTTTCCTGCCACAACTTAGGTCTTCACCTCCAGCATTCTCCGAGAGCCATACATACCCATTCCAGCGAGATACTCATGTAGCGTACGTATGCACCACTATATTGTAGCGTAACTACACTTTACAATTAAAATTTGCACTCGTTAATGAAGGGGCACCATCTCAGATTACTGAGAAAATTATCATTCTAGATTAAGTCTCAAAGAGACTTTAATTGAATGAAGTTGATCAGTCTCTTAACTGAAAGTCGTAAATTCTGATTTCATTGACCTCCAGTTCCCAAACAAAGAAATACATGGCAGAACCGATGGTAATTATACACAAACATTTATTAACTAACACTACAAACAAACAATAAACAACAATGACATAACAACAGACAGTGAATGAATGAATGAATGAATGAATGAATGCGGATTATCTAATTAACTGTGATCGTCACTGGAGGCAGCTGATAGAAAGATGATGAATTTAGAATCACTTTGGAATTGGAAGCCAATCGTAATTTATAAATTCACCCATTTAGCAGAAAGAAAATGATACTTGCGTAGCCCTTTGATGGAGAGAGAAGACGGCCGCAGGATGTCCAGCTGTGATGATCTGCTGGATGCGTCGGATCAGGAACGCAGAGACAAGGTGGCACTTTGGTGTAGTCATGTTGTAAAAATGTAATACAAACACTAGGAGTCGAAGCTCACAGTTAAAAGAAAATGTCCGTGCTGTTGCATTATCAAAATTAACTGAAGAGGTTTAACTTCAAGTTAATCATAGAAAAAATAAATCTCAAGACTTTAAGAAGCAAAAACACAAACCCAAAGAAACTTAGCTAAAAGTCCTTAAAGAAAAAGCCTAACCCTTAAAAGAAGTAAAAAGCCCTTGAATAATAACAAATAAAGCCCACGAAAAATAACAAATAAAACCCAAGTTGCATTCCAGTGACTTTCCTTTTATAGAGAAAGTTTTGGGGCCAAATTCAAATCAGCATCTGACCAATCGTGGCTGTGTCCATCCCAGAGGGTGGTCTTGACTGTCCAGGAGAGATCAGAGGCCAAATACCTTTAGAGCATACTTTAAGATCATTTCTTAAACATGCAAATCCAATTGGTAAATATCTATGATGATCACAGATCTGAAATCTCACTAAATATGTGATTAAAACGACACCAAACATGATATGTTTATCTCACATGGTTCCAGAGATAATTATAATAAAAGATATAACACGAGAATAAGCTTACAAATAGTAGACTTTTAGGCTACATGAAAGTAAACTATTAATGTGACTACAGATACAAGCATATACATTCAATTATAAGAAAAGTTAAACTTAAAAGTATATATGCTGAGGATAAAAGGTCTCTGTCTTTATGGCTGTGTGTCTTTTATGGTGGTGGTCTGTGACAGAGAGGAGGGGGTGTTGGTGTCGTAGTATGCGTCTCAATAAACACTTCCGATTTGAGGTGTTCTCCTTCCACGCTGGTCCTGATCAACCTGGTATCACAGAGTCCAGATGTTGGAATCATCACTCCAGAGACGTTGAATTCTTTGATTTTATTATTTAGAAGTGTTTAGTTCAAATCATCAAAAAGTTCTTTGGGTTAGGAGAAATGCCATCTCTCCTCTCCCGAGGTGTATGGTTTTCGTCACCTTTTAGCACTTTTAAGACCCTTATCAGATTCTGGTGCAGGAGGGGGGCATCTTGTCGTCTCCAAAAAGGGGGTGATTTGGGTTGACTGTCTCCTGAAATGGTTTCTTACCCAATTTACAGCTCTGACAAAACCGTCTCTGGATTATCTGTTTGATAGCTTGGAATGTTCTGCTCCGTTGTACGCTACAGTCCCCCACTTTGTTTGATGACGACGATCGTCCTCGGCGGAGGCTGTCAACAAACACTGGAGAAATTAATGCAGAACATCGATGCCCACAGACTAAGCATAGCATTTTCAATCGGCTAACATGGGTGGTATAACCAAAATCGAAAAATTGGGATCAGAGTAGATATGAGACAGTATAGGTCTTGTCACATAATGCAGAGTGAGCATTTAAAATCACGAAGATGATTATCATTGATTAGTTAGACCCCCACTTAGTAAGGTTAAGGGACCAGAATATAGTTTAAATCTTTATTTTTATTTATTTATTTATTTATTTATTTTTAAATTTAAGTAGTTGATTACTTTCCTCTTGGATGTATTTTATTACACATATACATTAGTTAATCTTAAATTCTGGGGTTTGATTTCAGTTTGAATATATGATGTCTTTCCTTAGAATAGCAAAACAAATGAACCAGAACTTGCCTGATACCTGTCATAACTAGTGAGATGTCTGTCTGTCTTCACCTGTTTATCTTCAGTGTTCCCCGGGCACGCGTGAGCCACCCCGGTTATCCACCAGAAAATAACAAACTAAAACAAAAAACGGGGCAGGGGCACGCCCACTGCCACCACCTGTCTAATCAGGCAAGTTTGGTGCTTCATTATTTGATGCTGTGACTCAAGTTTCAGATCTTGTCCCCCACTTGATTTTCTTCTGTGGAGATGTGGACAGTCTAACTTGTGTCAATGAATAATAGTTCTTTCAGCTGTCTTCAGCAGGTTTTGGCAGCACTCCTGGTTAATAATTATGGAGGTGAGTGTCCTTTTCCTGTTTTCCATAATTGTGGTTTCTTCAGGGACTTCTTGAATCTGCTTGGTGGATTCTTTTTCAAGTAATCTTTTCGCAGCTGAAGAATCTCCCGGTCATCCATTTTCCTTTGATCATTCCTCTTGAAAGCTGGTTCATAATTCCACCTTTGGTCACGGTGGCATTGTGGCTGATTTTGTCTTGACCTTCGGGGAGTTTTTGAGGGTTGACCACCCTTGAAGTCCCTGTTGGTGTTTTGTTGATGATTGATCTTTAGTCTTTCAGAGTACTCTTGGTCTTTCCACGGGTCTCGCTGAAAACTTGATGACTCATGGTTTCTCAGACCATGGTCATAACGATGGGTTGGTCTTCTCCATCCTTCATTATACCTGCGAGGTTGTACAGGAATTTGGTTGCATGAGCTTGCATCATCAGAAGATGAGTCAGAGTCTTGTCTTGTGTTGCATAAGACTGTTGTCTCAGCTTGTTTCTCAGACATCCTCTTGTGTTGATTGTGACCCTTTAAAGCCAGGTCACATAGTTGCCGGCTGGTCATGGTTCTAGGGCAGACTGTCACACCCAGGTAGTGGCTCAAGGATGGATGGAGGTTCTGCAGGAACAGGGTCTTGAAGGCTGTGTCTTCTTCCACTTCTGGTTCATTTCTGGGCCCAAAGTAGGATTTACGAAGACGGCTGTAGTAGGCTTGAGGATTTTCTTTCCTGCCCTGCCTGATATTCAGTGCAGTCATCAAACCGTGCTCTGATTCTAGATCAGAGAATTCTTTTATCAGTTCTTCACATAGCAGCTTGTAGTTGGCCTTGACCTTGTCTGGCTGGCGGTCAAGGAAGCTGCGGACCTCAGGACTGGAGGTTATTCTGATTAGGCAGAGAGCATCTAGGCTGGTTGCTTGGTCCAGCATTTTAAGGTGGAAGTCAATATCTCGTAGATAAGCGTGGATGCCATAGTCCCCTAAATGACTTGGTTTGAAAGTATCGATGTTTCGGGCCAATCTATCAAGTTGTTTGTATGACATGCTTACTTGTGATGAGGAGCTGAAGACTTTCCTTTCAGTTGCTCCATTGTTTGAGTTGCTTCTTCTCAAGTTGATATTGATGCCGTCTGAGTGTCGGCCTTGCAGTACATTGCACTGGTGAGTTTTTGTCTCAGCACCAGGCATCTGGCTTTGGATCGGCGACACACACTGGCTTGGGGGAGGTGCCTCTGCCCGGCAGTGCAGTCCCATGTCATGGACTTGTTTCAGTTCATTCTTCACCATGTTCAACTCCTCCTTGTCAGCTTGGCATTGTTGCTGAAGGTTCAGGAGTCAGTCTTGGGTGAGCCTCAATTCCTTCTTCACCATGTTCAACTCGTCCTTGTCGACTTGCCGTTCTTGCTTGAGGTCAGTTATGCATTTAACTGCCACATGTAGAGCTGCGATGAGGCTCTTCTTGTCCTGGAGCTCTTTTTTCATCTGGGTTTCAACTTGTTCAAGTCTCTGTGACATGCCATCTGTGGCTGGGTTTGCAGGCTTTGTCAATTGATTGATTGAAGCTTGCAGTTCCAACATGGCTCTTAGTTTCTCCATTTCTCCTCTGGAAACGTTTTCCTCTTTCAGGTGCTCATCCAGTTGCCTTCGGATTTCCATTGTCATAACCCGGCCATTAGGCCGTGACAAAAATGGGAACAACACAATAATTGCCGGCAAATAATGTTTATTTAAGGAAAACAGAAATTAAGCGTGTGGAGTATGAGCGTCAGTAATGTCAGTGGTGAGAATGTGGATGCATGTTCATGGTGTTGTGAGGATGTTGGAGGTGCAGTAACCTAACCTAACCAAATACAAACGCAATGTGGCCGCAGCCACAGGCAGAGCGGAATGAGAGAGAGAGAGAGATGCCAAGTAGGCTGGGCTTTTATAGCCACGGGAACGCTGGGCCCAAGCGCCCGGACAGCCAAGACCGCCTACATCCACCTTGGCAACTCCGCCTATAGAAAGACATCAACATTGTTAATCTGAGACCAGCTTATAGAGCAGGGGCCGTCACACCCCCCTCCATAAAGTCTGGGCCACAGCAAAACTACCCATAATCCACCACTATCACCATCACCAGTGTTGAACAAACAATGTGTAATCAAGACATGTCATCACAGTTCAACCAGCACCTTACCTCACCTGGATTAATTAAGTGAACAGGGAGTATAAGGACAGACCAAAACAAGGCAGCACAAATATCTTAAACTGCACTAAGGGGTGCACGTGACAGGGCATCGGCCATAACATTATCAGCTCCCTTGATGTGCTTGATCTCCAAGTTATAGCCTTGCAAAAACAAAAACCATCGAGTTAACCTTTGGTTTGGGCACTTGATGGACTGCAGAAAAGTCAAGGGGTTGTGATCGGTAAACACCACTAGGGGCGCTACTCCACCTACATACACCTCAAAATGCTGTAGGGCCCAGATCAAAGCCAAGGCCTCCTTCTCAATTACTGAGTAATTAGCTTGATAGGTGTTAAATTTCTTGGAGAAAAAACAAACTGGCTTCACCACGCCCTCTGCATCCTCCTGCAACAGGACGGCACCTGCCCCTACCTGGCTGGCATCGACCTGAAGCATAAAGGGTTTATCAAAGCTTGGAGCCAACAAGACAGGAGAAGAACAAAGCAAAGACTTTACATTATCAAACGCCTGCTGACATTCATAAGACCAAACAAATTCGGTTCTGGCCTTAAGAAGCTCTGTCAAAGGGAATACCACAGTGGAAAAGTTTTTACAGAAGTCTCTGTAATAACCCACCAACCCTAGGAACCGCTGGAGCTCTTTTTTTGTGGTCGGCTGTGGATATTCCGCAACTGCTGTGACCTTGGCTTGAACAGGGGCCACTCTACCCTGTCCCACTACTTTGCCAAGGTAGGTCACCGTCGCCTTAGCAAACTCACATTTCGCCAGATTGATAGTGAGCTGTGCCTCCGTGAGCCGTTCAAACAGGGCACGGATGCGCTGCATATGAGAACTCCAGGAATCGCTACAAATGACCAAGTCATCTAGATAAACAGAACAGCCTTCCAACCCAGCAACTACTCTATTCATAAGCCGTTGAAACGTGGCAGGGGCATTTTTCAGCCCGAAAGGCATCACTAAGTAAGAGTAGAGGCCAGACGGCGTAATGAATGATGAAATCTCCTGTGCACGCTTGGACAATGGGACCTGCCAATATCCCTTTAGCAGGTCAAATTTACTAACAAATTTGGCAGATCCGACTTGATCTATACAATCGTCCATGCGTGGCAATGGGAAGGAGTCAGTTTTGGTTACGGAATTCACCTTTCTCATATCCGTACAAAACCTAGGCGTTTTGTCTTGTTTCGGCACTATAATGCAGGGTGAGGCCCAACTAGATGCTGATGGTACCGCAATGTTGTTTTTAAGCATATAATCAATTTCACTGTCAAGATGTTTACGCTTCTCAGGTGACATACGATAAAACCGTTGTCTAATTGGCTGTGCCCCCTCAACATCAATATCATGTTCTATCCAATTTGTGCAGGAGGGAACATCACCAAATAGACCTGGGTAACTGCGGATCACATCTGACAGCTGTTTCCGCATAGAATCGGGCAGGTGGGACAAAAGCTTATCCAGCTTACCGAGTGCCTCTGAGTTTTTTAACCGACCACACAACAAACTGTCATCTGGCTCCGGCACACTGTCATTCCCCTGCGCAGGAAGAGTTGCAGTGAGGTCTGGATGCGCACCTTCTTTCGTGCCACAACCCTCATCAGGAGCACGCTGATAATAAGGCTTTAGGAGATTGACATGGCAGAGTTGTGTAGATTTCCTACTACCTGGTGTCGCAATCAAATAATTTAAATCAGAAACCCTCTCTGCAACTGTGTATGGACCAGAGAACCTTGCCTGAAATAGTGAACCCACAATAGGCATAAGGGCCAGCACCTGATCACCAGGAGAAAACTCATGCCTCTCAGAGCGTCGATCATAGACTTCCTTCATTTTACTTTGAGATGTTTGCAGCCTCTCCCTTGCCAAGTCACAAGCAACAAACAACCGGTGTTTAAACCCATTCACATAGTCAATCAGATTTTTAGGGGGCTCTGTATCTACCCACCGGTCTCTCAAGGCAGCTAAAGGGCCGCGCACAGAATGTCCAAAAACAAGGTCGTTCGGACTGAAACCAGTGCTTTCCTGAACGGCCTGTCTTGCCGCTAGTAACAGCCACGGAAGCCCCTCCTCCCAGTCTCTGTCTAATTCGGTGCAGTATGCACGTAAGAGGGACTTCAGGGTCTGGTGAAATCTCTCCAGAGCACCCTGGCTTTGCGCATGGTATGCGGTAGATTGATTGTGTTTTATATGGAGTAGGTTTAACACTTGTGCAAACATGTGTGACGTAAAATTTGAGCCACGGTCGCTCTGAACAACCTTTGGAATGCCAAAAACTGAGATGAACTGCGACAGAGCCTTAACAACAGATTTGGTGGTAATGGACCGCAGCGGATAGGCAGCGGGATATCTGGTACTCTGACACATGACTGTCAGAAGGTATTTACAACCCGATTTGGAGCTCGGTAGCGGACCCACACAGTCCACAATGAGATGCTCAAATGGCTCACTGACAGCAGGAATCGGCTGCAGCGGAGCCGGCTTAATAGTCTGATTGGGCTTCCCAGTTAACTGGCACACATGACAGGTTTTAATATGTAAAGCAACGTCACGTTTTACCCGAGGCCAGAAAAAGTGTTTTAAAACATTGAGATACGTCTTCCTTACCCCGAAATGTCCACTGTCATCATGTGCAGCTTTAAGCACCTGCGGGCGGAACTTGAGAGGAATTACAACTTGAAAAATGGGAGTTTCGGCAAAAACCAACCCCGAATTAACCCACTTCCTAAGGAGTACTCCGTTGTGCAAAAAGTAGCCACCAGCCATACTAGATATATCAGCAGTCGGCACCACACGCTCAAACAACTCACCTAAAGATGGATCACCCCGCTGTTCCTGTATCAATTCACTATTTGACACCGACAGTGGAAAATCAGACAGTGCCGGGACATCTAGCTCTAACTCACTCCCCTGCTTGGCTTTAGCCATAGCACGAGTGACTGCACAGGCTGAAAACACATCAGGTGACTCACCCCGGCTCTCCTCTGATACCTGCTGGATGAGCGTAACAGGCGCACTGGTTGCAGCTAACTCACCGGAGCGCTCCTCTGCGTCAGGCGTACTGCACGGACCTGCAGCAGCGTGGCCAGAGGAAGGCTCAGGCGGATCAGGAAGACACTCGACTGAGTCAGGTGAACACTGGGTAACACCTGAAGACGGTGCGCCAGTCCAGATTCGGCTACCCGCTAAACCATTCCCCAGAATGAAATGTATGCCATCAATGGGCAGCGCTGGCCGCACACCCACAGTCACCTCGCCCCGAACCAACTCACAGTCCAGCACTACTCTATGCAGAGGAATAGGCAAAACAGTTAACTCCATCCCTCGACTAAGGATGCGGTCACCGGTGCCAGACTCATCTGTTAACGGTAACACAGAACTCACCATATAGGAGTCGTACGCGCCTGTATCTCTCAGAATCTTTATCGGCACTTTATAGTCGCTTCCAACCAGAGACACAAAACCATCCCTGATGAACGGTGCATAGGAAACCATCACACCAGGCTCACATGACAACGAAACAAGATCCGCGGAGATAATCTGGTCTGTAAGTGGCGCAGCTAGCGCAGCCGGCTTAACATTAGGTTTTACATTTTTATTTCCACCTTTAACCCACGGATCATTAGTTCTCCACTGTCCCTTCTCATGAAAATTACCGTTTTTACCAGGCTTTCCTGAACGCATCATGCCACCGGGATGATCTCTCCAGCCAAAATCACGCACCGCCGTGCGCTCCCGGAATCTGTCTGTGTGGAGAAGAACATACTCATCCGCTGCAACAGCGGCCTCAGCAGCTGTGCCGACTTCCCTCTCATTGACATGGGTAGCAATACGATCAGGGAGGGTACTTTTAAATTGCTCCAAAACAATCAGCTCACAGAGCTTATCAAAAGAAGTCACATTTAACGCGGTCAACCAACGCTTAAAATGTGTTACTAAGTCCCTGGCAAACTCAGCATATGTTTGGCCATTTCTTTTTTCCCAGGACCTAAACCGCTGGCGATATGCCTCTGGTACAAGCTCATATGCTTTTAGCACCGCAGACTTTATTTTATCGTACACTAAACTACCCTCCAAACTTAGAGAAGAATATGCCTCTTGCGCTTTTCCAGTCAAGACGCACTGGAGCAACAACGCACATTCCTCGTCAGACCAATGTCTGGCTTTACTCACCCGCTCAAACAATAAGAAAAATGTGTCAGGATCCCTCTCATTAAACTGTGGCAACCACCTCAAGTTATTTACATCAAACGGTTGCATAAAAGACTTTTGATCGCTCTGCTCTGCGCTAGAGGACTTACTCTGAAGAGATAACCGATAAGCTTCCGCCTCCAGTTTTTCTCTTTCAGTTTGCTGGCGAATTTTCTCAATCTCGACTTGTTTTCTCAGTTCAGATTCATGCTTTATCCTGTCATGTTCTAATTGCAATAACATTAATTCTCTTTGCTGTTCAAATGTAAGACCCTGGGTCTGAACAGCAAACTTGAGAGGCTCTGGAGCTTGCTCTAGAACGTGTTCCTCCTGTGAGGTTTCTATCACTCCGATTTCCATTAGTTTTAACTTTAAGGTGGTCCTAATATTTTCTTTACGACTCTTATCCTTAATTTCAACTACATAATGTTCAGCCAGCCTAAGCAACTGTTCTTTAGTAAACTTTAGGAGGGTCTCCTCTGACGGAGCCGCAATAAAAGTTTCCAAGTCTGCCATTTTTAACAACGAAACTTAAAACTACCAGCTGGCCCTGAACGCAACATTCACCTGTCAAGGCGGAGAGGAGCTCCGTGCGTAACGCCGGATCAGAGTTTTCCCCCTATCTAATCCATCCAAGCCCCACTAACTAAGCTCCGTCCTAGTCTTCATGTGGCTACTTGCGATGGGTAGTTATGCACTAAAGCCCGATGGGTCGGATGGGCGACCAGCAAGCTGGCAACCCCCCGAGGCCACGGATGTGCTCCCAAGCAATGCTTTAACCGCTTTGGCCACAGCACTACCCCCCCGGCACCAGCGAACCCAAAAGAGGAACGCTGCTTCAGCCTACCGGGAAAACTCTTTTCCATTCAGCAAAGGATGCACCGAAGCTCCAACACCGGCCTCCCAGTCCTCCGGACGTCAGCCTGAAGCAACAGGGAATAACGCTCTTCTTGTCATCACTCAGGTAGTAAACATCACATTTTATAGCATTGGTCTTTAACAAAAGCAAGAGAACACACGTTTCCTAAACCGGTCTTAGCATACTGTGTTATTCCCTTACTCACCTACGAACACAAGGCAAAAGGTACACGACAGTTTACCGCCAATCGGGAACAAAGAGAACAATGGACAGACGGCTTGTCAAACTTTACGCACGCCGGCAGTCCACCTCTGCAACAAAATTCCTGTACGGACGAGCCCCCAATTTGTCATAACCCGGCCATTAGGCCGTGACAAAAATGGGAACAACACAATAATTGCCGGCAAATAATGTTTATTTAAGGAAAACAGAAATTAAGCGTGTGGAGTATGAGCGTCAGTAATGTCAGTGGTGAGAATGTGGATGCATGTTCATGGTGTTGTGAGGATGTTGGAGGTGCAGTAACCTAACCTAACCAAATACAAACGCAATGTGGCCGCAGCCACAGGCAGAGCGGAATGAGAGAGAGAGAGAGATGCCAAGTAGGCTGGGCTTTTATAGCCACGGGAACGCTGGGCCCAAGCGCCCGGACAGCCAAGACCGCCTACATCCACCTTGGCAACTCCGCCTATAGAAAGACATCAACATTGTTAATCTGAGACCAGCTTATAGAGCAGGGGCCGTCACACCATCTCGTACAGAAGTGCATCTGTTTTACTCCGCTTCATCTGGATCATGAGATGGGGAATGATAGAGTCATAATTCAGATTGAACTCCTCTGGATTCCTGGTTTGTTGTTTCTCTTCATAGCCTGGCAAGACGTTGCCTGTCATGACATTCAGCCAGGTATTCATGTCCTCCCGTGGGAAAGGGGGACTCATCATGGTAGGTGGCACTGACATTTTGTGAGTCAGGTGCAAATAAATGTTAGCAATTCTAACAAAAATTGTTTGACTGAATTAGGTAAAGGATTGACTTCAACAGCCAAAAATTGTAAACCTACTTATAGTAAGTATTACTTTTAGGTTTCCGTATTAATTTTAGTTGTTTATTTGTTGTTAATTTATGTAACTTTGTGGTTACACTAAGAAAAAAATTGTGTTGACAACTATTTTTTCTAGCGTCTTTAAGTGTGATTGTTTTGAGATTCGTTTTTGTGTGAGGAAGCCTGAAAGTGAGAGTAAAAGAGGGTACAGGAGAAAATCACTTTAACTGTAAAACAGTTCACATCAACTCAGTCCCTATACCACCACAATATACCAACTGCTTAACAGGACGATCACTTTAGAATCATGACAAATACACACTTAGAATTAAAGAGAACAGGTGGGGTTAGTTTGAGATTGCTGTCTCTAGAGTTCGATGCTATAAATGCTATAGCATTAGCATCACACAGTTCTCTGTTTGCTAACTGCAGAGAGTGAAGCTCTGTGAGGATCTGTGTGTGTGTGACGTCAGTACGTCAGGCTTTGGCTCCGTCCCCTGATAGACCCTTACAGCTGAGACTAGTGTAGATCAGTCTCACTTAAAACACAGAGATAGTCACGTCTGTAACTTTAACTGTTTCTTTGCTCATCGACTTTAACAATGGGCCTGAGCACAGCGGCTATTTAAGTTTGATCACACAAGTCTCTCTTGATCGTGGCGGATCAGACAGCATAAAGCTCCAAATAAAAGTAACCTGTTTTCAAACTTAACACAGATCTGTGTTGATTATCATTAAACGTGCTCCGGTGAGTAGGTACAACACTTGAGCATTAGGTGGCTAATCTAGTGACAAAGGAGCTATAGGTGAACACAGCTGGAATGACTAGAGCTTCGTAGTAACATTCACACTGGTTCAGCTGATCAGGACTTATTAGACTGAAGACACGGAGTCTGTCTTTTAACTTTGACCATGTAGCTGAGAGTCTCGTCAGTACAGGATTTAAATTCAGGGTTACTTTGTGCACGTTAACTTATGGACTGGTTCTGTTCTTTAGGTTACAGGGGAACAGGGAATTATAATGTCTAGGCGTTATAACAGCAGCAGCAGTTTGATTAAGCTCTACAACAACACACAGCTACAACAGACACGTGCGTTTTTTATAGACTTTTGCTTGCAAGGAGTTGATCTTTTAATAAATGGAGTGTATAGGTTTATGTAGGTATTTCTTTGTTACGGGAACGGTGGTTTGATATCGCCTCACACAGGGCACCAAAGTATGTAGTGTACGTATGCACCAATATAATGTAGCGTAACTACACTTTACAATTAAAATTTGCACTCGTTAATGAAGGGGCACCATCTCAGATTACTGAGAAAATTATCATTCTAGATTAAGTCTCAAAGAGACTTTAATTAAATGAAGTTGATCAGTCTCTTAGCTGAAAATCGTAAATTCTGATTTCATTGACCTCCAGTTCCCAAGCAAAGAAATACACGACAGAACCGATGGTAATTATACACAAACATTTATTAACTAACACTACAAACAAACAATAAACAACAATGACATAACAACAGACAGTGAATGAATGAATGAATGAATGCGGATTATCTAATTAACTGTGATCGTCACTGGAAACAGCTGATAGAAAGATGATGAATTTAGAATCACTTTGGAATTGGAAGCCAATCGTAATTTATAAATTCACCCGTTTAGCAGAAAGAAAATGATACTTGCGTAGCCCTTTGATGAAGAAAGAAGATGGCCGCAGGATGTCCAGCTGTGATGATCTGCTGGATGCGTCGGATCAGGAACGCAGAGACAAGGTGGCACTTTGGTGTAGTCATGTTGTAAAAATGTAATACAAACACTAGTGGAAGCTCACAGTTAAAAGAAAATGTCCGTGCTGTTGCGTTATCAAAGTTAACTGAAGAGGTTTAACTTCAAGTTAATCATAGAAAAAATAAATCTCAAGCCTTTAAGAAACAAAAACACATCCTGTCGTCTCCAAAAAGGGGGTGATTTGGGTTGACTGTCTCCTGAAATGGTTTCTTACCCAATTTACAGCTCTGACAAAACCGTCTCTGGATTATCTGTTTGATAGCTTGGAATGTTGTGCTCCGTTGTACGCTACACTCAAGTGACAAACACTATATTGCCAAAAGTATTGGGACGTCTGCCTTTACACGCACATGCACTTTATATGACTTCCCATTCTTAATCTGTAGGGTTTAATATGGAATTGGGCCACCTTTTGCCGCTGTAACAGCTTCAACTCTTCTGGGAAGGCTGTCCACAAGGTTTAGGAGTGTGTTTATGGGAGTTTTTGACCATTCTTTCAGAAGCGCATTTGTGAGGTCAGGCATTAATGGTTGACCAGAAGGCCTGGCTCTCAGTCTCCGCTCTAATTCATGCCAAAGGTGTTCTAATAGGTTGAGGTCAGGACTCTGTGCAGGCCAGTCAAGTTCCTCCGCAATAAACTCATTCATCCATGTCTTCATTGACCTTGCTTTGTGCACTGGTGCACAGTCATGTTGGAACAGGAAGGGGCCATCCCTAAACTGTTCCCACACAGTTGGGTTCGAAATTGTCCAAAATGTCTTGGTATGCTGAAACATTAATAGTTCCTTTCACTGGAACTAAGGGGTGAAGCCCAGCTCCTGAAAAATAATCCAAAACCATAATCCCCCCTCCACCAAACTTTACACTTGGCACAATGCAGTCAGGGAAATACTGTTCTCCTGGCAACCACCAAAGCCAGACTTGTCCATGGGACTAAGAAGCATTATTGGTCACTTCAGACAACATGTCTCCATTCTTGGTGGTGTGCTTTAAACCACTGCCTCCAACGCTTTGCATTGTACTTGACCTCAGCACAGTTTTCAGTAAAGACCTGGCCCTTTTCCTTCCTCTAATTGTGGTCCCCAGTTTGCTTCACAAGTTTTAAAAGCCTTCTGTTAGGTGCTGGGAGCTTTGGTCAGCCTCTCACTGGATATAACCACAGACCAACAACTAGATGGTGCGAGCAAATCAGGATCTGGAAACAGCTCTTTGTTGTACCACCTCATGTCATCCAAACTCTTGGTCCACCTATTTGCCTTTGACCAAATACCTTGACAACTTCATGGTCAACTCTGCCACAGGTATGTCTCTCTTCATAGCATCTAATGGTTTCCAACTGTCACCCTTCGCTATCCAGTAGGAGGACGTTAGTAACGTCATTATTTATAGTGCCATTATTCCTATCATGTTTGTTTACACTGAAGTCACGTTTGACTACACGAGATTTGGAATACTGAGTGTGAAGAACCTGATAGTCTGCTGAAGAATCGGTTTTGAATCTTATAGTGTGTGGTGTGCTCTGTAGTGAACACCACACACTAGAAGATCAGAAGTGAGAAACCTTGTGTGATCTGTCTTTTGTTATTTTCAAGTGTGTGGTCTCTAAATCTGTGAAGTTTTGAAAAATCCTGTAGTGTGTGCCAGCCTTAAGAGCAGCAACACCTTTTTCGTGCCTGTTAAGTCTGGCATGAAGCTTGGTCTATAAGCTTGAGGCAACCTAAGTCAGGGACAGGATATCTGGCTTGAGGTTGGCAGTAATGTGATTAACTGACTCTGGAAAATGATCCAGAAGAGGGCTAGTACACTTCACAGCAGATTGGTGACTCACTGACTCAGAAGCTGTTTGGTGATCAGGGATATCCAAGAAAGTGTCAAGTAAGTCCTTAATCCAAATGAAATCAAGAATAAAGTTTTAACAAAATTAAAAGAGAGCTACAGGCAACATAACAGAATACAAAGAAGATAATGAGGAAACTGGAGAGGCAAAACAAAAATGGAAAATGATCAGAAAAAGAACAAATTTAGAGACCACAGTAAAGCCTCATGAGTAAAAAGAGAAGATGTGAGCAACTTTCTTTGTAGAAATGAGAGTCGTCGCAAGACATCAAGCAAATAGGACATGCAACAAAGAAGAAAATCAAGCAGAAAATGAGGTACTGGATCCCCATGAATAATACAATGCAACTGTCTTAGAAGTGGTCCTCTAACTGGAAAATTATCCCTTTCAATCTTTAAAAGACTTAGATCTAACTCTACACTGTTGCCTCCTCTAGAATGCACAGATCTATGTTCCTCTATGCAACCCTCTCTGCTTGCTGCAGCTCAAGCACACCAGCTCACCAACGACTTTGCTCAAATGCTATGAAACTATTCTTTATTACACAATGTTATGTTGTAATATTAGAATAATTCAGTCATACATGTTCAAACTAGGAGTTGATTCTGAAGAAGAAAAATAATATGAAAACCACATTCCACTAGCGGACAGGACTGGTTTCTTTTGGCCAGTTCATGCTTGAATAAAATTGTGGATGATGGAGAATGTAGTTGTGCTGTTTTCTTCTCATATCAACCATTTGTTGTAGTTACTGCTTGTTTCTTCCTGGTCCACATGCAGACGGTCCATGCGCTCCCAAATTTGGGGCTGCATGAAGATGGTCTGTGCAGGATGGCTGATGGTTGTTGCACTTCTGAATCTGTTTTTGTAGCCACTCTTTGAAATGATCTGAGGCCCTTCAGGCCTATGCAGAACAGTGGCAAGGATAGTTCATCATCTTGGTACATACCGCACTTATTGGTGACTTGCACAGTGGCCTTGGAGTTGACTTCCAGAGTTGTTTTCCACAGCTGCATTGAGTGTGTTTGTGTATATGTGTGTGACTGTGAGTGTGTGCGTACGTGTGTGTGTGTGTGTGTGTGTGTGTGTGTGTGTGCATACTATTGCATCTCAAACAACAAAAAAAGATTTATATTTTATATCAGTTATTTAAGAAAGTGTCTCTGATTCTAAACTTAGAGTAAAACGTTTGAAGTATTTTTCTATTGTAATTTTAATAATCATGGCTTACAGCTAAAAAAAAATCTCAAATTTTAGAATATTTCGTTTTGAGTTTGACTAAATTTCTATTCAAACAGTATAAATACTGTGCATGGCTCGGTCGACTTCAGTATACGCAACCACAATCCGGGAAAAGACTGCTGACTTGAAAGTTGTCCAGAAGACCATCATCGACACCCACAAGGGTAGAGCACAGAAGGTCATTGCTGAAAAGGCTGTGGGGAGAGTGCTGCATCAAAGCATATTAATGGAAAGTTGACTGGAAAGGGAAAATGTGGTAGGAAAAGATGCTCATGCAACAAGGATGACTGCAGCTTTGAGAGGATTGTCAAGAAAAGTCAATTCAAGAACGTGGGGGAGCTTCACAAGGACTGAGGCTGGTGTCAGTGCATCAAGAGCCACTACACTTTTCTAGAGGAAAGGGAGTGCAGCTCATTCCTAATATCAAGTGAAGTGGAGATTCTGAAGTCAGTAACTATTAGGGGTGTCATGTCATCGGCTGGCGTTGGTCCACTGTTTTTTATCAAGTCCAAAGTCACACAGCCATTTACAAGGAGATTTTAAAGGGCTTCATGCTTCCATCTGTGAAAAGCAGTCGGAGATGCTGATTTCCTTTTTAAGCAGGAATTAGTGCTGGCCAGCAAAGTCAGAACTACTACCAAATGGTTTGCTGACCATGATATCACTGTGCTTGATTGGTCAGACAACTCACCTGACCTGTAGCTCTGACCTCACATGTCATTAAAACATTTGAGAGACTGGCCCACTTTTACATCAGGTCTGACGTGTCAGCCTACATGGACCCTCTACAGTTCAGTACATATCAAACATGAGTGTTGAAGATGCCCTAATCTACATGATGCAGAGGACCCATGCACATCTGGATACTCCTGATGCTTATGAAAGGTTCACTTTCTTTGACTTCTCTAGTGCATTTAATACATTCCCGCTCCTGCTGTTGATGGAGAAGATGAGGAGAATGCAAGTAGATCCATCATTGATCCTTTGGTGTCTGGATTATCTATCCAGTAGACCACAGTATGTGTGTCTACAGAGCGGTGTCTCAAAAAGGATTTCAAACAGCACGGGGGCACCACAAGGAACTGTTCTTGCCCCGTTCCTCTTCATCATCTACACTGCGGACTTTCAGCCTAACACTGCTTTGTTCTTCGCAGTGGCCTGCTGGGGAGAAAGTGTCCGTTCAGCTGATGAACAGAGTTAACAAGCTCATCAAGAGGGCAGGCTCTGTAGTTGGCTCTGTTTTTGATCCAGTCCAGCAGGTAGCAGAGAGGAGAATGCTGGCTAAACTGTGGTCAGTAATGAACAACCCTACACATCCACTCCATGCTGTAGGGGTGATAGACAGCAGCACTTTCAACAACAGAATGTTGGCACCAAGATATAAGACTGAACACAGCAGGAAGTCTTTCCTGCCAGCTGCTACAAGACGTTTCAATAACCAACAGCAGTGGTTAGATCACTTATACATATTTGTTTTATTTATTTATTTATTTTTGATTGCTAACTTTGTAGATTGGTGGTGGCCACAGAATTGTTGTTGTTGTTGTTGCTGTTATTGTTCTGTGTTGTTGTGTGTTATGTCCTTGGTGTTGAAGCTGCCGTGACATTTATTTTAATTTCCTGTAAAGGATTATTAAAGTTTCTATTCTATTCTATTCTATTCTATTCCTTTCAGAAGCCGGACATTTTTGTACTGTAAATCCTTTTTTGTTGCTTAATATTCTCACAATTTGACATACTGGATTTCAGATTTTCATGAGCAGTAGGCAATAACATCACAAACACGCATACACAGTTTTGCATGACAAAAAGTGACAGTGGAGCGTCAGTAACAAAGCTTTGCAGTTCCACATTTGGCCACCAGGTGACATAAAGACAATGGCTGGCAGAGACCCATTTGGAATAAACACATGTGCTATGTTTGGGAAAGTGACGAGGGACGAAAGGAACATCTGTAATCAGAAAAACTAAAAGGCATGGATTTACGTGGGATAAGTGCCTTACAAATAAACATACTGAGAAAGGTTAGTGTAATGTCACATGAAACTTCAGTTCCCTTTCTGTTGAAACTGCCATATAGGTGTGGGATTTTTTTGGAGGTTGTAGTTAGGGGTGTTGTCCTGCATGTTTCATTACATTGACATGTGTTTCAGGTGTACTGTGGTCCAGGTCAACACCACTGCAAATTACAAGCTCCTCAACTCGTCGTATTTAAATGGCCATCCTTATGACAGATACTGAGCATTATTATCTTCATAAAAGTAGAGTTTATGGCTTAGTGTTAAATACATATTATTTGAAAGGTCAATCTGTTCAATCATTGTGAACTATAAGGAATTTTAGAGCTACGGTTACAACATTTCAGGTGCTCAATATTTTCATATTTTACAAATGGTAAATGGTTTGCACTTATATAGCGCTTTTCTCTACCTAAGTAGTATCCAAAGTGCTTTACAATATGTTTCACATTCACCCATTCACACACACATTCACACTCCAATGGCAACAGAGCTGCCATGCAAGGTGCTAATCTGCCATTGGGAGCAACTTCGGGTTCACTGTCTTGCCCAAGGACACTTCGGCATGTGAAGGGGCCGGGGATCGAACCGCCAACCTTGCGATCAGTGGACAACTCGCTCTACCTGAGCCACAGCCGCCCCAACAAAGTTAAGCTTTGCCCAAAATTATACCCAGAATTTTAGTGTCTGAAAAAACGGATCATAATCATTCAGTTATATTCAATTGTTCCTTTCCAGTGATTGAATGTGACTGAATAAGGGAACAAAAGAAGTTGTAGGCCCACCAATGTTCTAATATACACATCCCATATAATCAGTACACTATTTAATTGTAAGATGTAA
Organism: Dascyllus trimaculatus; assembly: GCA_024666655.1. Lineage (NCBI taxonomy): Eukaryota > Metazoa > Chordata > Actinopteri > Pomacentridae > Dascyllus > Dascyllus trimaculatus. The sequence goes on along the minus strand of CM045446.1, from coordinate 501,161 downwards.
AGTCATCCTCACTTAAATCGTTTAAGCCACCAAATTTCCACAAAGTAATACTGAGGATGACCATCTAGATGTGTGTGTGTGTGTGTGTGTGTGTGTGTGTGTGTGTGTGTGTGTGTCATCGCTCAGAGCTCAGCCTGATCTCCCACACGCCTAAACTAGATCACCAGGCTCATGTCTTTGATGTTTGGGTGGGAGGGACGACGAAATTCCAGTCTGGCCCTCATTGGCTGGTGGGAGCGTGTCCTCTCTGCTCGCGACCAATGAGCTGCAGCGCGAGCATCGGCGGTGGCGTCTGAGCAGCAGCAGCAGCTGTCTGACTCCAGCTCCATGTAGCACCCAGGGACCAGAGCCCTCTGACGGAAGGCTCGTTGCAGGATACCGGTGATGCGGTGATCCAGTGGAGGTGAACTGAAGAGGATGGAGAGGAGATACACCATCCTAGTCAGGGACCGAGAGGTAACCAGGCACCATCCATGTCGTCTGTGCTGCGATGTAGAAACGTTTGAGGTGAATTACATCAATAATTTCAGTGCAGACGTTGAGCATCGCTTCATTTAAGTTTAAATGTCATCTACAAGTGGAGAATGTCATGTCTTTGCACCGTGTTTATGGCTGTGTTATCAGGATCCAGTGTGTTCAGAGCATGACAGCAGCCTGCTGGGTCTACAGGAAGTATCTGACTGTTGTGAATCAACTGCTCCCTGGTCAGCAATGATTTATTGATTTCTTACTTGTATGACTTCCAGCAGGCCCAATATGGAGTTCTGCCTGCACTGTAGGTTTCCATTTAAAGGGCCATGCTGGTGTTTTTTTTAACAGATTAGCTCTCTCAATCAAGTTTCCAAGTTTCCAGTTGTGTTTTTCTTGTTGTTTTAAATAAATAGAGGCCAGGATATGGGGCAAAGCACATTTACGCATATGAAGCATAGTACTTTGGAAAATAAAGGGCATGGAAGAGGTTCAGACATACCTTTTCACTTAGGCAGGTTTACACATGGTGATAAGTTGTTCTTCTATGCAAAGTATAGTATAACATGTCGGTCATTGTTACAACGATTACAAGAAGCATGGGTAACTCAGGGTACCTCTTCTCCTTATGGGCTTGTGCCGTGGTTGTATTATGGAGAGGTAGATACCAGATGCCATGAGGTACCTGGATCTTCCACACACCTCTGTAAGTTTGCACCCACAAAGCATGCACAGCACAGACTGCATGAAAATATTTACAGCACATTTATACAGTCTACTTTGTGCTGAGCTGTTGCATTCTGAACTCGCTAAAGGGTTATCAGTGACTCCTATAACTCCTAACTATCTGTGATAGAACACTTGAGTCTTTGTCACACAAAAAACACAATCACACATTTTGGTTTGTAGATTTTTTAAGGTCTTCTTGGAATATGAAAAAATAGCTTTGGTGAAAAATATACATACAGTGATGTTAATATTTGGTAAATGTTATTTTCACTTCAACGAGGTGATGTTGGTAGCCGTCTACAAGCTTCTGGTTGTATCTGTGACCACTTATTTGGACTGAATTGGTGCAGTTCAACAAAATTTGTTGGCTTTCTGATACAGACTTGTTTCTTCATCACAGTCCACAGGTTCTTGATGGGATCTAAGTAATGACTTTGGGAAGGTTAGTGTAAAACCTTAATTTTTGCCTGATTTAACAGTTTTTTCCTGAGGAATGTGGAGGTAATCCTCCTTCTTAATTATTCCTTTATATATGTGTAAAGCACCAGGTCCACTGTCAGCAAGACAGCCCCAGAGCATAATACTGCCACCACCATGCTTGATGGAAGGTAGGCCTCACTTACTGTTCTCCAAACATATTTCCGGTCTTTTTGGGCAAAAAAACTTCATTTTTGTTTCATCTGATCACAGAACTTTCCTCCAAAAGTCTTTTTATTAATCTTTTTGATCAGCAGCAAACTTCAGTCGAGCCATAGGGTGGTAATTCTGGAGGAAGGGCTTCTGTCTTGAATGTCACACTGGTTTTCATAGAAAACACATTCAACTGTCTACACTGACATCTGTGTTCCAGCAGCTTCTAATTCATTGTCAACCTGCTTTTTGGTAATTCTTGGTTGACGCTTTACCGTCCTGACTGACTGACTGTCTCTCAGCAGCAGGTGAAAGTTTGTGTTTTCTTCCTGACCGTGACACCAACACAACTGTACCATGAACTTTATGCTTGCAAACAGTTGTGTGTACAGCTGATTTTTGGCATCTGTAGCTGCTTTGAAATGGCTCCAAGTGATTTTTCTGATTTGTTCAAGTCCATATTTTGCTCTTTCAGGTCGGAGCTCCTCAGACTTTCCCACTGTTTGTGGCTGGGTCTAATGACTGTATCAAATGGACCTTTTTTAAGTTGGCTCAGTTACGTCACTCATGACAAGTTAGGAAGTCATGCCACTATGAAAATTTGATTGGCACAGTTGTCTACATCACCTAAACTGATTATTCTAGTTGCTGCATTCTTGATCCCGCAGATTTTGTCATATTTCCAGAAGACCCATTGTAAATATATGAAAGAACCAAAATACATGATTGTTTTTGTGACAAAAAGGCGTATGTTTCAGTGATGCCATCACATAAAACAAAGAGTTATATTCAGTAGGAACTAGACTCCTGTGATATACATTACATGGACTTCACCAGTGTATGTAAACTTTTGTTGCCAGCTGTATACGTCCATTTAAACACTGACGTTTTTTATTATCACTCCTGAGAAGCAACTAGAGTTTGCTTTAACAAATGTGTTTCTGAGCTCAGGAAAATGAAAATGAAAAAAATAAAATGAAATAATAAACAATGTATTATTTAAAAAAGAAAATAGAAATCAGGTTTTCACTATAAAGTGCCACATTTCTCATGTTTAAGTGCAAATATGTGTTCTCTTTTATCAGGTAGAGTCTTTCTTTCATTGCTGAATAAAACATAAAACAATCAGAAAACTTTCCCATCAAAGTAGGAAACATTAATATGGGATCTTTGAGTAAACTCGTATTTAGGCTTTAAATCTAAGTGACTATAATTTCTGTAAGTTAAAACCAACTTTCTAACAATTAACAAAGTCACCACCTAACCTATACTTAAGTGTAAAGGCAGTGCAGCCTTGTAGAATCATAGGCTCTGGATCATGGTTAACTTGATTACATGATGAAATGTGTGTATCAGAAAATCAACAGGACATCAAGGTTTCACAGCCTATTTCACAGATTTTAAAGCCTGAACAAACTGACTTTGTATCCTTGTCTCTCTGTGGCTTTATTTGTTGCATCAAAAGTAGCATCTTCTAGGTTCTATGCTTACCGCTCATCTGTCAGAAATAAAGATATGAACTCTGGAAAGAAAATCTGACTGAGAATCTAAACCTCTGACCACAGGAGTCATGTGTCAGATGCTTACAATTCACACAGCGACAGCACTGTCAAGAGTTTGACTGTAAAACTTCCTGTCTGACCTCTGACCTCAGGTTGCTGTCTATGAGCTGCAACCAAAAAGTGGTGCTGCATTCTGTTTCTATTAAGTATTGTTTAGAATTCAGACTGAGGTCACACTACTGAGTTGTTTATTAACAAAAAAACAAAACTTTAGAAAACTGACCAAAAAATAGACTTAATAGAATTTATGTGGTAGAAATGTGTTCTTTTTCTTTCTTTAAGTGATCATTGCCCCACACTGGGAACTCCTATCTTACACTGTGATCACGACATCCAGAAATATGAAAGTGCAATAACATTTAAACCTCCAGAAGGCTCCAAGCAGTAAATCACACTGAGTGAAGGGTTGTTGTTTGGAATAACGACATGTTCGGCTCAGCAGAGGGAAACCTCTCAGTCCAGCCCCTGATGTTCTGCTGCCACAGCTCCACAACACTCCTGAGTGAAGCAGCTGCATGTGTGGAATGTGAGGCAGGTATGTGAGGCTATCTGTGCCCTGGTCGAGAGAGGAAAAGGGAGGGGAGTCCAGATTCCTTGAGTTTACCAAACAGGACAGGTATGTGTAGATGGCAGATTTCACAAATTCATATTTCAATATACAGAGACCACACTGAAAATATTCCCTTGAACGTCTGATACCTATAAGCTAAGAAACATTGCAGTTATTAAGTACAACTAAAAATCTCTGAAGCCAAACAATGAAAACCCACCTATGTCTGATATGGCTGTCTGCCTGGTGTGAATCAGTATCGACGCCTCTGGTAGTTTAGAAAATGAGTCTGGTGATTAATTCACATATCTAGTCATGGTAAACTATGTGTTTGTTTGAAAGTTGTGTTGCAGCAGAGTAAATAATAAATCAGCATACAGTTGATACTGTGACTTGATATAGTAAAGAGCAAATACAAGTCACAAGTACATACTGGGACTGTAATGCTGTTTAATTATGCTTGATTGTAGATGTTTCAGAATAAAAACCTTCCAGAGAATTAAAGGAAATGACACCATAAAGCAGCAGTAAATAAAAATGGAAAATGATAAAGGGTCAGAAACCAGACTTTTTACTGCACTATGATCAAATAAAGGTTTGCTTCTCAGGGACATTAATACACTATTTGATCATTAATGGAATGGATGCTGAAAACTGCCATTAAGGTCTTTTAATAAGAACTATGCAAACGTATTTTTTCACATGCAGAGCCACATTTCAGCAGACCACAGCCTCCTGTTTGGAGAAGCACTGAAGATGAATTTCCCCAAACACTGATCAGACCTCTGCTGTTGACTCAGAGCCTGTTGTAGCCTGTCTTTGATCTCAACCTTGTTCCACCACCCTCAATGTGCTGCTTTGGATCTAGTCAGTACAGCTGAGCTGTGGTTTATTTCAGCTGCTTTTCCAAGAAACTGCTAATAGCCTCACTTATTTCTTTTTTTATATAAAATCTGTCGTCTATGTGTATCTGTGAATGACCTACAGGCGGAAAAGTACAGCAGCTTACTGTGTGCTTTGCGTTGGAGCGTCTGGAATCACACCTTGTTTTACCTGCTCCAACATGTCATACACACCTGCAGGGGAAAGAGGTGATGCATAAACACACACACACACACACACACAAAATACTCGAGTACCCTCCTTGTGCTCCACCCTGCCTTAAAAAAGTACCAGAGGCAAATAGTCAACTGACAGTTTAGTGACTGTTCTACAAGCAGTAGCAGGGAGACATTAGAGTGTTTTGTATGCATGCTGACATGCGCACGGACACGCACTTACACACACACACACACACAGACACACACACACACCTCGTGAAGTGGCTGTTTGGGAACAAGTTGAAACAGATCACTCTTTCATGCTGAACCAGGCGGCCTCTGTGTACCTTTGCTCCCCAGTGGTGTTTACCTCGTCTCCTTCCTGCTCTCTCTGCCACGTCAAATGACTGCCTGGGTGCTTGGTTTGCTCCTCCGGGAGCCTCGTGGCCAGACAGCTTGACTGTGGTCACTCGGCTCTGGGTCTGAAGAGTCAGATACAGCTGACTGGAAGGCTCCAACCTATTCACATCTCTGCTTTTTGCCACTGGTATTTTTCCTTTGTGTGTTTGCTGGAATTCTCCTGACAGTTGGGAGATACAAGATGTTGTCTGTGGTCAGACTGAGGACTCATCCTACCTGATGGCTTAGGAAATACACAAGGAGGTTCTGTCAGAGCTACGGGAATCTGAAGAGCATTTGTGTTTTTAAAAATTATTCAGCTGAAGAATGAGTGGATTTCTTTATCGAGGAAGGTAAGGCTTTTCAGCTTTTCATGTGGTGAGCCGTTTGGATCCTGTGGCTGTGTTGTATGTGTTGATGTGTGCATACATAAATTCAATGTGAACAGAAGAGGCTCTCCTCTGCACTGAATGCAGATAAAATAAAAAGTTGTCTTTACTTTTCAGTAGAAAAGAGAACCTTTGTGCCAGTGTTACATAATGAGGTCTCGACTCCCACAAGTGGTTCCTGGATCCTAGGCAGCTATTGGCTGAGCTAATTTCAGTCATTTCAGAGCAAACGCCTCAACTGTCTGTGTTCATTCCTCCCATTTTTGATCTCTTCAAGTCTGTCCTACACAACAGTGGGTCCAGTAGTCCCCATAAAGCGGCTTTAGATATATCTTATTTCACACTGGCAGTGTCATATATACTGTGTGTCATCCAGGTGTAGCCCTCAATTGAAGCAATGTGACGCTTAAAGTGAGTGAATAAATTCTATTTATGGTTGTACCATTCAGTCAAATGAAAATATACTAAATATACTAAATGTTTACACACATTTTTACAGTTTTTGTATCTTTGGAAAGTTTAGGGTCTTCAATACAGTACAAAATACATGTATGTGGGTTTGAACAAAGTTTCCCTGAACAGCATGAGTTTGTAATTACTGACATATGGCTGGTACGGAAGGTTTAAGCTGCAGTTATGAACCACTCATTAAAATATATTTCCTTTGGACGTAAAGTTCCAGCTGTTAACAGAGATATATAATTATTGCAGTATTGCTACATCTAGAGGCTTTTGGTATTAATAAATCAGTTAGTCTTGTATGTAAATGACCATCACAGGTTTCCAGTGTTAGAACTGATATCTTGGGGCTCTGCACATTAGAGTAACAGGTGGCTGCTAAGCTCCAGATGGCCGTTGTTGATCACCTGTGGCCGACCAGTGCCCCTGATGTTTATGTCCCACACTTTTGGCTTTAGTTGGCCAATATCTGAGGGTGTCAGTGGAGAGTAAAGCAAATAATACCTTTTTTTTTTAAAAAAATCAGACATTGTTTTGGGGTTTTCAGTGTATTTTGAAACTTAATCATCCATTTCTCAACTCTCTGTGAAAGTGGATGACTAGTTTGCTGTTTTGGTGTTCCATTATTCTTTTAGGACTACATGCACAGACAACTTATCAGTTCTGTGTATTTGTTAAATACAGTTCACCTGCAGCTATGCGTCATTATGATCTTTGTTGAAAGTCAGATGTTGTAGTCATATGAATAACGTACTTTTTTCTAGCAAACTGGAAATCATACAGTTTACAAGACAGGAAAAATAGCTTTTTAAAAGTTGTCGTCAACAATTACTGTGTTTTTAAACTTTATTAGTGATTCCAAGTCACAGAATTTTCTAATATCACAATATTTATAGGATGGCCTTGAGTGCTATCTGAAAAAATATGATAGAACCAAAAAAAGAAGACTTTCGCTGATATTTTCTACACAGCTTCAGTGAAGCGCTTTGTGACGACCTGTGTTGTAAATATGCGCTATATAAATAAAACTGAATTGAATTGAATTGAATTGAAGTGTTATATAGAGTATAAGTCTGCCGTTATATGGAGTATGCATGTCAGCCTCCTTTTGCAGGAGGGCCAGGTCAGGAGTGTGTTGCAAGTGCTAGTTGCATCAATTTGCTGAAACATTAGTTAACACAGAGCCATTTTGTGGTTTAAGGTTTGATGACAAACAACATGTGTGAGAACAAATGCCGTTCTCACGCAAAACAACTTAAGCCTGTTGGTTAGTGCTCTGGTGGTCTGCTGCCACACAGCTGCTGAGGAGAGCCCTACTGTCGTCTACTCAGCTACTGTTGTCATAGAGGACTCATTTACTCACCTCCCATGAAGCACCCTGCTCCTTCCATTCTCACTGCTTGTGAAGCTCTTATCTTCGCTTTAGTTAATAAGTGAGGTCTTAACAGCCGGAGTTAGATCCACTTTAACTTCATCTCTCTTACTGGTTTTTCATGATGTCTGAGAGGATGTGCTGGTGAGGAGGAATATCCATCATTCTGTTATGAACCTTCCTTATTTACCAACTTCATGCCAGTTTTTAGACGTGAATCTCAGAAGCTGAAAGTCTTTTCTCTGCTGTTTGAGGGAAGCAGAAAGAAAGATCCAAACTTCATCAACTAATGAAGTGTCTTTAAAAGATGAGCTCACAGTTCTTGTTAAATACATAGGACTTCATGGATTCTGTGCTGTCTGTCTTTGTTTATTGTCTCTCCGTGGTGAGTGATGACTGGGTGACTTGAAGCATGCGCTGACTCAGTCTCCACCACCAGTGTGTGAGTGTGCCTGCTGTCTCTGACATGTCAATGGGAAGGCACTTTTTTGACCCTCTGTGCTGTGGAGCATTGACCACATTTCCAGTGATGTATCATGCAGACAGGGCAGGTAGAGAGTCAGGTTTAATGCAGAGATAAGAATTAATTTGCTGCTGCTTTGGGAGGCTCACAGAACAGTCCATCATCTGAGGGAATTTGGCTGAAAGCTGTCTCTTTTTCAGGCACTGCGGGGCAGATAAAGGGGCCAGGCTGAAGAGCATTGGACCTGTGATGGGTAAGTGCCTCTTCAGATATCATAAACATGTTTAAAATTGTGTCCATGCCTCAAAAATATAAACTTCATTGCAGTTTTCCCACCCTCTCATACCAGCTCCTGTGTTGACTAATTTGCTGTGAATGACTCCATGTTAACTGTTAGTAGCAGCCACCACCCCTCTTATAGGTCTGTGCTCCGTACTCTGTGAGGTTCTATGAGTTTGCAAAGTTAGAGAGATTATTGACATCCTGGATGTTTGAAAACTTTGACTACATTTAGAGGCGAGTGAAAATGATACTGATCCTTTTTTTTTTGGTGACATTTCTTTTTCTGCCCCCATAGTGTTCTAATCTTTCCCTATGATGCAGCTGTTGATCTGCTTATAGCTGGAACTTGGTTTCAACCTGCTTCCAGTCTTGATTCTAAGGTTGGCTGAACAGAGGCTGTAGTTGCTCACTGATATGCTTTTAGGTGTCAAATGAGTCAAATGAATGTGCTTCAGTGTAGAAAAGCTTCAGATTTGTTTGGGATTATTGATGAAAGTTGAATAATAGAGCTGTGGAAAAAGTGCTTTAGGCCAGAAGAACATCAGATCTCTTCTTAAACTGAAGTTAAATATGTAACTTTGATGATGGCTGAAGAGGATCTTCAGGAGACAGTTTATGTTTAGTGGTTACTGTTTCTTATTTCTTAACCATTTTATCAAATCTAATGCAGGAATTTGGAAGAAGTGATTCATTCTGATGTTTTGTATGTATCTGGTTTGTGTGTAACATGAGTGTCAGTCTATACAAAGAAAATGTGAACAGTCTCTGGCATCACCCCAATAAAGGTGAGGTTAGCTAAATCCATCTCCAAGCCTTAACAGTAAGGACTGCAATAACGATTTGAACAAAGAAAAGGCATTATATAGTATGGGTGAGAGTCCTTACAAATACAGTGAAACTAAATGTGTGTGTTTGCAGGCTTTACCAGTGCGTCATTCATGTCAGTGTTGTGTTGTATTTTGTAACCTGGCCTGCTGCAGCCTCTGCATCAGTTAACATCTAAAAAGTTGATCGAGAATACCTCTGACCTTTATGTTATAGAACAGCTATGTAATAATGTTTAATGTGCTGGAATTTTAAAGAACTGTCAGAAATAAAAACTCTGCCAAAGCCGTCTTGATTATATCCCCTGGGATCTGATCTGCCCCCACCCCTTCTCTCCTGCAATATAACTGGCCCCGCTTTCAAAGGAATAAAACTCAAACCATTGTACAAATCCCTCCTGTGTGGAGGTTTTCTGGGAACACTCCTGGCATTTTTGAGGGGAAATGTTTGGCTACGAGATGTCTTAAGACTTCTGGAAGTGTTTCAGCTGGGCTGCAGTCTACTGTGTTAGTTCTATGAGTGTGTGTGTATGAACACACAGCCCATATATATATCCAGGATTAACTGGGTTATAATGAGACAAGGGTTCAACATACCATCTCAAAACTGTTGCTCAGTAAGCCCTGAAGTGCAAAGATTTTAGTTTATGTAGTGTTAAACTGATGCTTACGAACAATGGAACACTTTTACTGTATTATAAGTACGTTTAACCTGCATTTGGGAAATGGTAAACACTGTTTACAAAGACAAACCTGCTTTGTGTTTCTGCCTTTCTAAAAAATACACCTAATCTTTCAGGCATTCAGAGCAGACTGTCAAACTCAACTAATAAGTCAGAAAGGTAATGCAATCCTTAAAGTCTCCAAATAATGGAAACTTCTGTATCTACAATTCCAAGGCACATGAGGATCTTTCACCTGCTGATGATTATGAGATATAGTCAAGAACTATGTGGTTGTTGTTTACCTTTTAGAAGCTGAAGTTCATCAACATGGCTCATCATTTCTTGCCATGTTCATCTTCAGAATCACTTTCTGGTTAAGATATGTATGGCTAAATCAATCAGTATTTCAACTTGCCATTGAGTGGCGCAGAGTAGTTCTACAATGTTTGAGCAGAGTCGTTGGTGAGCTGGTGTGCTCAAGCTGCAGCCCAGTGGGAAGGAGTGGCTAGAGAGAGAGGCAGGGGCTTTCTAGAGCTGCACAGTGTAGCGGTGTATCATTACATCCAGTCCACTTTAAGACAGAAAGAGCTTATTTTCATAGAAATTGTTTCTGAATCTGTGGGAGATTTAATCAGGGACGGGAGAGGGATTTAAAATGTCAGACACCACAGAAATTAGATTTTGAAACATGTTATGACTGATCAACAGAATTTGTCTCTGAATCCACTGATTTGAATCTGTTCAGTTTCTTGCTTTGTCATGAACAGAGGTCAGAGGTCAGGCTCAGATATAGCTTTCCTGGTAATGTTGGAGCCGTGTCCTTCTCCACTGAAGGAACTCCAGAGTTTCTGCTTTAGTTCTTGAAACTACATTCTGCACTGTTCAAATGATGCTAGATGCAAGTACTGAGTAGGTCTTATTCTATATGTATTCTGTATTGTCCCCTTATCAGCAGATTATTGAGAGTCTTACATTTTCAACTCAAAATACTAAAAGTGTTGTTTATTTCACCATGACTGTGTAACTCTTGGTTTTAGGGCTGTTCTAAATAGGCTGTTTCAGTGTCTGAAGCTCTGTAAACCATTGATATGCTCCTGTCTACACCAGGGGTGTCCAATCCTGGTCCTCGAGGCCCACTATCCTGCATGTTTTAGCTGTTTCCCTCTTCTAACACACCTGATTCAAATGATCAGGATCGTTATCAGGCTTCTGCAGGGCTTGATGATGAGCTGATCATTTGAATCAGGTGTGCTGAAAGAGGGAAACATCTAAAACATGCTGGATAGTGGCCCTCAAGGACCAGGACTGGACACCCCTGGTCTACTTCCATGTCACAGAGAATGCACTGTTTGCTTCTTTGACTGACAGCATGGAGAAACACGGCTGATGGTACAGCAGCAGACGCCTGAAAGAGAGACTTTCTATTGGTTCAAAGTTTCTCTCTGAGCAATCATTTTACATGAAGATACCACTGAATTCACAGCACAACTGTTGCTTTGTGTATGACGACTTTGTCAGACAGTGGTTTGACTACAAAATCAGTATTTCTTTGATGCAGAGCCACAGCTTGTCCCTGCTGTCCCTGCTGTCATAGTCCCTCCCACCAGAGATCTGAGTGGTCAAGGCAGCAGGTTTTTAACAAAATGAGACACCTTAATCTTAGAGCATCAGTTTAAAGCCAAATCAACTGAATATGAAGTGTGGCACACCCGATCACCTGTTCATTGTTTTATGAGAGGTGCAAAATAAAAAGAAAAGAAAAAAAGAAAGATAAGAAAAAAATGATTACAAGCTACTTTAATCCACTCTACACACAGTGTTTCAGAGATGTAAACAACTGTACCATCTTTAGAAAAAACATTGCATTGAATGTGCTCGATTTGTCTTCTGGAAGCAGTTCTTTCCACAACAAGCACTCCGATGAGGTTCTTCTTTCTATTCAGTAAAACCATAGAGGACACAGTGAGGGTACAGCTGTGCATCCTCCTCGATCCTCAATCCTTGGTCTGCATGTTAGGTACTGAGACATCTTTTGTTATGATGCACTGAGCTGTGACTTTTTAAAAGCATGAGTGGATATATAGCTAATGGATTGATGTACAAACGTCTGTCTTGTCTCCTAAGAATTACATTTCAATGCAGCTAAATTGCTCCAGCAAATAAGCTTTGAAGAAAACATAATTGCAACCTGACTGTCTTTTTTAATGAAGAAATATTATTTAATGTATGACGTTGCAGGTATGTGTCAACAAAGCAGATCAGTAATGTCCCACTTACAGATATTTTTCCCAAATAAAATGTGCACGTGTAGAGACTACAGCAATATTCATGTCATGTTTAGGCCCTGGCAGCTCTTAGTTAAGGTTAGGGAAAGAGCACGTTTATATGAAATCAAACAATTATTTAAAGATAGAATCTGTCCCCAACCTTAACCAAAGTGTTTTTGTTGTCTGAACCCCAGGCAGGAGTCTGGATGTAAAGCCCAGTCTTTAGAGCGTTATCTGCCCACCATCCATCCTACCCACCTCATGTGGACTCAGTTTCAAAATTCATGTAACAAAAGTTAGATCTGAATGTAATCCCGCCACTGGGAAAGCAATTTAGGTGTTCAGAAGCAATTTCAGGGCACAGGACTGGCTCAAAGAAACTCATGAACACCATCAGTGCAGGTTCTTCCATTGTCGTCTGTCCCACAGTTAAATACAGTCAGCGCATACTAATGTTGGAGCCTTTTCAATGGCTTGTAGATACCAAAAGCATTTGGAATGAACAATGGAAATACAAACAAGAACCAAACAATAAAGCCTTACAAAGTTACACAGAAAACCCCAAGTTACAGGTTCACTTTCTGCTGTAGAAAAGGGCCATTGAGAAAGATAGCCTAATGCTTTGTTTGATCCATTTGCCTCCTTTTTCTGTCTGTGCAGATTTTTCATGTGATGAAACAGACAAAGGCCCGCCGGTACAGATGCACAGCCTCAGAGAGTTTGAACAGGTAAGGATGTGTGCTCTAGTATAAGCTGTGTTGTCACTTTGATACTCTGGCTGGGGTCAGATCATGCATGCTGTATGGTGACAGTTTGATGCTGCAGTTGTGATGAGAAGAAGAGCTGACAAAATGAGGCAACGACATAAACTGATGTGCCAGTGTCAGAGGTGTCGAGGCTTATCTCTGCTCACTGTGTAGGTGTGCACAAACACTTCTAGTAGAGAAAAGTTAAAAGGAGAAAAATGACAATAATATACTAACAACAGACATTAGGGTTCCAGCAGTGAAGCTGTTTGGACTTCCAAAAATGAGATATGGAAATACATTTTATAAAGTCTGTATATGTAAGCCACTGAAGCTTTGTGTTTACAAATTGTATTAAAGCTTCATGGATCCACTCAGTTCAAAGCATCTGAGCAGCCTGAACAACCTTGGTTGGGCTGGATCCAGATTCTGTTTCTTCTAATCAGGCCTTTTAGTGTCCCATTGCTGCACTTTTATGTGTCAGGATTATGGTTTCAAACAAACTCCAGCTCTTACCACATCGTGTACCAACATTATTGTACACTTACAAAAGTACTGAACATTATTGTTGAAGCATCCTGCTGCCAATGAATACAAAATGTATGTGTGGTGGAATAGACATGCAGATCCAAACATTTTGAACCATGATGTTGTAGCAGTGAAGCAGAAATAGCCTCATGGACGGGAACCAAATATGTAGAAACTACACTTTGTGATTAAAATTGCATTCGTTTATCAGGGACACCACTAAGATATTTAAATTAGGCATGTAAGAGACTTTTACCAAGAATATTTAATTTGTAAAAGCACTAAGAGTCGAAGCTCATAGTTAAAAAGAAAATGTTTGCACTGTTGTATTAACTTAAGTCCAACTTTGTGAATAACAGAAAAACAAAGCTAACGTAAATATTAAGAACCCTTGTTTAAAGTTAAGCTGTGTGAAGAAAAAGACAAAGCCCATCAAGTAAAAAGCCCGATTTAGGAAAAAGCCCTTGAAGAAAGAAGTCCCGCTTAAGAAAAAGCCAAAGTTGCATTCCAGTGCCTTTCTTTATATAGAAAGTTTTGGAGCCAAATTCAAATCAGCATCTGACCAATCTTGGCTGTGTCCATCACAAGAGGTGGTCTGGAGCTTCACTGTCCAGAAGAGGTCAGAAGCCAAATACCTTTGGAATGTACTTTAAGATCATTTCTTAAACATATAAATCCAGTTGGTAAATATCTATGATGATCACAGATCTGAAATCTCACCAAACATGATTAAAATGACACCAAACATGATGTGTTTATCTCATATGGTTCCTGAGACAATAAAAGGAGTAAACATAGGAATAAAACTACAATTTGTAGACTTTTAGGCCAAATGAAAGTTAACTTATAACTAAAAATAAAAGCATATACATTCAATAATAAAAATAAGACTTAAGAAGTATATATGCGTAGGATTAAAAACGTCTCTCTCTGCCTTTATTGCTGTGGTCTGTCACAGAGAGAGGAGGGGGCGTTTGTGTGTCATGTGTGCTTCTCTACAAACACTTCATATTGATGTGTTCTTCTTCCGTGCTGGTCCTGATCAACGTGGTATCATTGGTGTAGTCCAGATGTTGGAATCATCACTCCTGTGGTGTTTAATTCTTTAATTTCAGGATTCAAAGCTGTTCAGTTCATTCCTGTGTAGAAAGTTCTGAGTGTTAGGAGGAGATAAAGGTCAGGAGGTCACCTTGAAGAAGGCCATCTCCTTCTTGTGGTTTTCCTCACAACTGGCATTTTATGACTGTTATCAGATTCTGATGTAGAAGGGAGACATTCTGTTGTCTCCATAAGGGGGGTGATTGGCCATCCTGATGTAAACATCCAATCTGCAGATGTTCAATTAGGTGTGAGTTGGGGTTGGGACTGAATTATCGGATAATTTGGTAAATGAAAAGAAAAATTATGTGATCACACTTTCCATTGAACTGACAAGAGTAGGTAATGACGTATTGCTGATCTACAGAAGCAGAAGGCTTTGAGATTCATTGCAAAGCAGACTATCTGTAAAAACATCCTTGCAGAGCTAGCCTGGCTACTGCAGTGGAAATTTTTAATTCAAGATGTAAATTGCTGCTACCACATTGCACTACCATCACCTTGATAAGCTGTCACTGTTTTGCACTACCACCATGTACAAATGTAGATTTTTATATATTTTATTTTATATTACTTTATTATATTTATACTGTATTTTGATCCTTTTTTAAATGTATGGCACGAACAGGAAGGTGAGAGAGAAACACCTTTTCGGTTCCTCTGTATGTACAGGATTGAGAAATTGACAATAAAAATCCTCTATTCTATTCTATTCTATTCTATTCTTTTCTATTCTATTCTATTCTATTTTTCTTGTCTGTCATTCTGTGTAAAAATTCCGTGGACTCTTCTAGCTTTTAGTTGGTTGTGGTTGATGTGATCAATGGATTGTGAGGCAAATATCACGTCTCTCTTTAATGCAAACCTTTGGCCTGTGACAATGTGTGGTAAAAACAATAGATTTAGATTTTTCTTTTGTGTGGGTAAGTGACAAGTACAAAAGCAGGTATGATTAACTCTGCGATGGATATTTTTTAGAGCGGTACAATTCAGAAACTAAGAAATGTGGCAAAAAGCTGTAAAACACATCTTTACAGTGTGAGACTTTCTCAGGCAAGAATATGATTCCTTTAATTTCCATCAGCAGGCTGGAGTATTTACAGTTCAGACTCTCAAAGTATAACAAACGGAAACAACTGATTTTCAGTGTCGAGCAGAGACATAACAGTCAGGGTTTCGCCTGAAAAATGTCCACATTCTGATGGAACACATTAAAGTTGGTTGACCTTTCTTTGCCTCTGAAGTTTTACATTAAGTTTTTCTGACAGTGGTAGCGTATGCTGGTTCTCTCATCTTAATAGAGCAGTCTTGATTATTGAACCCAGGCTATGGCTGACTGTGTCTGTGTACAGTTTGTCCTCTTTCCACATTTGCGTCAGTTTAAAGAATCAATCCTCCTGCCGGCTGGTTGGAAGAAATGTAAACCTGCCAAAGCGGCATTTGTACCTGTCAAACATCCACGCTCTGCAGTGCTGAGGTTTTTAAAAAGAAAAAAGGAAAATCACCCAACCAAAGGCCCCTTTCTCAAATGGCCTTTATTAGTACATAGCATAAATTGAAAGCACATGGCTACCTATAAATGTAAATTCAAACCGACCATGAAGACTCTTCGAATGATAGAAGAAGGGGAAGGATTGTGTATGATATTGGCCATTAAAACCCCAGGACAAATTAGGGCCGGTAATCTGTTATTTTTTTCTCGGCCTCAATGTTCACTTCTAAAACAACCCATATGCTGTGAAAGGTCTGTCTAAGATAGATTACAATTGGCAGAGTGGCAGTAATGGACTGTACTTGCAATTGTATGAAGACCAAAACAAAGGCAGAATATCCAATCCTGCCAGTCCTGTAACTGACAGCAGGGCTGAGTGTGAATAAAAAGGCATTTCTTTTGATTCACTTCAGCTCTAGTCATTTATCGTGTTCTCGCTCCTGGCACTCTTCTAGTTTTTGTTGTACATTTAAAAATAGGTCAGATTACTCTATGTGTGTGTGTGTGTGTGTGTGTGTGTGTGTGTGTGTGTGTCTGTGCAACCCCTTAAGCTGTTTTGTATGATGTACTGATTTATGCGGTTGGCATCTTCAGCTCTATGTCACAGAATGCAGAAATAGTGACAGTGGATAAAAGACAAAGAAAGCAAACACATGTCCGGCCCATTCACCAGTGGTAGAAAATGATGATTACCATCACTACAACATCACAATATTGTGCTGACAAAAAGCTCAGTGTTGTCATGTTACAATCAAGGGAAATGTTATTAGATGTTATTCTCACCGTGGGATGTTGCAGGTTTTCACCAAGTGATCCTGAATTGTCAGTGTGAGTGTGCATGGTTGTCTGTCTCTCTGTGATGGACTGGCCATAGCCTGGGTTCAAGGGTAAGTGAGCTGGGAGAGGCTCCAGCCCCTCTGCAACCCTCCAGAGGACAAAGTGGTGTATAGATAATGGATGGATGACAGTTATAGTTATTATATTGCTATCAAATTCCAAACACACTACCTCAAAACTAACCGTTTCAGTTAGATGGCTAATGTGTTGCTGACACTTGAATAGCTGTCTGGGCTGTGCTAATAGCTAGTAAAGTAATCCCTGAGTGGTTGTCAGTTGTTAAGAAGTTGCCAGAAATAGCTAGTCTGGATATTATTCAGTCCTTCAAAGTGAGGGCATTATTAGGAAACAAGGAGAACCATTCCGGCATATTTGTCTTTGAAAAATATGCCAGACTATTTTGGCATGATCTGCCAAAAAGTAAAATGAAATTAAATTTAAAAAATAATTAAAATGAATGCCAAGGCCCCTGAAAGCCTGCAGCTTTTTTGAAGAACAAATGTATTATGTTCAAGGATTCTTTGACTATTGTTATTGTCGTTTTGTGTACTTTCAATGGTCTTGTTTCTTTTGTCTCTTCAGTGTATTTCGTTGTTTTTCTACCACATGTACAAAATAAAACAGCATTCATCATCATCATCTTCATCATCATTATCAAGGCTGAACATTATACATGGCTGCTACCATGCCACACAGTGATGCAGGAGCAGAGGATGCTCTCACACATCTGTAGAAACTGGTCAGGACTGAGCTCCCAAGTCCAGCATGCCTCAGCTTTCTGCACTGTAAAAAATGCCCCTCCCAAAACAAGAAAAAAAACTTCTTTCAAGGCACTTTTACCTTGAAATAAGTGAAAATATCTGCCAATAGAACAAGTGAAAATTTGCTTGGTCAGATTTCTTGAAATAAGACATGATGTTTAGAATATTGAGGTCTTAAAATTAGCAGGGAAAATTTATTTTAGATTATATTTTAGCAGCATTGTCAAGCTGAGGTGTCTTAAAATAAACCAGACATGATAAAGAATTAGTATTTTATAACTCAAAATAGATTTTAGCTTTAATAAGTTTAATGTCAGCTTCTTAATCTGAGATGTATTCAACTTATTTTAGTTGTATTATCGTGGCTCTTCTCTAGATTTAAGACCATCTTGTACTTGAAATAAAATCACACAGATTAATGGAAGCATTCTGAGATATAATGTCTTCTCACAGTTGGCTAGAAATCCTAATATTTAGTGGTGTTTGACAGCATTTGAAGGTGTTGTGTTTTAGGTGAAGCCAGCTACGCCCAAAAGGAGGTGTTTTAACTCAAAAGCAGACATTTGCTTTTGTTTTTTACACATTTTCCACATGCAGCTGTTTTCTGATATGAATTGGTGATTTTCCAATAAAATGCATTTACTTTATTCCTCAAATCCAGATTATTTATCTCATACAAACAACAGCTCAGCTTGAAACATGCATGAAATGAAATGAACCTTGTTTCTGTAAAATACAACTAAAACAAGATCATTTCAAGATTGTTTGACTTAACAAGATATTTAAGATGCGTTGTCTTAAAACACGTCCCTCCATCTGCTGAAATGTTACTTGTAAAGTGAATTTATCTTAAATCAAGTGGGTTGAGACAATTTGACTAAAAATAAGACGAATAAACTTGGTAAGATGTTGAGTTTTTGCAGTGTGAGGAAGTAGAGACACTGGTGGGCCTTTCTGACCAGGCAGTAAGTGTTGCAGCTCCAGTTGAGGTCCTCAGTGACCTTTATTTTAGAAGGTGTTATCCATATCCACATTAGTTTAAAGATACAAGTATGAAATCAGATATTCAAGTATGATACAGATTTCCACCATTGAATTTTCTCAGATCTCCCACTGAGAATGTATTGATGTTGATGCCAGAATTTATTCATTTGACAATGGATTTCCACTTTTTACAAGCCCATTTTACTAAAATAATTATATCATAGAACAGGTGGAAAAAAAACATTTCCCCAACATACCCAAGGAAACAATCCTATTTCTTCACCAACATTTAAAAATTAAATAATTAAATAATTATAATATTATATAACAAATTTAAAAGAAATCAAGTAGATGTACACCACCATAAATAGATGGTGAATTCTGGTATGATCACAGCACCAAGATGTAGAGTGTATTTTGTGCATTGTGTCCGGTGGGTGAGCTGATGAGCTTTAATGGATGTGCTGACAGCAGAGGAGTCAGTTTTCAACACAGCAGCACTCAGACAGGCTGAAGATCAATACACAGCAGCTCAGCTTTCAGCTCAGCCAGCCAGCAGATCTACTTGTGCTCAAACCACCTTTACTCGATGCATGAGCATTGGTATGTGAATTGGTGCTCACACATAACGTGCTTTTGTCATGCATTGCATGACAGTATGCACACCGCATTTTGGTCATTTATCCAGAAAGGATCACCAGCAGTATAGTCTGGACAGCTATCAGTGTCAAGCATCCATTATATACACTATCAATTATATATGTGAGACTTGACTTTTCTTGGAATGTTCATTCCTTTTTTTGAGCCTTCATTTTACCACAGATTCTCCAAAAATCTGAAATTTGAGTGTCTCATTGGAATAACAGTACATTTGCATTGTTGCCATTTTGGTACTGTTTTGGATTCGTAATGACTGGAGCAAGTCAGAGATATAACTGTGTGGTACAAACTAGAATGTATTTTTATATATATATATATACAGGTTTATACTGACACTATATTTTGTCAGCAGTGGTGGTTGAGGGTTTTTGTCGATATTTATGAGCCTGTGTACCACATGTCTGCCTATATTTCCAGCTTTTCAATGGATGGACTGGAAAAAAAGACTTTAAACTGTTAACTGATAGTCACCCAAACAAGGCTGGAGACTTAACAAAGCAAAGTTGGCCCCTACTCTGTATCCCTGAACCCTTGACAGACCTAAAAGCCCCAGCTGTTTCTTGGAATGTGATTATTTGGATATTTGTAAGCTAATTTACACAGATGGAATTTGATATTGACTAAGACAGTCCTGTAGTACTAGCTAATTTTGAAACCCTGTCATATCCAGGAGCCTTGTGTAAAAAAAAACCTGGCTTCAGATTATCATGGTGGGTGATCAGGGGTCGGTTAGTAATCCAGTTAAACACCCAAGATTCTTTAAAAAAAGACCACATTTCACAGATGAATCACTGACGACAAACTACAGTGGTGGATTTTCTACGCAGTCAGGTTTACTTACATACAAAATCCACCTTAAGTTGTCATCAGTATCTTGTAGCATCTGTGGCCCCTCGGAGGATTTGTTTAGGGAGTATGACTCCAGACAGGCTTCAGTGTACTGCATTTGCGCCACCGTCTGGAAAGATCGAGAGATTGAGTGGTACACTGGTAGTCCAAGCTCAACTTAACATGTTAATGGATCCCAGGCATGCGCAATAAATTTGTGCTCCTCTCCAGAGAAGTAGGAGAAGACATACTGACTTGATCACAGTGTCGGCCATGAATGACAATTGTTAAGCCAAAGTGTACAGTAATCTGTTCTGAGCACACTCCCAGTGGTAAGACAACCGCTCTGACTCTGCCTGACAGACAGGATATGTGATTTATGTCTGACAAGCCTGTATTTTATTTTGTTTCTCGAAAGCATTTAGGAAATATTCTTAAGAGTGTAAGAGTCCTCACTTGTCAAGTCATCTTCATCTCCTCAGTATTATATCCTAGCTCTCAGCAAAATATGTGCATGTTTTCTCTGATACATGCAAATGTGTGTATGACAGTAATCATTAGACTGACACCTATGGCAAGACATTTTACCTGTATAGCTAGACTCCATAGGATATCCATCATTAAGTTCTACCTAGTTGAAAGAACATTTCAGATATCAGCAGTGTCCTTCTTCATAAGCACAGTTGTCATTTCAGATTTCCACACTGTCATTCTTCTTAGGACAAATGAAACCACTTTTAATATTCATTGTTTAGGGTTTGTCATTACAGATATTTACAACTCAGCTATGGATATAAATATTGTAAATTGTAGATATCGGCAGCTGCAGTTGTAATTCCACTTTCAGATGATTACACTTTAATTGTGACAAGTCATAATTCTAGTTCAGGATATCTTTAATTCCCCTTAATTCAGCATCTATATAAATATATAAGAGCTTTCTCCCCTCAAGCTGTTAAACTGTTGAACATGGCTGGACTTTCTCCCCTTCACTGTCACAACCACACACAAATACACACCAACAGACGGCTTAAAATCATATTATCAGATGAGCTTTTAAAACAAGTTTAAATTTTTTTAACAAAATAAATGTGGCCAACAAACACCTCAAACTCCTGTGTCTGATTGGCCGGTGTTTTCTAAACAGGCGTGTAAATGATCACATAAACAGCTGTGAGCTGAGGCCTGTACTACGAAGCAGGATTAGTGGGTTAGCAGGTAAGTTGAGCCTACAGTCAGAGATTTCAGAGTCATAAAGGTGACTCTCTTTTAACCTGCTAGATCTCCGTGGTAACTGATGCTGCAGAGCTAACCTGGTCTGGAGCAGGTTCTGTTCAGAGTTTTGGATTTAAATTGGCAGGGAGAAGTGTCTTCCTTTAACCAAAACGTTTCTAGATGATTATTTATGAGACTCACAGATTCTCAGCTGAGCTAATGTGTTTGATCAGTAAACATGTTGAGTTGTATGTTCCTGAACCACTGAATGAAGCCATGTCGTTACAGTATCACACACTCTATGCATTGTGTTGCCATGGGAACGAACATGTATCCAAGCTGCAGAAATCACATAAATATGTTTTTATGTTTGGTCCGTTTCCACTGCTGGTACTGCAGCTGACAGAACAGAGCTTGGAAAACTGATTATTCTGCTGGTATTTATTACAGAGAATATTCAATCAGTAACATTATTTTCACTTTAATTTTACTTTGATTTGGGAAAAAAAATTAAAGTGATGACCTGCATTATGGGACAGAGTCAGACCTTAATGCCCTTCAGTAGAGTATGTTTAAATGGATGAAGTTAAACGTTTAACAGCTCTAATGTGCAGCTGTCAGTTAGAAATAATCAGCTACATTGATCAGTAAAATAAATACATTAACACACATTTACCAGTTTCCTACCAGCATTCCTGTCTTGCATCATTTCCAATCCATCATTATTACTGTCATATTTGATTATATTCATTTTGTTCTCTGTTAAAACAACCTGGTGACTGAAGCAGCTGCACATGATCAAAAGAAAAGTCTCATGGCGCGTTAAACGGCCACTTTTATGTGAATGCACTCAAGGTTTGAAGCTGAAAGTGTGAGTGGACAAATAAAGTTGATATCAACCTTCAGACACTGTTAACTCTGACTTGGGCTTTAGTTCTTGTCGAGCCGACTGACACAAAGGAAGCCTATGTCAAACTTCCTCCATAGTACAGCCCTCTGCTCTCGGAAGACTTTTTTAGATTTCATGAAGGAAACAGAAACTATAGACAGTAACATGACTGAAAACATTTCATTTTTCTTTGACAAACTTGACTGAGGACTATTGAACTGAGCTCTAAATGGATACCAACAGTAACAGGGTGAGACTATTTTACATTAGTGTGCATTTGTGTATTGTGTCTGTACCATGTATGTTTTTGATGTGTATATTATTTGTCTAAATAAATGCAAAATCAACCAAACAGGGTGAGTCTAGGCAACAAACACAACACTAGATGCCCCACTGTTCTTTCTGTTGTTAAATGTGATTTGTATAGGAGTGTAGCTTTTTCCGACACGGCTTCCACACCTGTTCACTGCCCTTTGAGCTGCATGTGTGATTAGTTTCAATATTAGCTCATCATCCATAAAAAAATACTACAGATAGGAGGCACTTGAAATTTTGTAATAAACGACTTTAATTACTGCTGTGGAAATGTAGATTATAGCAAATTTATCAGGACATCAGTTAGGCATGGAGAAACTTTTGGTTCAGTCAAAGCAGAAAGCAGGCGTTTGCCTGAGAGCGCTGAAATATGTGTCATTAGAAATAAAGGTCCACATATCTGTTAGGCCTTGGCATGATTTTTGAAAAACAACAGCACCTTTTTAATTTAGGAAAAGAAATGCATCAGTAAGTATATGTTAAAATGCATTTAAACATTTAATGCACTGACACAGTACTTTTTATAACCATCACCGTCCAGCCTAGATCAGGTATGTGGGCCTAAAGTTACACCAAGGCCAGACTGTTGCCACCAAAAGCTTTGGACAAACACTGCAGTACAGAACAAATTTTTGCAAAGTTTTGTTTGTATCTTTTCAGTGTCACTGCTGCTCGTAGGCGTGTTTCCCATCAGCCAGCATGTTGTTGTAGCTTATTACTGATGGACTGACTGATGGTCTCCATTTGTTATTATTTTATAGAGTCTCTCTGTGGGCTGGTAATGGCCAGATCTGTGTGTAATTAAAGCCATCCCTTCGTCTACTCTCCTCCTCCCTTCTTTCTCTTTTTCTCCCAGATGCATTCTCCAGATTCTCGCTTTGTCTTTTTTCCTTTTTCTTCTTCTCCTTCTACACCTCCTTTAAACCTTTCTTTTTTTGGCTGGGATATCTTATAAAAGGTAGAGAGCGACATGTGGAGAGCAGACCTCAGAGCAGGCTAACTTATTTTTCCTCACTCCTTCCCTTCCTCACATACCAGAGAAAAGTCGCCCACTTGCCAGAGAAAAGCAGAGGAAAACTTCACATTTAAAAAAAATCTGAACTTAGAGCTGGTCTATGCACCCATGTGTCATCATTTATTTCCAGAGCAGGGTTCCTGGAATCAGTGCACTAACATGGGCTGTTGAAAGTGAACGTTTTTCGGCCGTATTTTGGGGACTGGTGATTTCTGATGAAACCTTCTGATTCATTTGTGACTGAGAGAGTCGGTAAATGAAATAATTGCTGGCAGTATTAACGAGCAGAAGGAAAAAGACCAGGAGCAGCATGGGAAACTCCTGACTTCTATCAGTCACTTGATTTTTTATTTGAAATGATCCTACTCGTCTTTTTTGCTCTCATACTCCTCTGTCAGTCGGCCACTGCTTCTCCGTAATGCTCTCCTATTTGTTCTCACACTGTCTGTCACTGACAATCTCAGTACTATGTTATGAGTTCAAGCACTACTCAGCAACCTCTTTTCATACGTTATGATTCCGCTGAGCACTTCAACATGTTTTCAAACCTAATTAGATTTTGAATGGACTAGTTTTCCCGTTGAGCATGACTCAGGCACATGTTGCTTAAAGGGTAAAGCTGACTGTATCCTGCCGTATCAAGTGTACTCTACTGTTGAAAATCACTAAACACATTTGTCACACCGTGCCCTCACTATGAGCACACACACTGGTTTGTTTTGACTGACTCCCACATATGCCATCATGTTGCCACAGATACTCACTACGACTACCAAACTGGAATTGTATGGATTATACAGATAAATACACTATTCCTCCTGTAGAAGTAATCTTTGTTCAGAAGATCTTTTTTGGAAATCACTGAGCCCTGTTCAAATTTGAAGCAAGAGTAAGTGTTTTTAAAGTCTATTCTCTAGGACCAACTCAACATTTTTGTGTTTTTAGAGCCACCTTTTCTGTGAAATGACAGTCTGTCCTGTCTGAAAACACATCAGGAGGTTTTCTCTTTTCTTTTCTTTTGTCTTTAACAGCTCATACTCAGGCAACCTTTCCACTCCGTCAATATAGTTTCACTTGCCTATGAAACATAACATAGAATTGAACCATCAAATTCTGCACATACCGACCACTTTTGCCCATGCTGGATAGGACTGAGTTTAGCTGGACTCATGGCAGAACTGCTACGGGGTCCTGCAAAATTCTTTAACTTTACCACGACCTCTACAAAATATCTTAACATCAATGTCTCTGTATGCATTCTTCTGTACCACATATGCAGTACTGTGCAAAAGGTTGAGGCATTTTAAATGTTGAGGTGTTTGGCACCTATTTCATTCACAAGCTTAGTCACAACCCCAAAAGCATACCCGGTTCATAAAGAGGCAGAGGACACAGAGGGAGCTTCTCCAAGACTCTGTAACGATCTACCTGCCAAATACTTTGAAAAACTATGTGCAAGTGTTCATGAAGTAATTATTTTAGAACCATCGACAATTTACTTTTAATGCCCAAAACCTTTGCATCGTTAATACACTGCATCTGCTTCTTGTACATTTTGAATTTGCTTCTTCCAGCACAGCTATATGATACATTTTATGCTGAGTCAAATGCAAACCAGTGATTCAGTTTTTATGGCTGCACTGTTACATCACCCAAACTATTACACAGAATCCACATTTGAATGCATATCTTGCTTTGGAAGAAAGGTTTGGTACATTAAGGGAAACTGTTGGGTCAGTGGATCATCCCTGGAGTGACTGCAGTTCGTGTGTAAGAGGCAGACACAAAAGACTGACTGGAATGTGAGGCTCATGTAGCCATAGACATGTTTAGGAGAGGCTGATGAAAATGGCAAATTAGTCAATTGTTGCCCACAGTTTTGCCTAATCCATGACTCTTCTTCCTGTGAGTGTAACTTGCAGGGAAACCCCAAAAAACATGTACTGTTTCATTTTCATTATGCTGTACCCTTTAAGTATTCTAGTTATCTGGTACTTCACTTTAAATTAGTTCTCTTTTTCACATCTCATTCTAGCATTTTCCTTATTACAATTAAAGGAAACACTTTGCAGATTTGGACATTGCTTGTTAGCACAGAGGCATTTGTAACTGGTGGCTAAATGGTGAAGACAGCAATAGAACTGATCCAGTTTTAGGGTCCTGGGACAAAGCAAAACTATTGTAGTGAAATTGGTGAATGTGAAAAACAAATGCAGTGTGGAAAATCATCTGAGGGGGTTTCAAGCTGTGGTAAGTTGACCTTTTGGGATTACAGGTTTCTGCAGGGCGCAGACTATTGGCAGGTAACTAACAAGCCCAGAACGCTGAGTGTAGCCTGGCTCAGATCAGACCAGCGCAGCCTGCGCCAGCCAGTGTTGAGTAATGCTGTTAGTAAATAGCAGGCCAATTATTGCTAACGAGGGCCTAATTGGAACCACATGAACATTTATTGAATTTGTCAGAGAAAGGTAGAGGAGAGATAGATAATGAAGTGCAGCCGTAGTGTTGGGCCAGGCAGCCAGGAGCTGGGAAATGCATCATTTACCTGGCAGTGCCACAGTGTTTTCCCATGTTCCTGATATTGTACTCATTTAATACTACAGAGACATTTTAACAAAAAGTAGCAAGTCAAAAGAAGGAAAAGTCCCTATTATTTGACAACTCAACTGTATTTCAGTTAGACAGAGAGACTGAATAATACTATAGCAGTTTCTGTCAGGACTTTTATTACACTTTCACATACGGATACTCTGAATTGTGTTCAGTTGTTGTTGGTTATTTAACAGAAAAAAAAATAAAAGGAATGACATAACTATATAAAGCTTATAGAGAAGAGGCATTTTCAATTCATGTTTGGAAAAATGAATTAGGGTTTGGCACATACAGTTGAGAACAGAAGTTTCCATACACTTGTACAGACCATGTATATCATGGCAGACTTAAGTTTCCAATGACTCCTATAACTCCATTTTTTGTGATGGAATCATTGAAACTCATGCATCTTTGTCACAAAAAACAATCATGCATTTTGGCTTTTTCATAGTTTTATTATAGTTAATCTGGAAATCTGGAAAAAAATCTGCTCAGTTAAAAATATACATCGATCAATACAATTGGTTAAACATGGTTGTTGTTTCACCACAACTAGGTGCTTTTGGTAGCCATCTACAAGCTTCTGGCAAACTTCTGGTTGTACTTTTGACCACTCCTCTTGACAGAATTGGTGCAGGTAGATTTGTTGCCTTTCAGACCCAGGTTCTTGATGGGTTGAAGTCAGGACTTTGGGGGGATCAGTCTAAAATCTGAACTCTAGCCTGATGTAACTATTTCTTTACCACTTTCGCTGTGTGTTTGGGGTCATGGCCATGTTGGAACACCCAACTGCATCCAAGACCCAACCTTCTGGCTTATGATTTTAGGTTTTTCTTAAGAATGTGGAGGTAATCTTCCTTCATTATTCCATTTACTTTGTTAAACGCACTGGTTCCATTAGTAGCCCCGGTGCATAATACTACCGCCACCATGCTTGACAGTAGGTTTGGTGTTCTTGGGGTTAAAGGCTTCACCTTCTCTCCTACAAACATTTTTTCATTGTCATTATGGCCAGGTAGCCAAATTTTTGTATCATCTGAGCACAGAACTTTCCTCCAGAAGGACTTTTCTTTGTCCATGTGACCAGTAGCAAACTTCAGTCGAGCCTTAAGGTGGTATTTCTGGAGGAAGGGCTTCCATATTGCTTGGCAGTCTCTAATCCCAGGCTAATGTAAAACACAGTAGACTGTGGACACTGACTCCTGCCTCCTGTCTGTCATGAAAGGTGTCACTAGTACTGGTAAAAAGACAAAAGATTTTGTCATATTAACTTACATGATGAAGGTAATAGAACTACAAAGTTTGAAAGGATCTGTTCCTGGAAATGCTGAAGCTGCATTAATATGTTAATGTTTACAATATGGTATATGGTATGATGGTATGGTCAAACAAACAATTTCAGTGCCTACTGTAAAGTATGATTATGCAAAGCCACAGGTAGGTATTTCAGTGATGGAATGCTCCAAAAATCTTTTGTAACACAAGTGTCACATGTTGCAGCAATCCTGGTAAACTGCTCTGAATGTAGTTGCTGTATTTTGCAAAAGGATGCATTTTTATATCCTTTAAAGGTTAGGCAGAGGTTGTTAACACTGCTGACTATATTTAATGGCATACTAAGTCAGGACACATATACAAGGCAAATGCCAGTCCAGCATCTGACCTCCACACCCTACACATCAAGGGTACATATTAACATAACCCAGAGGAGGCTGGGTCAGTTTTAATTGGCTCACATTCAACAGTGACATTGCCCTGATATCCAAACTTTAATTTCTCTGCTACATTTTTTCCTCAACTCTTGCTTGCTCCATTCTCCTCCTCCTCCTTCCATCGAGTCATTCATCCCTCCTTCTAACCCCATCCCCCCACCCCTCACCTCTTTGTCTCAATATACAGTCATTTCTCATCCTGCCTACTGATGGTTCAGTGCAGCAAGGCCCTCGGGTTATTTTCCCTGTCCCTTTGATTTCCATCCATAGACAACAAAAAGGAGGGCACGCATCCAGTGTATACAGTACTCGCACACACACACACACACACTCGCACACACACAAACCAGTACATGCATGTGCACCATAGTCTATACAGTGCAGGATCTATTGGGGCAGTTAGACAGTCAGTGGTGCGCCATCTGTTACTCAGTGGTCAAACTGTCCTCTCGCACCACTGAAAGTACCAGTGTAGCTGTTGTCTACAAATGCAAGTGCTTTTGATAACTGACAGAATTTAAAATATTGAAATCATAAATGAACTCCACATGTTTTGTCCATGGATCAACATTTCCCCCTTAGATACACTGCAACATCACTTCTGGACTACTCTCAATAGTGATCACCAAAAAGACCAAAAATGTCACCGTACCCATATTAGTCTGTGACCATCAAATTATTTGTAACCTTCAGCATGTGAAATAAGATATGCGATATCTTAACTGTCATATTATTGGATTGTGTGCCACCCCAAGGCATTCTGTGGCCCCATGTTGCTACACCTATAAAAAAAAAATCTTGAGACACCCTTGCACAAAGGATCATAGATAGAACCATTCAGGTATATAATTGACATCCATTGCTGTTATAGTGGTGAAAGGGTCTGTTGGTACATATTTTGACTTTATAAAACTGCATATATTCGGATTATACATATTTGCACAGACACACACACACACGCACACGCACACACACACACACACACACACACACACACACACACACACACACACACACACACATCCTGATGCCCTTAACATTTAAGTCTTCCTATGTTTGTCAGCTGGGCATTCACAGAACGTCGTTCTGCCGGCAGCCCTTTCTCTGCTTTCTATTTAGGGAAGAAGAAACTAAAAAAAAGAACTGCTAACTTTGTTCTAAGGGTCTGTGTTTGTTTTTTCAGATATGTCTGCTCTCTCTCTCCCTGTACAGCTAAAATGAAACCAAGCGGAGAGCCCAAAATTCAGGGATGGATTGGGTTACACTACTTCCCAGAGACAAAAGTGGCCTATATGGGAGAATCGGCCATGACAGCTAACAGTTGGTTCAGTTTGCGGGGAACTTGATACCATAATTTAGATCTCCCAAAATGCCTAAACACACAGAAATGAGACACAGACCTACCCTACCTCTGATATACAACCATGGGAAAACGGGGCATTTTTGCCACGAAAGCTGTGCATCAACTGTAACATGAAATCCATGTTCTTATGCTTAGATGTAATGTGTATCATTGCTTACACAAACTGATGGAAAGTATTTGCTTGGCCTGCCCATGATGCCTGCATGTGTACAGGGCAGAGGCTTGGGAGCAAGGACAACATTAACGAGATGTTTTGGTGTTTTGATGTGCAGATGATGCTGACTCTTTTTGGTTTCCTTCCTGTATCTGGGGTCTAGTGTGTGTGTTGATCTGAAGATGAATGAATTAATATAATCATTGTCTTTATCTGTTCACTTGCACAGTGGAGAATATGTTTTTCTACATGCAATGTTTCCGCCTATGCTCATTATTGAATGTGAAGGTGTGTTGATGTCTTGTGATTAGTTCTGGCAATCCCAGAGACTTGAGAGGCGGTTTGTGGAAGATTTCAAATGTTTCCAGTCTGAGGACCAGCAGCCAGCAAACACATGCAGAATCTGAATTATGTTTGATATTGTGGATGCAACTGCTGTGCCAGATTTGTAGAACAAAATAGCTGTTTTTCTCAAGCAGCCAAAACCAAGGCCAGCAGCAAAATCCTGTGCAGATGTGTTGCCATTGAAAACTATTAGATGCAAGCTGCAACAAACTTGACATTACAATCGCAGAGATGCTGATGCTGAAGAAATGTGTTTTGCCTGCTTGCTTAATGGACAGGTCTCTGAGTCAAATATATTACAGGATTTGAGAGTGGAATTATCTCGGTTGTTCACAGTCCTGGGCATTTCCCACAGAGATGATTCACCTGGTTGAAATTTTAGTATAAAAGAATCCATTTAAAAAATATATCATTCTTTGAATTAAAGTCAAGCATATAGGCCTGTGGAACTAAAACAGAAGGAGATTAAAATACAGCTCTCAAAGTGCATTTCAGAAACTATCATCCAACCAGCATATTCTAGCTGAAGACCATACTTACTTAGGCCTTAGGTACTGTACTTTTTATCAATTGTGGATAAAAAGCTGTTTTTTCCCATTTGCCAAAAAATACATTTCTGAGTTAGCTGCAACTCTGATTCACACTTCTTAGGCCCAATGTCAAAGTTGACATTCACAGACTCACAGACTTTGAAGCATGTTGTTCCGCTGAGTGCAGTAGGGTTTAAGTGTTATCCTGCTATCAAATCATCAGATGCATGAGGGCTCTGATGTGGACTTTTTACATCATGGTGTGCTCTTTCTGTGAGTCGTATATCCACAGACTTGCCTAAGAAACTTGCCTGTAGGTCTTAACAAAGTAGGATTGACGTATAAACGTGGTTGTCCTGCCCCTTCAAAATGAACACAAACCAAATGTGGAGAATGTAGGTAAGGAATTCACGATGAAGATTTTCAGTTATTCACAGCATATGGCTGTTTGTTGTTGTAGTAGTTTACTGCACACTGATAGAGTTGTTGGTATTTCAGTCAAATTTAAGTCTGTGAAGTGTTAGTGCTTGGAGCTTTTTCTAAAAAGGCAGCTGATGCTTATGGGTATTGTAGTATTTACAACTGTCCAAATCTAGAAAACTTGATTTCTCAGAAACAAAGTTAAACTTTGTATTCAAACCATAGATACAGTGTTGTAAATTTTTAAAAGAGACATTTGTTCTTCTCTTAGTGGGTTTATCTCTGTAAGCACTCCTTACAACTAACTGTTTTAATCTATTATTAAACAACATATGAATGAGAGTTTTAAACTCTGTAGCCTGATTTTATCTTAGACCCATTTAGATATGTTTTAACTGTTAAAAAGATAAATGCAAAAGTAACTCCAGGAACGGATCATAGAAATGGTGAATATTGTCACTGACGCCAGTGGTGATTTCAGATTTCTAATATCTTCACTTCCCTTGTTCAGTAGAATAAAGTTGTGTCTTAAACTATGTCTAAAAGTGTAAGCTGTGTAAAAAGTGTGATGGAAATTAGGATTGGGTAGCAGCTTGACCAGGCTCTGTGATGAGCAGAGGCATTTAGATATTTTTTAAAATTGTATGTACTGTGCAACAAGCTTGTAGTAGTTTAGGTGTGTGATTTGAAACCAATTGCCATCTCAGTGGATTTTTCATAGCTTGAGTGAGGCAGTCTTTGGAGGTACAGTAGATGTTGAATACAGTAGGGTGGCAAAATGGATGAATTTAGTAGATGTTAAATGAGTCTCTGCAATGAGGGGAGTTACTGAAGATAGCAAAATACTGATTCAATCATTTGCAACAGATCGATGATTAATGCTTTGGACAAATTGTGCAAAAGTGATAAGCAAGAAACCAAAATAAATAAATAATTAAAAATGGTAGAAGGAGCAGCATTTGTGTGAAACTGGAGGTCTCCTAGGCAGAACAGTTGGTCACGGTAGAGGAAGGTGACACCATTGTGATTGATGAGGGGTGTAGACTGGCAGCCCAGGGCATTTTGATCAAATGTATCTGAACACAGGAGCATTCATGGTGTAACCTAATATATGCAGATATGGATGTCAGCCGGGGGCCCCCTGCTGCATATGGCCCATGAGGGCCTCAAAAAGAGGCTGTTAAATGCATTTGATCAAACATTGTAGGTACCACCTAAAGCCAATTTTAAGTGAGCACGTACATCACATAGAGTACAGAATGTCCTGTGCCAAACTAATTTTCTCCCACATAGGACCTGACAGACACCCGAAAAGGGACCAAAATTTTGGGCTGGATCAAACATTTAAGGACCTCAAGTTGGTCCTCATGAAGTCTCTGAGTGACTACAATGTGAAGTTGCGCTCTTTCTTCCACAAATAATATGCGTTATTAATTGGTTGGAGATAAGTGCTGTTGCCATGGGGTCATGTACTTGGTGCCAAACATTGTTTAGAGCAGTGGTTCTCAACTGGTCCAGCCTCAGGACCCACTATGTCTCTATTAATAATGGTCGTGACCCAAACTGTTGAAGTTTGCTGTTAGTGTTAACAAATTAAAGTTTATTTGGGTGTAGTCTCAACGCATTTTGATACAGCTTGGGAAAATTGTGGCTTATTTTGTGCTCATTTTTGGTATATTTGGACGCTTTTGCCAAGTTTAGGGCATATTTTGGCCCATTTGGACAGATTCTCAGCACACCTTGGTTTATTTTTTGTATGTTTTAGCATAAATTTCTCTAGTAAGCTGGCAGAGTCAAATCTAGAGGTTAATAGTAGGCAACTACTGGTGTCACCACCCCTAAATATCCTGCTATTGAAAGCAAACTGTGTCATAAGAAATGCGTCCTTTAAAGTAAAAGACTTTATACCACTACTTTTTTGCTTCTGCGACCTTCTAAAAATGGCTTCGCGACCCACTTTTGGGTCCCGACCCACCAGTTGAGAACCACTGGTTTAGAGGACAAAAAGTGTGAATTGTAAAGAGATAATCAATATTACTAATTTAACCTGTTACTGAATTTAGGTAGCTGATTTGTTGTGAAGCCTCCGATTTACATATCAGTAATTTAATGCAGATTAACATTATTTTGGCAACTTGAGATGCTGGTATTTTTGCTCAAAAAATGAATATGTTGTTTGACTAATAGAGCCCAAGCTCCCACCCCCACACGCATTTTAAGTACACCCTGCTTTTCTGCTTTTATCTTTGTGTCAATCCCCTATTCCCTCAGTCCCTGTATGAGGTAATTTCCTTTCTGGCTGACTCAGTGCTCACACCTCTGAATTAAGGAGAATGGGGGGATGAAGGACAGCTGGAGGGGGCACTTTGTAAGAGTGTTTGGTGCCGAATCTGAATCCAGAAAAAGCTCCTTTTTCGTTCAGGTTACAGATTTTTCTGCCTTGTGCATTGCGGTGGCAAAACATAGCACAACTAGAAAAGCACTCAGAGAGTGCATACCTCCGGCAAAGAGCTTCAGTCCACCCACAACACAATCTGCCAATTCACATATTTTGTATGGAACGTTACAGATACAAATGTAATTACATACAGTTCTAATGTCCTACCGACAATGTGGCCTTCACCCCATCCAACCAAATGAACAGGCGCGGCCTCTAGCGCGGCAGCTCCTCCGCTCAACCATGCATATGTTGCTCAGGAAGGAAAGAGAACTCCGTCAATGTCGTTGTTTGTCGACCCAAAATCTCATGTGGTCACAGAGGGCAAGAGTGCCCTCTGGCGGCTTTTAGAATAAACCACATTTAATTGTCCACCCCGTTATAGTTAGATTCAAAAAGATTCCTGGATCCAGATGGTGATCCGGATCAGTCCCAAAATTCCACCATTTCTTTGCCCCATTTCACACATTTCCTGAAAATTTCATCCAAATCTGTCCATTACTTTTCAAGTTATTTTGCACACAAACAAACAAACAAACAAACCAACACCGGCCATCACATAACCTCCGTGGCGGAGGTAATTAATCCTCAGATACACATATATTGGTGTCAACTGGCAAAGAAATGTGCATGCATACCCCTCCAACACATTTAAACACAGATATACTATATGCATAGAAGAGACACAATAGCCCTGGAAGAGCGATCCGTTCACTCCACTAACTTGGACACTGACACACAGGTTCCTCTTACTCATTGGTGTTGCTTTGACAACGTTTTATCTTTGACAAGGCATTAAACTCGCCACCATCAACAGCAGAAGCTATTGTGCTTTATCTTCAGCAGCCGCCCAAGTGCACACCTTGCTCCCTGGCCTCCTTTTTTCTCTCTATGGGAGTATCACACTGCATTATCACCCTGAGATTCGAGATCCAAACTCTAGCCGTCACACAGCCTGCGCTCACTTCCGGAGGTCAGGTGTCCCGGACAGCATGAGTTGGGGGGGAAGCAGTATTGAAACATCTGATCCTGATCCAGTTAGTGCACTCTCACTGACCTGAAGTCACTTCCACTCTTTAAAGTCATATGGTCTGATGAAGTTAGACCTGTCCAGCTTGAGTTCCATTTGGCAGCGAGTGTTCTTCATGTGTCTATGAATGCACTCTGTCTGATATAACATACTAGTTTTGTAACAATGGCTGGGTCTTCTTGATAAGCCCCAGAACGCCTTTCAGTCAGGCAGCAGGGAATAAATGGCCCAGTGTGCCCTATGATCGATACAGTATTTATGACTCCTTCCTCTGTACAAAACACATGATATCAGTTGCAGCTGGAACTGAAATAGACTCCACACACACTATGGTAGCTGTAACCTTTTAGCACAGAACTGGTCAAAAATAGAAAGGTGTCTATATTTGCACTGCAGTGCTGAACAAAGCCAGGCCAAGTCTTTGTCATGTTTGTTGACTCCTTATGTTTCTTATTTTAAATTTTAAAGACAGTTGCTGTTCCTAAAAGCCAGCTGATTTGTATTGTTATTTTACATCAGACAAATGACTAGGCCAAAGGTTTGTAGGTGAAAGTAAGAATGGAAGCGTTATGTTTATGTGTCGGAGCGAACGCACAAGAACATGAGGAATGACTAGGAGTGCAAGTAACATTGACCCTTGTTGCTGCAAATCAGCTGCAAGCTCATTTGTTCAGACAAAGTAATCCAACCAAATCAGAAAGAGGCCAGGATGAAGACCAATATGGGACAGATCTGTGGGAGGTGGAAATAAGGGGATTTAAGGTGTGAAAGAAAATTTGTAGACAAATGAATGAAGTTGGAAAGATTTACTAAATAGCACAAATGGGAAGGGAGGAATGGTGTAAACTGAGACAGAAGGACAGGGTGTTTCAGAGCCGTGAACCTGCTCCCAATATGTAGTTGCTTCGTTAGCTGTGGAGGCGGCTGTAAAATTCAGACTCAAAGCAGAAGTTTTCTGGTTTCCTTAGGTAACATGGCAACAAAGTGAAACAGCAAAGTGCCCCGACATGTATCCTAAATCCTTGTCTGTGATTTCTGCCACAGAGCTTTATAGGGATAAAATGGGGTTTTACTTGTTATTTATGTCCATTTATTCCTGCCAAACGGCTTTTAATGTGATTTCATTCAGAACTCCATGTCATCTGAGATGATTTGCTGGCAAGCTTCAGTTTCATACAAATGACGAGTGTTTTTGATCCTGTGTTAAAGAGTGGAGTTGGCCCAGGCGCTTGCTTGTCCCCACTGTGGAGGAGAGGTTAAAAATCCTCTTCCAGCTCAGGCCTCATTCTGCAGCCACAGTTCATATCTAAGCGTCTGGACTCAGTGTGTGCTTTTAAGGAGATTCGGATCCTGTTTTGCTTCATGCCTCTTGTTCTCTGGCATCATTAATGCAAAACAATGGCGCTCAGAGTAAATAGCCATGGAAACACAGAGAGAGCTGCAGCTAAACAGAGAGGCCAGCCAGGGTTTTCAGCTGCATGAGCCACTCTTTTCCACTAAAACCGCTGCCGTAGGCTGCATGCAACACACTTGTCTTGACCTCATCTGAACATACAAGTCCCACTTTAGTCCTTTCTGTGTACATAATGTACAGCATGTTTCAGGACATCTAAGAAGGTTGTAAAACAAACATTTCTGTGTGTCAATGCATTTAAACTAAATGTGTCAATCTATTCGAATGTCAAAGTCTATTTGTCAGATAATTTGTATTTTTTGTTTTGTTTTGTTTCTTTTTCACTGCATTACCTTTGGCAGATAGTGTGGAAAAACCATTGAATTGTCTCCTTACCAGATCCATTGGTGCTGTTCCACCCCACTGAACCCAGATGGGAGGAGTGCACTGTAGCAGACCCTCTGTTGCCACCACCTTCACACTGTACCATTTTTCACTCACATACAACTGCTGCCACCACATCTGGGAATGATTTTTATCAAAACCAAAGAGAGAGAGAGAAAGTGAGATGAGATGAGGAGATGAGGCCTACAGTCCTCCACCCCCTGTAATGTCTTCCGTCTATAACAGTTGTGACACAGAGAGATCTGTAAATGTTTAAAAGGCTTCTGAGACTGTTCTTTTTCTAATTTTTTCAAGTTTGTGTAGTTAAACTTGGCATCCTGTGGGGTATGACTTTAACATTGTTGATTTTGCAGCTATTAAAGCAGATTAATTTGATGATGTGATGGTTTATTTATTTATTTTGTTCAGTTTTGAACATATTCTTTGTTATTTGTTGACTTTAATACCGACAGTGTTGAGAACTGACACATTGAAATGGTCAAGAATTTAGTTTTGTTAGTTTTTCTTTTTAAAAATAAACAAATATATATAATTTGCATTTGTTTGTGTCGGTCTAATGCAGCCACACCTTTTGAAACACAAAAAGATTTTTCCACAAATATTTTATCTATGATATTATTTGAGATTGTGTAAAATTTCAAGGGTGTCTGAAAACGTTTTTCCACCACTGTATCATTGCAATTCAAAATATAGTGGCTTATTCCTGAAATGTAGCTTTACATGTCCTGGGAGGATAAGTATAGGTGTATGCCCCCTTATGTGGTTAAAAACGCTCTGAACCACTGGGCATGGACCAGAGGACCTCTCAGGGTGTCCTATGGGGTCTGGAACCAGGACGTTGGCACTGGATCCTTTGGCTACTCTGGCTTGTGCAGTGGGGCCTCTGTCAATCAAACTTGTTCCACTGCATCCTGTTGATGCTTGATCAGAATGGGCTGTAGGAAGTCTGGAGGTCACATCAACATGTTGGACCATTGTCATGTTCCTCAACATGTTCCTGATTGGTTGATGTTGTTTCCATGTGGTGGGGTGCATTTTCCTGCAGGGGTAGGCCAGTGGCATTTGGGATTTCCATTTGCATGAGGGAGTGTGTTTGTTCTGAGACAATGTTTATTTGGGTGTCTAAGTCTCATCAACACAGATGTTAAAATCCAAGGTTTTCCAGCAGAACACCACATAGTACCAATATGATCAATGTTTTTCATTTCACCTGTCAGTGGTCATGATGTCGTGGCTGACTGGTGTGTATATGTAGGGGAGAGTGGGGTAAGATGAGCCACTTTTTACTTATGTTGTGCTGGAGGTAAGGAAAAGTGACACAGAAATAAGATGAAAACATATACCTTTAATTCAGGGTGTCTCCTATCCAATGAAACTATCAGAACGCATCTCTGACAAAGCTGCCCAAAATAATGACTTCTCAAAAAAAAGTGCTCCTGTGGCTCAACTTGCCCCAGGTTAGGGGTAAGTTGAACCAAGTCAGTGGGTAAGTTGAGCCATCGAGGGGTAAACTGAACATCTGAGTTTTAAAATGTAAACCTGAGCATATTGTGCTAACAAATAGTTTTAACAGTTCTGAATTTGTGAGAACAAACCACCAGTTAGTTTCAAAACCATTTAACCATTTAATCAATACAGCTATTCAATATTCCAACTGTCAAGGTTGCAGGGGAACATGAACTGTTGCTCCCTCCATGTAGTTTCTCCAGTCTTTTGAGGTTGAGGCAGTTTCTTCAGCACATCACTCCATGGCAAAGAGGCCTCATCCTTTTCTTTGAATGCAAAGGTGGGTTTCCTACTGCAACTGATCCCTTGGATTCTTCTGAGAAATCTGGCACTCACTTTGTTGCCTGCAATGCTGTCAACTGAGCCAATGTAATGTTGGCTACTGCTTTTGAACGCAAATTTTACGATGACAAAGTCACCAACTACCAGATCTGGTTCACTTCTGTCATCGCTAGAGCTCTCATGTTCAGAAGTGTCATCAAATGGGATGGCATCATCACTCTCTTCAGAGCTGCTTTCCATTGCTTGGTTTGTTTCCTCTTCAGAAAGAGAAAGGTGTTGCTTCAGGAATACGGCAGGAGAGATAATGGCGTGCCATAAAATTCTTGAACCAATCTTTACTAAAAAAAGTAATGGTAATGTATTGAGCTACACAAAATGAATGATTATGCCAACCTACTGAGTCATGTTATGTCTTGCACATCCTACCGACTAAACCTTTCTTTCTCCAGTTGCTGGGGGTAGGGATATTGTTTCTTTCTGCCAATTCCAATGCCAGTTGATGGCATTTCTTTGGAGTAAGGCTGAACTGAACTGCGAGCTTCTTGACATGGTCTGCTAGCTCCTCCTCCACCTCCTCTGAGAAGACTCTCTTTGCTTCTGCTGTTCCACCATACATTATTGTTTTTAATTCCTTTGTCTCCCTCTTTTTCATGTACCTCCTCAATGTTGACCTGTCAATATTTCTCTCTTTTGCCACTGATTTGATGGACTTTCCACCCTTGACATCATTGGCTGCTCTCTCGATCTCTTCAAGGGGTGTTGAGCCCCAGCTTGTTTTCCTCTTGTAGGTTCTTGGCATGATACCTTTTCTACAATGGTTAACATGTGACAAACACACCAAACCAGTTGAATATACTCAACTGAAATACCATTTTATACGTCAAAGACTTAACTGAATTTCAGTGTCTTATGGTGGGGTAAGTTGAACCATTGACTCAATTTACCTCAGAGCCTTTGGCTCACTTTGCCCCAAAGCCACCATTTTGGAAAAAACGGGCTAGCTTAGAAATTCAGGCTAATCTTCAGTGAAATGATTTATATGATTTTATATGTTGGCCAATAACCAACATGTATAATATATAATTTTAGACCTGGATAAATTTGCTTTGACATAGCAGTCATTTTACCTGATATGCAGAAAATTTACTTTGACAAGCAAAAAACAGTTTTTTGTGTAAAAAAAATTCTTACCCCTTCTCCCATGTGCCTCTCTGCATCACAGCAGGATTGAAATGATGGGTGCTTCCTGAATTTATGGTCACATGACAAAACATGTCCACGGTTACGTAGATACAAGGGGTGGGTCAACTTACCCACTGTCTCATCTTACCCCACTCTCCCCTACTGTATATATATAAGTATTAGTGCTGTCAAAAATATCGCGTTATTAACACGTTAACGCAAATCAATTTTTTTTTATCGCGAGATTAACGCGGGCGGGGGTCGGTGGGGCGGGGGCATGGTTGGCGAGGTCGAGGGCGAGGTGTTCGCCATGGGAGTCCGACAGGATCTCCTGCTGGTGGTGGTACAGCAGCAATATTCTCGCTCGCCTTTCTGTCGGCTCCTTTTCTGCGTCCCGAACCGCGTCCCGCTGATCCAGATGCTCCGCCAGGTGACGGCGACCTGGGGTGCCGCATGACGATTGACAAGACCAGAGTTATCTGTGTGTGTTGTCAGTATGAACTGAATTCTCATTGTAGCACATCCAGTCTGTAATACCACTTGATGGCCAAACACAGCTGACGCGAATTCTCCACCTCCTCCTGGTATAAAATGATCATTCAAGGGACATTTAGAACAGATAAAAAATGTGCGATTAATTTGCGATTAA
This sequence comes from Dascyllus trimaculatus, assembly GCA_024666655.1. Lineage (NCBI taxonomy): Eukaryota > Metazoa > Chordata > Actinopteri > Pomacentridae > Dascyllus > Dascyllus trimaculatus. Next base: position 461,694 of record CM045446.1, on the reverse strand, counting down.
TCACGAGTTAACTATGACATTCATTCGATTAATCGCGATTAAAAATTTTAATCGATTGACAGCACTAATAAGTATATATGCTTTCCCCTCCCAACAGCCAGTCTTTGAATTTTGTGCTTAATAAATTTTTCTAATAAATACATCTCAAATCTGAACCTGTATTTCCTCCTAATGTTAGCCCAACTGTTTTGTGCATCATTATGAGACCTGAAGAGTGAGGAAAAGTGATTATTCACCAGAAAATAGATTGAAATAAATAAGGTTTTATCTTAGATAATGGATTTTACATGCTTGTTAAAAGTTTCTTGTTCGATTTAGCTTGAGTTTTTCTTCATGGTGTAAGGGCAGTAAGGGCAGTAGCACATGATCTTCTCCCCCTTGTTAGTCTGTTTTAAGGGTAAAGTGTCATGTGATCTATTAGACAAATTTTGGTTTCCTGTAGTGTTATTATGGACCTCAATCATAAGGGTTCAGTGTTGTGGACCTGAACGACTCACAGTGTCCTATACTTACTAATAACTAATGAAAGCAGTGTGAACTCTGTGATTTAATGCTGTTTTAAGTCATCACAGTCTTTGTTACTGTATTAGCTATACTATATTACCTAAGGTATTGGGACGTCTGCCTTTACTTTACTGACATCCCGTTATTAATCCATAGGGTTTAAAATGGAGTTGACCCAACCTTTGCAGCAAAACAAATTGGCTTACCACAAGGTTTAGGAGTGTTTGTGGGAATCTTTGACCATTCCTCCAGAAAAGCATTTGTCAGGTTAGGCACTAATGTTGGACCAGAAGGCCTGGCTCTCAGTCTCCACTCTAATTCATCCCTAAGGTGTTCTATCAGGTTGAGGTCAGGACTCTGTGCAGGCTAGTCAAGTTCATCCACATCAAACTGACTCATCCATGTCTTTATTGACCTTGCTTCGTGCGCTGGTGCACAGTCATGTTGGAACAGGAAGGGGTCATCCCCAAACTGTTGTCCACAAATTGTCCAGAATGTCTTGTTATGCTGAAGCATTAAGAGTTCCTTTCACTGGAACTAAGGGGCCAAGCCCAGCCCCTGAAAAACAACCCCACACCATAAACCCCCTCCACCAAACTTTACATTTGGCACAATGCAGTCAGGCACGTACCGTTCTCCTGGCAACCTCCAAATCTAGACTTATCCATGGAATTGTCAGACAGAGAAGCGTGATTTGTCATTCCAGAGAACACGTCTCCACTGCTCTAGAGTCAAACGGTTTTACACCACTGCATCCAGTGCTTTGCATTGCACTTGGTGATGTAAGGCTTGGATGCAGCTGCTTGGTCATGGAAACTCGTTCCATGAAGCTCTCTACCACTGTTCTTGAGCTAATCTGAAGGCCACACCAAGTTTGGAGGTCTGTAGCTATTGACTCTGCAGAAAGTTGGCGATTTCTGTGCACTGTGAGTCTCAGCATCCACTGACTCCGCTCTGTGATTTTACGTGGCCTACCACTTTGTGGCTGAGTTACTGTTGTTCCCAATTACTTCAACTTTGTTATAATACCGTTAACAGTTGATCGTGGAATATTTAGTATCGAGGAAATTTCACAAATGGACTGACTGCACAGGTGGCAATCTACCACACTTGAATTCACTGAGCTCCTCAGAGCGATCCATTCTTTCACAGATGTTTGTAGAAGCAGTCTGCATGCCTAGGGGCTGGATTTTTTACACCTGTGGCCATGGAAGTGATTGGAACACCTGAATTCAATTATTTAGAGGGTATCCCAATACTTTTGGCAATATACCATACATTATATTATTTCTGTAGTACTGTCCAAATTAATCCTGATGACTCCCTGACAAACATAATTTCAGCGATCACTTCCCTTAAACCACTTGGTTAAATAATGTCCCTGAAAATGTTGCACAAGCTTTAAGCAAATGTCTGTAATTTCAGCATGATAAAAACTGTTTTGAAAAAATTCTTGCACACAGTTAAATCTTCTTGGCATGGTCAGGATGCACTGGAAGACTGTTTTATAATAAGCATTTGCATACTCAAACATAAACACTAGCCAGAAGTAATTACATGCTAGAGCAGTCTCTGTCATGTTGGCCTGTTTTCAGCCATTGAGATATTCGAGGCCACGTCACAAAGTCCCAACATAATCTAACTAAAACAACAATCACAAAACTACTCATTTATCAATTTCCACTTGAATGTTAAACTTTGCATGGGTCACCCTCCTTGTGTTATTACAGTATGTTTGTAATTTATTCTTTTTGCTTTACTGCTCGTTTTAGGTCAACAAATTATATATTAGAAGGGATGGGAACTCAGAAAAGAACCCAAAATACGATACTTTACTAAACCTAACCAAGTAGTTTTGGTGCCTAAACCCGACTAACAGCAAGTGAAAAATAAAGTTAACAGTGAGTGAAAATGAAGCTTAAGTCCAAATCATGTTGTGGACTTGTGCCTGCATGTTTCTCTACATCTCCTCAAGCAGACTTTATGACTCTTTGTGCCCCAACTGCAAGCATTTCTAACTACATCACAGTCTCAGAAAATGTGTCTCTTGCAAAATGTAAATGACACTGAAGTTTAGCTATTCTTCATGTCAACATTGAAACTGGTCTTTAGGACTGCACATACCCAAAGTAGGATTTGATATATAGGACATATAGTTTGAATGGATGTAGTGGTAAAGGTACTTTAATCCTCACAATTAACTCTGTCACCTCTGTCATAAGTTAAGCTGTCCACATGGGGTTCTCTTCCATTTCAACCATCTGCAATCCAAATATAAAACAAAGTAGTTTTAGTTAAGACTCAGTAGAAATCACTTTATAACTGGGAGTTTGGTCACTGGGGTTTTTATGCAGTCTGTGTTTATTCATACAAACAGCGAATCTTACCAAATGTACAGACATATGAACTTATTGTGTGTTCCTGGACTGGGGCTTTGCTTGCTGGCAGTTTGCGTGTTCTTCTGACTCATCTTTTAACTTTGCCAGTTTTTCCTACTGCTCCTCACCTTGTTTAAGTTCTTTATGCACTTTCATAAACTGGAGTCAAAAAAGTTACATCTGTAGGTGAGTGTAGTGACTAACAATGATTAGGATTATTATTATCTCTTCTTAGGCAAAATGAGGTTTGTACGATCACTAAAGCCAGCTGTTTCACAAGTAAATGTTGCATGCAGCATCCATCTAGGTAATATCAGGTTTCTAATGTTTTCAGCAATATTCTCCTTTTCCTTTAGTCCATGATTTTAATTAGCTCTTGGGGATATTTTTAGTGGCGGTCTTGATGATTTAATCAGGTTTACAAATTACAATTTTTAACCATCATGTCTACCATGGACCATGGCAGCATAATAAACACAATCTGACATACCCCTGCAGAATTGCATTAGGGGCTTGGCACTGGCAGAGAGCAGGGCTGGAAAATGTCAAGCTGCCTGGCATCAAGGAGCTCCTGTTACTGGCAAAGGGGGAAAACTCGCAGTGCTCTGCCAATTCAGAGCACAGACAAACTCACGCACTCCACATGCAAACTTCCAATTACATTCCTATTGCTACAGAGTTGGTTTGTAAACCTTTCTTGACATAAAGAGAAAGCAGAGGATGGTGGTCAGTAAACTGTTATGGTTGCCTCCTACCATCCCTGAGAAAGAAACAGCCTTTGTGGAAAATGTGGAAGGGGACAGTGAAAGTTTTTAATGTTGATCCTCACCTGTACAATGATATTTACAGTCCTAACACCTTTTAATTATAATAACAGAGGGTTTGTACCTAAATAATAGGACACAGAAGTTAGAGCAAAAACTACCCGGAAAATTTTTCTAATGCTCCATTTTCCTCGTCTTGTCTAGTATTGGATTATACTCTGACACTGGAAAAGTCCTGGTGAATTAGAATGACTTCATTGCATGGGCACGTTGTGTTGCAATAAATTCAGTCGTTTCTCTCTGCATGACCTCTGGATGAGCTGCTGCAGTCGATGTTTCTTCTCCAACTCTCGTCAGCTCCAGATTGGTTTTCAGTTTTCAGTGTAGGTACTGCAGCTCTGAAAAACGCTCTTGGCCAAAACATTATTACTCGGGTGTTTGAGTGAGTGTGTCCACTTCAATCACTGATCACCTTTACCATGTGTCCCAAAGCGATGGCAACCCAGAAACATTATGTGGTTGACGTTCTGGAGTGATTTTTTTGTGGATTTTGTGCTTTAAAACTCTGTCAAAATGAGCTTAACATAAAGCGTTGTCATCAGCATCATATTTCCGTCACATTTATTTTATCATTGGTGTCTGACAAATAGCTGTGGCCAGTCATAGATAGGCACATTAGAGGTATATATGACACCCTTGAAATTATTATGCTGCTATAACATAACTTTTAAAAGTTTATTGATGGAGCATGGAATCAGATTGCAGTAGGAAAGTGACACAAATTATTGATACAAAGACAGGACACACTGCCACTTTATGCTGTAGCATTAGGGCTGGCAGACCCCCCCTTCTTAGAGGAGAAGGGAGGAAGAACCGAGGCAGTAGAAGAGGGAGGAAGGGTGGGGCATGGCAACAAGATGAAACGGGTGTGCAGGGCGATCAGGGCATTTATAGACATATGACAGGAAGAGGAGTGTTTGAGTTGTGGCCCTGCTCCTGAGCCTCAGCTGAAAATGTTACCTTGATGTAATGGAATCCAACAGTAACAGTAGTGAAATGTGTCACTGCATCAGCAGGGTAATTTGCCACATGTTTTCTGCTTCCAGACTCTCTGATGGGACGATTTGAGGTTTCAGCTATCACTTATGTTTGTATTTCTTGTTGTAGGTGGCAAACTGCCTAAAGAGCTGTTGCACTGAACTTACAGTTCTACAGTTATTTAATTAGAATTAATAATTAGATATGTACTGTTTCTGTGGTTATTGTGTCCACAGCTTTGCTTGCTTGTCCATATTATTGTCTTGTCTTTTTTGTCAAGCAAAATCTATAATACCTTAGAAAGTAACTCAAGACTAAATTCACTTTATTATTCATAGATTTCAAGTATAGCATACTTTATTAATTCATCTTGGGGGCTTAAGTTGTCCTCTTTTATGCAGATTCTTTTGGGTTTTTTTTTTCTCCATAGTTCCTTTAACTATAGCGGTCAGAGTGGCTATATTCTGTTCTTAGATTTAAATACCTACTTTTACAGATTCTGCTATTTATTTATAGACCAAATTTATATGTTAAGATATCAATAAATAATAATACATCTGGCAATAAAAATTATTTATAAAAACACTATTTATTGACAGATATGGGCCCTAGGATAAGTGGTGTGTGGATATGTGTACAACAGAGCTACTGGAACCCTGCAGTCCACCCTGAGATCTGCAGAGACTTCAGCAGTTCTGGTAGAGCATTAGTGCCTCCCTGTGGTCAGAGACTGTCTTGTTCTGTGATATGTTTACAAATGATAGTAATCATCTGCTTTATTTATTTCCTGTTGTGTTGAGTTTGGAACTTCTTTCTATAAGAATATTATAGAAATATAGGGAGGAGCTTTCTAAAATGCATGAATTCTGAATTCTCTAAATGTGAAACAAATAAGTGGCTTATTTTCTGTTCACCTTTAGCTCAGAAAGAAATCCCTGTGAGTGAACGTTTTTCTTTCTGGGATACATATGAACAGCTTTGGCAGTATTTTAGTGCATTTGCAACATAGTACTGAAATGTTGTTGCAATAACCATTATATGTAACCTCTAGGTAGGTCTTTCTACCTAGAAATAAAAAAATCAAACCTCTCAATGAGACTTAATCAAAAGAAGACATTTCTGTGACCTTTTCCATCAAGGTGAAATCTGGTGAAAGGTATAAGGCCATCATTTTTAAGGGGCAGGAGGTTGGACTGTCCTCCACTTCACTGTCTTTCTGTCTATATTTAAATCTATATTTATGATGCTCAAAGCAGCTGTCAATCACACTCAGCTCAAGCTTCTGTTCACCACTGTAAGGAATCTGCTCTGCAGGTGTCATCTGTAGGCCTTGATCACATAGAACTTGACCTTTGTGTATATATGGTAGGTAATGCTAATTATAATGTGGAGACTGTAAGGTCTCTCCTTTCAGTATCTCATCTATCTGTATTTAGGCATCAGTATCAGTGCAACTTGCTCCTTGCAGTGGTTGGGCATATACTGATAATGGACACACACACACACACACACACACACACACACACACACACACACACACACACACACACACATACACATACATACACACACTCTCTCACTCACTCCTGTCTCAGATTCCTGGCATGTCTTCCTCATGGTAAAAGAGGAAACATCCCCTCGCTTCCACCCAGCACCCATAATCCCCTGCTGCCTGCCTGTGTGCCATTCCTGAGACTCCAGTAACAAATCCACACTGAGAGGAGCTCATGCCCTCTTTATGTTTTGACTAGCACTCTATTCTTGTTTCTGCCCGTTGATGTCCAACAACACGAGGGAGCAGAGAACCTGATTTGTGTTGTGTATTATCAACACAATAGCTAGATTTTTCAGTTAGACAACTTCTGCAGCCCTGTACTTTCAAATATTATGCTGCACTAAATGGGGGGCTGCAGTGTCCCCTGCAAGGGAGCAACCTTTTGTCATGTCTAACTCCAGTGTCCGTGGTTTCCGCACTATCTCACAGCACCTGAATGACCTGAAGAAGGAGAACTTCAGCCTGAAGCTCAGGATCTACTTCCTGGAGGAGACGATCCAGCATAAGTTTGAGGAGAGTGGTGAAAATGTGCTCAAGAAGGTGAGTGAGAGAAGCCATCTCAGTGAAATTTTAACTGTGAGACACATTTATGGAATGATTCAAAAACCTGTGTTTGCATGAACCTGATGTTTCTTGAGTTATGTGCTCTGCAGAGCTGCAGTTTGTGCTTCACAGTATCTTGTACAGCAGGTTTGTACTGTGCAACAGTTGTTGAAACGTTCAGTCATAAGTTTCTGACTATGGGACTGATTCAGATACTACAGTTGTTTCAGTGCTGTCAGAGCGACGTGATCACCAAACACCAAAAGCTGATAAAAAAAAGAAATGTGCAGAATGTAAATGAGTACACTGCTCAAGTGCTGGACTTAAACACATTTAGATGAATGTGGACCTTCCAAGAGTATTTTTCTTTCTGCTTTTACTTCTGCTTTGCCACAGTTAAACTGATATATTACCATACACATCTGTGCAGAGTTACTTGTTACATTTCTAAATACGTTGTTAAAAATGAAATCAGTGCTACCCAGTCTTTTTGCCTTGTGATCCCTTTACACGTCTTTGAGCTGTTGGTAGTAGTAGCAGTAGTAGTAGTAGTAGTAGTAGTAGTAGTAGCAGTAGTAGTAGCAGTAGTAGCAGTAGTGAACTTCCCCCTAAACGTCTCACGTTGTTTCATTTCAGTAACAGTTTTAGAGCTATAGCATTAACCATTTCCCGACCAGATTTATGTTGTCAACCTTTGCTGGGAACTAGACCTTGAAGCTGACAACCACTGTATTACCCAACATCAGCTACTTTCTTTTCTTTTGATACTCTAAGTATGTCTTGCTGATAATACTTCTGTGTTTCACTTACTGTATTTTGAACACGGTTAATGCAGCAGGTGGAGGACTCCACTTAGTACTTTCACTGTTGTAGAGATTCTGAAAAATTGAATCTGTCGAGATAAATGTAGTGTGGAGCAAAATTTTTATTACAACATGTCATCTTATGACAGCTAAGTCAGTCTTAACAAATTTAAGTTAGATTTCTAAGTGGCTTTTCAAAGGCAAGGGTGACTTGGGAAGGCTGTTTTGTATTTACAGAGTTGTTGCATTGTCATTGTGATCGCTCTGATGTTGATGAGAACTTTAAAAAGTCTGTAAAAGGCTTATTCAAAAACATTCTGTAGCACAACCTTTTTATAATTTAAATTGCATTCTCTTCTTTAGTTTATGTAAATGGATGCATATCTGAGCTGACTACTGTTTACTGAAACCAGTGCTCAATACTATGTTCTTGCAAAAGGAAACACAATAATTTTAAATTGGTTCAGTTCACTGTGGAAACTGTGCAGGGTATTTAAAGGAATTCACATGACTGCCGAAAGAATGGCTGTTTTAATTGCCCAATATTAACTGTTTACCATCGTCCACTATGACCCATATTATGTTTGGTGGAGAACCTCCACTAAGTTTGCATGTGTGCATGCAAACTGTGTATTTACAGTCCTGGTTTGATTTCACACGTGTGAACTGTATGCATGTTCACATGTTGCACGTGAGTGGTCTTGCACGTATAAGTAGGTGGCTACCTAAGTTGTGAGATGTGTTGTGTGTCAGTGTGTCAGTAATCAGACCTGCTGCACATGAACAGAAGGTTCATGGCAGGAGCACTGGGCTGTAATTCCAGACTGATGTGCAGTAAAATAAATCATCACTGAAGTCAGATACCTGCACGTGAGTGAAGTGACAGCCAGTCTGGTCCAGTTTGTTGCTGCTTTTAGTAATAGTTAAAAGCGAGTTGTGGGGTTGGGGCGGGGGGTTGGTAGATGTGACACTCAGGGTTTTGAGAGGAGACAGATGCAACAGGTGGTCCTGTCCCCACTACCTATTTATAGACCTATTAAGCCCCCCGAGATATGGGTCGACATGTGAGACTTGGAAGCTCATGTTGTGTTGTGTAGTATCTCACTACTACTGCATGTATACTGAACAAAGGTCCAAATGGACAGTACCACCATGTCTCTACTTAAGGGTGAAGTGGAACTATAAAGATGTGTTGGTTTTGGTTTCATGTGACCTCATAGAAGACATTCATGATTTCTTCTGCTGATTTTATCACATATATTTTCTGCTTTGAAATGCCATGCAATAAAATATTATGCTGTGCAAGACTGTCTTGAAATCACCATCTATTTCTGAAGTCAGTTTACCTTACAGCTTGACAAAATGATGAAGTCTGATATGTATCATAATTAACCTCCACAGCTGTTTTGATCTATAAATAGAGCAATAAGTATTTTAAATACACCAGTGGGTTATCTTGCATTAGTTATGCATGCTCACTACTGATTTGCTTGTATTGATTTATACAGTAGGGTATGTTTTGTCCTGGACTAGAGGCACTTGTGTCACTGGTTAGCACAGATATTAGCCCAATTAAAGGTCAAATTTATTTTGTGAAAACAGTGATCTGAGCTAACTTGTGTCAATAAGAACCTAATTTCTTAATTTGTTCAAGTAGCTTATAGGTTATTTTCACAAATTAATTTACAATGTAGCGTGAAGCATTAGTACTGATAATATAGTTACTAACTACCTGCCACTTAGATACTAGTATTGTCTGTGTCCTTGGCATGATTTAATATGACATCAATATAGTGATATTAATCCAGTCAACACCTGTGATCTTGCCATACTCCAAAAACGTGAAATTGCAATCATGTAGTGCAGTGAAAAAAATCACTTTACTTCCTATCTGCAGCTTCTTATTGTTCTGCTTAATGAATATCTTCCAGAACATTGAGCTGAAGGTTGAAGTTGAGAGCCTGAAAAAAGAGCTGGAGGAGAAAGAGCAACTTTTGGACAAAGCACTGTAAGTACTGGACTTCTTCCTGCATTAGTAACCACCATGCTTTCAAATATTCAGCTGTTTGTGCTGCACAGATTTGTAGAAATGCCTTTGGAGAAACCTGACAGTGAAGCACAAAAAGACCTCTTTCATTGCTAGTTTGATTATTTCCCATGAGTCCATCAGCACATTAGAACCCAACGGCCTCTCTTCACATGTGAGCTTGCTGGCCTGTAGACTCACCTAGCTATCACAACATGGCCTAAGCTCTAAGGAATGCCATGTATGAACTGAGCACTGAAATGCTTTTGAAGTGGATGAAGTGGCTCTGTGTTCTGAAATGGTGGATGAAGAGGGGAGGAGGGCAAGGAGGTGAAGAGGGGGTTAGGATCCTACTGTGGGTTCATTTTAAAAGGGGAGGATGTAGAGAGTAAAGGTGCCTTGTGGTTTGTTGTGTTGCTGAATTGTGAACCATACAATCTTCAACAACTGCTAGTGAAGCAGCTGGCCCTCTCTCAGTGTATCAGTTGCCTCAGCTACTCTCCACCCAAGTCACCAAACAGCAGGAAATGAGTCTGCAAAGCTCAGATTTTACTGTGGTTGGCTGCCAGGATGTTTGGTCATTCTACTAGCATAGCTGAAGTTGGCAGTGATCCTTGATCAGTCCACCACTCTGGTCCGAATGATCCTGAATAAAATATTTTACCAACTGAATTGATCACCGTGTAAGTCTGTTTTTGATTTCCATCTTTTCCTTCAGCACCCTCATGAGGTGCACGGCTGAAGCTTTTCTCCTTTCCTAGGGGGACTTTATGGGGAGTCTGCCAGCCTGGGAGCTGATCGCCAACAAAACCTTCCCTCTACCACAGCCACTTACCTGACCTCCTGTCAACATCACACTTATATTCTCAGTTAACAAACAATTGGATGCTTTTAATTGATAGTGTGGTCCTTGCTCATGCAGTAGGTGGATGTGGTTAGAGACTAGCTGGCTAGTCACACAGTGTTAGTATTCTTTATAGAGACTCAGGCAGACAAAATGATGAGGGGCAACAATTCCAACCTTGAAGGAAAACAAATATTGGAGTGGAAATGGGAGTCCTGAGACGTGTGTGAGTATGTGTGTGTGTGTGTGTGTGTGTGTGTGTGTGTGTGTGTGTGTGTGTGTGTGTGTGTGTGTGCGCGAGAGTGTGTGTGTTCCAGTCCAGCTGTTTCAAAGAAAATTGTCTAGCTACAGTTCTAATTGGAACTAAAAACAGCTGGGCTGATAACTTGAGGAGAAAAAGCTGAGTGTGAGCTGACTGTTGATGTTGCTAAGTGGCTAAGAATCCATGTTTTCATTCTATCACCAAACAAAATTCACTGTGATTCACATTTTGCTATTACCTCTGCAAAACAGGGTCTGCTTTGTGGCCCTTTTGTGTATTTGTAAATATTTGTCTGCTATAGTCAACTATTGTGGTTTAGGAAGGCTTTGTACTATAATTTGAACTAATATTTTAAGATCAGGTGTTATAACACAAAAGATATGATTTCATTTTGCTGTTTAATGCGTATAATCATTGCTCTGCAAACTTTGCAACCCCTGTAGATCAACAGCAGAAAGTCTGTCCAACCAGAATGAAGCAGAGCTGCAGTGTCACCTGGCAGAGCGGCAAGAGGAAATCAGCCACATGCAGGAAATCCTGGAAACCAAAGTTCAGCTGTTGCAAGAGGTACAGGGTCACTGATGTGCTTTACGTTGCTTAAAACTGATAATGACCATATGAGTACAATGTGCTCATTATTAATGACCACTTGACTAAAACAGCAAAATTTGTAAAAGGTGTTGAAAGATGGTGTTCAGTATTTAGACTAGCTTAAAAAAACATCAAGAGGTTTGCATTGGTTTGATGTTAAGAAGTTGCGAGCATTTTCTTCTGTCCATGATGTGTTCAGGAGGCTGAGCTTGCACGAGGTGAGGCTGAGCGGATGGCCTCGCTGGCAGACTCTGAGGCCCAGCGCTGCCTGGCCCTGGAGAGAGAAATGGAGGCGAGGTTGGAGGAGAGTGGAGGCTCAGGTGGACTGCTCACTCAGCAAGTCCTGACTGACAAAGACAGGTAATTTATGCTTAAAGCTTGAGTAAGTAGGATTTCTGGCATCATTAGGTAAAAATTCCATAATAATCTTTTAGCATTTTGGAATTCAAGTGGTCTGAGAAGAAACCTCTTGGCTGTTTTCAGGCTTTATAAAATGTAGCCAGTGAGATGAGACCAATACCAGGTCTTTTCAGACCAGATCAGGCATGATAGTATAAAGACTACTAAAGTCAGCATGGGGAGAAGCATGTGGTGGCTAAATTGGTTGGAGTTCCGTTGTGTTGTGCTGGTCCATCAGAGTTCTGCCAAAAGTTGATATTCTTAGCCAGTTTAAGCATCATTTTAAGCTGCACTTTTAGATCTTGGTTGTTTTATTTTAACTATTGGATGTTCGAACCGTGAGTTTAAGTCTCCTATCCTACTGCAAGTAGGATAGGAGACATTGCTGTTCTCCTTGCCTAGCGACCACCAGACCCCATAAGTCATGCCTCCACTCACTTTTTTTTTCCAGGTGTTACATCTGTCTTCACTTGATACACATATTCTAACTGAGCTCAGCAGTGGCCCTGAGTTAGATATATGAAGTTCAGTGAAACTTTAACCACTTTGACTTGCTTGTTTCTCTCACTGCTGTCTCTCTGTTAGGGTGATTGAGGAGCTGGCACAGCAAAAACATTCACTGGGTCTTCAGGTCAAAGAGCTTGAGATGAAAGTTCACAACCTTGTCTCTTCTCTGAAGAAGAAAGAGCAAGAATCAGAGGTAGGTTTTGGCCAAGTTCCCATCTCCTTTATGTTTATGCCAGATAAATATTCCATACAGCTTTCTATTCATTCAATCCATCCACCTTTGCACAGCAAGCACGGCTGAATTAATCTGATGGAAATATGTTGTTGGGCTCTTGCTGATCCCTGCATACATTTCAGTTTTATTATAACTCTAAACACCTACAAACCAACCAGTACTCAGGAGACAATTGAAATTAAGTAAACTGGCAACAATCTATCAATAACTGTGTATTCAATCTGGTTCTTCACAGGCACCACATTTTTCTACAATGCAAATGTTTTTGCTATTACCCTAGTTTTCTACAGTTTCCAACTTACAGTTTTCTTTGACAGCATACCTAACATCGCTGATTTTTTTGGCTGTTGGTCAGTATTTGAATATTTGAATATGTAGGGATTTCACTATTTTCAGTCATTTTAACAGTCTAATAATAAAGAAAATAATTACCAGATCTATTGGAAATGGAAACAAAGTGGCTGATCAAAAACAAATAACATAGGGCAAGGAGCAGTTTTAAGCTCACACTACAGGACAAACAAAGTAAGAACAAACTGACTGTTGTGTAGTTCAACAGTCTGGTGCTGAATGGTGATCTGACCCAAGGTTTTATGGAAAATGGTGATGACTGGTGACAGCTGATCATATGCACACACCTGAACATGCCAACGCAAACGGAAAGAAGGGAAACTGAGCATGAGAGACTGCCAGCTAAACAGAGGTGGAGGCAGGGGGCTTGACAAAGGATTAACTATAATGAGAATAACCATGTTAATGTTGGTTGATGGAAGTCCAGTGATAAAGTTCAGGGCGATATGAAACCACAGTTGCTTGGGAATGGACAAGCAGACAGAACATTCAGCGACAGACTGTTTGCCTTTATTCATGGTGGGTCATCAGAAACACTGATGGAAAACATCTAGGGTCAGGGAAGTTCCAGGGTGGCAGTTCAGTCGAGTGTTTTAGAAGTTCATAGAGAAAAACACCAGAGGGTCTTAGCGCCAGCTGCTGGTCAACAGAGCAGGCTGCCAAAACTCTAGCACTAGGAGGACCAACCTGAGCACCGCTCGGATTGACTACAGTAAAGCCTACGAACAGGGCCTTGGAACAGAACACTGATTCATCCAGAACTCAGTGCAGCTGTGGAAAACAACACTGGAAGCTAACTCCAAGGAGATTGCACAAGTCCCCATCAAGTGTGGCAATATAATAAGGTGATGCACTGTCCCCGAGACTATTCTGCATAGGCCTGAATCCCCTCAGTCAGATCATCTCAGAGACTTTCTACATATACAGATTAAGAAGGGCAGCAACCATCATTCACCTTTTGTACATGGATGACTTTAAGTTGTATGCCAGGAGTGAACAAGACATTGACACACTTAGATCTCCAGCAAGAGCCTCAGAATGTCATCTGGGCTGGATAAGTGTGGCCGCATGATGTCATTCAGTGATAAGACTATCTGGACTGAGAAAGTGGAGTTTCCAGAAGGCAGGATAGCAGACATACAACACAGCTACAAGTATCTGGGTATTCAACAAGTCAATGGGAGCCACAGTGAGTACACAAGGAGGTTAGCCATAGTCAAATACCTTCCGGGGGTAAGACAGGTGCTGAGAAGCCAGTTCAATGGGAGGAAAAGGATGAAACAAGAACCATCCAAGAATATATCAGGAAGATGGTCCCTTGGGATAACCTTCTCAGAGAGTGCCTGAGGCAGCAGAAAACAAAGGGTGATGAACTACAGAGCTAAGAGTGTGTAGGACTTCAAGTTCCAGACTGACAGGCAAGTGTTGGCTAATCAACCTGACATAGTGGTGGTTGACAAGGAACAGAAGAGGGCAGTTGTGGTAGATGTGGCAATCCAGACTGACAGTAATGTCAGGAGGAAAGATCATGAAAAGAATGAGAAATATCTTGGGCTGAAGGAACAACTGGAACATATGTAGAGGGTGAAGGCTAAGGTGTTCCAGTTGGTAAGAGTAGCATTAGGCCTGTGACCTCCAAACTGGCAGAGTGGCTCCACCAGATTCCAGGTACAACATCTCAGGTGTCTGTCCTGAAGAGTGCAGAACCCTCAAACTCCCAGGCCTCTGGTAAAGGATCAGAGCTTTAGGAAGACATACACCATCCCCACCAAGTGCATGAATTTTAAAATGGAAACATTTGACAACAGAGGTTAAATAAACAAACAAACAAATAAACAAATGCACCAGTTGGACCTGTTGCCTAAATATGGCATATATTTAGGCAACAGGTCCAACTGGTGCACTAAGAATCTACACTTTTCTGAATCATATTATGGCTAATGACAGCTTTTCTCAAAAAGCATGGTTGCCTCAAGATCTGTATTGCTGCACATGAGCCAGTCAGAACCAGTTCATCAGACCTATTAAGAATTTTTGCTTTATCTTATACTAAAGTCCTGAGGACCTGTAACAGGTTGGTAGATACAGTCTTCAGATCCAGGCTCTGAATCCGACCCTGTCACGTGAGACTAGACTAAAATAGACTTCCCCCACCATTCCCCTCATCTCCTGTTTCTCTATTCGAAGTGTTCTGGCTCAAAGCCCAGACGGGCAAATTGATTTAGATATCAAAGTGTTTTTAGATCCCCATGCAGGTCAGTGGAAATTTGGCAGATTAGAAGAGTGGCACACGTCCGTTAAGAAAAAACGTGTATGTCATAGCTGACAAGAACAGTCTGTTTATAGTTATTTTTTCAACCAGCATTAAAGTAAATTATGAAGTATTTCTAACGTCAAAACTACCATGATTGGTACTAATATTTTGGTTTTGATAATTACTGTACTTGTTACCTGACTTAGCTGCCGAGGTTTATGTGGTTGAAAAACACGCGACATAACTCATTAAACAACAAATCTGGATAGGATTTTGCCTGAAGGAAAAAGGGGGAGGTGGTGATAGCTGCCTTTCTTTAGCTTACATGTCAGTGCACCTTATTCTTTTTTCATCACAGTTTAAATGCTGTGAGAACTGAACAGACAAAAGAAAAGAGCATTTAAATGGAGTTTTGTTTGGGTTACTTTTTACTGGTAGCCAGTTCACTGTCTGAAGCTAAGTGTGAATATATATAGTCAGTATATGATTCTAAACCTTCCTCTTCTCAGTTCATGGAGAGCTAGCCCCGTCTTGTGTTGTCTAGTCTGCACTGCACATGCACTAATGAATGTAGCAATTCAAAGATGGTGTTTTAATTTTTATTGTCTCGTTTTTTTTTAACTTTCCTTCTTTTCTTTGAAAGAAGTGCACTACTTTAGTGCACTTCTTTCTTTACTGCATTCATTGGTAGCTGCAATTGTTTTTCAGATTAAGTTTTTGCATTAAAATGTGCCTATATAGTAACTTTTCCTTAAAATTACCTCATTCATATCGAATACTTGTTTTTCTGATTCTTATGGTACTTTGTTGTTTACCGCTTTGTTGTTTTGTTACTCTGCATTTTCCCATTGAAAGCACTGCTGCTTTTATTTTCCTGAAATGATTTCCTGTTTTTCCTAATTATCCTTCTATCCTTTGGTCACTGAGTGAAAATTCCCTAAAACTTAAGAAAGAAGTGTTTCACATTATAAAAAAATGTTATTCTTCCAAACTGGTGTTTATGATACTGTTCAAATTTTCAAGCTTGCATGTGATTTACAGTCACCTTTACTGCTTTTACTTAAAATATTAAACCAAGATTTTAACAATACAGTCAATTGACAAATCTGTAATGGGTATTAAAATACAATAAAAAAAATCATAATTTAAAAAGGAGGAAAAATCAAAGGAAGAAAATCAACATAGATTAAAGCATAAATAATTGTTTGGCTGTCAGATTGTCCAGTTTTCTTGAACTATAATACATTTTTAAAAAACTATACTGTATTACATGTTATGAAGACTGATACAGTTTTCAAAACATCACAGCTATTTTTTCTTCAGATGGAATCATACTGTAGGATCAACATGTTTAAAATATGAACATAAAGAGTTTGATACAATAAGACAGATTTTATTTCTTTATTTCCCTCTCTCTATTGTATACTTTGCCATATGTACCAACTAACTGAAGGGAATCAAAGACTGGAGCCAGAGGGATGCATTTATCAGTTTTACATCAACAGTGTCTGCCCTCACGTCACAGCAGTCATCTCACACGTACAGTAGAGTCCTGCTAATTTTTCCTCACTGACACCAGGCATAATTATAATCATATCTCTGTCTGCAGCCTGCAACGTGGCAGCAGCATGTACCAAAGGAATATGTTGTTTGCTTGGCACCAACAAGTGAGACATTTTAGAGAAGAGCATCACTGGAGACGCCTCTTCTGCCTATATCAGCAGTAATTCTCTACGGCCGCACTTTGGTGTTTCTGCCACTTTCAGACTGCAATAGAAACTGCAAGCAGACATTCCTTCTTTTGAAAAAATAAGGGGAATACTCTGTCAGCAGTGTTTGGCATTTATCTCTGATTAGGATTAATTGAGTTTTGATTGCGGGCCTCATTCCAGCTGATCTGTGTCGGGTGTCGTGACTCTAGAGGACTGTAAGGGGACAGATGTAGATGCAGTCAGGCGCAGAAGATAGTCTCTGAGTGCTGCGGTGGCCCACACACACACACACACACACACAAAGAGAAAGAGAAAAACGAATCACATGTGTGAGCAGTTATGTCAACAACACATTCATCCTGCTGCAATAATGAAAGATGGATGAAGATTCATGTATCTGAGTCTGTGGGAAACAGGTCCTGAAAGTGTCTGAGGAGACTAACATCAGCTTATTAAGAGCACAGGCCTGCTGCTTGATTAAAGTGCCATGTGAGTCCCTGACACTAATTCCTAATTCCACAGAAATGAGAGTGCAGGTTGGTCAAAGATAGCAAAAACTGAAAAGCAAACAATATGATAATAATATTAATCTATTTTATTTATAGAACACTTTTCAAAACAAATGTTACAAAGTGCTTTACAATAAAAATAAGACCAACATAACAATAAAATAAAGAACACAAAATAAAATACAGATAAAATGACAATACAATAAAGCACAAAAATACATAATGTCAGAGGGTCCATGTTTGATTTTTGCACCAGCTTGGTTGGTAAAGCCAGTAATAAAAACAAGAGACAAAAAACATAAAACATAATTAAAATCAAGAAAAGCTCTTTGTTAAAAATGTGTTTTAAGAAGTGACTTAAAAGACAGCACAGAATGAGCCGACCTGATGTCCTGATGTCGGGCAGGTCATTCCAGAGCCTCGGCGCCTGGACTGAAAATGCTCTGTCCCCCTTTGTTTTCAGCCGGGCCTCTGGGACTGTTAAAACTTTGCCCAAGGATCTTAAGGTGCATGGTGAAGAGTACAATTTTAAAAATCGGCAGTGAAACTAGGACAGAGACCATTGAGTGTTTTAAAAGTGATTAATAGAATCTTAAAATCAATCCTAAAATGTACTGGCAGCCAATGTAAAAGAGCTAAACAGGCGTGATGTGCTCACGTTTCCTCTTCCTGGTTAAAAGCCTGACAGCAGAGTTCTGCACTGACTGTAGTCTGTCTTAATCAGAAATCCAGGCTGTTGCAGTAGTCCAGCCGTGAGGAAATAAAAGCATGTAAAATTGTCTGTGTATCTTAAAAAGTTAACAAGATCAAATCTTTGAAATATTTCTAAGATGATAAAATATGACTGTATGAGTTCTGTGGTGTTTTGTCCAAAGTTCAGATTAAAATCCAACCAGATGCTGGGGCGGCCATACAGCTCAATGAGTTAAGGCGTTACCACATGGGTTTAAAACATTCAACTTCCCAGGGTCAGTGGCTTGAACGGGCAGGTACAGCTGATTGTCGTCAGCGTAAAAATGAAATAAAACCTCATGTCTTTGTATGATGTGCCCCAGGGAAGCATGTACAAACAAGATAAAATTGGACCCAGAACGGACCCCTGAGGCACACCATACTTAACAGGATAAAATGATGACATGTGGCTGTTTGCTGAACCACAAAACCTTCTATTAGTGAAGTAGGATAAAAAACACTCCAAGACTGTACCTGAAATCCCTACCCACTGCCTCAGTCTGTTTAAAAGAATGCTGTGTTCAACTGTGTGTTCAACTGTACTGAGGTCCAGAAGTACCAAGATGGAGCACATACCATCCTCTCCTGCCATTAAAAGGTCATAGGTCACCTTGAGCAGGGCCGTTTCGACGCTGTGGTACTTCTGGAAACCAGACTGGAAATTTTCAAAAACATGGTTATCCTACAGCGCTGCTGCAAACTGTGTGGATGTTATTTTTCTAAAATGTTTGAAATAGAAGGTAGCTTGGATACTGGTCCGTAATTCTGGTGAAGGGATGGATCCAGCCCAGGCTTTTTCAGCAGTGGGGTCACACATGCAGTTTTGAAAGAGCCAGGGACACAACCAGTAGCCCAACCAACTCAATTACCTGTCCTAAAAACTTAGGAGGTATCACATCAAGAGGGCTGGAAGACACTCTTGTACATAAAACCACTTCTAAAAGTTCAGGTAGGGTTACTGGGAAAAACTGACTAAAAGTGTCTTTTTGTTGGTAAAAACATCATTAAAAGAGGCACTGGGGGTAAACAAGGCTCTGACTGGCTCCGCCTATCTATATATAGATATATATCATTAAAATATGATAGAAACATTTCGCAGTCAGCATCTGAATTAACAGGGATGCTAGGAGGAGCTGGATTCACCATTTGATCCACAGTCTAAAATTAAGACCTTGTTAGTGTCTCCTTCCCTCCTTTACCATACAGTTAAAAGAAAACCATAAATCCTTCATAATATTAAAATGCACCTAGAGACAGGACTTTTTCCATCTATGCTCTGCTTTCCTACATTCCCTTTTCTGGCTGTGAATGTTGTCATTGAGCCAAGGCTGGTTCTTATTTGAGAAGTTCGTTCTAAGCTTCAGTGGAGCAATGACATCAAGGTTGGATAAGCAGGCAGAATTTAAATGATTGGCCAGATAGCCCAGAGACAGTAAAATCCAGTAAATTTAAATAGGATAAATTTATGCCCAGGGTGAAAACAAGGTCCAGGGTGTGACCCCGGTTATAGGTTGGTCCACACACATGCTGTTTAAAGTTTAAGGAAGTAGTGATGTTTAAAAACTCAGCTGCCTGCATATTGGTGGAGTCATCAACATGAATGTTAAAATCACCACAGATGATGACTACCCTATCACGGTTTAAAACAAGGGGATTATGTTACGAATCCCATGTCTGAAGAGGGCTTACAAAACCATGGCTGTCTGAATTCATGTTTCTGAGACTGTCTTCAGTCCACTGCAGCCATGGCTATGTGTGTTCAAGCATATAAAACACATCACATGGACATGTTAACAAGGTAATAAAGGTTAGGTTCTCATCAGAAGGTCGTTAATACATTCCCAAATGTCCAAGTCTTTCATCTGCATTTTCTGCTTTTCAAAACAGTTACCTGTAATTCAGTTATTTGTTGATTATGTCTTTACTTAAGGGAAAATCATTTAGGTCTCAGAAAGGGGAAATGAAGAGGCCTCAAGTTTTGAAGAAAATTCCAAATGCAGACTAGACTAGGCAATCCCTGGAGAAGCCTCAGGTGATTGCAGAGAGCTGCTGCAGTTTGTCGTTGCCTGAGCTAGTACAGTTCAGCACATGTACAGGAGGAAGCTGCTATCAACCAGACCAGGTGTTTTGGTGTTCTCAGTTAAAACTGGAGCTGCTGAGCATGATGCTATACAGCATGTTTCCACAGTCCAAACACAAGGGAAGATATTCCAAGTTGAAGAACTGAGAGGCTGCAGGGAAAGTCTGCCTGCAGTTTCTGTTGAGGGAATGAGATCTATACAGTGAATGCAGCATAATCACTCTAATAATAGAGAGTGGGGATAACAAATGGTGAACATAGCATAGCATCAGAGTAAAAGGAGACTGTGAGTACATGAAAGGACAGGGCTCAGCCCCCCTGTTTCCTCTGAATAGTTCAGTCCAGGCAGCAGCAAGAGGTCTCACTCCTACACTGATATTGTTGACAGAAAAAAGAGGTATGTCTATTACCAAGACACTCAGTGATGTCAGTTAATATTATACATAGAGATGTACAGATTAGTCAGTTAATAAATTAAACTATTGAAGGAAATAGTTTAAGCCCTGTCATCATTAGTATGTGAATGAGAAACATAGTAAGGTGTTCTAAGTACCACTAAAGTAGAGAAGTACTATGTAAGCTCAAACTGTTCAGCATTAATGAAATCTTTTTTGAAGCCTCATCATTTCTATTTCTAGTCACTCAGCTGTGAGGATTTGATGTTTTTCTTTGTCACACTTAATAATAACTTCAATGATGTTCTGCAGTGCTGGTCACACAAACCTCATTGAAGGATGAGAGGTCTTTTTAGTAACAGCCTACTGCCACTCTGCAGATAAAATGAATCGGGTGTGGGGGGGTGGGGGAGATCAGCAGCTTGATCAGTAGTGGAAATGATCTTCAGTCATTCCATCATTTTGGTTTGTTTCATGCACAGGATCTCTTTAGTGCTTACTGTTTTCAGTGAATCTTTGCAGTGTGATGAGAGAATAGTGTTTGTTTTTAATCAGCTCCGTATGTGGAACATTCAGGCAATAATCCAACAAGACTTTTGGACTAACATGGCAGCAAAGCAAAGCCCCATGTTTGCCTGGTTACAGCTGCGGAGTGAGGCATCTTCTCATAATTAGACGATCTTTGCTTTCTGTGAGCTGCCTCCCTGCATCCTCCGCCAGCCGCCGGCCTCGGCTCCGCAGCGGACCAGGACAGAAACGGTTCTGTCCACACAGATCCAGCCCGTCGAGTAAAAAGGCCTTTTCCTGTCATTTGATAACGTGATGCCGTTTATTTAGAGGGCAGAGAACGGCAGTGACAGCAGCGGAGAGCCGTTCTTCCAGGAACCGCTGAGCAGAGAAGGGTGGATCTACACGTCTGAGCTTCATCACCGAGGAAGTGAAACTGCGACCGTCTCTCACATCCGCTCTGTGGGGAGATCAGCTGGGCTCGACCCACGGCGCTGACTGCTGATCAGTCCTGGAGATAGACTTCAGTGGTTCCTCCAGAAACCATGACGGTCGCAGCTTCCTCATCTCCATCATGAAGTGACCTACTTTGATTTGTTCTCATCACAGGAATGAATCAGTTTGTTCCTGTAGATACTCAAATCACAGTGAACCTCCGCTGAAGTCTGATTAGTTCGTTTTGACAAGGCTTCTAAAACCGTTTAAAGTTAAAACTCCCAGTGTGGATTAAACAGGACACCCTGGAGCTCAGGAGGACCCTCATGTCTCATTCCACAGCTGTTCATCTGTAAACACAGCAGTGCAGATGGAGTTGGTCCAACCCCTGAAGACAAGCTTCAGTTTCAAAGTTGAATTATTAGAAAGCATAGAAGCTGGAAGTGTGTGAAAACAAATGAAAGCATTCTTGAGGCTGGACTGATCTGAATGTATTGTAACTTGTGAGATGAGTGCATCTGACTGTTTAAAATCTTTTACTTTGGTTTTGTTAGAGCACTAACTGCTGGAACACACCTGTACAAAACTACAAGTGAGAGCACTTCCAAGTTACTCCGAACAGATGTCATTTTAGCACTCCAAGGAAACATCACATCTCTTGCTTGCACTAAAAGAAACAGACTTTTGAAGCAGTAGGTCAGTACATGACACACCGTCCCATTCTGCTGTCATGCTGGATGGAGTGAAAATGAAAGACGCCTGCAGGATCTGCGCCCGTGAGCTCTGTGGCAACCAGCGCCGATGGATCTTTCACCCTGCGGCCAAACTCAGTCTGCAGGTCCTGCTGTCCCACGCCCTGGGTCAGGAGCTGATCCGGGATGGCCGTGGTGAGTTTGCCTGCTCCAAGTGCGCCTTCATGCTGGACCGTATGTACCGCTTTGATACAGTGATCGCCCGGGTGGAGGCACTGTCTCTGGAGCGCCTTCACAAGCTGCTGCTGGAGAAAGACCGGCTGAGGCAGTGTGTTGGACGCCTGTACTGGAAGAACAATGCGGAGGACTGCAGTGTGGCTCCATCTGGGTCTGGTGTTGGAGTCGGGATCGAGGTGGAGTCTGAATGCTGTCCTGTGATGGATCTCTCAGCACTCCAGGATATAAGATATTCAGATATGATCCAGGATGATCTGGCTTACTCTGTCTATGAGTCATGGGCTGATAAGGAGGACCCTGCTCTGGACCACCACACCCATCACCATCAGTGCACAGGAGCAGACACCATCTCTGGTCAGAAGCCAAGGCGATGCAGGGGTTGTGCAGCACTACGTGTTGCTGATTCTGACTATGAAGCGGTGTGTAAGGTGCCTAGACGGGTTGGACGTAGGAGCACATCCTGCGGCCCATCCACCCGCTACTCAGCAGCCACTCTGGGGGTGGAGGACCTGGCCAGAGTCAGTGGAGCAGCTGAGGGTACAACTGTCACCTTTGAATCCCCATCAGCTGGGATGGATACTGAGAAAACAATGTGCAACCAGACCAGTTTCAGCCCTACATCATCTGTAGAGTCTCTCAATACCACCGTGGACATTGGTTCCCCTCCTGCAAACCACAAAGAGAGAGAAGAAACTGAACCAGATAAAGATGCAGAGCCGACTCCACTGGCACCGTCAGGGCTTGAAATGATGCTGAGCCTCCTGCGGGGCTGGGAGTACCGGCCAGTGAAACCTCGAAAAGGCAGCAAGCTTCCAGTTCTGGTCAAAGCCAAACTTGAACAAGGCCTGCCGCTGCCTTTCCCACTGCGGTCCCCCTGTGGTGAAGCAGACTGTGACCTCTACCCCCAGCAGATTATACCGGAAGTTGTAATGCCAGAACTGGTTGAAATGGAGGAACAGTGGCTGGATGAATATGTTCAGTGCAGTCCCTTTTGCTTTCAGCAGGTAGTTCAGAAGCCACAATACTTCAGGAATGTTTCTGATCCTTTGTCTCTTTTAGTTGGCATGGAGATTATAACTTTTAACAGAAAGCCTAAAATGGTGGTGTGGAGTCTGAAAGCTGTAGGTGTCTCCCATACTGGGAGTCATCATTTATTACTGAAGTGCATAAAGGGAGTTTAAGACACACCAGGCCTGTGTTTTACACTCTGCTGCACGAACTTCATGAGTTCTTATAAATGCACTTTAACACGTCCATCATCTTCATGGAAGTGCCTCTTTTAAAAAAATAAGTTTCCTCTGGAAATTTCTAAGAAAACAATTAGCAGTGAAAATCCAGTGGATTCTGTCCTCGTGCAGCAAAAAACAGGCCGAGGCTGGTTCCAGACATGATTCAGACTGATCACCCAGGTTGCCTATTTTATTTAAAACAGCTAAAAGCTAAGGTACAAATCTAGAACTTACTGCACTGTACCATCAGATACAGAGTCAGAATCGACAACACCTGTTAAGATCAACCAGCTAAATCCGGCTGTTGTTCAGACTGAACAACATCACGTCTCTGGATAACTGTCTTACTCTTCTCGCTGATAAAGCTCAACACACTCACTGCCTTAATTACCCTCTCAGGGAGCAGAAATACCCCTCTTCATCAGTAGCCTAGCAACCCTGCAGTTGTCATGGGAACAGTCTCCAATCACTGCTGCCGTGGGTCTATGCGAAGGTCCTTCTCAGTCTCATCTGGCTTCATAACTTCTATTGTTAGGTTAATGATCCATCTGAATGCGATTCTGTTCTTTAGGCAGTGACGAGGCAGCTCTGTTATAGGCTGTTACACACATGTGTTAGGATAATATAGAGCAATAATAAGGGTACAGTGAACCTTTAATATGAATGAAGACACCTATGAGCATGACATTCATACACTAATAAACACACCAGTTTATTTCTAATTAGTTTCTGGAGAGACTTGCAGAGATTTATTTCCTGATTTGATTCAGTTTAGCTTGATTGCGTCTCATGATGTGGAGATAAGTCTACTTAAAGCTTGCCCTGTTCAGTCCGCTGCCAGTGGTCGTGTCTTACAGTGAGACTAAGGTTCAAAAGTTTCTGTGTTTTTCTCCTGACTGCCAGGCAAAAATCAAGCAGAGCAGTCTTCAAGGTCAGGCTTCAAAGCAACGTGTGTCTGAATGCAATAGTCAGTCCCCTTTCCCTCCTGGCTCTGAAACAGCACAAGAAGATGGACTTATTTCAATGTAAATGCAGCCACTCGTTCTATAAATCCTGGCTTTGCTCTGGAAAGTGCAAAATATTTATTTGTTATTACTGAGTGGATTTTCTCTATTTTCCATATATTTAGTACCAGTCCTCCTAGGAAACTTAGAAGGAAATGATTAGAAGCTTATGGATAATTTTCTTGTATAATTTTCCTTTTACAGTCTGATCCAGAATTGTTTTGGGATATAGTTGAAACAGCTGTAGAAAAGTCTGAACATGAAGCTAATAGTGGCTGAGAGAGCTGACTAACATCACACCATAACACCCATAAAAACTAAGGAGGTCAACAGTTTGCTGCTGTGGCAACAGCTACTTCTGGCGTGAGCAGACATCAACTCCATGTTTAATCATCCATAGAACAGCTGCAAGGACAACACACAGCATACAGTCATTTTCTTGGGGCAGCAACCTTTAGCCGCTGATGCTGACACGACTCCTCCTGTGTTTTTCAGCAGCTAATTGATGAGCAGCACGGCCAGCTAGGCCAGTATGAGAGTGCTGCAGGTCACTGTGTGGGAGAGCTGCAGAAGGCCCAGGACCAGGTCTGTTCACTACAGGCTAAGATCAGAGAGAGTGAGACCAGGAACCAGGTACTAACACCACACCCTCCATCTTCACAATAACTGTGCAATGATTTGGGTCCACTGAGACCAGGCACTCCTTCTGCATACTTATTTATTCTTATTTCTTATTAATATTTTTATTCTTTAAAAAACTTATTGTACCAGTGCCATCTGTTTTTCCACCTTAACTTGGTTCTTTTACCAGCACTGTTTTCACCTTATTTTTCTATATTTCATATATGTAATATTTGTAAGCTACTGGATACCTTGAATTTCCTTAAGGGGATGAATAAAGTCTATCAAAATCCATCCATCTATTGAAAACCATCCATCCACCTATCCTTTCATTAATCCTCACATAAGAAAAGATCTGATATTGGCAGAAACTAGATTTAGACAACTCATGACAACACCAAGTTATGTTCCAGGAGATGTAAATTCCCTCTGTTGTGTTTGTGCATGTAGAAACTGCAGGGGCGTCTTGGTGAAATGGAACTTGAACTGCGGTCGGTCCGAGAGGAAGCCCAGCAGCAGGAACGAAACATCCAAAGCTTCACTGATACTGTAAACTCCAAGGAGGCAGAGGTACCGGAGTGAGGGATGGATGGATGGATAGAGAGAAAAAGATAAGACAGAAAAAGGAAAAATGAATAAGAGTAAGGAGAAACTAGAGGGAGGAAGAAATGCATTTAGACAGATAATTCAAAGTGTGAACACTGTGGGGAGTGAAAGGACAAAAGTAGAAGTGCACAAAAATTTGCAGTGTGTGACTTAAGTTGTGTTGTCATGTGTGCAGGTTGCAGAGCTGTACAGGGTGATTGAGGAGCAGAATAAGATGCTGTGTTCTCTCAAAGAACTTGCTAACCGCAATCAGCTGCAGCAGCTGCAGGTTTGTCCACCGCAGTGACAGTGAATGTTACCAAAGTGTAGCTCTGTAACATCAGTCAGCAACCTGGATGTTCATTATTATCTAAAGTCACATCTCAGTACCCTGCAAAAAGAGATACAGTGAAGCACTGTTTTAAATTGGAGAACCTTTATCTGTTCCTCTCTTCCGTCTTTCTTCCTGCTTCCCTGCTTTCCTTGCAGGGGTCTGGTGCAGAGACTATTAGAGGTCAGGGAGAGGTCCTGGCTCTGCAAGCGTCTCTGTTCCAGGCTCAGCTGGAGCTGCAGGCCGGCCAGAGGGCACAGCGGCAGGCTGCCAGGACTGGAGAGGACCTAAGGCGGGCCATGGAGAGGCTGGAGAAGGACCTGCAGGGAGCACTGCAGCACAGGAGGGAGACAGAGAGGCACAACCAGGTAAGAAAAGGGGGAGTGTGTCTGTTTCAGAATTACTCTTTGAATTTGTTGAACACGTGTTGGTGTACCATTTTCACTGTCTTCTTCTGATGAATGTGTTGAACTTTAGGTAAGTGGTATATTAGTTGCATAGAGGTTTTACATCTTGGCTCTGTGCATGTGTGATGTTTAGGAGCTGCAGCTGGCGTTGGAAAAGGCTCGGTCAGCTTTGCAGGACAGAGACGAGCAGCTAAGAGATGGCAAGCAAGAGAGACAGAGGGAGAAGGAGGAAAGAGAGAAGACCGTCAGAGAGCTGAAGATGTCCCTGCAGACCAAAGAACAGCTGGTGAAGGTCAGACACACACAAACAACCAGACTGTATATGAGAATCACTGCAAATACCTACCATTTTGCACATATTAGCAGAGACCATGCATCTGAGATAAGTTGTAGGTCTTCTAACAGCCACTAGATACTGCTTGAAAACTCACCCATACCACAAGGAGGGAAAAGCTGATGAATGCACCAGTTTCTTCTAATGTGAAATGTATGCTGTGTACAGTGTAGGTTTTGATGGCGTGTTTGCTCATCTCACCTATTAATACCCCACAAGCTACAGCCCTGTGTGCACATACTCACAGACATGTGCACACACACTTAGCTGAAACTCTGTCTTCTGTCCATCAGGACTGCTCTGAGCTGTTGGAGAATCCAACGGAGAAGAGAGACTCTCTGCTCCAGAAATTTCGCCAGCGTTTAAAGGAGAGAGACCAAGCTCTGGAGGTGAAACCCACAACACACAGGCCCACACATGCAACAGCAAATACACTTAACACAGACCGACAGTGCTCAGTATGTCTGTGACCTTCTGGGAGTTACCTATTGTTCATGAGATGATGTTTTCATTGTGCACTATGTACTCATCCTTAACTTTTAGCTTTAAATGTCACAATAAATATTTATGTGCTCATACATACATACAATAAGAAATGTTCCAAATAAAAGACATTAAAAAAAGTTACATACATGCTTTTTACAAGAAGTAAACTAGGATATAAAGTACAGGCCCACAACAGAATAAAGCAGAGAATAACTGGAGAAGAGACATTGCATTGCAAGGTATGAATGTTTTTTCTTAGATTTATTGTAATTAAAGACAGCAGCAAATGGAAGGCCCTGTATTAAACCCTGGCTTTAAAGAACTGAGCAAGTTTTCTAAGAGTTTGATCCAATGATGTGAAACATAAAAAGTCAGTGGCGAGTCTTCATGTTTAGTTTTGCTTCAGAGGACAGTAAGTAGGCCACTGGTTAATTTATAACAGAACAGAAGTTATTTTTTTTTAACACTGACAGTGTGAATAGTGTGATCCACTTTTACAGTAAAGTTTTTGAAGGCAGCCCGAGGCTTGTTTAAAACTGCAGGTCTGCAGATGCACACTAAGTCAAAACTCTACACATCAGGCCTGGCCAGCTGTGTCTCAGGTGGTAGAGCACCTGAGACTCTACCACCTGAGGGGTGGAAGAGTCTCAGGTGCTCTACCACCTGAGACTCTACCACCTGAGGGGTGGTTTAATCCTGAGCCCCACTACATGCTGAGGTTTCTTTGGGCAAGACACTGAACCCAAAGTTGGTGGATGGGAAACACTGTGAAGTGCTTTGAGTACCAGTAAGGTAGAAAAGCATTTTGTAAGTGAAGACAGTTCACCGTTTAGTGATGACTGACATGTTTTTGGCCAACCCTCAGCAAGCGGTAGATGACAAGTTCCGCTGCATTGAGGAGAAAGAAGAGGAGACTCGTCGACTACAGTTGCTGCTCAGAGAGAAGGAGAGAGACCTGGAGAGGCAGCGCTGTGTTCTGGCCAACAACGAGGAGACCATCGCTGTAAGTGAGCACTCACACAAAAACACACCCTTCTTTCTTTTTCATGTATTGACTGCTCCTACCCTCTGTTTTGCTTGTGTGTGTGTGTGTGCCAGAGCCTGGAAATGCTGGTGCGAGGTAAGGCTCTGGAGGTGGAGCAGGTGTGTGATGCCTTTAGAAACATCCAGCAGCAGCAGCAGGACAGCGAGGAGAGGCAGACTCGCATCCTGACGGAGAGAGACGCCATCATCAACCAGCTGCAAGCGGCGCTACATACTCGCACACAGGAAGCACAGGTATAGAGAGAGGAAGACCAAAACAAAATAGATTGATTGAAATATGTATTCAGTTAGGAGCAGCACAAGTGCAGTTTTTTTCACTGTGTGTGTTTATAGTGTCATGTTAGTATCAATGAGTATGGTCCTGTGAGCCATATTATTATTCAGAATAACTTCCTCTAACAGTAAGGGAATATTTGATCAGCCTGGGTCTTCTTTTAATAATTGTGGTGACTCTGAGGACTATGCTGTGGTAACAATAAGTAATAAATAAATCCAGTTAAACTCAAGACAACAACTGCACACAATCTTATTTCCGTGTCTTTTGAACGTAGGATCTGCGCTGCTCTCTGGTGGCACAGGTCCAGTCTGCTCCAAGCATTCTGGAGGAGCTGAAGGTAGGCCTCCAACTTAAAGACCGCCTGTTCCAGGAAGTGCTAGCTGACCGTGCCTATCAGGCCCAGGACCACCAAAAGCAGGTCCAGAATCTGCTCAGAACCATCATCTCCAGGGATCAATACGTTCAGGTAGAGTAGAGTAACCAACTAGGAACACAGGCTGAATGTTGGAGTTGATTATAGAAAAACTGACACCAGCTTCCCTCCAGGACTCTGCAGCCCGGCTTGATGAGGTGATAACTGAGCAGACATCAAGGCTCCAGGAGCTTCGCAAACAGCTGAACTCTGGTCCAGGATCACAGCATGACTCTGGACCAGACCTTGCAGTGCAGCTCCATGCGGTGCAGGAGGAGCTTCGTCTGGCCCTGAGGAGGGAGAAGGAGAGCAGGGAGCTGAGCAGGAGTCAGGCTGTCAGGCTGGACTCCCTCAACAGGGCTCTGCATGTGAAGGAGGAGATTATCAGGGTCAGTGTGTGAGAGGTGTAATCATGTTTGTAATTCATCTTACTCTAGGCTCTCATATAAACATCTAATAGTCAAAGTATGCCTGAGTAAAGAATGATGACGGTTGTGAAATTACTTGTACTGCATTATAAAACTCTCTTTTATTAATTCTGAAAAATGTCCACAATGCTAATGCCATCATTATAGCAACAGATTGATTTCACACTGACCCCTCTACTGTTAACACTTGCTTCTCCGTGCCATTTTTAAAATGAATGTTAAACTTTTGTCTGTTCAGTACAACACTTCCTGCTGACGTTTCATTTTACAAGCGTGCAACAAAAGGGAGGGATTATGTCACTTTCTGCATGGAACATTGAAAAACATGAAGTGACCAGATTAAATGAGTGACAGATTAAATGAGTGACAGAGAACCACATATCTGGTAAACTGTGAAACTCAGAGAAGATGTACAACGAATGTGTGAGGATAGCATATAAATGAGTCAAGTGATTGGTTTGCATGTACAGAGAATCGGTAGTAAATAGTAGCTCTGACTGCAACTTTGACCCTGACTTTTAAACTGTTGACAGTTCTGACAGGAGATTTCATGAGGCAGCACTTATCCAGACTCACACAATCAACAAAACAAAGATTTAAAATTTAGCTGCAGCTTTTTTATCATCTACTGAGTATCAGCACAGCACACAACTGTGTGTGTGTGTGTGTGTGTGCATGCGTGTGTGTGTGTGTGTGTGTGTGTGTGTGTGTGTACTGCAGGAATTGGAGATACAGATGATGGATCCTTCAGGCCTCCCTCTGGTGGAGCGACTGACCCAGGAGGTCCAAGAGCTGAGGGAGAGTCTGGTCCAGCAGGACAGTCCCTTAGCCAGAGGCCCTGGCCATGACTGGCCCAACAGTAGGCAGCCTGAGTTTGGAGGTGGGCATCAGAGAAGCATGGGACAGTATCTGTAACAGCAGCTCCTCCAGCACCAGGGATTGGTGACTGTAGAGGGGGCGTCTGAGTGGAGTGACTCACTGTCGTGGTGGTTTTTGTACTAATTTTCCATTACCATTGACCGTGTGTTTCTGGGTGAACATACTAACATGGAACACTTTCTATATTTGAACCAGAGGTGGAAACCTAATGAACCACAAAGTCTTTTCAACAGTTGTCAGCCTGCTTCCTTCTTAATCCTGATGGCAGAAATGTGTGTTTTATTAATGAGACATTTACATTAAACATTATTTAACTCCTTAAATTTGGCCCAAGAGGCTGGATTGTCTCTGAGCCCTAACAAGCTTTACACTGATTAAAAGTACAAATCCTCACGAGCTGAGTACACCAATGTAGGATTCCAACCTCACTGTAACAACAATTGATTGCTTTTATTGGAGCAATAGCCACACATATAACAACACTCTAAAAATTAGCTCAGTATAATTCCGACTTCTTGACAGTAAGCTCACAAGATACCCTTAAGAAGAGACCACGATCCTAACTGCAATCAGAAGGATTCTAAAACATTATACCTGCCATTTTGACCAGTGTCTTTGTTGAGGGGTTGATTACAAAAGGAAACACTGACCTACAAAAACAGGAAGCATGATTTCAATTTGGTTTGGTGGTGGACTGTTTAAAGTTCTATTGTAAAAATACACAAAAAAGAGAAATACCAGTAATGACTGTACTGCACCTTTGGAGAGTTTGATAATTGTGAGTTTGTGTTCAATTTTTTTCTCATTTATTGTGCAAATGTAACATTTTAACTTATTTTGAAGCTATTCAACCTCTCCATCTGGGTCTTGTCTGATGGACAACCAGTTTGGAAACATCTGAATCAACATTTTATTTAACTGCCTTGTTCATGATTTAGTGCAGTTATTGTAACTTCATTCAGCTGCTCTGTTTAAAGTATAACCAGATATTTTATAGTTTGTAAAAGTGTCCTCAGTTTTAAATGTCATTATATCTGATCTATTACCTTGCATGAAGTTGGGCGCTGATGTCTTTGCATGCTTCCTGAAGACTATGGAAATATAGACACATTCCACTGTGCTGTTGTTGCTGTGATGCTGTACACTTAGTTTACAGCGTGCTTCTCTGATTTTTTGTAACTTGTGCAATCCAACAACCAATGGCTCGAGTACTCTGTGGTGTGAAATGAATGAATGTTATCTGAAGTGTCATGCTGGAGCACAGTAAGTATAAATGGTTTTCTTATTGCAGTCACACAAAATGAAGAATGTAAAGTCTGTGTGTCTGCAAAGACTTTCGGGGGCCACATTTGATGCATTGCAGACATTCCTGCACATTTCAATGAATTTATATACTTTCAGTCCTTAACATGTTTTAGAGCAGTGCCTAATAAATAAACAGAACACTTGCAACGCTTGTAGAATGCATTTTTGAATTTCAGAAGGTTTGCATTGTTTGTAAAGTTCAAGTTATTCTCTTTCCATATTTGCATATTGGCCCATGTTTTCATTACTTCCCATTTGTACTGCTACAAAGTGCATCTTTCTCTACTTTCCACATGTAATCACACGCTAACAAACAAAAAGCATTGTGACCCACTCAGAGAACACAGATGAACACGGCACATGCTCCCCCGATTGTGTGAATTTGTGTCGGACTAAAACACTGATAATACAACCAGTTATGATGCCATTATGTCATCTTAGTTTGAATTTCAGCATTGAAAGCATTAAATGTCAAATTTGTGTCAGTCTTTTTATACATCTTTTATATGTGTGCTTATTTTTGGAGCAGTAGCAAGGATAATAGAAACACTGAGGCCATGGGTTTAAGTACTTCGACTCCCACAGTAGCAGTTCAGTAAATGCAAACATTGCTCCACATTTCCAGTCATACTCTAGACTCTGGTTTAGGAATACTATATTTCTTTACTTTAAGTTAAAATATTATCCACATTTCTTGATTCTTAAGAAATCTAGAATGTCTGAATCCCAGACTGTATGTGCCTTAAAGGGTTGTTAAAACCCTAAAATCAGAATAAGAACATGTCCTTTGGGTCCTCAGTGGCATCATCCCTGATCATTGTATAGATTTGGCACTAATTTGAACTAACAATGAGAGCTGGGCTGTATTATAGCACTATACGATGACATACAGCCTATAAATGTATAAATATTACGTGATGATAACAAGAATGAGTCCTGTCTTAGCTCTCTATAGAAAAACCACCACAGTTAAATTCCACACACTCAGATTGCTCATTATCTTGCTCTGTTCAGGAACTTGAAGCCGTGTCCATCCATCCTTTGCAATAGTCCATTCTGAACCTGAACTAGTTTTCACTGGCTTCAAACTCAGGATTAAATCCCATAACCTGACTGTTTCCAGTTACCTCTGCACAGATCCCTGTGTAAGGTGTAAGTGTATTGTATTTTAAAACACAGTACAGAACAGTAAACTGCTGGTCATGTAGATGTAGTAGATCTGAAGACTGCAGAACAATCTGTTCTAGGTCCATTCAGTCAAACTCACATGTGGTCTAAAGCTTAGTGGTGTTCCTGGGTGCTATGTTACAAATGACCAACATCATCACATAAGTAAAGAAAGCCGTAGGCCAGGTAAACTATATCTACAGCTATTTCAGAAACACACATTTTGTCTGTGCTGACAGTGTGACACTCAGATGAATGGTTGCTGAATTGCAGAGTCACAAACTGAAACCTGGAAGTCAACAATAGGCATGTTGTAAGATTGTACAAATGTATGACTGATACTGAGTTGGTTTGTTGAGTTTCTCTGCCTGCTATAATTCTATTCTGCTTTTTCCCTAGAACTTAGCTCTGAGGATGAAGACCAAGCCGAAGATGATGTTAACAGCCTGTACACTGAGAGCATTGAGGAAGAGGAGTCCAGCACCAAGGTATGAAGTAAGCCTACTGTTGGCCACTCGTCTGAACAGAAATTTGTTTAGCTGTCAGTTTAATCCCCTGTTTTTAATACTAACAGTCATTACAATCTTATGATAAGCATCTGGGTTTCCTTAAAACTCTTCAGTCTAAATTTTCTTTACTGTTTCTAGACCCTCTGTCGTTGTTGTGATTGTGCAGCTAAAAAATGATTTTTGACTCAACATACATTAAGTATGATGCACTTATACTCACATCGACTGACTGGGTAAAGTGATACGAGTGGAGCAGACAATCACACAAGAGGGAAAACAAAGGAAGCAAAACAACCAGAGACACCCAAGGGAAATGATATTCTCCAAATAGAATAGAAAATTGCTCAACTAAAACTCAAAACATAGCAAACCAATAGACGTCTGGCTTGATTAGTCTGATATCTCTGGTAGAATTTGAGTTGATTGGGAACTCTGGTGAATTACTTCATTCTAGACTATGTCTGCACACCTGGTCCAAGTTTGGCCCTGGTTTAGTGTTTTTCTTTTGTCGCATTGTGTTCTTTGGATTTAAACTGTTTAGTGAGCTTGTATCTATCCTGCCATCTTGGTCAGGTCTGCCTTGCAAAAGAGGTTTTCCAAATGACCTGGTTAGAAAATGGATAAATAAAATAATTAAGATATATACATGTGTGTATGATGCAATGCATTCATTAGCCATGCCTCTGATTGGCTGTCTGAACAGAGTTGTGAAGGTCCAGGAAAGACTCTG
Source organism: Dascyllus trimaculatus (assembly GCA_024666655.1). Lineage (NCBI taxonomy): Eukaryota > Metazoa > Chordata > Actinopteri > Pomacentridae > Dascyllus > Dascyllus trimaculatus. Next base: position 427,593 of record CM045446.1, on the reverse strand, counting down.
TCCCAGGATCTTTTGCATGATGGCCACGGGCTGATGGAGGTGAAACAGCTGGTGGAACAGAAGAGAGTGGTGGAGAGAGAGCTGGGAGAGCTCAAGGCTCAGCTGGAGAAGGCTGGGTTCTCCTCGCTGTCACAGATAAGGTGAGACAGTTGTACAAATGTATTTTTGATTCAATCCCACTTAAGCTGTTTTGCTATTCCAAGTACTTGCAACAAACACACTGTTAGCTCCTATTTGATTTTTAAACAGTTAACCTCTGTCTTTTTGAAGTGTTTTTTAGAAGTTCCCATCCACCTTAATGAGATCAGGGTAGAATAGAAAGCATTGAGAAACAGAATGTCTGGCATATACTGACAACAACAACAATAATAAAGAAGACATATGGAATAGTACCAGCATGATCCTCTAAAGCAACAGGGAAACATTTGTTTCACCACTACAGAGCAAAATGTTTTTTCTTTACCCACTGCTTTCTGTTTTAAAGGAAAGCTCTACTCAGCCTGCAAACAGAAAACATGGATTTAAAGCACCAGCTGACAGAATGGCTGCAGAATAACAGTAAACAGACTGATGAGCAGACGGTGCTGGAGGGCGAGGAGGAGGATGAGGAAGAGGAGTTGGATGTGACCATAGAAGGTGAGGAAGAGGAGGAAGAAACCTCAGAGCTGTGGGATTCCTGGGATGGAGAGCTGTCCTTGTCTCAGGCCAAGATCCAAATCAATGATGAACAAAGGAAGAAGAGAGCCGACAGACCTGAGTCCCTGGACCTGCTGAACAACTCCTCGCAGGTTGGAGGACCATAACCTAGTGTTTCTTTACTTGTTTGTTTTGTGTTATCATCTAAAATATGATGTTGATAGAAAACAAAAAATGTATTTAACTATTGTATCTAAAAGTGAAGAATTGAGATCTGACTGTTTTTATAAGATTCGCAGTATATGAAAGTCACAGTAATTTTTCCCCTGTCTGTATACAGGATGATGGTCTGGCTGACAAGGAGCTGGCTGGTCAGCAGCAGACCGCTGTGTCTTCTGTGATATGTGAAAAAACAGTTTGTCTGCAGCAGAAGAGCAAAGAGCTGCAGGAGAGACTAATGGTGTCTGAGGCCACAGTGCAGGCTCAGGCGGAGCAGCTCAAAGACTACAGGGAGCTGCTTAGTAAGTGGACAGATGATAACTTCTACAACATGTTATAGGTGATAATTATATATACACCAACTACAAATAAAAATGCATAGCTTATTCTTCTTCTGTCTCTTCAGCAGAAACAGCTGTGCAGCAGGACAGCAAGCAGATCCAGGTGGACCTGCAAGACCTGGGCTATGAGACCTGTGGCCGCAGCGAGAACGAGGTTGAGAGGGAAGACACCAGCAGCCCAGGTAGATCTGGCTGTTACTGTATGTTTGTTTTACACCTATAGAGAAACTAAAACTAAGCAATTAATTGTTTTGGAAGCGTTCAAGTTGTGTAAAACCGACAATGCCAGTAACTTTCCTGAAAACTAGCTCTGATGTATAGATGTATAGTTGTTGTGCTGTCAGAGAAACACCAGAGGGAAGCAAAGTACTGCTTTGACAGTAAGCATAAGCCTAATGGACTGTCATCTGTCCACATGATAATCAGGGAAACATAGAAAATGCTGACAGATAAAGTTGTTGTTTTGTTTTTTTTTTAATACAGTTGCTGCTTGTTGGCAACTGATTTTTAGCCTGATGAATCTCATCAACCCCTTTTGTCTGTTCCCTGACAGAGTTTGATGACCTAGAGATGTGTACGTCTCTTGACTGTGGGTCCCAGTGGTGGCCTGCCAGCAGCAGCAGCTCCACCTTCAACAAAACCACAGCCCTGAGCTCTGGCTATGGAGACGATGTCTTGTCTCTTCAGTGCCTTGTCGAGGACCTTCGTTCACAGCTGTCCCGCTCTCAGGGAGTCATTCGGGGACTCCAGACCCGCCTCCGCTCCCTCTCCACCTCTAGTGACTATAGACCCTCCACACCCAGCAAGGTCAGCTGGTCCTTCCAGGCCTCTTCCTCACAGAGTGGGACAGAGGATGACGAGGGCTGGCAGTCATCTGATGGAGGACCACAGACTTTGTCCCGTCACCCTCATGCAGACAAGGGCCTTCAGCAGCTTGTGTCCCGTGTGGACGCACTAGAAGACCAGCTTAGGAAAGGTGGCAAGAAGGCTGTCACAGAGGACGTAAAGTCTGCCACCTGGCCAGGGTGAGAAAGAAAATGTTATTTATTTCTTTTATTTTGGGTACAAAACAATTGTTATTGCTACTTATCTTTGACTGATATTAACTCACCGTTGGTTATGCTCAATGCGCCCTGTACATGTGTCATGTAAAAATCAGTTTCAGAATCGGGGCTGTGAAAGGAGCATTACTCTGAATCAGAATAAAATCGGGGGAGAGAACATACTCAACATCAAATTAAATCAAGAGCTGGTTGGAAAACCAAGAAGTGTCTTTCCAAAACATGATGAAATAGAAGAAACTATAAATACAAATCTCAAATTTGTATTTGTTTTAAATAAAGATTGGGTCATGGCTAAACATGCACTAAATAAAACGCCCTGACACTATTTGAGGATTTGCAGTCTGCATGATTTTGGGAGGGCAGCACAATGGAGCAGTGGTTGGCACTGTCGTCTCACAGCTGGAAGGTCCTGGGTTTAGGTCCCAGCCTGTGGCCTTTCTGTGTGGAGTTTGCATGTTCTCCCTGTGTGGGTTCTCACCAGGTTCTCCAGCTTCCTCCCACAGTCCAGAGACATGCTGAGGGTAATAGGTGTGAATGAGAGTGTGCTTGGTTGTCTGTCTCTCTGTATGTAGCCCTGTGATAGACTGGTGACCTGTCCAGGGTGTCCCCTGCCTTCACCCTAGCTATGCTGGGATAGACTCCAGCCCCCCATGACCCTACAGAGGATTAAGTGGTGTATAGATGATGGATGGATGATTTGAGGCTAAAATGCAAAAGACTTTATTCGACCTACAGTATCAACCTCTTGCTGATTGATATGTGGTTCAGTCCATATTTGGTACAGGGATCTATTAATGACTGCAGGCATTAAATGCCCTGTCACTCTCCATCAGTATCAGGCCATGTTTACCAAGCGTAACCACAGATGTTTTTTATGTAAACTTGGCTGAGGGGATTAACTAACATGAGGTTGAGGACATGTTGTCCTATTTGCCATGTTTGAAACTGTACAGCTAACATGAAGCTTTAGCAATGATATTGTGATGTTGAATCAGGCCATAGAATTACTGTCAGTGCCTAAGTCTTGGGAATCTTCCCTAGTGAGTGAGCTTATGGACTGCTGAGTGTAGCATTCAGAAACAACGAGTTTAATTTAAATAGGGCCCATTTGATCCACTCATCAGACTCAGCCTCAAACACTACAGTGGGAAAATCTGAGGAGCTCAGCAAAGATTTGGAAAATCAAATCATGAAGAAGAAGAAAAGAAGAATAATGTTTATTGATCGCCCACTGGGGGAAATTCAATTGAAACAGCAGCATCTGAAGGAAAACAAATATAAGTAGAAATGCAAGAAAAATAACTGTAATTAAGTTATAAAGTAAGAATGTACACAAAAAATAACAATAACTAAGTAACAGAATAAGTACTTACACAAAAAATAGAATATAAACAAATATAAAAACCAAATCAGATTGACTTGAACAGGTCAGGAAGGTTGCTTGGAGTCATCTCAAAACAGCTACAGATCCCAAAACTGAAGTTTTGTGATTGAACGGACAAAGAAAAGTCCTTCTGGAGGAAAGTCCTGTGGTCAGATGCAACAAAAAAATAAACTGTTTGGCCACAAAGACCAGAAATATGTAATTGGAAGAAAGAAGCTGAGGCCTCCAGAAAACACCAGACCTACCTTAAAGCATGGTGGTGGTAGTATTATGGTCTGGGGCTGCCAGTGAAGCTGGCAGACCTATAATAAATCTGTGAAACAACCAAAATCCATGATTGACACTGGTAAGATGCATGAGTTTTAATCATTCCATTATAGAAAATTGAGAAACTGTAAACTCAAGACTGCTGTGATATAGATGGCCTTTACAAATCTATGTAAACTTTTCGCAATCAGTATGTAACTTGTTCCTTTCTTTTTCTCGATACTCTAGTAAATTTGACACACTGATCCAAGCTCAGGCCAGAGAGCTGTCTCACCTTCGCCAGAGACTGCGAGAAGGTCGATGCATGTGCAACATCCTCACCCAGCACCTAGGAGACACCACAAAGGCCTTCGAGGAGCTGCTGAGAGCCAATGACATCGACTACTACATGGGCCAGAGCTTCAGGGACCAGCTGGCTAAGAACTGTGCTCTGGCACAGCGAGCCAGCGCAAAGATTAGTGCAAGTCAGTCGTTTGGCTTTATTTCATTATACACAATATTATTCTCTCTTAGAAGTAACAGACATCACCCAGGCTGCTTGATCAGCAGAAAGGGTAGTGGAAAGTCAGTGACATCAATGCTTTTTGTATGTTTTCTAACAGGAGATCATTCTGCAGATCCAGATGAGAAGACAGAGCTGCTCGCCATGCGGTCAGTGTTCATTAACTGCACCTCTGTGTTTTGGGTTTTTGTATATGTCCTTGTTCACGTGTCATCATGTTTAGCCTCTGAACTTCTGCTTCCGATTCAAGTTGTACACAAAGGAAAGTATTGGTACATAAACATGTGTAGTACTTTGGTCAGTGTTTGATCATGACAGAGCTAACCGCCAAACTAGTGAAGGAAGAAAAGTGAGTGTGGGCTGGATGGACATTTAACAACCACAACACAGTGGATGCTCTTCTTTGTTTTAGCATTTGTTATTTAGTAATCATTTTTCACAGAAATGTCTGCTGTATCCCAGTGTTGTATCTAGTTATACTTATACTGCAATCAGTTCAATTTATTTTTAAGAATTAGACAGATTAGATAAGATTAATTAGATTAATTTAGATCAAAATGAATATTAATTTGCTTTTATAAACTCCATGCTCCATAGCTGTTCATCTGTATGCTTATCCGTAGACAGATTTTAGGTTTTGCAGTTTGCACTGATAAGAGACTCTCCACACTACAGTAGCAGTTAATGGTAATGAGTTGGACTTGTCTCCATTGTTCCTGTAAACAGCATATTTAACTAACTTCATTAGCTGCTTTATTGTAACCAGAGCTACTCATAAATATATTAACACTGTTGCAATGATAAAAAGTAAACAAAACATTTTACATCCATACACACAGTGAGACTCAACAATACATACAGCAAGCACAACGGATAACATAAAAGCTCCAACCTACATAGATCAAAAGCTAGTTCTTCAAAATATGTCATGTCTTACAGAAAGTTGGACATCCATATCAGATCTTAAAAACAGCTATTCAGTTTCCTGTGCAAACAGATATAATGTGAAGCTAGTAATTAAATCCACTGCACAGCAACTGACAGTTATATTAAACTAGTTCTATACAGAGGTTACAAAAAACCCAGTCAGGTCATTTATAATTGTCAAAAGAATTCTAATAATAAAGACAAAACAAATGGTTTCTGCTCAAACTCCAGGTCCTGCTAATTCAGACCATCTCTCTATTGTAACACAGATTCTCACCCCCAAGCCAAAGTCTGGTTACAGTTTAGCAAAACAAGTAAGGCATCTAAGCAATGTTTTTGTAAAAATATGGATGCATTATTACAACCCAGAACTTAACAATGGCTGCATATTGTGAGCTTAAGAGGACTGGCCAAAACCATGTGTCCCTGCAAAATCTGGAAAGAGTGAATTCACTTTATTACAAAACCTACAAGTCCCCCATCCTGCAGGGCAGAGCCATGGCTGTACCACCATGGAAACCTTTGCCATCCAGTCTTCCAAATCATACAGGGCGGCTGTGGCTCAGGTGGTAGAGCAGGTTGTCCACTGATTGCAAGGTTGGCGGTTTGATCCTCCGCATGCCAAAGTGTCTGTGGTCAACCCGAAGTCTGGCAGACAGGCATGAGTCCCCAAGCTTGACAACTGATTTTGAGTAGGAAAGGGTAAGTGCTAGGTCAATCTTAATAAAGAAACAGTGCTTTGTAAATAATTAGAGATGCCCCTCAGAGAGACAGAAATAGTGACAGTAAATGAGAAGTAGAGAAGGAGAGAGGGAGGCCTCCAGTAACCTAATATTGTGTTGTTAGAGCACAGATGGCCGACCAGATGTGAAAGAGAATTACCGAGGGTGCTTTCTACGACGACAACCACATTTTGGCTTCGCTCTGATTCTGAGTGTATGTATAGTGGGCTTGCAGCCCCTACACACATCGTGACAGGAATGTGTCTGACAAACATTTACTGAATACATAAAATATCTCTTGGAGCAAATAAGCAGGACTGACAAAATGACACATAGCACAGCACAAAAGTGGACTGCCATGCCATTATTTCCTGTAAATTATGTACCTTAGAGTATAATGGTACACTATTAAAAATGGGAAGCTGTGATCTAATCACCTCTCTTTTATATATATTTGTGGCCTGTTAAACCCACGGTTAGGTTAGTTCCTTAGTGGGTCTGAGAATACATATTTATGCTATGCAGCCACACATTGTTCAAACAGAAATATTAATTCTGTTGGAGATCCTAGAATTAGAATTAATTAGAAGTTTCCAAAGATGCTCAGTATGTCAGGCTGAACTCCAAGATGATGATCAGTCGAGGCATTCTGAAGGAGGGGTGCAGACATAAAAATCTCTCAGTGTAAACTTCACACGCTTTCAAGCTAGAACAAGCTAAAATGCTATCCAGAACAAAATACCATCAAGCAGTGGGAAGGGTCATTTTAAATACAGTGTATATAGCATAGAAGGACAGGGGTATGGAAGCATGTCTCTACACACTCTGGGCTACAGGGTTCAGGGCATGTTGTTGGCCTCTAATCAGGTTAAGTTATTAAGACCTCGAATGAGGAGGGAAATAGGTCAGGAGGAGCTAAACGCAGAGAGAGGGGGAGGCGGGGTGTGGAACAGAGAGAGAACATGAGGGATGAAGCTCAGCAGAGAGAACATCACTTTGCTTCAGTGTATCGGGAACAGCACATGATGCTACACATCCAGCAGAGCTCTCTCTACTATGTGAGATCTACTCATCACAGACCAGGACTTCGGTTCATTTCTCCACACATGGGGGATGATTCAGAGATGACTTCAATTTATATGCTTTTCCACCTACTTGAATTTTCCTCACACTAAGGCTGGACCTAAAGTTTTTCCTTGTGAGAGCTGGCCTGAAGCTGCTTATTCCAAATATATATTTTTTGTTTTGTTTTGTTTTTGTTTTACATTTTTGAATCCTGCAAAGAGAGTTTTTGTTTTATGAATCCACTTTTGCATCAGAGAAGAAGCCTGGATGTGTTTGTACACAGACAGATGTGATCAGAAAACACAGAAATATGCAGAAGAGGACGTTGGGGGTGATCATCATTCATTCAGCTTCTGTTTCTTTCTTTCTATGATGGATGCTGGAGCATAACCATACAAGACCTCAGGATTTGGACATCTGTTAACAGTCGCACACCCTCTCCCTCTTCCTGTTACTCTTTCGCCGTGACATCTCTGCCTAAAGGCTGCACTGCTGTGTGATTGGTGCTGGAGACCTTCCTTTGAAGGCATCATTGAAGACTTAAAAGCAAAAAAAATAAATAAATGAAAAAATAGTAATTTGGGGACCATAAAATGCAACAGTAGATGACAAACAAAAATTACGCTGATTTGCAGAGAAAAGAGGTCGACTCAGAATGCAGCTGCAGGTTTATGCAGGCCGTTGAGCTCATCACAGAGCAGTCATTAGTTTTGTATTTTACTATTTAAATTCACTTACACAGTACCTGCTGGCCAAATGTAGATTATCATGTGACATTGTATATTTTCCTTTGATGGCATTGCCTAACAACAGGGCCAAAGGCAGCCAAAGGCCAGACTAGGGACCACACAAACACCACAAAAAGACCCTGAAAATGGCTCCCATTCATCTGATCTGCCTCAAACTTGACACTGCATATTTATTTCTTGCTCCACCTCATCATGTTCTGATGAGGTGAACTCTAAACACTGTGCTTTTATTTGAGCTGTACACAGGATCATTTTTGTGATCCATGCTGGTTGTTGCTCCACCAAACCATATGGCTAATCTGTTGTGACTGGATCCAACACATATGAATGCCAGTAAATGCATAAATCTTCTAGATCTGTGGTGTGAAGCTCCAGTTTTTCTTCTCAATCTGCGTCATCTCAGTACAAGTTTTTGCAGTTTTAACTGCCTGCCTTCGGCAATTCTGATTTAGGAGTTATTTGGGTTAAAACCTGTATTCCTCGCCCATACGCTGTCAGGATCTGTGTTTGGCTGCGTGTATGAGAAGGGACTCACCAGAATCCATCTTCCTGGGAAGGTCAGACCTGATCAAGATTTGCTGGGCTTTTCACCTGTGTGACCGATGACTCTGCCATCCCTCCATCCCTTTATCCCTTGCTCACGCTCTGCCTGTCTACTGTACCTTCTACCATACACACTCTGGGGAGAGGACCTTGTCCACTGAGCTAATGAGCCACACTCTGTTACCTCTGGACACAGAGCTGAGAGGAAAATACTGCAACATAGAGAGTTCAACTGACCCCAGAGTCCGACAGAAAGGAGGGCAGACAGGGGAGTCATGGCCAGTCAGTAGTCAGGTGGAGGGCCACTGGCCAAGGCAGCAGAGAGGGCCTCCATGATGGCTCCACTGTGGAAGGTCATGCTGTCGAAGAGCAGCCCACTGTACAGAGACTCTTTGTTCTCGTTCTCCCTGTGGGAGTGGAAGGTTCAGGAGAGAGAGCTGCTGCTGCTGAAGAAACATACTGACTGGGAAAGGAGAGCGATGCTTGCACAACTCAACAAGTAAGACGAGCACAAAAAGAAACAAGACTTCACATATATCACTTCCTAAAACAACAGTACAAAGTACTTCTGTACAATAAATAAATATCTCATGTCTGTGCATTAACTACAGACCTGAAGCCACGTCGTGACTTGCTTAGTTTAGCATAAAAGAAGAAAATGCTCACCTTGCTCTGTGTCTGAACAAGTGTACCTACCAACACCAACACCTAAAGCTATGTAGTTTAGTTTACACAAGCAGTGATGCAAAAACAGCAAGTTGTGGTTTAACAGAGGTGATATGCATGACATGTTTCTTGATAAACAGCAGTATATTCATCCTTTCAACACTTGTCTCTGGGGATGGAGTGTTTTGCCAGACGTGGCTGGGTTTAATGTCTATAGGGGCACAGGCTAAACAAATGAGACGGATCCTGATAATCAGTGAGCTTTAGTCATTTTTATTATGGACAGAACTCTCCTCTTGGTGCTCACCTCACAATACTTCCCCTTAATATTTTTTGCTTTTCCACTGATGCATGGGATTTGTTAGTGTGCGTGCCTACTCTTATGATGCATGTATTGCTCATGGCTGCTCTCTGTAGAACTGACTCTGGTAGTAAACAGCCAGTCTGCCAGCCTGTGCCTGCTGAAGCTGTGGTTATGACTGTGGTAGGTTACTATGACTACACTTTACAGCTCCTGTTACCATTAGCCAAGAAAACATCAGCTACAAAAGATTTGAACTACTACTGTGCTTCCATCAGATATGACAGATGTGTTGCTAGTACACCACAAGAGTCAGAAACACAGCAGGCTCAGTATACTGCTCAGCCGGCACAGCAATGTCAATTCAATGCACACATAGTAGAAGACTTATTTTAAAGCTGAAATTGTCATGTAAACACAGGTAAATGGTCTGCACTTATTTAGCACCTTTAACCTTTACCAGATTCTACAAGTGTTTTACAACGTGTTTCTCAGCCACCCATATATTCACAAGATGCTCACCTGCCACCAGGAGAAATTTCAAGTTCAGTGTCTTGCCCAAGGACACTTCAGCATGTGGAGGGGTGTGGCGTGTGCGTATGTGCGCGTGCATGTGCACGCATGTGTGTGTGGGTGTTGGCCTGGCATTGATTTCGATGACCTTCACCTTAGCATCTGTTTACCGATATGTCACTATTAATTAAATCTGTTACAGTGAACACTGCATACACAACGTGTGTAACTAGTGAATGTGTTGTTTTACCCACCTCTTGTTTTTATTGACTTATTCCATGCCAGTGTAAATATGTTATTCTTATGAAAGTGTAAGTCTACATTTTCACAGATGTGATCTGATGTGGCCTTGTATTACACATCCATTGTGCATGTCCTCTAAGCAACATGATGCGGCCAGCAAAGCCTCCATGTGAGCAGCATGGAGGTGACTCACACACTAATACTTGTTGTCCTTTAAGTCACAAGGCAGCTCGTGCAGCTCACAGATTTTCTTGGTGTAGTGAAACTTCTTTTTAAGCTTTTACGATTTTTCAAGAAATAATCCTTAAAGCCATGATTCTAGAGTATGCATACCTGAATTGGGGCTGTACAATGGCTCGGTTGTTAGCACCATCGCCTCTCAGCTAGAATGTGATAAACTAAGTAAATGAATGTTGCATTACCCTTGTTTCCAAAAAATGACATGCAGCTAAACTTCATTGTCAATTACGTTTAACTGGGGGTGTAATTTCATTTTTAAATAAACGTAATTCCCCACATTCGAAATTGTAGTAAAGGCAGTCAGTTTGAAAGAGTTACAGTCTGTGTCTAGATGTTGGAGGCGTCACGATCTCAACCCAGGTGCCGACACAATCAGAACAAGGGTGTTTATTACAAATCATGGGGGCATAGGTGATAATATGTACAACAGTGACAGAATGAGGAAACTAGAGAAGGGAGAATGGAACACAACTGGTGGGGAAATAAACACGACTGGGATGTCTTCTAGTAAACTACAAGAGAGAGTGAGATCAAGAAAATTACCAAACCAACGAGACGTGAAGCCCTAAGTAACAACACATGATACAAACGGTATGAAGGAAGCAAGAATGTCAAGAAGAACTGATGACTAGTCCATCAGACTTTGTTTATCCATTCATGGTTAAAGTTTACAACCATTTTTAAACACATAAGAGAAATTTTGCTTAAACCTCTCTAAACGTTAAAGCTTGGACATGGTTGAAGCTGCAGCAGGTCCAGTGAAACACTGAGTTAGTTCATGTAGCTGGAAGCTGCTCCGTCCTCCTCCCATTGCTTCCATGCATCAGTTAGATCTTAGCACACTTTGTGGTGTCAGTCGTTAATGTCATTCAAGTGGGAAAACGTAATTAAGTGCATTTACTAAAGTCCTATGGGGTACTTGTGCTTTACTTGGACATTACATTATACTTGACTACAGTTCAGAGGCAAATACTGTACTTTTTACAACTTTGTGCAGTACTTCTGTAATCTACATTTGTTTGACAACTTTATTTATTTCTGACTTGCTAATAATAATACAAAATTTTATCAACACATACATTATTATAGCATGTAATTGTTGAAAGTCCTACAATAAAACCTTATTATTAGATTAATATGACACTTTATAGATCTGCATACAGGAGGAAATTTACAAGGTGTCAGCAGTAAATACTAAGATCAGCTTCACCTTTACCAGCTGCAACATTAAAGTGATGAACATATGAAGTCATCAGTAATTATAATCCAGTAATGCTAATGCTTTTGCTTTGCTTACTGTTGCTATTGCTGGCGACAGAGTATTTCTACACTATGGCTTTTACTTGAGTACAGGGCAGTGACCAATCAAAGGGGCAGAGTTACTGTCCCTGCCTCCAAAGTCTAGAAAGTGCTGGTTGGACTGTAGTTGTGCACACGGAGCAGAAATGCTGTACTGTGAGGATCATTTTTCTTCTGCAGATGCCGTTCTACACACATACCTGATTTTCATGTGCATGGGCTGTAAGACAAGTAATGCACTTGTCTTGTAGTTGTGTGGTGTCAAGGACTTTGCTTAAAAGCAACTCAACATTGTTACTAGTAAAGGAGTAGGAGCTGAACTTTCACCCTGTCTACCCAGATTCATTCTATCGTCTGGGAGCAGAAACTTAAAACCTGAAACCTAAAATGAACAGACTGCTAAAATGTGTGTGTGTGTGTGTGTGTGTGTGTGTGTGTGTGTGTGTGTGTGTGTGTGTGTGTGTGTGTGTGTGTGTGTGTGTGTGTGTGTGTGTGTGTGTGTGTGTGTGTGTGTCTACAGGCTCAGTAAGGAGCTGCAGGAGAAGGACAAGGTCATTGAGTCTCTCCATGCCAAACTAAACCAGCACCACCATCATCATCCTCCTCATCGTTCTGACACGCCCTGCAGCAGCCACGCCCTCTCAGACACCACCGACCAATCGGATCGCATATCCTATGTGTCTGATGAGCACGGATCCACAAAGGAGGACCCGGACTTATACTCTGATGTGGATGCAGCCAGTGGGCTTGGTCAGGAGGAAGTACAGACTTCTACCAGTGTCAGTATCGGTAAGATGGCCCCATGCATCATGCAGATTGCGCTATCTATGTCCTGCAATGGAAATTTTGCAATTATGGGGGAATATTTTCAGCAGCACATTCATACACATGTATAAATAATATGATTAGAATTATTTATGAAAGCCTGCTCCACAAGTTTGGCACATGATTTGTGCAGTATTGTCATTTCGTTCATTACAAATGACAGATATGTGGAACTACAGAAGGGGTTAGACACACAGTGTCAGCTAATATGGTGGCGTCTGTGTCCACAGTCTGTGCTATCCATCATGTCCTTTGGTGACAGCAGAATCTTTTTTTTCCAGATGGTCACTCTTGCTGTGGCATCATGTCAGGCCATCCATCTGTTGCACCATCCATCACCCCATCCCACCGTGGCCAGCCCTGCCTCAGCTGTCCCAGCATGCAATGCTCAGGCTCACCACACAAACCTACAGCTATGCAGAGTCAGACTGGTATGAAGGAACCCACCACAAAAAAGCCCACCTTTCTTTCATGTGATGTTTTTTGCTCCTCATTATGCCTTCCCCTCTCGTCTGTGAACTGATACTTTGTGCAGACTGCACTTTCCTGTATTTGTCCTTCATTCTTCTGCTTTCTATTGCCTGCCCATCATTTTATTTTCCTCTTCCTCTTTTCTCTCAGCTTCTGTCTCAGTCAGCTCTACTCTCTATCACCCTCCTCACTTCTCCTCCACCCAGAAGACACCTTTGCCCTTCCATCCTCACCCCTCAAACCTGCGTACCCGTTACCAAGGCAGCGGGGGGGTGGGTTTCTCCCTGGCTGACGTGCATCAGGAGCTGCAGATGTTACAGAGACAGTTGGGAGACAGTGACAGTGCGTTGTTTTGACTGTATATGCATATCTTTGTGTGACCTAGTTCAGAACTTAACAAACTAAATATGTGTCTGAGTGTACAGCCGAAACTAAACTAAGCAGAAACATATCAGAGAATTTCAGAATAACAAAATCCGCCCACTGATGACAAAGAAACTTTGCAAATGAAAAGTACAACACTTGCATTAGTTGGCTGTGGCTCAGGTGGTAGAGTGGGTTGTCCACTGATCGTATGGTTGTTGGTTCGATCTCTGGCCCTCCGCATGCCGAAGTGTCCCTGGAGCCCCAACTAAACCCCAAGTTGCTCCCAGTGGCAGGCAGGCACCTTGCATGGAAGCTCTGTCACCTTTGGTGTGTGAATGGGTGAACATAGTGTAAAGTGCTTTGAGTAGCACTAAGGTAGAAAGGCGCTATATCAGTGCAGACCGTTTACCATCTGTGCTGTGATGAATTTTGATGTGATGTATAGAACATCTGATTTAACGAGTAAGTGTGCTCTGCTGTAATCATTTTCTCGAGAAACATGAATGAATAATCGTGAATATTAAGTCACTGTATGCTGTAGACATGCCTCAATGCATGCCTGTATAGTATGCCTTACACTGTAGGTTCTGTGACTGCTTCATGTAGATAAACATGGTGTGAAACTGTGAGAGCTGACCAGCTTTAATAATCCACATCTTCCTATTTGCCTTTGTTACTTCCTTTTCTTTGTGCTGTTGTCTCTCTTGCCTTTGTCTTTAATACACTAAAACTTGAAAAGAGTCAGGGATATTTTTGCAGTGTTTTCCTTTATTCATTATTTTTTCATCATTCACTTGCTTTATTTTATTTTATCATCCTCATCAGGGTTTTCCACTCCCCAGTCCAAACCTCTGCAGGGTTTCCCATTCGCCCATCAGCAGCCAGACTCCTCTGGCTTCCCGTCTCTCTCCTACCGAGGATTCCAACCTTCTCCTATTGCCACTGCTGCTAGCAGCAGCACTCTGGATGCCTGCTTGGCAATGAAAGCCGGTTCCAACCTGCTGCACAGCAGCTCATTATTGGATATGTCCTATGGTATGGGACCAATGAGAGCTGGAGCCGACCTGTCATCAGGGTCATCAGGGTACCAGTCAGGTACCAGCATCACAGGTAGAACACATATAAAAGCTTCAAATACCTCACTGATTGTCTCTTTGAGTAATGTCGAGATCATTTTTAGATCATTTAATGAATGGGGAAAGCTATAGAATATACTAAAACAATGTAAACATAGTGTTTTTGTTTGACTCACAGTTCAAAATCCCAAGATATTTGATCTACAATGATAAAAAGATGATATAAAGTAAAGAATAGCAAAGCATGTCTCACTTCAGTTATGAAATCACTCAGATAAATGATCAGTTACTATCAATATTAAATAAAATCCATTTTTGACATACATTTTAAATTGTTTTCCATAGTCAAATAAATTGAGTAATTAAAGGAGAGTGGTTGGTAACTTTTAGATGAGATGTTTAGTCTGAAATTGTGTTTCACTCTAGGTTCAGACTTAATGAAAGAGCACCTGACAGAAATCAGGAGTCTGAGAAGGAGACTGGAGGACTCTATTCAAACCAATGACCGCCTCCGACAGCAGCTGGAGGAGAGACTGGCTTGTACTGCCACAGAGAAAGGTAACACACACACAGAGCAAAATATGAATTCACCATCAGATTTCTCTTCTTCCCAGACTGTCCATGCATGGACAAGTCTGTCTCTGTATTATTTTAACTGAGCTCTGTGACTTTGAAACAAAAATATGAAGTCACCTAATGCCAAGTGGTCAGAAGGACCTGTTCAGTAATACTTGGCTTCAGGCTACATTCAGTTGTTCATTATATTGTTTGAAATTACTGTTTTATAAAGTTGTAAAATGACAATAATTAATTAATTAGAAAATTAGTATCATTCTCTGATTGTTCTGAACATGAAAATACCACATCATTCTATGTAGTGTTGAAAATGCTCTCTCTTTCACAGGTGCTCCTACTAACATCTACATTCAGGGCCTGGATTCAGCCAGCCAGCTTTCCAATGAGATCAGACTTCTGAAAGAGAAAAATGTCAATCTGGAAAACCAGCTAAAGCAGATCACAAGAGGTACAGTCTAATGTTCGCTACCATGGCCTAAACTGAAGGATCATTTGTTGGTACCTCTAGCAGACAGAATCTTTTTGGGGTAAATCATAATATTCCTGTGCTCTTTACTGCCATACGTCCCATGCAGAAAGCAACAAGGAGGCAGAGCAGCTGAGGGAGGCAGCATTCCTCGAGCAGTCCAGACTGAGGGAGGCAGAGTTGGAGGCAGAGAGGTGGGCAGAGCAAAGCAGGAAGCTGCAAGCTGAGGCTGAATCTCACAGCCAAGAGATGACCCAACTGAAACAGCACAGACTGAGGGACCAGGAGACTATCAACAGGTAGCGTTTGCATGCACCTCTAGTTTTGGGCCATTATTTCATAATGATAAGCTACAATAAGTAGCATGTTTATGTTGACAGGCTCCAGCATGAAGTGAGCATCGTCCGGCAGCAGCTGTGTGAGAGCCACAGTTTGGTCCACACTCTTCAGTGTGAGCTGCACATGTATCATGGAGTGTGTGGAGTCACTCCAAACATACCCCCTGGTAAGAATTGTCCACACACAGCCTGTCAGTCATGTTTGCTTGTCTGTGTTTGTTTATCTGGAGATCAGTAACTGACTTTAATTCTGAAGAATACCTGAATACCTGAAGAAGAAATCATGCAAATTGATCCAAATGAGCCAAAAAATAAAAGCATTACTTCATTACTGTGCAAAACATCTGTACTCAGGTTTCTGTATGAGCTTTTTAGTCTAAAGCAACTTAAACTTGTATCTAAATCATTAGTATCAGCCCATAAAGGCTTTCAAATGAGATATCAGCATAGGCCCAGCATCTAAAGCTCCCAAAGTGTGTTTTTGCAGTCTCTCTGCACAGCTGGCACATGGACTTGTGGCTGTACTGAGGGATAAATGGTGTGATGCTAAAACTGCTCAACATGTGTTTTGTAAAGGTTTAAAGATTATTGCATTGTTAGAATACTTGAACGCTCCTTAGCCTATTAAAACCTAAATAATTAGTACAAAAGAAAGCAAATAAGTATATACATCAATGGCATTTAAAACTGTAAGCTGTTTCCTGGAAACTTCCTGCAAAACTCACCGTTCTTTCACTTTTGATGGTTTCACATTCAAAGCTCTGCTTCTTTTTGTGCCTGTACATTCACACTCAGTAGACATACTAGCTGCTTTTGTATTCATTATTTGTATTTGTGTGTTCCTAAACAGGTCAGGTCAGTGCTAGTGACCAGGCAGGACACAGCACCGTCACATTTGACCCCAAGACGCTGCGCATTCCACTGGACCAGCAACTAAGTGAACAGAATGACACACAACCTGGAGCCAGGAGACAGCTCTTCAGTGGTCAGTATCCTGAAGTAATGAGGAATAAAGCAGACCACAGCAGTAGAACTGAGAAGATTTATTAAGAAGATTTTCCAGTTCACTACTGACTGAAATCTGTCTCCACAGGTAGCATTCTCTCTCCACCTGTGAGAGACACTGGACTCATCAGACCTTGCTCTCTCTCTTTATACTCAGTGCAGAAAAATGCTGAGGAAACAGTTGATCAGGGTAAGAAATGTCGACTGTGTGTGTGAACGGTTGTACCAAACACAGTCATCTTTACCTATGAAAGCAACATTATTTTGTACAGCAGATTTTCTTGATACATCAATATGTTACACAGGAGCACACCTTGTTTTTTACAAAGTCTCTTTATTGTTTTCTAATCAAGAGGCATTTTACAGGGCTAATGATATTACAATGGCATGTCCAGTTTTATTTAGGAACAAACCCCTCCCAGCTTGTCCCTGAACCGCCCCATCTGCTCAGTAACAAGTCAAAGTCTTTATGGACAGTGACTAAATTAGTGATTGAAAACGTGGTGAAAGATGTGACTGCAGTCAAAACCAGAACAAATGTAGCAGGAAATAAGCAAACAAAATGTAACAGGAGAGTGAGGTGGTTTGGAATCCTGTGAAAGAGTCAAGTTCAAAAAGAAGCATCAGCACCACACACTCTTACTGCCTGAAAGTGCTGAAGAAAGGTCCCTGAAACCTTCTGAAACCTTGTTCAGATTCACTTAAAGTACAGCAAAATCTTCTAAGCTTCACACAAGACATGGTTATCGAGGTGTATTGTTAAGATGTTAATGGTACTGCTTCTCTTACCAATCCTGCTTATTAGACACTATCTGTCAGAGCTACAGACTCCAACGGACAGAACCCAGGTTTAGATTTAGAATGTGAAAGTGCAGTATAGGCCCGTCTGACAGTGATGAGATAGAATGTACAACACTTTGTTCTTCTTACATTCTAGAGGTTCCGTTAACAGAACCATTACCTTAGGAGCTAAGTGCTCCTCCCGTATTTAAACATTTCACTCATGGCTTGTTTAGTATTGGGGCTCAGTACCCATCCTTACACATGGTACTCTCAAGCCACTGATAATGTGCCAGTAGGTGCACATCTCCCTAAAAGTGAGGTAAAAGCTGGAGCAAAATGTGTGTTTGCATTGTATTTCAACATCGTCAGTTACAAGAAGGCCTGATAGGGGTTAAATTGCACAGTTTTGACTCTAAGAGAGTGACTTGAATATACCTCTCCAGAATTTTTTTTAAGTAAGTGAGATGTTGGCATGCTTACCTTTATTGGAGCTGGAGTATAGTACACATCCAACTCATGTACCATCCCTCTGTCCTTATTCCAAATTCTTGTTTTCCTTCACAGCAGCTTCAACCTTGCAGGAGCAAGTCCCACATTGCCCCTTCGCCAGCAGTAATGGCCACCATGCAGTCAGCCACATGGATAACTTCAAGGCTCTGCAGCAGCAGATCCTTGAAGGAAGTGCCCTCCTCCGTAGGATGGAAGCCGCCCTTTATTCCCTGAGTAGCTCACAGGAGTTCTTCTTTCAACAGGTGAGTTATTGAGGAATCACAAACACCACAGAGATCAGGGCAATGCTGGTGATTTATGAAGAAACTAGTCAAGATTAATCTTCCATCTAGTTGCTTTGAATGAAATCTAAATCAAGAGCAGAGATGAAAAGGCCCACGGAGCAACATTTAGATTTGGCAGCTATCATACAAGCTACTCTTAAAAAAATTCCTCAGTATAGGAATATGTATTTGTTTGTGGACAACATAAGACTGCTCCATAGTTTTGATGGTACCCTTATAAGTAAAGTTTCAAAATCTTCATCAATACAGGTTTTAAATGCTGTACTTCTGCTATGGCTGCATCCCTTTACTCAGAGATCTGGGGTCTCAGTAAACAACCAGAGCTGGGTCACTTTGTCAGGCCAGCTAACCAATCACAGAGGACTGGGCTGTTCAGGAGGGGGCCTTAAAGAGACAGAAGCCAAAGTGGAACTGTGAATGTACATAATATGGGCTCTTTAAACCTACCATATCATTTAAAAAAAAAAAAACAGTGAAATGATGAAATTCAAAACTACATCTCAGCTTAGTGGCAACAAAGTCACATTACTGCTTCAGTTATCTCTCAGTTTCTTCATTCCATTTATTTAGTTTTGTATTTTTTCATCAAGGGGTTGTTTTTATTTCAGAATGTCTATTAATTTATTTTTTTTGGCTCATTTTATTTGTTTTGCTTTATTATATTGTTTAGTGAACTGCTTTTTTGGCTGCTGGTGATGCAGAAACATATTTTAGGATCTAACTTTTAAAATATTTGGACCACTGATAGACCACATGATCCATGTATTGACAGAGAAATGTGGAGATGACTCATCACTTGAACATATCATTAATCTAATACATTTTGTGTCTCAGCCTTCAGACACAGGATCCGTCAGAAAACTGCTGTCAGACACGAAAACTTTGCGACAGATCCTGGACGAGGCTGATTCTCTCATCCGGATGTTCTGGAGAGCAGCTCTGCCGGACTCTGAGGACCCCAAACAGGTCAGAACCTGCAGCAAGTCTGAACAAACACTTACTGGTGGTACATTAAGGTTTCAGTTTGAGTTTAAATGGAACATGTAAAGCAACCATGATCAGTTCAGATGTTTTAAAAATCAGCTTTTTGTGATTCTTTTTTGTCACTGTGCTCCTGTCAGTGGATCAGTGTTTTTATTTTCCTGTATTTCCTGGTAACAAGACACTGACCAATATCTTAATGGAATTTTTAGGAAGTCCTAGCTGAGCCACTGGTAACTTAAGTTCTCCTCGTTTAATGTCTAAAAGTCTGTTTTAACAATTCATTTACTTTTACATCCAGACGTATTTCCTGTGTGTACATGTAGCTGGATGTGTCGATATACACTGAGAAGTTTCCATGTTTGTGTGTTTTTCCATTTAGGACCAGTCTCTCAGGGAGGAGGTTGTTTCTCTCCGTCTGAAGCTTTCAGAGCGAGATCAGGCTCTAAAGGATGCGATGGAGAAAGTGAAGAGCTCCAACAGCACCAAAGATAGCATGGAACACTTCATAGTTAGCCAATGTGAGTCACTCAGTCACTCAGGAAAATATAAAACCATAGATTATATTGAGTATAAGCCCCCCCCATGCCCCCACCCCACCCAACCATCATATTTACATTATTTCTTTCCTTTAAACTTGCAGAGCTGTATGTCCATTACATCTGTTCCTCACTGCAGCCTTTAAACTTTGATGATGATGATCTTTCAGCTTCGGCTGCAGATTAGATTATGCAACACTGTAGCTGTCATTTCCTTGCGTGACTTCCTCTGTCTAGTTTCTCTGCTCCTCTTCCATCCTCCCACTCACTAGCTCTTAAAATGTTTTACATCTTAGAGCAGGAATTTTGAGTGACTGTAGTTGTGCAAGTGTGTCCTTCTTTTGCCTAAATGATGACTCACAAATGCTGTTTGTTTGTTTCCAGTGTCAAGAACACAGGATGTCTTGAGGAGAGCCAAGATCAACTTAAAGGTGAGTTCTTAAGTTCTCATGTGTGACTGTCATCGTCACGTAGCTGTGAAACATAATGAACCTGTTATTCTTGCTGTTTTTCTGTCCTGACTCCTGCTCAATCACCTCAGGAGAATGAACACAGGATTTCCTCCTTTCGCCAAGCCTCATTCTCCATTCCTCCTTCCTCTCCCTCGCCTTTCTCCTCTTTCTGTTCCTCCTCCTCCTCCTCCCACCCCTGGCCTGGTAAAGGTACTGTCCCTAGTCTTGCTCAGAGCTGATTGGCATCCTGGTGAAGCTAATGGTCTTTGATAAAAATCTTTGCATTAAAAATGTTTTGCATGTAAGGAATCAGGTCGTTTCTTTTCTGCATCTAAAAAGAGCTTAACACTGAACAACAAACCATACAGGCTTCCTAATTCAAGTCCTCTTCCTACTTACAAGTGTCCTTTGGACAACAAGTGAACTGCTGATGCCAGTTTGCAGTTTGTTTGTTGTCAGTTTACTAGATAAATACTAGCACACCTTGTAGCTAGCTTAAAAACCTACCTAAGATGTAAATCATATTCTTTGTTTCTCAAATAGCAAAACAATGTTCCTGCTTGGCTTGTAAGTTACAGCTGTGTTTGATCCCTGTGTTGCTGCAGCTGTCAGTCAGGCAGCATGTTGTACTCATCTAGACCAACTTTTGCTTGAATTCAAAAGTAAAAAATAAGACATCTTTTACCATTGGCAATATAGAGCAATGTTTTGATATGCTGGTCACGTCTGTGCTGTACTAACACTTGAGCACTCAATAATCAGAATCAGAATCAGAAATACTTTATTGATCCCAGACGGGAGACTGGTTTTTGTTACAGATGCTCCCAATCAAAGTCTTAACATAAGTAGGAGAATGTCAGAGCAAAGCAAGTCCAGGGTCCTCTCTGATGGGACAGCTCACATACTGGGTCAAGTTGGACAGTGCTTTGTCCATGGTGACACGGTTGAAGTCACCAGGTTTAATGGTATAGGCAACAGAGAAACTGATTTCAGAGGCAGATGTGTGTTGCATGCAAACCATGCAAACTCTGTTACTTCGTCTGTACATACTCCTGTTACCTCAAACTATTCAAAATTTTAGATTTTGGGTCACATATAGGCAATATGCAGATATTGCAGCATGCAAATATATGTAGCTGTGCCACCAAATGGTCATAGTTCAATAGACTTTCTACAACAGTGCATTAAACAAATTAGCAGCTGGTTAGTCTAAAATCTTCTCCAGGTAAATGAGGACAAAACAGAAGTGAAAGATGAGATAGGACAGATAAGATCAGATAAGATTCAGATGTTACACGGAAACAAATCCCCTGAATGTTGAATAGAACAGTGTTACATATATGAGTGGTACTGAACAGATTCTTCAATGAGTAGAAATACTGATTACGTACAGCTTCTTACAGAGAAATGAATATTGCATTGAGTTTTTACATGTATGGAATATTTCTAAAGCACAGGTTTCATGTGTTTATATGGTACCAAAATGAACTATGGACAGTTTCTCAGTCTAAAGGGAGCAGTGCTGCTAGTAAACTCTGATGTGGAGCAAATTGTGAGAAGGCCTTGGACAGTTTTAAACAAAACTCCAAGCTAAAGACCTCCCTGTTTAACATAGTTTTTAAAATTCATTTTATTTTGGCTAAAGTGCTTTGCTTTGTTCGTTGTAGTGTTTTTATTCGGTGAGCTTTTGTATGTTTGCCTTGTTTTAACTGTGGGTTTCCTGTGCTATTGCCTGTGTTCCCTGTGACAACTGTGAGTTGCTTTTGGGTTTGAAAAGTGCCATATAAATAACACTGCCTTGCCTTGATGTGAACAGACCTAAAATCTCCACAAGGTACCTTTTATACACAGTTGTAACACACATGATGTTTGAGGTAACCAGGGCTTGTTGGCATCATTTCCTTGCTGTGACTCTAATTCTTATCACTTTTTTTGTTTGTTTCTTTCTTACTCAGTAAAAAAACCAAACAAATACATTAAAATTATCTTCAGAAGATGATTCCTTGAGACATGAACTGGCTCTGAGGAAATAATACTGACTCCATTGAGACTTCCTGATATCTCCTCTGTTGTCTTGCAGGTAAAAACACAGGGGGCTTCTGTGAGCCCTCCTTCTCTCCTGGCTGGGGTGTTGTGACACCTGGAACTTCACCCTCCATCTCTTCCTCCACTCCTGTCCTGGGCCTGCCTCACCAGCTGCACCCCCTGCAGGCAGTTTTCCTCTAATCCAGCAGCCCCAAGTCCCTCATCGCTGCCATGTGTTCCTATTCCAACAGAGAATGCTGGAAATGTAGTCTTTTGTATTAACTGTAGAAACATTTCATGTGAGTGTTTGAGAATGAGTGTGTTGTTGGATCTTTTGCTGGGACATGATGGTTCAGGGATGTGAATGACTGTGATTGTTTTATGATAGGTACGTGTGTGTGGGGGGAATGAGGACTTTTCTGCAGCCCAGCAACTAAAGTGCTTTTTCTCATTTATATGAGAACACTCTGAGTTTGGCTGAAGTTTGCCTATTATTATTGCTTCTGATTAGTTTTTTTCATTTTCACAAATAAGATGAGAGTTTCACAAATATGAAACCCGATTGTTGGGCTTGGTCAAGGCTTACGGAGTTAATTGACTGTGATGAATTTTTAAAACAAAATTTCCAAAGCTCCCTTACATTTTCTCTCAACTTACAGATCAGATGTCCATTAGAAGCCAATTAGAAGGCAGCATTAGCTCTGAATTTCTGCAGCGATTCATGAAAAAACTTGAGGCCAACAGGAAAAGAGAACTTTAAAAAAGCCAAAACCAAACTGCCAAGTGCTTCCTCTTGGCCTCTGTGGAGTGTCATGTTTGTAGTTTGTGTGTAGAATACATGCATGTGGTTTGAGCAGTTAGTGGAAACGAAGCCATACCCTTAGGGTACAGTACATATGTTTTAGTTTTGCAGCTATTTGTAGAAAAAAATGGCCAACTACTGATGATATAAGAAAAACACACCACAGAACTGTCAATAATCAGTGTAGTCAAAAAGCTGGTAAATGAGGGTCTCCTGCATTTATTCTGAAAACAGCAGTTGAGAGACTTTTCTCTTTCTTTGACATATGAACAGGTTTGACCAATTCGCTTCCTGCTGAAACAGGAACCTGTAGTGTTGAAAGCCGATATGAGTAGCATCCTAGTAAACCAAGTTAAATTAAAACAAGCACATGTAATAGATGCCTTATATATACACGGTTCATTTTTATTACTAGGACAATGGATGACACCAGTATTCTAGTTGTTTTGTTGTTGTGTGTTTTTTCTTTTTGTAGGTAGGAACGTTTACTTTTTAAATAAATGACGATGACAATCACTCTGGAGGATCTATAATGCTCACTGGTCAAACTGAAATTTCTGAAATGAGGTATTTTGCACTGGCTCCTCCAAGTCTTCATTATTCTTATTTTGTTGAGTAGGCTAACAGTCTCATTTTGTGCACGGTCTGCCCTCTAATTATTTCAGTGACATGTGTAAATTTGTAGATTGCTGTGCAATACAAGCCTTGGTGGTTGCTTTTCTACACAAATATTAGGGCGGGGCATTAAAGTGCCACATCATTTTATCTCTGAAGTTGAAGCAAACTCACTTTTGGATGAAAGAGTTCAGCTTTTGACAACCGGTATCAAGCAGTTTCATTGGCTCAATCATATCTGCCTTAATCTCAATCAGAGTTTTATATAACATTAAGAAAAGGCAGAGTGAGAGCATGAAAGAGCACTGTAATAGAATATTTATGAAGTAGTCAGATGAACCAAAGTGGACAACTTGTATGTTGTCCATTTAATGTGTAAAATGATCGTGTTTAAATATTTGTCGTATACTTGTATACTACTTCCCCCAAGGTAAATTTCCAGATATGGAGGCTTTCATAATGTCTTTGTGGTTTTAGGAACCACATGTCATCATGTATGTTCATATTAAAGAGGGTGTACTGCAAGTTTTGTATTGACATGAGAGGAGACAAAGTTACATTTTTATGCATGTTGTCTTTATTAAAATGTTTGGGTTGAAAAGAGACAAAAGCATTTTCAGTAAAAGGGACAATATGATATCTGACTTCTTCAGTGTCTTTCTTTCAACACTTTTTATTGGGTTTCTCTCAAGTTAAGTAAAATATTGCCCCACAAACAAGAATCGGCATCTGTGGCATTCTGGCCAAGATACTGTAGTTCAGTGAATTAGTATACAATAATGTTGTTACAGGAGAAACACAGCAAGTTCTAGCAAAACAAATTCATCGTTGTAGCAAAGTTTATACACTGAAGCAGTTTCAGTACAGGTTAAATACAAGGAATTAAAACTCATAAGAAAATATCCCCATTACAAAATAATGTAATTATGCTATAATTTAGAGTATATATGGCTGAATTTAGTCGTAGATTATAAAAGATATGGTTGTTTATCTCTAAATATTGTGTTGACTATATTATAAAACACAAACATTTTAATGTGTGGAACAAATTAATTTGCTATTATTGGACTTTTTGTATTGACATCGTATCATCATATCTTCAGAAAAATGATATGTTTCCGTTATTTTACTGAAAACAGTTATTTCCTCAGAAAAACGAATATTCAAGTTTGATTTTGATCATTTTAATCTATTTTATCAGTAGGTGGCAGCAGACTCCAACAAAAATGATATAATTTTCACGTCTTCCACGGGCACACACACGCAAACATACAGAGACAGGTCGGTGTTCAATGTGAACAAGCTGACATAAACTACCTTCTGACATTCTAGATCAGCTTCCATTAATCTGCTGCTTGTAAGGAACCTGTCTGAGATTGTGGCATGAAGAAAACATCAATCTGAGTCTACAGATGAAGCTGAAACCAAACACGGGAAGGAGATTAGTGTGGTTTCAAAATACAATGCGTTTTGCCCTTGTAATTTGACAGGTGGTTGTGACAAAAACAATGTAAACATCACCATAGTTCAGACCAAATGCCTGAATATATTATGTATTGTAGCACCAATATATTATAAGAATATGCTCGCCATTATTATTGGTACTACGGTGTACCTAAATACTTTTCTGAGCAATTAAATGGAAATTGTAACGGTCCAGATTCGCAGAACAAACTTTTATTTTTCTTTTGTCTTTCTTTTTTCTTTCTTGCTTTCTCAGTTCTGCCTTTATCTATCTATTGCAATAAAGCACAGTCTTGGGGCCTTGAGATTTGGGGCCTTACTTAAGTACTTGTACTTAAGTGTACTTGTGAACACACTTTTTCCTTTTATTTTATTTTGTCTTTCAGATCATTATATGTTCTTCCTACAGCAGCTTGCTTTTTTAAAAACACACTTATTTGTATGTATTTATTAATTTTTAAAGTGCCCTGTGTCACCGGTCAGAGTTTTACATATTTTAAGTTGGTTATATTTCATGGCGTTTTTAATGTTTTAAGGGCTTTCAGGCGACAACTTCACCTTCAAGACCTGATATTTTTTTTATTTTGGTAACAATAAACCGGACGTCGCATCGTTTTTCCCGCTAACTGCACTGACCGTGTCAGAGTCAGGAAACAAGCTGTGCTGAGCTGCGCCGTGCCCCTGCACTTCTACACAGTCTTCACGCTCATAGCTCAACCTCTGTCGGAGGATGGAAGACGTTTACAGTCTGAAAAATCATCGAAGCTGACAAAACGCACGGAACTGTTTAGGGGAAAAACCTGGAAGCGTCCACTGAGAGAGAGGGCAGAGCTGTCACGGTGTCCCGGTGTTCCTCGGCAGGTAAACGTTAGCAGGCAGCCCGGCTAGCGGCTCAGCTAGTCACGCAGTGGGTAGCTAGCTGTTAGCAAGCAGCAGTCACCACGAGCTAACTAACAAGTTGGTTTGCATGAGGTGTTGCTATCGGTGCATCAGAAACAGCCCAGCAGACGGTGAAGTGTCCATGTGAACGACTTAAACTGCCCTGTTCATTGTCTTCAGGGAGACTAGCGGCCGCTGCTGCTGCTGCAGGGCTGATTGACAGCCTGTCACGACGTATTTTCCAGATGTGGAGTCAGCACCTCAAGTGTAGTTCGACTAGAATGGCGAAGCTCAGCCGCAGGACTGGCTGCTGACCGGGAATGGCAACTCCTCAAACTGCAGCAACAAGCGATGGATTTCATGTTGGCAGTGAGGTGTCACTGAAGTCCACAGCAGACGAGCTGACACGATAAACCTCTGGCTGTCGTCTGGGCCGCTTCCAAACACACAAGGTTGAGACAAAGATGAAGAGGACAGAGAACACAAACAAGAGGAAGCTGTGTGCTGTGGAGCAGCCGGAGAGCGGGGGAGAGCAGAAAGATGTGGTGAGTAGAAAGTCAGTCTCTGTCGTTGTGCTGTGATATGAGGCGAAGTTAAAGCCTGCTGTCCTCGGCCAGTCCACACACAGGGCAGCAGACAACCACCAAACATTGTGTGGTGCATTTCAAACTAAATGATTGTAGGTCTGAGCCTGCCTCATGTCATCATGCTCACATTTGCCCTTTGACAGTCTGCTTACCTACTGAAAGGACTGAACGGTGCTCCTTTGGTCCATTTATGCAAAACTGTTTGTTCACAATAATACTGCAATGTAGACCAGAGCACTCCCAGTACGGCTAGGGCTCACTTTACATCTGGCATCAGTACTGGTATTGCCCGTAGCTAGCTACTGGTATTATAAAGAGTGTCACCTGATTTGAACAGCCTGAATACACCCAGCCATACAACAGTATGCTTAAGGAGTTTGTTGCATCATATATTCTGCAAAATTTTAGAAAAAAAAGCAAATGTGGTGATTTCATCAGCAACGGAAAGACAGCTGCAACTGTTTATCCTCACACATTTTATAAAGTGAAATAAGTAATTGTATTGGCTCCAAATGTGAAGAAATTAAACTCCATCTGTTAAAAGAAACAGATGGAGTTTAATAATTCAATTCTTATCATACTAGCACTGGTTGAAGTTCTGCTCGGTGGTGACAAACCCGGTCAGTTACAGATGTTTGGAGATACTCTGTTGGTGCACGTCTACATTTTCTTTTGTGTAGATATAGCTGAAAGAAACTGAGGTTTTGTTACAATACCAGACTTTGGACTTTAATGCGATACCTGCCTAAATATCTTGATACTGAAACCATACTATGGAAGAAATGTAAAATTTGGAACTCAAAACTTGTTTCTATGTTAGTTTTAAAAAAATGACAATGGCATTGCAAAGCAGTGGACAATGTGAAGCCTTAAAATAACAGGAGTGAAATACAGGAACAGTTACCTTTATTGAATAATTGCTTTGATCACGGCATGAAACGAAGCTTAAGCAGACATGAACCTTGTATGACTTGGGTGATCCTTTACACAACACATAATGCTTTTGTGTTTAGTCAAGGGTAACTCATGGTTGGTTAATAATGCAGCTCTACTCTGTGATTTAGGTCTCAAGTTGATTTTAATGCTGCAGAAGCCAAATCAGTTGCTGCTTGTGTGAAATACTATTCAGGAATCTTAAAAACTACAGCAGATGACAGCATTCCTAGCTATCCACGTGTCTCATCATTTGATAGAATAATACTTGCAGATTTCTTATATTAATAATTGTGACAAAGAAAATCTCCCCATAAATGCTGGAGGTAGAGATATTCTTTTATCATTGTGTTGTGGAGATTGTCTAGACAATGGGGGGAAAGCAATTATGTTTTTACTTTAATCTCAGAATAAATGCTGGAAGTAGAGATGTCTGTTCATCATCGTTTTGTGGAGATTGTCTACAATCTGGCAATATAAGAAATGGGATACTGCGTGACTCAGTAATATATTTTAGCAATATTTTTGTATTGTTATGCTTTTTCATCTGACATTTTGTTTGTATTTGGCCCGTGCTTTCTTTATTTGACACGAGTCAGTTTCCTTGAGATATCTTCCCAGGTTCTGATTTTGTGATTGTGGCAAACATAGGAATAGACTGACTATTGGCCTGGCCAATGTTTGGCATTTCTCTTGATTATCGGTACCAATAAATGACACATTAAATGCACTACTTCAGGTCTGATGCAGCTCCTCTCTCTGTCTGTTGTCACTGTGGCCTCAGAAATCTCTCTCAAGCAGAGACTGAAAAAACTAAACCAGAAACACAAGTCGTTGGCACAAACCAGAACGCAGCTACTCTCGGCTGGGGCTATGCTAACATCTAGCGACTAAGTTAGAAGGCAGCCACCGATTACCCTGAAACAGAGTCTGAAGAACAATAACCATTAATGATTTAAGATATGGACCTTAATAATAATAAAATAATAAATAATAAAAGTGATAGAACAATGAAACATTAAGAGAATGGAGAAGAACAGCAGATGCAACTGCAGGAGACAAACTGATGAATCTCAGTTGATCCCACATAAACGGAGGAGAGCATCCTAATTTAATCACTCCTATTTCTGTTTTACATATTTAGTTTTAGTCATTCTTCTCAATGAAGAATCCTAGTGATCAGTGGCAGGTTTTCTGCTATGACATGCTGTTAGAACATTACATCTAATGTAATCCAGCTCCTAATATCGGTTATCGGCCTTTCTTGATTGCCAGTAATCGGCATCGGTATTCTGTATTGTGTTACTACCAGCTGCAACACAACTGTTTTTTTATCTAATTTTGACTTGACTACATTGCTGTTTCATTGCCTGCTTTCTTTTAGTTAATGTAATACCATCTTTAAAAATTGCCTGAATTTCATGGTATTTGCTGTGGTTTGCCCATGTATAGCATCAATGTTTTTTATACAAGGACTCCCTAAAAAGAAGCTCAACTGCTACCATCCAGCTGCAGCACCTGTACATTCAAACATGCTAAAAGCAGCTTTGTTAACTAGAACAGAACATGCTCTCTAGCTTGTCCTCTTTTCTTCAGGACTTAGGAGTGAGGATCTCAAAAACATTTTATTTGCTAAGCTAAAAAGCAGGGTGTTCAGTGGTGTGTATTTAGGTGGTAGGATTTTTTACTCTACAGATTATGGTGCATGTTTCTCCACCTGCAGTATCTGCCGTTCCATTTGAGGGTCAAGTACCTGCAAATAGGAAAAAAAGCAGATATTAGGAATTTTATGCTTACCTCAGAAAAACAAGCAAAAGGAGGTAAGGAGCTGAGTAGGAGGAAACAAATCAGAAACTGAAATCTTAAATCTTGCATTTTCCCTGATGGATGTTCCTGTCAAAGAAACCCAAAACATCTTTATCAGGGACTGAGTGAAAATCTACAGTGACTTCACCAGTTTTGAGTTACTCATCAGTGACTCACTCTTAACACTCACACTGACAGAACAGATGGCTTGGACAGTCTAGTGACTGGCCTCAACACTGCTATCCAAACATTTCATATTTTCTACATCATCCCTCACATTTGTTTGGTTTTACAATTCATGTGTTCAGCATTCCCTCCTGCATTCACTGAATTCCAGCCTGAGCTCAGACGGATTTTAGGTAACAGACTGTGTTATTGCAGATTACGCTCTCACATTCTCACATTCACCCTTTCTGATTGCCTAACTCTCTCTTTCTCTCCCTTTCTCTGTACATATATGTGTGTGTGTGTGTGTGTGTGTGTGTGTGTGTGTGTGTGTGTGTGTGTGTGTATTATGGATATATAGGAAACCGATTTGGGATGATTTGAGCTTTGTGACATGGTGCATTATCCTGCTGGAAGTAGCCATCAGAAGATGGGTACGCTGTGGTCACAAAGGGATGTAATATGTGTGTGTGTGTGTGTGTGTGTGTATAAGTATATATATTAGTGCTGTCAAAAATATTGCATTATTAATGCGTTAACTCAAATCAATTTTAACGGCGTCAATTTTTTATCGCGAGATTGAAACGGTGGGGTTGGGTTGGGGGGTGGCATGGTTGGCGAGGGCGAGGTGTTTGCCCTCGGAGTCTGACGGGATCTCCTGCTGGCGGTGGCACAGCAGTGTCGTCGCTCGTCATGCCTTTCTGTCGGCTCCGTTTCCGTGTCCCGAACTGTGTGCTGCTGGTGCAGATGCTCATCCAGGCGACGGCGTCCGGGGGCGGGGGTGCACAATTATTCGGATCTCAAAATTATTATTCGGATACCACCACAACGACTGAATATTCAGATGTTCAGATATTCGGGTCCAGTCTTACGATTGACAAGACCAAAGTTATCTGTGTGTATTGTCAGTGTGTGAACTGAGTTCTCATCGTATCACATCCAGTCTGAAACACCACTTGATGGCCAAACACACAGCTGGTGCGAATTCTCCGCCTCCTCTTCATCAAAACCAGGTGACGATGGTGATAAGAGTATTAAAATGATAATTCAAGGGACATTTAGAATAGATAAAAAAGGTGCGATTAATTTGTGATTAATCACGAGTTAACTATGACATTCATGCGATTAATTGCGATTAAATATTTTAATCGATTGACAGCACTAGTATATATATACATTTCAGGACTTCGGACTGCGACCTTTTTGAGAGCGTGCAAGTTAAGATTTCAAGTGGTCACATTTGTGCGAGTGAATGACGATCATTTAGCTGTTTTGTTGCTCTTTTTTTTGTTGTTGACACTGAACTAGCAAGTGAGCTAGCCAATTACACTGGCTAGCTCAGTAGCTAGGCCACAAAAGGAAATAATCATTTTTTCGCAATCCTGATTTTAGCTCGAATGCGGGCTATTTTAAAAATGCACTCCACTCATGAAAGGCATTTTCTCTGCTTATGGAAAACAACTAGTGATTAAAATCACTCTTTTAATCTTTGGCAAATCTGAAATTAGAACACTTTATCTCACTCTTTTCAAACTAACTTTTGCTCACACAACTGTCTGAGCACACTGCAGCCACTTAGCAGTATCTACTGCAACCTGCACTGTGAGGCAAATCGGTAGCTGTAGTGTCTCTTGATGAGCAAATTTTTAGCTAGTGAGGTATTTTGCCAGTGACCAGGTGGGAGGTGTGACCAACTGAGAATGTCTGTTGCACCAGTGCGACTAGTGAAATATTAGTCTGGAGCCCTGTATAAATGTATGTTAGTATCTGTATAGATATGTACATATATATTTGTGTGTGTGTATGTATGTATGTATATATACATGTGTGCGGAAAAAATGCTGATGAAAAAAGTGTTGATTTTTTTAGACAGACATATTTTTCATGTTGCAGCCAGGTTTCAGTGAGACACAGTCAATATGATGATCAGTGATCAGATCATCAATTAAAAGAGATTTACATGACAGAGATCTAATATTTAATAATCCACACTTAATTGCCCTGTTTTTTGGTTTTAATGAAATTGTATTAATTTGAATAAGGTCGTTATAGACAGAATTTTTGTATTTTTCACTCATAATTAGAAATTGTGCATTCTGGCTGCCAGGATAGCTCACTGAGTTAGGGTGTTGCCATGGAGGCGCAGGTCACCAGCAGCGGTCGTGAGTTCAAGTCCGGCTCACGGCCCTTTGCTGCATGTCTCTCTCCTCTCTTTACCCCCTTTCACCCTGTCTCTCCCCTATCATTAAAAATGAAAAAACTCCCCCAAAAAATATGTAAAAAAAAAGAGAAGTTGTACATTCTGATTTCATTGACCTTTAGTTCCCAAACAAGAAAGACACAACAAACAATAAGACAACAATGACGTAACAAACAACAGACATTGAATGAATCTGCCCTTCTCCAGAGGTAAGTCCCTGTGTGTTGCTCTGGTGCCTGGCAGTAAACCGTTATTCTGCTCCTTAGTACGCTGCATACTCAAAAACATGGTTGTTTTTCTCAATGCAATGCCAAAAGCACAGTTTTTATATTGATGCGGCTAACTACTGGTAATGTAACTACCCTTACCAGTCTTTGTGTCAGTGTGCTTGAACTCTGTTTCCAGTTTATACTTATTTCAAACAGTAGCCTTGTGTATTTGCTCTTCTGTCCATTAAGTATCTAATAGGTTACCTATTAAACCTATTACCCTCCCTTTCAGTTATAGAGGGATTTCCTTACCATCCTTTAACTGTCTGTGGGCAATCCAATTACAGCTGAGGAGCTGCTGAGCCAGAAAAACCTCTGGGAGTCCATATTGGCCAAGAGGCTGATTGATAGAGCCCAATTAATAATGGGTGCATTGTAGTGTGGGAGGTAACTGAGAGGCACAGATGCTGAAGGGTAAAAGGCATTGATTATAAAATCTTCATTAACCAGGATTGTAGCTTGGGTGAGTCCTATTCATTTAATACTGTGAAGCAGATTATCTTGTGGCAGTTGATGTTGAGTAATGTGGGGGAAGGTAAAATTACACCCCACATGATGACAGAGGAGACAAAATATGAGACCATTTTTGTAGGCTTATGTTTGCTTTGTGATTTTATGCTCACCTTTCTCTCAAGAAATTGTCCCTTTTAACGTCATTGCCCGTTCTTCACACGTGGCTTCCAGTTCAGCATTGGTTGTGTAAAGTCTGAAAAAATGTGATTCAAAGTCTGGTTTTTAGCATCCAGCATTCTGAATGAGGAAAATCCACCTCTGTGTCCCTGCTTAGTGTCACATTATGCTTCCCCATTTCAAATCTCCATTTCCACAGTCACTGGAACTGAGTAATGTGTTGATTTCACACTGGTCTGAATCCCATATTGCTCTGCTTTGTACTGAGACTGCATTTACTAGATGATCCTTGTCTTCCACCTTTTGTCTTTCCTTCCCTCTCTTCTACCTCACTCTTTTTCCACCACCTTCTGCTCATTCTTTACATATTCCTTCTTTCATCCCTGTGTCCTTCTGTATCCTCATCCTAAGCTGACGGTCTGTCAAGTGGTGACAATATTCGGTTGTCCAGTGATTAATCTAAACCTTTGTTGTAGAATTGATTCAAGTGTTCTCATTCTGACCCACAATTAAGATTTAAAACTGAAAGTAAATGAACAGTGCAGCTCAGTTGTGCTGCTTTGTGATGCACCTTGTGTACTGAGACAAAAGATGAAATGAAGCGCTGATAATTTAGTAGAGTTGTGGGGCTGGTTGCTTGTTATTGAGCTATGAGTTTCTTGAACATTGCAGCTCTTAACCTGCCCCTTGACAACAGGCATTACTCACATTTTTGAGAGCTTTGGGACAAGAGTTGTGCTTTGCCCCGAAGGCCCACCACCTGCTGGGATAGGCGCATCTGTGCCAGAGGTTGCAGAGGTAGCTAAGATGCTACATGGTGGGAAGGCCACGAGATGCTGAATGCTATGGACATATATATTGACTATGTTTGTCTGCCTCTTCAGTGTAACATGGAAGTCTGGCCTGTGGGGTGATGGATTGGGTTGGTGATTGAGGCTATGGTTCTCTGCTGGAAACTGATAAATTTCTCCCCCATTGTTGCGGTCGAGTTTCTGCCTTGAGGGAAGGAATTTAACGATTTCAGGAATGCTGTTCATGAGTGACAGGAAAGTGGAGCGTGAGATAAACATACTGATTAATACAGCGTCAACAATAATGCAGATGTCGCATCGGATCATTGCAATGAAGAGGGAGCTGTGCAGGAAGGCTCGCTTATGTTCCAGCCCTCACCTATGATCATTAGTAGTTGGAGTAGAATCACTACTCCTTTGCGTCAAAAGGAGTCAGCTGAGGTAGTTCTAGCATCTGATTATGATACCTCCTGGGGGCCTTCCTTTGGAGGTTTGTCGAGCATGTTCAACTGGGAGGAGACCAATGGGCAGATCCAGAGCTTGCAAAATGGATTGCATATCTTGTCTGGTTTGGGAAGGCCTTGGCATCTTCCAGGAGAAGCTGGATAATGTTCAGGTCAGTTGGTAGATATGTCACCTGAGCTGATATATCTAGGTTGCTGCCACTGCGACCCCAGATAAGCAGAACAAAGTGGATGGATAAATGTATGGGTCTTGAGGACAAGCATTGTGCTTGCTGTTATACCATATCCACATGCCTTGGGATTTAATGTGTGTGTGTGTGACAAAAAATATCAGAAGTTAAATTTCTCTGTGTAATAAACTCAGGTCATTGTAGCAACAAGAACTGTCAGATAAAATGACATAAACAAAAAATGACATGAACAGGAAAGAGTATTTATGCATTCATGAGGCGTAAATGCCTTGCTGAGCATCTCTCAGCAAGGACAAGAACATTACAATCCTGCCGGTCAACAAAGGTAGATGCACTGTGGTACTCAACGCCACCGACTGCCACAGAAAAATAACAACTTTACTCAGTGACAGTACTAGTTATGAGGCCCTGAGAAGAGATCCCACTAACAACTACAAAAAGAAGATCATAGACTGCCTACAACAGCTGGAAAAATAAAAAGCCATAGACCACCCATCCTACTACAGACTTTATCCTGGAGAGGACATACCGTGACTATATGGTCTTCCGAAAATACACAAGGAAGGAGCACCACTCAGACCCATCAGCAGCAGCATCAACTCCGTCACCTACAACATCACAAAACGCCTAGCATCGATTTTAGCACGGCTGGTAGGAAACACTGCTCACCACATCCAGAACTCCACTAATTTTGCCAGCAAGGTTCAGAGAGTGAAACTGACCCAGGATGAAAACATGGTTTTATTTGATGTCACATCACTCTTCACATGCATTCCCACATGGGAGACAGTGGGGACTGTCAGAAAATGCTTCCTGCAAGACAGCTTCCTGGGGGACAGAACCAACTTCACTCCCAACCAGATATGCACCCTGCGGGATCTCTATCTGACCACCACCTACTTCAGATATAGCAAAGGTTTCTACAGACATAGGCACGGCTGCATGTGGAGGCCAACCTCTACATGGAGGAAGTGGAAAACAGAGCACTGAGCTTGTTTGAGGGAACAACTCCTAGCCACTGGCTCAGATATGTGGA
This sequence comes from Dascyllus trimaculatus, assembly GCA_024666655.1. Taxonomy (NCBI): domain Eukaryota; kingdom Metazoa; phylum Chordata; class Actinopteri; family Pomacentridae; genus Dascyllus; species Dascyllus trimaculatus. The sequence goes on along the minus strand of CM045446.1, from coordinate 392,383 downwards.
CGACACCTGGCTCAGAATCAAAGCTTAAGAAGTAGAATCCTTCACAAAGCACATCAACTTGGTGGACGGCAACATAAAATTCACTGGGGAAGATATGGAGGAGGGTTGGCTGTCTTTTTTGGATTGCGCTGTGCATATTGAGGATAGTAGAAGCCTCATCATTCAAGTCTACAGGAAACTGACACACACAGAGACCAATAGCTGCTGTTTCATTCCCGCCATCCACTGGAACATAAACTGGGAGGCATCAGAACCATGGCTGAGAATGTTCCTTCTAATCCAGAGGGAAAGGAGAAGGAACACAGTCACGCTAGGAAAGCACTGAGAAACTGTGGCTACCCCAACTGATCTACAAAAAGATCTCGGAAACACCACACCACAACAAACAGTGAAGAAAACAGGACAAACAGTGTTGTTATACCATATGTAGCTGGTCCAAACATAACATACGGTGCGCTTTAGATCCAACAACACCCTAATACAAAACTAGTTCACCCCAAGGATAAAACACCAACACACAAGTGGAGCAACAATGTTTATGCAGTCCAGTGCAGCGAAGTGTGCACAGACATGTACATAGGGGAGAATAAAACAACAGCTTCACAAGCGTAATGCTCAACACAGGAGAACAGCTCCTCAGGACAAGACTCAGCAGTTCACGTACGTCTGAAGGATAAGGGACATTCATTTTAGGACAGCAGTGTTCACATTTTGGGCAGAGGACAGAGAGTTTGGGAGAGGAGTAAAGAAAGCCATCTGTGTGAAATTGGAACAGCCATCTCTACAAGGAGGCAGTCTGCGACACCACTTATCAAGCACCTATAGTACAGTGATTAAGTCTTTCCAGCAGCTCCATCACCATGATTGCTGTTGATGTTGGTGGACCACCTGGTTTCACAACAATTCACACCTTGAGGCATGTGAGTCCTGAGTCATTAATGAGCCTTCAGCCATTTGAGCTGGAGTGACTAGATTTTTTAACTCCCCATTAGTCAGTTAGAACTGAAGAAGCCTCTTGGAGGAGATGTGAAACATCTTCAGGAACCTACAAGAGAAGTCCAACTGATTTTTTACTGAAGCTCCCACGATTACGATGACCTGGGTGACTGAATCTACACAGACAAATGCATGAAATCACAGTCCCAACCTCTCAGTGGTTGGCAAGTGTATGTCACTTGCAAGACTTCTTTACCTTGCTTTTAGGTGCTGGTCTGACGCCAGATCCTCCTCTCTGTAATACTGGAAGAACAAGGTAGACGGCCTATGATCGTAGAGGTGGTGTCTGTAATTCTGCCCGTTTCATGTCACAGTGATTCCACTGTTCACACACACAAACCCTAGCAGTACACGTTTTGTGAGTTGCTTGACTTAAGGTTGAGAGGGTGTGATAGTTTTTACAGCATGCTGTAGTGTAAAACAAACAACACACATGAGTCATTTTGATATGTGATTGTCAGTGTCACTGAAGCCGTCTTTCCCTGTCATGACTGGGGGTGAAAGGAGCTTCCAGCCAAACGCCTTGCTTGCTCCAGCTCAACAACTAATTTAAGAGCATAAACACTCAAGTCTGAAAGGATCTTAAAACAAGCTTCTTATGCACCTATTCCCCTCTTACAACAGACGAGCAAGCTACATTGATTGCTCTAATTGCAGGTTGAACATGTCAAATTCACATCTTGTCAGTCTGTGTCAGGTTTCTAATAAATAGTCCCCTTTACTGATTTGCACTAATGGCCAGGGACAGACTGATGCAACCATCAATATAATGCCAGCTGTCTATAAATGGTATAACAGAACCCTTAACAGCTGACAAATTTCTGTTGTCTCACTATATACTGTATATCATCATACTTTGCAGCCAGCATTTAGAAATACAGATTCAGAACAAGTTTTACAGGGCAGTGACTTATCAGGTGTTACCTTATAAATTGTTAAAGGGTATAAATGAAGGTATTGTTAGAAAGATTCTACTGTGAAGAAAACAAGATTGACACCAGGTCTCTATTACGACAATTCTTGAAGGTTTTTAGATAATTTAAAGTAAGTTGGCTGTGTATATTGGTATTAATGTTACCGTTTCAATAATATTAAGATCATCTTGACATCCTTAAACAGCTAATGGAGTTGGCATTTAATTGCAGTGTCATTGCTTGGATTGTTTTACACTTTATAAAAAAAATAAAATCTCATGCAATCATGACAGGATTAAACTATTTCATCAGATATATTGTGTTCTTAATGTACAGTTGTCATAGTCTGCTCGAACTGAAATGCCAGTGTCATTCTGCAAAAGCTAACAGATTGTCTTATTTTGGAGCATATGTAATGTATAGGGTTCCTTCATAAAGAAAGAATAAAACAAGGCTTGGTAACATCACTTAGTTTTGCTTTGATGCCATTCAGGCAGCCTAAACTCTTCTGGAAAACCAACTCTGTGGCTCCAGCACAACCTCATTTTCCACACTTTCACCTTGGTGCTTTCAGAGTAATCGTCTTTTCTTTTATAACACTTCCTTTGTGCCTGATTATTATCTTGTTTCATAAGAAGCAGTCTGAACCTGCAGATGTGAGTGAGCCGATATGTGTGATGAGACCACATGCTCTCAGTCTCCGGTGCAGGTTTTGGCAGTGCAGCTTCTCAGGTGAAATATGCAGGAGACATGTAATGACATCACCTTCCTGTGTGTGCATGTCAGTGTTCTGCAGCTGTATTAAATAGGAAAGTATTAATATTGCCCCAGACTCTGTACTAACAGATACTTGCTATTAAAAATAAGGAAAACTTGATCAGGACATCCTGTTTTGGATTAAATGTTATTGCTGCACCATGATCTTATTTCGTGGCAATCTTCAATGCCAATGATGGAGGCAGTGTGTTTGTCTACTTGGAGTGATGAGTGTGTGGATGTCAGCTGAGTAGATAGGTTTTTCAACTTGCGTGTACAAGCTACACTGAATTGGAGCACACAAACTAACAAAGTTGCTTTAACAACAGAAACTGAAGTTGCGTGAAGAAATGATTGGTGTTACTCCACACAGGTGGGTAGGAACATGAAAGGCGTAGCAGCAGGCAGGCAGCCGTCCTTTGCCACTGAGGTGCTTAGAAAATAGTGAAATCATTCCTTTATATTAAATGGTTCAGTATTACATTTACTGTATTTGCTTTTGGCCCATTAGCACTTTTATACAGTGCTAAATTGGATGTTATTTATATCAGCATTGACCAATTGAGCTGCTTTGGTTTTGTCCATATTTAACTCAGATATTTTTTTCAGTTGTGTGTTGTCTTTGACATCCATCATACAGTTGTTACAGTGTTGACTCTAAGTTTTAGTTTTGTCAACGCCACACAAATTACAGTTTGAGAGAACAAGATGTACAAATGCAGAGTTTCCTGCTGTGTTTAATACCAGAGATTGGCCTCCTCACCTAAAATGAGGACCACTCATATCTTTAAAAAAATAAATATGCTTTTATCATAAACTGTAGGAGAAATGGGGAAAGGAGCCATGTCTCACATCATGTTGCATGTTCAATAACTGTGGCCATTGTCAAGATGTCATCTACTAACTGCATTGATCATGAGAGCGCAGTCATTAGGATATTGGTGACTTAGCTAACAATCTTATCGGAAAAACCATTGAAATTTAGATTTTCTGTCTGATTTTTTTACCTCTGTGTTCCACTATTTAACAGTGAATAAATTCTTATTGACCACTAGAGGTGGACATTCAGATGATCTTAAATTGGTATATAAGCTGTGTTCCAAAGGAATCATATAGATCATGTCATTAAGAGTGCTATATCTGACTATTTTATTTTGAAAGCTCAGTCACTGCTTACCAGCTTGCCCTGACATCCTGTCTTATGTTTTCCACCTGCGGGCTGCCCAAGTCGCTATTGAAATGGTACCCGATGTCATTCAGTTGTCTCTCCAGTGAGTCTCTCATCCCATGAGTGGACTCTATGAGGGCATTATTGTAGCAAAATTATTTGTCATTTCGAATGGAGAGTTGTCTATCTGTATTTCAATCCGTGTGTCCGAAGAGAGATTTGTCAATGTGTAAAAGAATTTGTCTATGCGAACTGAGATTTGTCTGTCTGTAATTAGGTTTTCAAATGTGTAAAAAAAATGCTAATCTCTATTAAAAGTTGTACATGTAATAAGATTTGTCCATGCGTACAAAGAGTTGTCAATGCGTACAAAGATATTCGTAGCTGAAAAGTTTCTATTCTGCTTCACATCTGCAGGAAATACAGACAAATCCCCAGTTACGAGTCGTTCGGCTTCACAATTGACTCTCATTTTTACACGTGATTTTTGCTACACTTCTGCCGTGAGAGAGATTCGTATCTGAAAAATGTCAGGGTTTCTGCTCCCTGACCTCAGGCTCACAGGCTCACAGGCTCGTTCATGCTGGCTGCGTTCCGCTCTGCTGCCCTGTACTCAGCAGTTCCCGTCGTCTGCAGGCCATCAGGGGGCCGCGATCCGCCAGAGTCTTGGAGCGTTCGCGACATTGTGAGGCAGGGTGTGGACAAGATGGAGCCCCGATCGCAGACGGTGAGTACATGTTAATGTTTTGAGAGGCACCTGGCTGCAGACCTCCACTGTCAGGACACCTCCACTGTCAGGACGGGACGTAACGGGTAAAAAACAGAAAAGTACATTTAAATCGTCCAGTCCGGTAGGTGGCGGTGACGCATGTGAAGTTGGTTTGGTAACCGCTAATTAAATCAAAAGAAGAAGCAGCCATTTAACGCGACTGTTTGTGGCTGTTTCTCAATATACGCACTTGTCCACGGTACTACCTTGACTGTGACACAAAATGTAGTTTTAAGATTATTTGAAGCAATAAAGTGGTTGTATAAACATCAAATCTGTGGTCAATTTATCAGGATAAATTCTGCTTAAAAATTTACTCCAACGATGTCAGAGATGTGAGTCTCCCCGTTTGACAGCTACTACCGGGCTGTCAGCGCTCACAGCACCCCGCTGACAGCAGCCTTAGCTCGGCTAGACTTTCTGAAATCTGCCGCTGGCTCTGACGGCTCCATCTTGTCCACACCCTGCCTCACAATGTCACGAACGCTCCAAGACTCTGGCGGATCGCGGCCCCCTGATGGCCTGCAGACGACGGGAACTGCTGAGTACAGGGCAGCAGAGCGGAACGCAGCCAGCATGAACGAGCCTGTGAGCCTGTGAGCCTGAGGTCAGGGAGCAGAAACCCTGACATTTTTCAGATACGAATCTCTCTCACGGCAGAAGTGTAGCAAAAATCACGTGTAAAAATGAGAGCCAATTGTGAAGCCGAACGACTCGTAACTGGGGATTTGTCTGTATTTCCTGCAGATGTGAAGCCGAATAGAAACTTTTCAGCTACGAATATCTTTGTACGCATTGACAACTCTTTGTACGCATGGACAAATCTTATTACATGTACAACTTTTAATAGAGATTAGCATTTTTTTTACACATTTGAAAACCTAATTACAGACAGACAAATCTCAGTTCGCATAGACAAATTCTTTTACACATTGACAAATCTCTCTTCGGACACACGGATTGAAATACAGATAGACAACTCTCCATTCGAAATGACAAATAATTTTGCTACAATAATGCCCCCATAGGACTCCACCTCGACACTCTTGGACTGCAGCTGGTGACAGTAATCCGGAGTGGCCTGTTGCCATATGCAGTCCAATACTGTCAATAAAATCAAGTGAAAACAGGATGCAGAGATTTTAGATTTGGGCCTTTAGCCTTGCGTAGAAATAACACCATTTGAACAAATAATCATGTGATCACATGAGCTGGATTAAATCTGTGGGGGGAATTGTGATTTAGGTCATGAATTGTGATTCTACGTCCAAACATTGTCATATGATCTGTTAGTCTGACTCACTGGATGTAAGACGGAGGTATAAGCCTACCATTGGCTGCTCATTTCAGATGGCTTTGTCCTTTCCTTGCACTCTCTGCATGTTGCTGTTTTTTTGCCATGGGAAACAACAACAGCCTCTGGGCAGCAGCCTACCACATTGAAAAGGTTTTGCTGAGGATGTGGATCATGCAGTAAGGCAGCCCTGCTATTGTTTTCCCTGGTGGATTATCTATTTTAATTGCACTGTCCATCTCTGTGCATGCAAATGTTCCAACAGAACAGTTCCACCTGTCACTATTATGAGTGAACACCTAAGCCACATCCTTTGCTTAGCCCTGCCCACAAGGACTCTGATTGTTTTAAAGAGATACAGACAAGCCAGAATGTTTATTTTCCTCCTACAACAGAATGATAGTGAGGTGCAGCTAGACCATTTTGTTCTATGGAATCGGCTGGCAAAGTGAGACTTACGACCCTTTAGTCAGATCACACACTTAAATTGCCCACAACCATAAATTTTTTCTCCAAGTGTAAAATATACTTACCTGTACCATAGCTGTAACATGTGGATATTGAAAGAATTGTGAAATAAAACATGATAGCAGTGAACGTATTGCAGCAATATTACATGTTCCCCCAAAATATAAATTCTGATGTGAACTTGTTTCATTGTGAATGTGTTGGCAGGGTTGATTACAGTTATACCTTAATTACAGCAGTCTTTGAATTTGTACCGGATGTTTACATAGCCATAAAGTCTTTTGACACTACACACTTTTACAGTTTATGCTAATGACCTCCATGTTTTTTGGCTCACCTCCTACCAACCTCCAACTCCTTGCCATCCCTCCTCCTCTGGTTTTTACTCACTCTGTCTTTTTGCATTTGTTTATTCTGAGTGATCACCTGCAGCCATATTTTGTGTGTAGCAACAAGAAAATTAACAGCAGGCTGTAATAGAATTTAAAGTACAAGAACAAATTATTTTCTAAAAAATGGGTTTGATTTAATGTTGCATTGATGTTCTGTTGAGTTTAAGAATGATCTCATGCATGACCAGAATGAAGAACAATCAGAGAATTTAAATGAAACTTGAGCGGCTTCGGGTTCAGTGTCTTGCCCAAGGATACTTTGGAACAAAGAGGGGCCGGGATTGAGCTACCAGTCTAACGTTTAGATGACAGTCCACACTATCAAATGAGTCATGGCTGCCCCAATATCATTAGGAGCCATTTGCGGACTGATTGTGCAAGACAAGCTGTCCATGTCCCATTACATGCGTTGTTGGAGCAGTGTACATCATGTGACCGCAATCAGGATATATAATACAATTATATTTACTGGGTTCAGTTCAACTTATTAATTAACAAGTAACTGAGTGATGAGGCTACTATTGATTAAGGATATCTAATCTAGTCTAAAGGCAAAACATTGCTTGTTGAACTGGAAAAGCACTCAGAGAGCGCAGACCTCTGCCAAGCAGCTTCAGTCCACCCCCAACACAATCTCCCAATGACAAAGTATCCTTAAATTAAAAAAAAAAAAACAATTCCTGGATCCAGACGGTGATCCGGATCACTCCCAAAATGTCATCATTTCTTCCTTGTCCCATTTAACACATTTCCTGAAAATTTCATCCAAATCCGTCTGTTACTTTTCAAGTTATTTTGATCATAGACAAACAAAGAAACAAACAAACCAATGCCGGCAACAGCATAACCTCCTTGGCAGAAGTAATAAGCGCACATTTTACTTTGAAAGAAGTCTGGACTGAATGAACTTACCCATCCTGCCATTTTGTGATTCTAAATTGTCCGTAGGTGTGTGTGTGAGTGTGCTTGGTTGTCTGTTTCTCTGTGTGGCCCTGTGATAGACTGGTGACCTGTCCAGGATGAAGCCTGACTTCACCCTAATTCAGCTGGGATAGACTCCAGCCCCCTCACGACCCTACAGAGGATAAAGTGGTGTATAAATAATGGATGGATGGATCCTTCTTGCTAACAGAATTAACTATGCTTTGGTTTTCAGTTGGTTTGCAGTTGTTGTGCATGGATTCAGGTGGCATGTGTATTAGAGGTGGACGTGGCCCAAGCTAGATGTCACAATTAAGGTGAAGTCAGTCGGTGTTCCAAATTAGATTTTTTTCAATAAAGTTGGCAAAAGAAAGTGATGTACTAGATGCACCTTGTACACGAAATAAAATAGTTGTGGTAACAAGAGCATGCATGTCCTGTTTACACAGTCAGACAGAAAACACAAGCAGAAAGTTTCCACAGTTACTATAAGACAATGCAGCTGAACAGATCAGGGAACAACTCGTACCTATGAGTGACTAGAGCCAGTGCAGAGGTTTCGTGCAATATAGTAGGTACTTCTTCAGGGCAAATAGTCATTTAGTGATAATTCAGAAAGGATGCTTCATCAGATTTTAACCATTTTTTCCAGACTGACATGCATTCGTGTTTGGTGGTGACTCTGCTCGAGTGATGCTCTCGAATGATCTGCGCAAGCATCACACAGATAGTCCCTGAGATCACAAACCCAAAAGGTTAAGAAAAGATGGAACAGAGCAAGGCTCCAGACTAACTTTTCCACTGGTAGCACTCCCACCGTGTCACAGGCAAAACACCTCACTTGCTGAACATCTGCTTATTGATAGACACTAAATTTACCGATGTTCTCTGAATGCCTCACTGTGCAGGCTAGCTGCTGCTTGATATCTAACTGAAAACAGTTAAGTAGTGCATTCTAATGTCAGAATAGTTCAAGATGACCAGGAACCTGTTTTTCAGAATTTAAGGTTGATATCATTACCTGCCAGTATGTGGCTACAGAGATGAGGGCACATGGCTGGATGTAGATGGTCAGATCTGGATATTCCCAAAGGAGGTGAAGCCGGTGGACTGACGGGATGGGCAGACCTGGGACGCCCGACGTTTCCTAATGTGTAATTGAAGTTATGAACTGCAGTAGCCGAAACAAATCAAAAGTTCTTGGTGACTGACGCCAGTTGAAGGTTGGATTTGACTGGTAGAAGCTCTTACTGGATTTTAAAATTGTTTGAGGAGAATAAAGGGATTTTCCCAGTGAAGCCACTCTGGCGCGCTAAAAGGGAGGAGTGGACTGACTACGAGCACAATTGGACAGCATAGACATTGTGACTGGCCTGACTCTGTGCCTGAATGAACTAGTGCGAAGCGATGTATATTTCCACAGAGTAACTTGTGCCAGTATTTGATTTTGAACTCACTCAGGCAACCTGAGGTTTGTATTAGAGAGAAGACATTATTGGACTACTTGTATATATAGATATTAACTCGGATAACTCTTTTTTTCATCATACCCGTGTTTGCATCTCTGACTGCTGTTGCCAGCTGCACTCCAAGATTGAACTGCAGCAAGACTGTCAGATCACCCATCCTGGAGCAAGATTAAAATACAACAGTAACAATAGCAAATAAGAACTCAGGACATTCTTTGCTCTGAATTAAATAGGATAAATAATGTCCAGCAAAATAACACCAGGTAAAACAAAGAATAATCTTCAGTTAAATCATGATAATGCAACATTTTTTTTTCCATAACTTGATATCTATCACTGCTGACCTCCTCTGACCTCTGACACAGACTCAGGAGACTCACAGGAGAATAAGAGGGTCAAGACCAATATGGAAACCTCAGAAAGACAGTCAGTTAGTCCCCATTCACTGGTCTTTGACAGACATTCTGGGCCAAGATTAAAACACAATGCACTTGGTAACACAGTGGCCAAACCACACATTTATACTGGCAGTCAGTGCAGCAGACCCCTATGGCAGGAGTATTCATCTAAAATTCAAAGAGGCCCAGTCAGAGAAAATGTATTAAAGCAAAGGTCTGGAACATCATAATGTCTAACTTGAGTGTGATGTATGTTGATATGGCCTAGCAGCCCAGTGTCTGCATGTAATCGATAACTGTTAAATCAAATAAATTCAGTATAATTCCAAAACAATATTTATTGTCACGTAACATTCAAGCATACATATATTTAATACTGTAGATATGCATAATGTCCTTCTCATTAAGTAGAAGAAGGGCTCCATTTTAAAATAAGAGGAAAAGTTCAGAACTTGAGGAAAATCAAGTTTAGCTGCAGCCTTTTCCCTTTTTCTTTAACTGTCACATCTTGACTCAACAGTCTCAGACAACTTTACAATATATAAATCTCAACAAATCTTAACAGCTGAACACTTTTACAGTTTCTCTTTCTTTCCCTCTTATATTGCACACCACTTACTGAGAGAATTGAGCTGTAGTTTGTCCTGCCAGGATTCTTTGATTCTCTCCGTCTCTAGCTCACTCGTCTCTTCGTCTTCTCTCTCTGTATGGCTTTCCTTACTTTTTTTTCTCTTTCTATCCTTTTATCTGTCCCTCTCCTCTTAACTTTTGTCTCTATGCAGAGCTGCATTGTTTAGTGCCTGAAATGTAGAGACTTCATTGGCTGAGTAGCATCTCGTTAACTCGCATGCAATTGGTGTGTACGTTTCCTGATCTGCTAAACCAATACTGTAAAAATGAAAGCTGCGCTGGTTAAAGGAGAGGCGTCCGGTCACATTTAAAATCCCCTTACAGTTTATGGATCATATAGGTCTGGGTCCATATAGGATGGGGTCTGGGTCCGGACTTGGACCGCCGTCCGCCAGTTAGTGACCAAGGCCCTATGGGAATAATAGCATACTAGCTTTATACCATGTACAGCTTGAGAGAGAATGTGCTTTGGAAAGGTTATGGCTTGCCACACCGAATTATGAAGATGGATTCCATTCCAGCAGTTAGTTGGACACAGGAGTGGGGCTCTTATGAAAGCACTTGATTGTTGTTTCTCTCAGTGCTGTGAGAGGCCAGTGTCATTAGACTCGAAACCTGCCCCCTAGCATAACTTTGTGAGGAGGATGGTTAAAACATGTGGAATGCTTCATTGATCTCATCATAGATACATCAATATTCCTTTGTTCTCTTTTTGTTTGCTGTGACAAATTCAATCATACAACAGAGGCCTTACCTGATTGTAGGCTTTGAATTAATTCAATTCAATTCAATTTTTTTGATACAGTGCAAATTCACAACATATGTCATCTCACAACGCTAAGGTACAGACCTTACAAATTATAAACAGTGGACAGGAAACAGAAAACCCAACAATCCAAAGTTGCTTTTGGATTCCCTATGAGCAAGCAGTCAGCAACAGTGGGAAGGAACCAAAAAAAAAAAAAAAAACACCTTAGGATAGAAAGGAGGGAAAAATTACTCTGATGGAACCAGGCTCAGGGAAGGTAGCCATCTGCCTGGACCAGTTGGGATGAGAGTGGGCATAGAAGGATAGCAGGTGGTGATGACAGTGGCTGCAGATCACAGACCTGTAGCTCCAGATCCAGAGACATCCGCAGAAAGAACAAGTACAGTATTCATATCCCTTGAACTTTTCCACATTTTGTCACGTTACGTTACGTTAGCACAAACTTAAATGTATTTTATTGGGATTTTATGTGATAGACCAACACAAAGTAGCGCATAGTTGTGAAGTGGAAGGGAAATGATACATGGTGTTCAAGATTTTTTAAAAGCAGCATAACTAAGGGACAACTTGGGTGATCCTGAGCAGCCCTAACTGTAAGCTTTATCAAAGAGGGAAGTTTTAATCCTAATCTTAAAAGTAAAGAGGGTGTCTGCCTCCAGAACCCAAACTGGGAGCTGATTCCACAACAGAGGAGCTGATAACTGAAGGCTGTGCCTCCCATTCTACTTCTGGAAACTCTGGGAACCACAAGTAAACCTGCAGTCTGAGAGCAAAGGGCTCTGTTGGGATGATATGGTACAATAAGGTCTTTAAGGTATAATGGAGCTTGGTCATTAACAGTTTTATAAATTAGAAGAAGGATTTTAAATTCCATCCTGGATTTTACAGGGAGCCAATGAAGAGAAGCTAATAGAGGAGAAATCTGATCTCTGTTACTGGTTCCTGTCAGAACTCTGGCTGCAGCATTTTGTATCAGCTGGAGGTTTTTAAGACAGTTATTAGGACATCCTCATAATAAGGAATTACAATAGTCCAATAACCTCAATTAGCTATTATAACATCTTTCTCTTCTCTGACTTGGGAGTTTCATCCAAAAGTTTTGTTACGCCAGAAAATGAAAACCCCAGTTATCAAGCTGAGACTGTGCTCAGCATCTCACCGTATTCAAACTGCAGCCCTCTCTTTTTAATTTTCTGTAATGTTTCAAGCCCATCTGTTCCCTGTTTTCATGGCTCTGACCTGTTGTGCTAGCAAAACCATGCTGTTATTTTGCATCTCACAAGCGCAGCAGATGTCTAGAGTTTTTGTAGTGGATCAAATCCATTTCATATTTAGCTGTCTCTATTTCAGTCATCAAAGTTACCAACACATCACAGATGCATTTATGGAGACAAAATAGGATGTCATGACCAACACATGAAGCAAGTTTAGTTATAGAAAAGCGAGGTGAATCGCATGCGCCTTAAGAGGCAGTGCATTAAGTTGCAATAAAGTGAGTGGAAGTAAAATTGAATAGAATAAAATAGACAAAAATGTTAGAAAACAATACAGTTTAAGTGTGGTTACAGTTGTAACTAACTGAATGGTTACAGTAATGAATGCAAAATAAAAGGAAGAAATTGTGCCAGCTAAATAGCAGGGCTGAACCTGAATATCCGAATATTCGGTCACTGTTGTGGTATCGGGGCTGCACGGTGGAGCGGTGGTTAGCAGCGTTGCCTCACAGCTAGAAGATCCCTGGTTCGCGTCCCGGTTAGGACGCCCGGAATCTTTCTGTGTAGAGTTTGCATGTTCTCCCTGTGCATGCGTGGGTTCTCACTGGGTACTCCGGCTTCCTCCCACAGTCCAAAAACATGCTGAGGTTAATTGATTATTCTAAATTGTCCGTAGGTGTGAATGAGAGCGTGCTTGTTTGTCTCTATATGTAGCCCTGTGATAGGCTGGCGACCTGTTCAGGGTGTCCCCTGCCTTCGCCCGAGTCGGCTGGGATAGGCTCCAGCCCCCCCCCGCGACCCTAGTGAGGAATAAGCGGTGTATAGATAATGGATGGATGGATGTTGTGGTATCCGGATAATAATTTTGAGATCAGAATACTCGTACGTACCCCCACCCCCCACCCCCTGCCATAGCCGCTTCAGCTCTACTCTACTGCCATGAAGCAATGGTTTATCTCAGTCAGTTACTTTGTTAATAAATAAGGAAATTAATAATTGTATTCTAAGTCATTCACTGAAGGAAGAAGATCAGGAGGTGAGAAGTCACATTTTACCATTATTCACAAAGAAGCTTCCCTGCTCTAGCATTTCAGTCCTCCTTCCTGTCTCCTGTAACTGTAGTCAGCTCTTTCCTCGCTTCTAAGTCACTTCTTCTTTTGATGAAGAGATCCACAGCAACCATCTTGGTATCTGGACTGTGGCTCAGTGGTGGTTTATTTTCTTCATGTCCCCCAGAGCGACTGTGCAGCCCAGTAAAGGGCACCTCATCCTGGTAGAGCAGCCATTAAAGGAGACAGGCTGGGAATGACCTGCTGAGACTGACTTTGTGTTGCCATACACCTCATTTATCATTCTTGTCTTTCTTTTTTGTCTTTCTTTGCTTTTTCAGTCTTTGTTATAATCTCTGTTTCCACCTCGTTCTGTCTGTATTTCCTTAACCACTGAGTCAATAGCCCTTTTTGGACATGCACTCCATTCTGTTAATCTGATGGACAGCAGTTTAACGTGTTGGTTTAGTTTTTGAATGCCCACCTTGGTCACGTTTCCACAAAAGTCAAACTGGCAAAGTTACTGGGTCAAACTTAGTAACAGTTTCAAAACACTTTCAACACAGTACAAGTCTGAGCTGAACCATCACATTATCAGATAGACACATACAAGCAGCAGTACTTCGAGTTGTGTGAGGTGATTTTAGAAAGATTTTTTTCATATTTTAGCATCAATATTTGTCCAAAACTTCAAAGAGATGCTTAATACACAGTTTGTAACTTTTTAGGCAAGAAAATGATATGTCCATTATAATATAACCTTACTAAAATGAAAAAAACACTTAACAGCTTGGAGATGAATGATACTCAATATTAATTAATGTAATCTGAGTGTTTTTCCCTATAAGATGTTAACAGGAGCTGAAGCTTGTTTCTTCCAGGTGTTTGGAACTATTGCCTCTGAGGTTATGTAATACCTACAGCATCAGGATTCATATGAGGGTCCCTAAAGAAAGAGAGTTGCACACAAAACAACAGCGCCATTAACTTGATTAATTCTTAGAATTATGAATTATTGCCCAGAGAGCATGGAGAGCAGATGAGTTCGGACCAGGATCCGACAGGTCACACTGTGTCGGCCTGTGTCTTCACATTAGACAGGTGAGCTGTCACACACAAAATGGCAGTTTAGTTTCCAGATGTTTAGGACTATTTCCTATTAGTTTATTAAATTCTATAGTGTTCACTGTACATGGTTTTATCATAGTTTTTTTTTACTAAGAAGTGGGGGGTGACAACGGAATGTGACACTGGAGTTGGCAGTTCTGTGAACTAGAACACTGCGGCTTTCTAGAGCATAGGTGTCAAACTCTGGCCTGTGGGCCAAATTTGGCCCGCAATGTAATTATATTTGGCCCAGGAGGCAATACCAGATGACGACTAGAGCTGGCCCGCCGGTATTATACAGCATATGTACCAATAATACTACAAATCCCAGAATGCTATGCTGGTGTTTTGGCACGTCAATCAGGACAGGACCCATAAACACCCTCTCCTCTGTTGACAGTAGTCATAGCAACCTCATGCTACTACTGGCACCTTGCTTCCCCTCCCAAAAATAGTAAAAAGAAAGGCAAAAAACAGGAGCTCTCTGGACAGGTGGGAGGCAGAATATCTGTTTACATATGTCAAATACAGACCTGTTTGTCTTGTATTAGGGCTGGACCCGAATATCCAGATAATGATTTTGAGATCCGAATATTTCTGCAGGCACCCCCTTCACCCTCCACTGCCGTCACCTGGCTGAGCATTTGTGGGTTTTTCTTTGCATCCCGAACAATTTTCCTGGCAGTTGTGGCTGAAATTTTTGTTGGTCTATCTGACCGTGGTTTGGTTTCAACAGAATCCCTCATTTTCCCTCATTTTTGTAAACACTGCTGCTTGGCATTCTTAGTTCCTTGGGTATCTTTTTATATCCATTTCCTGTTTTATACAATTCAATTACCTTTTTCCACAGATCCTTTGACAATTCTTTTGCTTTCCCCATGACTCAGAATCCAGAAACACCAGTGAAGCACTGGATGAAAGATGCAAGAGTCTGTCAAGAGCCCAGAAACTCACTGACCTTTTATACTCACACTGATTACAAGCAAACAGACCACAGGTGAGGATAGTTACCTTTAGTAGCTATTCAAACCCATTTGTGTCAACTTGTTTGCATGTTGTCAGGCCAAAGTCACCAGGCTATATAATCTTTTGATCAGGGTCATTTGGGTAGTTTCTGTTGTCATTATGATTTAAAACGAGTAAACACAGTTGTTTGACAATGAATGACTTCACCTGACCACTATCCAGGAGTGAAAGAAAAGTCTTTGTGTTATCATTTATATTCTCTGAAAAATGGCCAAGAAATCATAAATTCCTCCGGGGTATGTAAACTTATGACCACAACTGTAGCTGAAATTATTCCATAAGTAGCTCCTTTTTTGTCTTCCAAAGAAGCAAGAAGACATACTGACCCACTGCACTGTCACACTGTGTGTCTAAACTTCACAATGCGTGAGCTTTTTTAGGTGGGTGTTGTGTAATCCAGTCAAAAACATACAAGGTAGTACTGCTAGTTTGAAATGATCAGATTGATAGGATAGATAGATAAATGGTTAATAAATAAAAGCTCACTCAGTTCTACGCTTGCGGAGCAGCTGTTCATTGACGAGTCTGTTGTCAGTGTGTTCGTGAGTAAGAGAGAAAGCAAGGGCATGGGCAGCTCTTCCAGAAAATAAGATTTAAAATCATAATGTGGCAGTCAGTACTGATACTGATATCCTTGGCCTTTGAATACTTGAAAGATTCAACAACTTTTGCAACTTATGTCTCAAATACTGGCCTTAATACTAGTCCTGGATCCTAGCATTAAAAGTACATTTAATACTTTGTCGAGCTGTGAAATGGTGAATGGCTCTACTGTTTTCTCTCTTTCCCTGTCTGTTTCTGTTTGGCAGAGTGTTTCTGAAAAGAACAAACCTTTAGGAAAATGAGTTCATGCTCTTTGAGTTGTGGGCGTTGTCTGCAGTATAAAGGGGTATGTGTGGCAAGATCATTGTATTTGCTCTAAGGTCTGCACTCCTGTCAAAGAATGAACCTGCAGTCAATTCAAGGGTTGTAATGTCGTCGGTTGTTACTATGTTAGTATGGTTGCCATTTACAGCAGCGCCATGAGGATGAAGAGATGGGGTGCTGCTACTGATTAACCATAAAACCCTGTTCCTTATGCAGACAAACCAGTCCCAGTGGAAACGGTTCCAACACAGAAACCATCAATTTGGCTCGAGCTCTGGTCCTAGATCCCAATCACCAGTGAAAAACTATTTTAAATCTAGAATGCGCATAGTTTTAGAGCTTGCAGCCTAACAAAAGTGTATGTTTGCCAAGATATTCTATGTTCTTACAGAAATGTAATGAAAAGAACCATTTAGGCCACCTAAAGTGTCATCAGGAACTGGTTGCTCTCAGTATATTGGAGTGAACATTCATAAAGTTAGTGATGATGTAAGCCAAAAGAATTTTGGAGCTGTGGATACAAAAATTACAGTAACATTTTCAACAGATTTCTTTTGTGTCAGAAACAGAATATGATTTTTACCCCTGGAAGTCTTTTGATTGTGGCATTTAAGTTGAGTTGTTAAGGGTTTTTTGTTCTTAAAGAATTTTGTGGCCGCTGTTTTGGCTGTTGAAGCTTTGTAAGTGAGACACAGTGCCCTCACTGACAGACAGGAAGCAGGTATGTTGCAATGTAATCCCGCTCAGACACACATGTGAGTAATCTTATGATGTAACACTCTCAACTATCTGTGCTCACTTAGCAACTCCAAGAAGACTGTTTACCTTCAGCAACAACACACACTTATCTTCAAAGCCAGCAGGGCCAGGTTCAGACTATCTGTCTCTTCATTTCTCAGAAAGCCTTTGCCTTCCCTCAGTGTCTTGTGTTCAATACATTTACATTTGACAGTATAGAACATTAGCCTCACTGGATAAATGAAACACTGTATACTCATCACTAGTATGCAAAAAATATTTTTCAGATTTTTTAACATCAGGCTTATTTTTGCTGGTTTTGTTGGGGTTGGGTATTGTTTGTCTTTTACATATTCTGATTCCTGTCTTTGATTCTGGTTCTAACAATTCCTGATTCTGATTCTTTGAGGGGAAAGTGGTTAGGATTAGTAGGATAGAATCCTGCTTTTACATTAATGTATGCATGAGTAATAATAATCTCAGGTTTTACCATACTGTATTATAGCATAACAACCACAGGACACATTTTCCTTCATTGATTACTTTTACTTTTAATACCTCAGTACATTTTCCTGATTATACTTACATACTTTTACTTTAGGAAATATTTTCTGTGCAGTGCACTTAAGTAAAGGATCTGAGTACTTCCTTTAACACCTAGCCATCCCTATCAATTGTAAACAAACACTTAATAATTAGATGAATTGATATGTTTTAACCAGTGAGTTTACACAGCCACAGCCTGACTGCACATCCCCTTTTGTCCTGAAGACAAGACTAGACAAAGACTACAAGCTTTGTTGTGTGAAATGAGTGTCTGTGTGTGACAGAAGTAGCAGCACGTTGCTGCAGTCACAAGAAAGTGTTGCTATAAGGGAAGTAAAGTTTCTTTAGTCAACTGAAAAGAGCCTCAAAAAGCAGACTAGTTACTGAAAGTCTCTGTGTTGTGTTCACTGTCACTGAAAAGAAATGAAGTGTTACCATTCATGATCCAATGATGTTCCTCTGTATTCTTTACAGCAGTGTTATGTAAAATGCTACTTATCACAGGTAAAAGTTATAAGCAGAAACAAAGAGATAAAGCTAACATTACAGTTGTGATGGTGGTATGTTTTCTGGTTTCTGTTAGGGTGGTCCATGCGACATAACCATTAGGCTATCAGGGCGCCACATTGTTAAGATGTTAATGGTACTACTCCTACTGATACTGCTTATCAATCCAGTACTACAGTGATAGTCTTATTGGTACTTTTTAAATGTTTGTTTTATTTTTTTAAAGAGAAAAAAACATATTAAGAACAGAATAAAGATGGTTTTGTTGTCCATACATATTGTCTATAAATTAACATTTTTGAGTAGCACACTGCAAAAACATTGTTTTGAACGAATCACTATTATATACTTATGTGATGTAGAAAATCTTCTTTGACAATATTTTTACTGCGTGATATTAATAGTTTTAGTGCAAAAGCACAGTTGAAGTACTTCTTCTAGGGCTTACACTGACACTCAGAGAAAGGGTGAAAATACAGAATTTGTCTGCAGTCTTCAAATCACTAAATCCCACTGCCAAAACTTTGCAAAATACAGTCACTGAACTTTACTTGTGTTTTGAGATCAAAATGAAGGTAGAGTTTGAAGATAGGTGTGATCCAACTCATTTGTACTGAGGACTGATGCAGTCATGTAATGGTGTGGTAATGACAGCTGAGTACTAATGGGTCGGAACGTCATGGTGTTGTTTAACACAATGTTTTGTGTTTTTTGGGTGTTTCAAATCATCTTGGTATTGTCTACATACTCTCAGAGTAATTGTACTGGTATAGAGGTCCATTGTCCCTTAATTTTACACTGCATTCACCATGCAGTTAAAATTTTTGCCGTCAGTGATTAAATTATTTCCTACAATACTATTAACTTCTAAATGTTACTAAAGCATCATTATATCACCACAAATATGTGAACAGGATGGGATTGGGCAAATTACCTATGAGTTTTACTGTGTTTTCAGTTGTTATGAATGATGACCTAGTTATGTCAGATTAGACTGATTAATGATGCGATTGAATGTTGAGGTTATGTGTGCACTGACAGAAGTTGAGGGAAAGAAGTAAAGTAAGATTATTTCACATTTCATTGTCTGCTCAAGCAGTTTCAACTTCTTGCCTTTTGAAGCTTCAGCAGGACAGTAGTGAAACAGTACAGACTGTACCATGGATGTGCTTTCTGCTCGTTTGTGTCTTGAAAACAGACAGCAACTAGTTCAGTTGCTGGAGGCCAAACGGCAGCAGAGCCAGACATGTAGCACCAGCAGGTCGAGACACCAACATGGATCATTGTAGAGATGATGGAATTTTTTTCATTAGCTAACATTTGAAAGACAAGAGAGAGATGGACAGATAAACAGTGTTAAAGTATGTAACGTTCCTTTAGGTCGCTGAGTGATTAGGATGGCTAAGATATGATGTACACCTTAAAGGGGCTCGGGTACAACTGATGATGATTTTCAAATGAGAAGCTGCTGACTCAAATAGTATTTGACACATACAGCATACTGCATACTATAATACTGCTGGGTGGTACTGTCTAAAAAGTAAAAGTACTCAATTACTGAAAATGAGTACTTTTTCTTGATGTGTTCATCAGTTTGATGCTGTAGCTAATAAAGATGTAGCTGATTTTATTATGTATTATTTCCCTCTGAAGATCAATAGCATTTGATATTAGTCTCATAACAATAAGTCACTGTGGGACTTTCCAACTATAGTGGGTTTAATTACTTTTCACCACTGTCCCCTGACCTATTTGTATAAATCCCTGAAAACTTTTTGGCCCTTCAATGATGTTGATGATGACCCCTGCATACAGTAAGTAAGTATTGACAAGTGTTTCATTTGATACAGCTAAAAATATATACAAATATATCTCTCTGTGTTTTGTTTATTTATATAAATATGTATTTATATTTTAGAGTGGGGGGGAAACTACATGTTGACATTTTAAGTTATAATTTGTCACTTTACCAGGCAGACTTTTCTGTTACTCCAGCCAGCCGTGAGGACCTTTAGTGGTCTACCATACTGGATAGACTATAGCATAGAAAAGCTGTCAGGAGACATGAAGAAGGCAATAAGATGAGGCTGGTTAGGCCCTGGTGTGACCAATCAGAGACTAAACTGATAAAGTTGTTCCCATGGTGACAGTTTGTATTTTTCTGAACCAGAAGCCATGGGTCAACCAGTCTGTCCACACTGATCTAAACACATGCAGTGCTGCTTACAACTTGGTCCTTACTACTGGTCATGTGGAAAAATACAAAGTGGCAACATGCAGGCTGAGACAAGAAGTGAAGGACACTAAGCAGAGGTAGAGGGATATATTGGAATGACATTTTCAACAAACTGACTCCAGAAGCTTCTGGCAGGGACTGCAGACTCACAGACTACGGGAGGAGAGCCCCCATCTTGGTGACACCAGACACTGTTCTGGCTAATGACCTGAATGCCTTTTACGCACGGTTGGAAGCTAATGCTAAAGGGCTTTTCACACAGCTTGCGGTAAGTGCTGTGCTCTCCGCGGGATTCAGCACACTGCTCGTGGGGAGTTGCAAACTAGCAAGCAAAATAGAAGGAGTTTTCACAACTTTCTGTCACCATCCTCTCAAGCAGGAAGCATTCAGTTTGTTGCAAAAACTTCAACAGCGAAGATGTATTTGTCCCGTTAAGTACCAGGCATTAGCACTAGCTTTGCTAGCACCAGACTTCTGAGTGCAAAAGCTTTTCTCCCCGAGTCTCGAAACAACCCCAAAGTTGTGTCGTATAATTTGGGGTACACAGATGCAGACGCACACAGTGCCAGCCTTTCATCCACTTTGTGCTCCATGTCAGGCAAGATGCCTTGTTTCTATCTTTCTTGATGGCGGGGGTGCGACCTCACTAACCTGGCCAACCTGGCAACAGGTGATGCCATCTCCCAGGTTCTGCACACCACCCTCACTCATCTAGACAGGTGGATGGGAGTCTATGTGAGGTTGCTGTTTGTTGATTTTTGTTCCGCTTGCAATACCATTCCCCCCAGTCCAGTCTGGCTCTGAACATCATCCTGTGTTTTTGGGTCCTGGACCCACTTTTGTCTATTAGAACCTCGGTGGTCTGGGTGGGCAGACACATCTGCAGCTCCTGCATCCTCAACACTGGAGCCCCCCCCCAGGAATGTGTCTTTAGCGCTCTGCTCTTCTCTCCGTACATACATGACTGTGTGGCCACAAATGGCTGTAACACCATTGTGAAATTTGGAGACAACATTATTGTGTTTGGATTCATCAGTGACAGTGATGAGCAGACGTACACAGAAAAGGCTGACAGCCTGTCACAGTGGTGCCAGAATATCAACTTGCTGCTGAATGTCTGCAGAACCAAAGACCTGATTGTGGATGCCAGCAGAGGAATTACCCTCTACTGAGGATAAACACATCACCTATGGCGAAGGTGTACCTGGTGGTGCACATCTCTGAGAAACTGTCATGGTCCAAACATACTGATAACCAGGTGAAGAAGGTGGGACACCTTTATCACCTCAGACAAGTGAGGGAATTGAGAGTCTCTCTGAATGTCCTGAGGACTTTCTACTCTGGAGTGGTGGAGAGCACACAGACTGGGAACATCAGCCAGTGGATTATTCTTCTTCTTCCTTTCTGCTATCTGCCTGTTATCGTTTGATTCTGTGCAACATTGTTGCATCATCAGCTCACACTAAACAGCGAGACTTTTTGCTGTTTCATCATTAAATCGGCTAATGACGATATCCTGGCAACTTCACCAACAAACTAGCTGTTCAGTCCTTCATTGTACATGGTGCTCTGAACTGTTATAGTTCACCATCCATTAACCTTTGTTGTGCTTTTGCGTCAGCTACATCAACATTTATTTATTTAAATCGCCAGTGAGTAATTTAGCAACACTTCTTAAGCCACCAGCCCACTGGTCAACAATCAACACATTCGCGAACCAAGAAAGTTTTTAAATGTCGTTTTGAACCATTGGGCCTCTTGCTGATAGAGAAACAATCCAAATGATTGAGTGGGACTCTTTTTATACTGTGTGCCCTTGAGATGCACTTAATATGCGACACAGTGGATGAGCTACTTTATCATCCAGTGCTGCCTGTCTGCCTGTACAGTGGTTAGCAAAATTCAAGAATATTTTATGTGTGATTAACACATGTAGTTATAATGGGAGAGTACAGTATTTCTCACAATTTTCTCCAAAAATTGCTATCTCGATGTCATTTGTATAGCACAGTAACCTTAAATTCTTGCTTCACAGTAAAAGCCATATTATGTTTTCCCCTTTGCCAAAGCTTTTACCAGTGTGTTTTTGATTGAAATAACAGCAAATTATTGTACTGATGATTGATTGATTGATTTTCCATCAAATTCTATGTAAAGAGATTCAATCCATATTCCCTAGTTATGTCTTTTTGCTACATGCTCACTTTTCTGGCTAAAGCTGAAGTGCTGAGTCTTCTGACAATGGGAAAGTTTTGGGATTGTACCTGCTTTAAATGTGCATGTGTAACCTCTTCACATCAGTGATAACTTAATACATTTTAACTAATTTATAAACCCCTAAATTTTAATAAGTGGCGTTTTACTCCTCTTTAGTCAGCCTATTCTGCATTTCATAATTGTTGGGCTATATTATCCTTTACAATTGGGCAGAGCTTACAAAAGGTAACTTTTCTGACACTTCCTGCTTGAAACCCCAAAAGTCAGAAGGATGATTTCTGACTTTATGACTATATTCTGAACACATATAGCCAGACTGTATGTGTTCAGGATATTCTGTACATTAAAAACGTATCTGTAGTATATAGCAAAATTGCTTAAACTATTCAGTTCAAGTAAATTCAATTTTATTTCTATATTTATGTCACTAACATATGTCAACTCATAGCACTTCACATCATAAGATAACGACCTTACTAATTTTAAACAGAGAACTCAACAATCCAAAGTTGCTCTGGACTGCCTGTAAGCAAACAGTCAACAACAGTGAGAAGGAACCAAAAAAAAACACTTTAACGAGGAGGAAATAAAACATCAGATAGAACCAGGCTCAGGGAAGGCGGCCATCTGCCTCGACTGGTTGGGTTGAGAGTGGGGATGAGTGGGAGGGGGAAAGCAGGAGGGGTTGGGATGGGGTTAGGAGGATAGTAAATGGAGAACAGACAAACAATACAAAGAGAACAATGAACATTTTGGAGATCGGTGAGGTAAACTACACCTAAAGATTAAAATTGCACTACTCACATCTTTTAAATCAGGTCATCTGAGACCTTCATTAGACTGAGTATTCATAACATTTTAAACAATTTATCAAATGTAATCATGTTAATCAGACTATAATCAGAAGTCGCAAATTCTGATTTTATTGACCTTCAGTTATATACAGTTTCTACAGTTGTAAACAAAGGTTTACGGATAACTCTTAATTTTCTACAGTAGAATTATCGAAACTTCTGCACCTTTGTCACAAAAACAGTCTTACATTTAGGTTCTTTCATAGATTTATTGTGGGTTTTCTGGAAATCTGCTGTCAAAAATCTAGATAAAGCTACTTGAATAATCAGTTTTGATCATGTAGAAAGTCGTTTTCATCAAATTTTTTTAGTGGCATGACCTTTTAAGGTCTCGTCAGTGATTACAGATGACTAGAGCTGCTGACTCCTCTGAGCCCCTTTATATTTGATCCACTCATTAGACTCAGCCAGAGACACTACAATGGGAAAGTCTGAGTAGCTCAGGAAAGACCTGAAAAAGCAAATTATTGACTTCAACAAGTCAAGCGTGCCTTAAAGATCCCAAAATCATCTGTGCAAACCATTGTTTGTAATTAGAAAGTGCATGATACAGTTGTGTCACTGCCACAATCAGGTAAAACATGCCATCTATCACCTGCTGCTAAGAGAAAATCAGTCAGGATGGTCAAAAGCCAACCAAGAATTACCAAAAATCAGGGCCCGTATTCACAAAGCGTCTTAGAATTTTCTAAGAAAGCTCCTAACTTAGCCTAAAAATTCCTAGCAAGGAATCTTAGCTTAACAGTGATTCAGGAAGTTTCTGAGAGCAACTCTGAGCAAGGAGGGAACAGAAACTCTTATCTTAGTGAGGAGGTGTGGTTGACCCCGTTGCTAGGTGTGACGCAGTCTTCTAAAAGCTGTGATTGGTCGGTACAAAAAGGGGGGAAAGACAAAAGAAAAATGCGCTCCGCGCTCCTCGTAATAAATGGACAGTAAAATCAACCGATCATATAACTTGGACTGTATTAAGAAATATGTTACCGTGACATTAATTTTATGCCAGGATGATGAAACTCGGCAAAATTAAATTAGTTGTGACACAGCCTCAAAATGTTTGAATGTACCTCATTAAAATGCCGATTATATTGATTTGCTTATTGTTATGTTTCCTGTCCATGCTGGTCATTTTACTGCTTAATGTGTTTGATATTAATGGTGGACTCAGACTCAGCTGTCAGCAGGTCCTGTGGTTGCTGTGAGAAGCGCCGGTATGTGCTGTAATCCCATGCGAGAGCGGAGATTGAAATTAATAAATTGTGCAACGATACGAGGCTGTGAAAGACCGTACTGGTCTGACTGGTCACTCTGCTGACAGATGGTTGTCACAGACCCAAGTCATCACTGCTACATTGGTGCATTTTACCTGTGGCCAGGTATCAATGTTGTGATGACTTTCATCTCTGGAGTTATTACGTTACTGCGCTGAGTGGGACAGTAAACTCATCCCTGATTAGGTCAACCACAAACATTATTTCTGCACGATCAAGCCGATAGCGTTTTATTAAATCGCTGTCATTTAACGTCTTTTAACGTACAGAGAATATCTCTCCTTCCTCTCGGTCTTTCTGCCATCTTGCCTGTTTAAGACACTCTTAGGTTTCTTAAAAGTCCTCCTCCCTCCTCCTAACAATTTCTCACCTTAGGAGCTCTCTTAAGGCCTAAGACGCTTTGTGAATAACTTTTATTTTACCAAGGGAAAATTCTAAGAAAAATCTTAGAACTCGAGAAATTCTAAGATTTTTCTAAGAATGACGTCACTAAGAGCTACTTTTAGCCTTAGGATGCTTTGTGAATATGGGCCCAAGTCTATAACAAATTAGAAGCTGCTGGAACACAGATGTCAGTGTCCACAGTCAAGTATGTTTTATATCACAGCGGGCTGAGAGACTGCCATACAAGAAGGAAGCTCTTGGTGTCAAAGCAGCACCTTAAAGTTTGACTGAAATTTGCTGCTGATTATGTAGACAAAGAAAAGGCCCTCTGGAGGGAAGTTCTGTGGTCATATAAAATGAAAATGAAGCGATTTGGCCACAATGACCAGAAATATTTGGAGGAGAGAAGGTGAGGCCTTTGACCCCAAGAACACCAAACTTACCATCAAGCATGGTGGTGGTAGTATTATGCTCTGGGGCTGGTTTTCTGCCATTGTAACTGGGGCTTTACACAAAGCAAATAGAATACAGAGGAGTATTCCCTCCATATTCTTTGGAAAAACTTAAAGGCAGTTTGGTGTTCCAACCCCAAACACAAATCCAAAATGGTAATGAAATGACTAGATCGGGCTAGAAGTTACATTTTAGACTGGTCTCCCTAAGGTCATGACTTAAACCCTGTCAAGAACCGTTCAACTGTTGATGAAGAAACAAGTCTGTATCACACAGCCAACAAATTAAGTTTAACTGCAGCAATTCGGTACAGTGGTCATAGATGTAACCAGAAGCTCAGGCTACCAAAACGCATAGTTGAGGTGAAAATGGCCGAAGGATATGCAGTCAAATATTAGCATTGCTGAATGTATATTTTTGACTCAGCATATTATTTTTTTATTTGTATTTATTTTTTTGGTGGCAAAGACACGTGCTTCATTAGAAAATTTGGAGTCATAGGAGTCATTGTAAACTCAAGACTTTCATGACATACACACTTTACAAGTGTACGTAAACTATAGTTCACTAGTGAATATAGTTGGAACCAGTTTCATTTTAGAATGACAATACCTAATTTGCACCTTTCATCCTTAATACCTGTACACGAGGAAATCATGCATGAAGAAAGACAAACGATGTCTATTTCACCATCTGAACAAAGTCTAATGTTTATTCGTATTTGTTTCTGTCAATCTTTACTTCTCTCCAGAAGGAGTTTGCAGCTCCCCCTCCTCTCCTCTTCAGGAAGCTGAGTAATCCTGACCTGTCACCTGCAGCCACTGCTGCAACAAAATCCAAACTGCATCGACAACTGAGCCAGGATGAGAGCCGGGCTCGACGTAGCAGCATGGCCATGACTGGTAACACCTACACACACACACATTGCATACTTACATACCTACAAACCAGGCAATGGGAAATAGTGTGAAAGAGTGGACTTCTATTTCTATTAAATAAATAGTAAATGGTCTGCACTTAAATAGCACTTTTCTCTACCTTAGTGGTATCCAAAGTGTTTCGCATTCACCCACACTCACACTCCAATGGCGACAGAGCTGCCATGCAAGTTGGGAGCAACTTGGGGTTCAGTGTCTTGCCCAAGGACACTTCGGCATGTGGAGGGGCCGGGGATCGAACTGCCAACCTTGCGATCAGTGGAAAACCTGCTCTACCACCTGAGCCACAGCCGCCCCTGTGGCTCAGGTGGTTACTTTTAATTATTTGAGAAAAAAGTTTTTAGTTTTGCAAATAAATGGTAATATTAAAGCTGTAAAGCTGAGATTATTATTAGTGCAGTATTATGAAATAAAGTTGTAATTTATGAGAAACAGTTTGAGCATACAATGAGAGCAAAGTCATAACATCTGCAATAGGAATATTTGGGATATTATAAACTTTATTACTCTAGTTCTGGGACTTTATTCCTGTAATGTTCTCAACAAAAGCTGCTAAATATTGTTAAATGTAATTGTCAGGTTGAACAAAGGACACATCCTATATTTAGTTGTGTTAAGCTCCATTTACACAGGACCAGCATTACTTGAAGTTAGCCTGTGACTCGTGATGACTACAGAACATGTCTGTCCCTAATGTTGCACCAATCTGCCTGAGCCATAATCTGTAAAGTAACAATTCCACCTGAATTCATTGCCATATATCACCAAACAGAGAGTATATGATATTTCTCTGATGTGAAACTGTGATAGCTTACCTGGACTGGTTTGCTCTTTGTGTTTCTCATGTCTCTTTGGTTTGGAAATATGACAGCTGCTGCAGTGGAAAGGACTAATGTGAGCTATGATTGAGCCCCTTTTTGAATCTCATTCAGTAATTCAGGCTGGAGATCGATTATGTCTTAAGCAGATGTGAATGTAATTCACTGAACTTTACTGAAACAGTCAGGTTCACGGTTGATTTCAGTTCAGAAAAGATTACAGGGTCATTCCATATATAATCAACCATATCTGAAGAAGTTCCATCAGACCCCCTAACAATCAGCTGATTTTCTATGTACAGTAACTATAACATATTTATTGAAGACATACAAAATTATGTCTTCGTACTATTAATATTTTCTAAGTTACAGTCCCTTAAAATATACAGGAGTTGGTCAGTCAATTTTTTTCTCATAGGATTATGTATTTTTATTGTACTTACATTACTTTTTCCGGTGTTTATTAGCCTTCAAAACTTAATACATAATGGAGATAGGCATTTGAAATTTTTAATCCACCTACCCCTTGGCCATTTAAGAGTCTGTAACTCAGAAAATATACATAGCATAAAAATAGAATTTTGCATGGCTTAATTTAATATATTAAAGGCATTGTGCAAAAAGAACCAGTCGATTCTGAGGAGATCAGGTGGGAGATAGTGGCTGATTTTTCATTGAATGACCATGCAGTGTTTCCAGTTGAACAGCTGGTAGGATGGGTTTGCATTGAGTCTGTCTCTTCCCTCCACAGGTAAGCAACTGCTGCCTCTGTCCAGCAGTCTGCATGCTGGAGTGAGTCAGCTGGCCTGGCAGGGGCCTTCTGGAGGCTCAGGAGGGCCTGTGGCTGTCGGAGTAACATCTGCAGCAGGAGAGATCAACAGCCTGGTTCGGATGAGGAGCCAAGCTCTGGGACAGTCTGCTCCCTCACTCACTGGACTGGTCAGTACAAAAAAATAGCAGACCTACATCCAATGCACACAACACAAATACAAACAAATCACAATCTTTTCAGTTGTCATTCACTCTCAGATTCAGATTTGACGATGAAGAAAATACACAGGCGAGACAATTTGTTTGCCTGCATAGGCTGTATGTCATTCTGTGTTTTGGCTAAGCCCATGATAGCATTTTTCCAGTGAATGAAAAATCTGATTATTGGTTCAAGTGTTGTCAGAGAATGTTGTGGTTATAACATCAGTATTTCAGTAGTGCAGAGCAGCAGCATTAAAATGACTATGAGGTGATGGCTGATTAGTCGCTATTTCATATTTGCTCTCTTGAACAAGGAATGGCTGTTACAAGGGTATTTATATTTCCAAAGCTTTCATTTTACATCTTCAAGTATAAAGCCAGATTATTTGATATCTGCATAATATCTGCAAACTCACAGTGAGCCTGTCTCTATATGGATCATGTCTATTAGACTGAAAGTCTGCCAGCTGAATGCAGGGAGGCAGACTGAGCATGACTCAGGTTTTTACAGCCACACACACACACACACACACACACACACATGCACACACGCATTTTCTATTTCCATAAACACCTGTTTGCTCACTTCCTGAGGGGAAGAAATAGGGACAGAAATGTCAGCTTGTGTGATATGGTTGTGCGTTTTCCCCTTTGAGTGTGATGGGTCCAGATGCAGCACAGTGCAGTGCTGGACTCATAACTGCAGTCTGGATCAATGCTGCTCTGTAGTGTGAGTGCAGTTTCCTGACTGTGTGTGCTTCTTTGTGCATGCACTCTACTGTGACCCCTGCTGGGGAATGCATAATGTTTTATTTAACCTTTCAATATACAGTCCCACTCACAGAAAATTAAAAACGCCATTTTAAAACATTATATTGTTTAAAATGTGGTGCAGGTCAGTTTTTACAGAACAACTCAAAAAGACTGAGTGGAGCTGCAAGTAACTGTTGCCGTCAGCAACACCAATCACCAGGGCGACAACTAGTGATCATTTTCATTGACAATTTATTTGTTAAATGTTCTTTTCTTTACTCTTTTAAATCTCCAAAAATGTATCAAATAGCTGTGAAATTTTTAATCATTAAACAAATCAGCCATATAAAATGTACATTTGTAAAGATGGAAAAGCAAAGACTTGTAGATGGTGATCAGTGATGTTTTACTTGTTTTACTTTATCAGTATGTTTTTTATGATAATGCTACATTTCAGATGTCCAACCAATCTGCTGTCTTTACTCTTGGAGAACTGACACTCTCCTCTGTTCATTCATGATGGAGATCTATCTTGGCTGATTTTCAGTTGACATACAGACGAAAAATTTCATGTGCACCACTTAAATACCAAACTATGGATATAGTGAGTATCCCAGATAATTAAAGTTATGAATATATGCCATGCCTGATGTTGTAGACTTTCCTCTGTCGTTAATAATGTTTTCAAATCTGACAGACAAAAGACGTGGAATTTACAGGTCAGGATTATCTCCTTCCCTCTATTTTCGTGTGCAAGCTTACACTACAGTGCAGTTTCTGTCTGTCTATAGCTAATAGCGTTTATTGAATACATATCAGACTCAGTATTTATTGCATGAAGAACACAGTTTTCTTTAACACTAGCTAACACATGCAGTGACTTTGCCATATGCCTGCATTGTTAATAAGTAAAACACAAATAAAAATCTGCCAAAGGTTAAGAAATGACAAAGACAAGATAACGCCTGAGGAAGTGGAAGAAATTAAACTTAAATTTGACTCTACCTAACACTCACCTGCTGGGGCCTGATCAAGTTCAAGATGAGAGTTCATATTGCCTGATACAAGACTGCAAACCTGATTTAAACATAAACTGAAGCTATAAGCTACCAGCAGATGGCAGTGGTGTATAATGCGCAGGAAATCAGCAAGCCTGTTGTCTCATATCTGCTGGATGCTGTGCCAGCCGTGTGACCCATGTGTGTATGATAAGCAACAACTTGTGACTTTATCACAATGATTACACTCACATCTTGAACATTTTTAATTTCCACAGGGTACTGTGGGTGTGTTAGGGGCATACAATATAACTACTCTGCACCACAAAATATGTGCAATTTAGGTTCTCAGGGTATCTCACCTTCTCAGAGTATTTATTTTTAACACTTTTTAATAAAAAGTGCTTTTTAAAATTGTGTACTTATATTTTTTATGATGCATGTTTGTATGTTTTTATTGCTGCTGCTCTTACCTTTTTCATTCTTTTATTTTTTCCTCTATAAATAAAGCGGACTTGACAAAACGTACAGAATTCCAGTGTACCTGTACTGTAAAGTACCCGTGCAAATGGCGATAAAACTATTTTTTTTTTTTTTACTAGTGTTTACAGCTCACAATATATAGAAAACACATACAAATCTTTAGCAGATTTGAACAGATTCAGCATATAAAGTCAGTTTAAACTGTGTCACAGATAAAAATGCATCTTTTACTTTGTTTCTGTCAAACCTAGTCACTCTGTCTTGAGTGATTAAGCTGGTTAAAGCACCACCATCTGTGGTAAGGGTGGAGAAAATAAGTTGAAATGAATTGTATCTCTAGTTAATGTTGGCTGGTTTGAATGATTTCATACTTGGCTTTTCCTTTCCCTTCCCTTCCTTTGAGTTCCTGAGAGAAATTGGTCAGTAGAGTCAGCGGGACATTATAGCCTGGATTTAAAATAGAAAATATGATTTGCAAGTCTTCTTGCTGAGTAAATAATCCCCGGTTATTTCTCCAGGGCAACTTTCTTAATCCTTCCTCTGTCTTGTATCCTGTTATTCTTTATTTCACTTATTTCAGTTCTGTGTCTTAGTGGACAGCAGTTTATGCACATGATATTTGACTCCAGTGCCGTTCCTCAGAGTCAAAGCTACCAGACTTTTTATATTACAGCTACATCTGGTGTTTTGAATTGACTTACATTATGACTTAGGAAGAACACCTGTACCATCGGGCTCGCCTGTCATGGTTCAGTTCTTTTCTGCATTTTTCCTACCTTTTGTGTCACATTCTAGGAAATACAGTATTTTATTTTTGTGGCTGGCCAGATAATTGGATGGCTGATAAATCAAGCTAGTTAAATACCATTTTGAGTTAATTATTTAATTATAAAATTAATAGTGCAGATAAACAAATATGAATGCAGACACTTCTGCAGAGGAAGGCAGCCTTGTCAGTGTGGCTGCTGTAAAATGATGTTAGTGCTACCCTTTGCCCTCTCTTTCTTTACTTTTTAAAAAGTTTTTCTCTCCCGACATTGCTGTACAATTGTTTGCATTTTTTGCTTGTGTATTGACATGAGATGGATGACTGTTTAAAAAGGCCCCTCAATATAGAGCAGACTGGTGCAACACTGAGTATAAGAGAAAGATTCAGCCTATAGTGTAGCTGAATTAACAGCTCTTTGAAAGTGAAAACAAAAACTGAATATTATGATGCCACTTCTCATAAAATTATATTATTTGAAGCACTGTGAATTGGAAAACCATGATTTTTCTTTTAGCCCGGTAGCAATATTATATACCTCTTCCAGCTGGGAACACTATTGGAGTGGTTTATTAACTGGGATAACTACATATGGTCCATATGTAGTCCATATGTAGTTATATATATATATATATATATATTTATTTGGAAATATCAAATATTTGATATTTCCAATCAAATATTTCCAATTTGATTGGAAATATCTTTCCAATCAAATTGGAAATATATTGGAAAGATATCTTTCCAATTTGTTGGAAAGATATCTAGATGAATCCTACAATTATGCAATCATGAACACTAATAGTTTGTCTAATGCAGTGCTTCTCAAATAGTGGGGCGTGTGACCCTGGGGAACATGCTTTTTTTTGCCGTACTACAATAAAGTGTAATTGCACTTCCACTACAGTAGGTGGCTGTGGCGCTCTCATTTTCAGATTGTGCACAGGGTGTATTAGCTCTATGGTGTATGGGTTTTTTGCATCGAGCATGCGCACACTCAGCACAGAGCAGGAGACATGAAGTGCAGTGAACAAACCCGCAAGAGACACCATGGAAAAATATTTAACAGGGCTGAAAAGAAGGGCGGAGAGAGACGGAGACAATGAGACAAACAAAAGTTTCCTGAAAGCTAAGACGAGGAAATATGACGACATGTTTGTAGTGCTTGGCTTCACTATGACTACGGTGAAGACGAAGAAAGACCGGTGTGTTTACGAGGGCTGGTCCGAATAGCTATACCTGTGCTCTGGATATTCGTATCCAATTATCAGCGAATATTTGAATATTCGGTTCATGCCGCGGTGTCGACTGGGAGGTGGAGCGTGACACCAGAGTTGGCAGGTCCGCGTACTAGAACCACAGTGGCATACTGGAGCCTCGGCAACACTGGAGCATCAGAGATGCTCGGCGGTGCCCAGCAGCGACGCATAGGACTATTCAAATATCAAAATTATTATCCGAATACCACCACAACGAACGAATATTTGGGACCAGCCCAGTGTTGGAAGTAGTGCGGACAAAACAATGTTAATAAAATGATTCTTTGTTGTAAGTTGATTTGTATTTCTTTCTTTTTTGTATTCTTTAATGTTAATAAGGATACAATGTTTTGCAGAGGTATACTTATAACAATTTAATAGACAAATGATACTATTTATAGTCGCGGCGGAGAGTAGGGGAGGGGGCGTGGGGGAGCGAAATGTTTTCTTCTTCCTGGGGTGGGGGCGTAGCAGAAAATAATTGAGAAGCACTGGTGTGATGTTACAGCAATGCCAGTAGTTATGGCGGATTGAAAATGAATAAAGATTTTGTTATGGTACACATCAGATATAGAATTACTGTAATGTGCCTGTTAATGTTTTGGAACTCAACTGTGCTCAAAGGAAGAACAAGCATGTTCATACAAAAATGAAATACATTTAATGTTAACATTTTAAAATACAATTAATTGAACACAGTTAGTTAAAATGTGCAAATATAGCCCAGGTGACATGGTCATTGTGACAGTAGTGATGAGGATGCTTCCTAATATCCATATTTTTGTTGATATTCTTGATTTCTCATTGATGTTTAAAGACTAAAATCTTATGCACAAAGCAAACATGTGTGCTTCTGTGTGTAGTTACATTTCATACCATCATCTGTGACCTGTGAGTTTGGGGATTTTGAGATATATAAGTTTTTGCCTACTAATAGTTTTCAGGTTACCACTGTAATATTATTATTCCAAATGTAAAGTCTTACCAACCTCACATTCTAAAATAGTGGCCTTGATTTTCTTTGCCTGCACATTAGACAAAGTCTTTAGCACATAAAAACTAAGTTCTATCAGAGAATAGTACCTGCATGCTTCCTGAAAAGCTCCTGTTTTTTGCCTTGTATGACAGTTTTCATGACAGATGGAGTCATGTCATTCTACTCTCAGTTCCTCTTACCTAACAGAATAACACATTTTTAATTCACTGAACTTCTCCAGTGCAATCCAGTTCTGCTTTGACAATTTTTAGGATGTTACTAAAAATTCCTTGAAGTGAAATCAGCCCTTCTTGCAAGGATGTTCCACAATGTGCAAAAATGTGTGAGTGCCCGGAAGGTCATTTTGCCCTTTGTGGTTCTCCAGGCTTGGTTAGCAAAAGCCTTACAGTTAATAATGGTAGTTCAGCAGCCATTAAAAACGCCAAAGTAGAAGCAATCTGAAATGAGTGCAGACAGCAGGCTTTTATTTGGGAAGTTACATTCATTTGCTGCTTTGCCTATAAACGTTTTTTTGTTGTTGTTTTTTTTTTTTTTTTTTTTTAGAAAATCTTTATTAGGAAAAGGAGAGCAGTATGACCTCTGCCTAGTGTTCTCCATTCCCTGTTGTTGATTAATATTAGTTGTTAGTTTCTTTCTGTTGCCATTCTCAGTTCTCTTTGACTAGTTTCTTCAGCCTGTCTGATTTAGCTTCTTATCTGCTTCCTCTCTTCCTTTGTTCTGTCTGTCTGCCAGCACAGTATATTTAATTTGATCCCTGGCCAGGCTGGTGCTGTCTATTTTAAGGCATCACCCCTCTTCGCTATCTACTTACATAAAGCTGAGTCAGACTCTCATCAGATGAAATGGACTGGGTATGTTGGTCTTGTTGTTCTGTAAGTCTATCTTTCTCCTTCTCCCTCATCTTCCTCACTGCCTCATTTTAGTGCTTCTCAGTATGCATAGGTTAATGATGATAAAGGATAACAATTTAATGATGCCATGGGGTCAGTGGTTTGCTGCATTAAAGAATTACATTCAGCAAAGAAGATGCAAAGAAGAAAGGGCTATTGATCGAAAAGCAAAGCAAGTCAGCAGTACAGTAGACGAGGGCTGGGCGAAAGAGCTACAGATTCTATCACGATAAAACTTTTGATATCATCAATATTATTGGTAATGTTTAATCATTTTTAAATGACCAATTTTAATAAAGGCTGGCAGAAAGAAAGATTTCTTTTGATTGTCACCACTTTATAATTTTTAAATGTATGTGGAAGACTGATAACAGCTCTTTTTCACAGATTCAGTGCAATCCGAGTACAGCTGGAGAAGTGCTGTTTTTGAGCTGTGCTTGCCGCCCAGGTCAACCATTCTGCCAGATTCTTTAACTACATCAGGTGGTAGCTTATTTTTAGCACTACAGTATGCCATTTGATGGGATTTGTCCTTGCACCATTTGGATGTTTTATCAGATGGTACTGTTGCTAAGTCCTTCTCCATTCCGGACTATGTGCAGGTTGAGATGTGGGCCTTGACTGGTGGCATGTACTCCAAAGGATGGAGACGACTAAGGTTTTCCTACACAGTTTCCATGCAGCAGTGTTCTGGTCTTAGTTAGACCTAAATAAAACAGACCCAACAGCAACCTGTAAAATAATTGCATGTGTGTGTCACTTGCTCCATTGTCCAGGATATGATAGGCTCTTTGTCAGCCACAGACAGAAAGAGCACACTTGGTGTTTGTTTATGCAAACAAACTTGCATCTAAAATTGCATGTACCGGTAAATGAAATTGCTGAACATTCCGTTGAACATTTTCTAGTTTATATTGAGGAAATGTCTTTTGATCTATACATATCCCTATCATTTTAGTACCCAGACCTACAATAGACACGACACAAGTGACAGTTGCAAGTGTGCAGCTTTTTCAATATGCATAATGATTGAAAGATGACCTTTTTTAGATCTCTATGAAGGGTTAACTTTACTTTTTAGCCTTGATATCATGGTTATTTAGAATACCGAAGCACGCTCTTAGCCTTTCATTAGATCCTCTTTTGATGCACAGAACTAATAAAATATCCATTTGGTTTTGTCTGAAGGTATTTCTCTTTGAATTTCTATTTTTTTCTCCTCATATTCCTCTGACAGCAGTAACTTCAGTGTGGTTTTGTGGTGAATATTTGCTCAGATCACTGTCTACTCACTGTTTGTTTCATTAGCTGCCTCGTGTTTCACTCTGTTCATTCTCTCAAACTAGTTAATTCTGCTCTCAAACATTAAACTGTAAATTCTTCCCTATATTTATCTTCAGATGAATTTGTTCAGGTAGCCTTAACTCATTTTGAATTGATTTTATTGACTGATGCCATCTGCGGCATTTGAATCTAAATGTGATGAAGATTGTTTGGTGGTTTGGTCATTTCAATTTTGATTAGGCTATATCCAGTATTTTTTTACAGTTTTTGGCAGTTTTTTTGGGTCTTTTTTTTTTGCTTTGCTTTGCTTTCTTTGTGTCTGCATTTATTCTCATCGTTTAACACCACAGAACGGGTGTCAACTTTTTATGAGATTGATGCATATTTTAGTATTGCGGCCAAATATATTAATAATTTAGTGCATGTGCGTGACCATCACTGGCCCACCCTGGAAACTAAGCTATGAGCCAGAGGGGCCAGTGCTGCACCTCAGTGAATTGAGGGGCAAACAAATGATGGAAAAGGTGAGACAAGACGAACAAGGGAGGGTACAGACAGGCAGTGCTATTTGAATTCAGGAGTTTAAGATGCTGTGTTATTCCCAACAACCAACACCACATCTAAAAAAACGAAAGTATATAATCAACACAAAAAACCAAACAAAGAATAAAAACAGTATTGAACACCAGAATTGTGGAAGCCCTGATAGTAGGACGCCAGAGGATACGAGGGAGGAATGCATTGAGGGCATGAGTTTAGTGCAAAGTCTGAAGAGTGACTCAGCACATTCTGGCGGGTCCCGTCAGCTCTCAACAATGGGACTCAACAGGAGCTGGTAAGCCCTGAACAAACATGCATGTGTGATGGACACCGAAGCCCAGAGCAGCTACCACGACTCAGCAGGGCCAGGTTGGCCGCGGAGCACCCAGAAAACCACCAGGGCCACAGAGAAGCACGTGGACCCAGAGACCAAGAGGAAGCAGCAACCGACACCCCCAGGGCACCAAGGACAAGCACATGGGGCACAGGGCACGAAGGCCCACCCGCCACCCAACGCTCATCCCCAGTCGCCAATATTTTTCAGATTGAAAAAGGCTGTTTTTGTGAAGTGTTTGATGTGGTGTTCGAAGATGAGGTGGGTGTCAATGATTAGTCCAAAGTTGCAGATGTGAGAGAAGGGAGTCAGGGATGAGTTGTCAACAGTGTGGGAGAAGTGATGGATGGAGTGGGTGAGGGATTTGGGGCCAATGATCATGAGGTCAGATTTGTCACAGTTGAGTTGAAGGTAGTTATTTTGCATCCAGGGTTTTATTTTAGAGAGGCTGTTTGAGAGGGTGGAGGAGGTGATAGATTTGGTGAAGATGTATAGTTGGACATCATCGGCGTAGCAGTGGAACTGGAGACCGTGACAACGGATGACGTGACCAAGGGGGAGGATGTAAAGGATGAAGAGCAGGGCACCGAACCTTGGTTGGACACCTTGTGCCAGGGGAGCAGTGGAGGAGGAAAGGTTATTTGTATGGATGAATTGTTGCCGGTTGGAGCGGTATGATTTGATCCAAAGCGTTGGGAATCATAACAGTTAATTCTCAGAACAGCAAAGAATGCAGATCACATGACTGGGAAGGAACACTTTGCATAAATTAAAGTTCAGGTTTAGTCTGATATATTAATTTTGCTTTTATATGTCCTGTATCTGCAGTCATACCTTCTAAGTCAGCTTTATAACAATACAGCTCATCTTCAAACTTAACTCTTCTACCATTACATTAGACAACCTTGAAGGGATTTTCAACAACAAATTGCCAGGTTGTTGTCATGGTTGGGCATTCAGTTTCCACAGACTCTTTAGTCGTCTTTGTTTCTTTGTGAATGTTGTTTGCTGACTTCAGTTTGCCCCTCATGGTCATCTGTTTTCCTCTCTTGTGGTTTTTATTGAATTTGCAAATTAAAATTTATAAAAGGAGGATGAAAGTAGCTTTGTCGTCTGGATGGTAAACCACATTAAGTCTCCTATTCCAGTTTGATGAAAACCTCAAATAATATTATAATACTTTTAAAGATACAGGATTCTCTCTAAAAAGCTTTGACAATAAAGAAAAATCGTGATAAAATGCTTTGGTTGCAGCAGGAAAGTGACCATCAAAAATTTTTAATTTTGAGAAAGGGTCTGATTGCAACTGAAGCCTTCAACTATAAGCAAAACGTCCTCCCCCCACTTTGATGTTGCTTACAGACTACATAGCTTCTCAACACCTTTCCCCTGATTGTCTTAAGAGAATGAGCCAGAGAGAGAGAGAGAACAATCAAGATAATAAGATGAATAAAGGAGAACGACAAAGAGGGTACAGGATTTGTTCAGCTCACAGCAGCAGTCCAGAGGGATTTTTATTTAGCATTAGGTTGTGAGTCCAAGCTGTGTGTCTCTTAAGCCATTGAGGGAAATGGATCGATTTGGCTACATCGTCATGAAACGCTCTTTTTAAGCTGTTTTCTGTAGCTGATTAGTTCTCATTTGTTTCTTCAGTTAACCTTAGAAAATGCAAGTCTAGAAAATTACTTTTGATGATGGGTCTGTAAATTGGAGAGAAGGAGAGAGATAAACACAACCTAATTACACACACACACGCACGCCCTACCTATACATACAACCTACCTATACACACACAGCACTGACAGCTGTAGCACTTGCTATGCAGAAAGAACTTTGGCTTCAGTGTAGCATAATGCTGGTTGCTTCCTGCACCCCTCTTACATTAACAAATGCATTTAAACAATGTCCTATTCTGTTGGGGATGAAGTAATTCAGTTTTCACCGCGTCTCCTATCGCTGATGACGGGGAGAAAATAGAATTATGTTTCCATCTTGCATGCACTCCCCCCTCCCTTTGCTTCTTCCTGCTTTTATTTTTATCTAATGAACTGGAGCCTGACCCATTTATTGGCCTGCTGGTTTTATCAGTCGATTTAGGCCTATCACAGATGAATCAGTATTTGCGTATGTTTTGTCTGATCTGAAAACTTATTTCAAAAGAATGTTATGCAGAACAAGAGCCTGTGGGTAAGTTAAAAATGGTGTCATTTCATACTTTGTACAGCAGAGCAAGCTCCAAATCTGTTGTTTGTAATACTTTCAGCAGCCCGTTCAGCAAACAGAGTACCCATCACAGCTTCATGGTTCAGAGTCGAGCAGTGTCTTCTTGATAAGCTGGTAATTATTTAGTGAAATACATAATGACCCCATCATTCTCCCTTTTTATTAAAACTGTAACATAACCAGGTCCCTCATAACTGGCATGTCATTCATGGTCAAATGACATCAGTTTGCTATGATAAGGAAGTAGCTGGCCGGCTACAATACAGCCAGTACAGCCAGTAACATAGTAGATTGAAATGTTAGCATCAGAGCGTTTTCTTCCACTAATTCTAAAGCTCAGCTGACAACCGTGTGTGTTGCGCACACACATGTGACATTCCTGCTAAGTGTAAGTGAATCCGTTTCTCTATAATGTAGTAATTCTAACAATAATCTTTGTGTCCCTGCTTTTGTTTGTCATCATTTAAATCTGATGAAAGATGAACTCGCAGCTCAATTCTTGCTTGTGCTTCTTCATGAAGTTGAAAACAAAGCTCACTGTTTGCACTGAGGATGGAAAGAGGACAGAACAACAATTTGTGTAGGAACTCAGCCTGAATGGACAATGAATGCATAAAACAAAAGTTCATTGACCAGAGTTGCCCCAGTTGACAGCAATGTTTTGAACTGAATTTGAACTCACACACAAACAAACACACACACACACACAGACACACACACATATATGTGTGTGTATATATACACTGGTCAGCCACAGCCTTCTGACCACTGACAAGTGAAGTGAATAACATTGATCATATTGGCACTATGTGATGTTCTGATGGAAAACCTTGGATTTTTACATCCGTGTTGATGAGACTTAGACACCCAAATAAACATTGTCCCAGAACAACACACTCCCTCATACAAATGGAAATCCCAGATGTCACTGGCCTACCTCTGCAGGAAAATGCACCCCACCACATGGCAGCAACATCAAGCAATCAGTAACATGTTGAGGAACATGACAATCACCCACGATGTTGATTTGACCTCCAAACTTCCTAGAGCCCATTCTGATCAAGCATCAACAGGATGCAGTGGAACAAGTTGGATTGACAGAGGCTCCACTGCACAAGCCAGAGTACCCAAAGGATCCACTGCCAATGTCCTGGTTCCAGACCCCATAGGACACCCTGAGAGGTCCTCTTGTCCATGCCCAATGATTCAGAGCATTGGCTGCAGGACAGTCGGACTAAGAGCAACTCATCATCCTGATGAATGAAGCAACAAAAACCAGAACTCTCTATCAGTGCTCCTTTATTACACATAAAGACGACAGTATCATCTGACTCAGCAGCCAGTGAGGAGTCACATGGAGTGTCTTAGGGTCCACTTGGCCGTAACTGCATAACAGACATGTAAATGAGAGTTTTTGTGTATGTGAGTATGTACTGTATGTCTGAGGTTTGGGTCAGTAGTTTCTAATGAAGTAACAGGAGAATTTTTTTCAACCCCACAGGCCTCCAGAAACTGACAGCAGAATGAAGGGCCCATTCAACAGCTATATTAGGGCTGAACAATTAATTGATCTAAAAAAATCACACACAAATGGAAACAATTAGCAAATCGCAAAGGTTAAAACTTTTGTACCCAATAGTTCTACCAATTCATGTCGCCCCTTTTGTGTAACAGCCACACTTTTAAGGGGCAACTGTGACTCAGGTGGTAGAGCAGGGTGTTAGGTGTTTAGGGCCAAATACAACAACCTCAGTTTTGTCTGAATTTAGATGAAGAAAATTACAGTAATCCAGGCCTTTATGTCCTTCAGACATGCTTAGAGTTTGATCAACTGATTGGTTTCATTTGGCTTCATAGATAAATATAACTGGGTATCATCTGCATAACAATGGGAATTTATGCAGTGCTTCCTAATAATTTTGCATAAGGGAAGCATGTACAAAGTAAATAATGGTCCTAACACAAAACCCTGTGGAACTCCATAACTGTACTCTAGTGTATTTGGAAGAATCGTCATTAACACGAACAAACTGGAATGTGTCCGATAAATAGAATTAAACCAATTTAGTGCGGTCCCTTTTATCCCAATAACGTGTTCCAGTCTCTTTAATAAGATGCTGTGATCAACTGTATAAAATGCAGCAATGAGATCCAGCAGAACAAGTATAGAAACTAGTCCACTGTCTGAGGCTATAAGCTCTCCTGTTAAAATCAGACAGGGAGCTGGACTTTGCACCTTTACACTGAGCCAAAACTACAACCGATTGGTTTTCTGACCATAATATAACTGTGCTTGATTGGTCAGCCAACTCACCTGACCTGAACCCCATGTAGGGTATGGTGAAGTGGAAGATGAGAAATGCCCAGCCCCAAAATAGGCCACTATCAAAGCAGCATGGGCCTAAATAACACCTTAGCAGTGCCACAGAAGGATCATAATTCATGGCATAGGAGTCCCAACCAAGTGTGTAAATGAACATACCTTTAAGAAGTTGGACAATTTTGTATTGCAAATTATTTTATTGGATTTCTGATTTTCATGAGCTGTGAGCTGAAATTACCTAAATTAAATCAAAAAAGGATGAATGTAAAGTCCTGGCACACTGAGCAAATTACAGCATAACAAATATTTTTTGACAAGTCTTTCAGTGACAGTAAACCAGGTACTTAGTGAGCTCTCTGTACATTTTGGATTTTTTTTTTAACCAGCCAGTTATATAACCCTCAGCTGACTGCACACCAAGTCAGTCAGCAAGCTGCTGTCAGTCAGTCTCATTGTAGCTGTGTGACCATTCCTTTCTGTGGCCCCTTTGGCCTTTGCTCTCATTAACACAGAAGCTGGGTGCCTTAGCAGAGCGAGACAGGTCATCACGCTGTTTTACCATTACACAGGGTCTGGTTTTTCCCCCACAAAGAGAAAGCCTAGGGTTTCTGAGAGAATGAATCTGTCCAAAGACACATAATATGTTCTGTTTATGCTGTACAATCACAATATATGCATTCATGCGCTAGCAGACTAACAGAGATCTTCTCTGCTCCATCTGTTAAAGATGTAGTGGGTTATTCAACCCATCCACCCCTCCTCACTAACAGCCCTCGTCTATGTGAGTCATCAGTACATCGCTCTATGTGGAGTGTAGGAGGACGCCAGACACTGTCTTTTTTCTCTTCTCTATAGCTAAATCTCTGCCTCCATTCATCTCTGTGTCTGTTGCTGTCCTCATTCTCTCCTTTTTTTCTCTTTTCTGCCCTCTGTGTGTCTCTGTTGTGGAGGAGGCTCACCAGTTAGAAATAACATCCTTTTTATTGTTTTCTCTGGACCATTCTCAGGACTAATCAACTTCAAAACAATTTTAAAATGAGTATTTCTTGACTAATTACCAAGAATTCAATATATTAGATTTAATTAATTAGTCAAACTGATCATTAACCATTTAGTGTAGTGTTCAAAGATACATTTAAATGTGTATCACACTTCCAAAGAGACCAAGGTAATGTCTCCAGATTGCTTCTTTTGTCCACCAACTCTGATTCAGCATTTAACCACTTTGCAACAATAAAATGTTCATGATTTTTTTTTTTTAAAAACTAAAGAGCAGTGCTTTGCATATTGCAGTTCATTTATTTCAAATCACATGGCCACAAGTATGTAGACACGTGCTTTCTTCCAACTTTGTGACAGCTGCTTGTGTTTCCTGTTTCAACATGACACTGCCACTGTGCACGAAGCCAACTTTGGTGTGACAGAACTTGACAGAGATTCAGTTTGAAAACTATAGGTGCTGCTTTTTAGTGTGGACAGACAGAAACTCAGATTTTGGAATTGATGACGTAGTAGACAGCTTCTTTTGCTTTGTGACCGGTCTAAACTGCGACCCTGTTCATTCCCTGATCAGTCACACTCCTATCATGATCATTTTCCAGAAGAAAACTAGGACTTCAGCTGTGACTACCAGTGGGTAATTTGGAATGAATTGTGAATCATAGGCAATCATACTTTGCACTATTGCTGTTCTCCCCCTGCAGTTGTTCTACATCAAACCAACCCCCTTTATGTGTGCACTGGCACCCACATATTAGTGTATGTGAATGGTCATGTAATGTGCCTTTTCAGGCATGTTAGTACGTAGACATTATTTAACTGAGTTAAAACACTGTATTTGTATTGTATTTGTGTGGATGTACCCTGACATGAGCCAGATATTGTCATCATACATCGGTGCAAGTCCCTGCAGCCAGCATCAGTATTTAAGATCAGAAAAATAGGAGCTGATATAGCAGTAGGTTAATGCCCATGGATTTTAATCATGTTTGGTTAGGTGGCATGTATACATGACTACACATTTTATTATTTTTATATGACATCACAATATAAAAAAAGGGGACACGATTATTCATGACATGAATAAAAAATGGTTTGAGTTGTGGCCATACCGCCTTGTGGATGCCCGATCCTGTCAGATCCTGGAAGCTAAGCGGGGTTAGGCCTGGTCAGTACTTGGATGGGAGACCGTGAGGGAACACCAGGAAGCCTGGGTGGATGCAGGGTGAGAGTGAGTGGTTGGTGGTGGTCAGAGGGACCGATGACGCAGCCTCGCCTCCGTCAGTCTACCCCAGGACAGCTGTGGCTACATATGTAGCTTACCATCATCAAGTATGGAATGAATAATGCAATGTAAAGCGTCTTTGTGTGCCTTGAAAGGCGCTATATGAAACCAGTGCATTATTATTATTATTTTTATTATTAAAAAGAGTCCTGTCTCTGACTGTAGGGTTAGTATTATTACATAAGCAATCCTCCAGGACCTTTGATTAATGCATTCATTATTAATTCATCTGTATGCAATAATAAAAGGATAACCACATGTTGCTTTGTGTGTGTGTGTGTGTGCATGTGTGTGTGTGTGTGTGCATGTGTGTGTGCACTGCAAACGCAACCTCTTGGTTTGAGTAGAGCAAACACAGTTATGGTGATGGGCACAGTGCGGAGCAGTGAAGGGAAGGAGGGGGAGGTGGAGTGTTCTTCCTCCCTCCATTCATTGTGAGCACAGTCTGTCTCTTGCTCGGACCTGATTGGCCGCCTCCGCATAGAGAGAGGGTGAACGTGTGA
This sequence comes from Dascyllus trimaculatus, assembly GCA_024666655.1. Lineage (NCBI taxonomy): Eukaryota > Metazoa > Chordata > Actinopteri > Pomacentridae > Dascyllus > Dascyllus trimaculatus. The sequence goes on along the minus strand of CM045446.1, from coordinate 348,608 downwards.
TGAAAGACCTGGGGAGGAGTCAGAGCATGTGAGCACACTGACAGAGAGCAAAGAAAGGCAACAACAGAGAAGACGCAGAGATCTGAAGAGCAACAGAAAGAAGAGAAAAGAAGGGATATCCTCAGAATTCACATCTTCTTTCAGAAGGAGAAAACAACATCTCGCCCTTCCTCCATCACTCCTCCTATTTTTTTATTACCCAGCTGGGGCGGATCTTCTCCTTCCCGCAGTCTTGTGCAGTAGCACAAAAGCCTGAATGATGCGAGAGGAAGCACAGAAGAGGCCGGCAGACATGAAGAGATGAACAGTCTGTGTGATAGGTTTGCATGTGGGGCTGACAGTTGTGTGTGTGTGTGTGTGTGTTTGTGTCTATGTGTGTGTGTGTGGATGAATGTGTGTGGCAGTCCTTAAGCTCTTGCTGGTTTTAACCAAATGGAATCTGGCCTGGCTGGTTGGCATGAAGAAGGATTCAAGGTGCTGCCTTGCTAGGTAGACTGCTGCAAGCAAACAAACACCCTCTTGTTTTCAGTCTAGCCTCTGTTTTCCAGTAAGTCCAGCAGAGTTAAACATGCGCAACGTGTATTGTTTTTTTGTGTTTTCCTCAACCCTGGACTCAACCTTGCTACTCAGACTATGCACTTACTGTCTGTTTGTCCAGACTGACATCCCTGTTGAAAGAAACTCTTGAAAGGCGGCTCCCTGCATGTGTTTTTGCCGTGACATCGAGACCTTTTCACGGCTCAGCTCTCATTAAGTCAGAGGGCAGCAAGCTGGTGCCTTCCACATTTATGTTTTGCCTCCCTTTGGTCTCTTTCTCCATCCCTTTATCCCCCCTGAGGCTCCATTGTCATCATTAATTTCTGTTGTGAGCTGCCCATGAATAATGAAAGGAGTTGAGTCTCTTCTGGTCTAATGCCTTAAGGGTGAGAGGCAGACGGAGAAGGATAACAAGAAAACAAGGAGTTGGAAGACCGATAAGAAGAGCTGAGCACTGGACTAGACACTCTAACTCTGTAAGAGAGAGTTGGAGGGATGTGTCCAGCACTACACGAATAAATGAAGTCTCACGTATTTTGACACAGGATTGCTTTTACTGAACAGAGGCACCTTACAGGAAGTATGTACGGGAATGAATTTCAAAGAACTAAACTAGGTTCAGCTTGAAACTCATTTGAAGAAGAATCAAAGAGAAAACAGATGTGGAAAATTAACAGGAGTCAAGAGGACACTCGCTTAACTAAAGGACAACTTGTTTAGTTTCTGACAGTTGATGGACAAAGCAAGGAGAAGGGAAGAGGCTGTGATGTAACGTCTTCCCTGTGGACAGACTTCTAAGAAGTGAACTTTGTAGCTTGAAAGAAAAACCAAAAAGGAAAAGATACCTGAGCTCACATAACCATGGATGACTCGAGTATTTTGAGACGCAGAGGTCTTCAGGTAAGATTTTTTTACCTCAGAAGTGGGGCCTTCTGTAATTTATTGACACGTGGGGTGATTTTTTTTAGAAAGCTTCATTTTCACACACTTAACCAGTCACTCTTGCTAGGCATCACATTTTCAGCTGGTATTGGGAAAGAAAGCATACTAGCACTCTCTCATTCTTACTCAAACATGCATACCATCCAGGACCAGGCCTTTTTAATTTCTCTCTGATGGAAATCAGTTAATGACACCACAGCCCAGTAAGCAACAACCGGCTCATGTACAAGAATACATGTATGGAGGATAGCCTCATACATTTATGTCAGATCTGTGAAATACTGTATAAGAGTTACTTATATCAGATTGAGATCTGGAATATTTAGAGGCTAGGTCAATGACTGGCTCTTTGTTGTGTTCCTCCAGCTTTTCCTGAGCAGTTTTTGCAGTGTGGTGTTCTGTGCAGCAGAGTTCATTCAGAAAAAACGTGCAGAACCATGTTGAAAGAGTGATTAATCCAAATCTGAGATCAGATAGGGTGTCAGACAAAATAGGCATTATGAAGACAACAGCTTTCGCTCTTTAAAATTACAATTAGTTTTGTTTATTTTTTTTTTTGTGTTATGTGTTTGTGCTTGTTATAAACTTGGACGTGTAAAATAAAAGCGGACAAGGTATAAAGACGTTCACTTCTGCCATTTCTCAAGCTCGCCCACAATTGTTAGCCCCCCAGCTTTACAAGCCAGTGACAATGAACCTAGGTGCTGTGTTAACAACTAAACTGTAGTCGTCTAGCTAAAGTTGACCTGCCAGTCGGAGTCGTAAATCACATTTTAATTGACACAGACGGCATGCTCTTCATGAAGAAGACAGGAACATCAGCAGGTCATTGGTTTTCAGAGCAAAGCAGCTTGTTTAGAGCAACCCTGGAACAGGGGTTATATAGTAATGGTGGAATCAACTGTCTTTACAGTTTTTTGAGTGGAAAAACTGAGAGACACAGTGTGGAGACGTGAGACTTTGATTAGTTTGTTGAATAGAGGCACAACATGGGACCTTTTAACAAACCCGATTAGTGAGTAGTTCTGTCAGTTATCAGGATAGGTTTATTTTTAAGGAATTTATATCTAAACAAGAACACTTTTACAGCAATATCAAGCAAACCTAATGTTTATCTAATTTGTCACGTTAGCTGTATCCAAAAAAATTTCAGATTAATTTTCAAATGAGATTGAAATGATCAGAAACCAGTGGTATACAGGACGTTACAAAGACCACTTTAAAAACAATCATAAAAACAAAGCTAACCCACTGCCAAAGTCGGTGATGAAAAATATGAATGTAAATAAACTGAAACATGTCAAGGCTTTGGGATGATCTTTTAATTGAATGTTTCTTCATTCCTACACAAACGTGTATAAGATGCTATCACAGCGTGTTCTTTCAGGGTTTCAGGACTGTAGAAGGAGGGGATTCAGTCGTGTTGAGTCAGCAAACACCCCACTTACCTCATCTATTTCCCCACATACTCCTGAGAGTGGGTGGAGAGAGATGTGTATGCTTGAGTCAGTTTTAGCATTTGACCTCAGATAACCTCTTTCCCTCCAGGCCCACCCTGACACTCTGAGGCTGCCAGGAGAAATCAGGAAACAAGGTTCTGCATGCAGACACAATGAAACATAGTGTTGTTGATCTAACATTTACAGTGTTTAAATAGCTTTGTGTGAAGGAGAAGCAGACCACGAATTAGGACACCATGCAGAGGGAGCTGACCTGGATTTTCCGAGTTTAAAATTCCAGGTCTTCATTGCACCTGTTCTACCTCAGGATTTACTTTACTGATGCTGGTCTTGTAGTGTGATAGTGTGTTGTCGTAGCCAGCTTTTTAATGCACTCTTCAATGAAGAGGCATCAACCTGTTTAACACACTTTGTGTGAAAAATAGGTTTCAGTGATTGGCTTTTATTAATTTACTTTCTAGGCCTTTGGTATGTAATTTTTATATCAATATGCTTTTACTGTTACTGCAAACATTACCTGGAATTATATAATTATATGTATCAGCTGGGAGAGACTCCCAGCTGACTTAGGGTGAAGGAAAGGTACATCCTGGACAGGTCGCCCATCCATCGCAGGGTTGTGCTAAATCGATGTAATCATAAAAATCAAAGAGCTTTGTCATCTGCGGAGTAAGAATGTTGCCGGGAAATTCTTTGACCTTTGAGACAGGTGTATTTCTGGTATATGAGTGGATATTTTGGCACAAAGGTCAGTCATGCTTTTAAGTACATAGTTGTCTGGAGCCTTCCTCTAGGATATTAGTTTCCCAGTTAATCATCATGGATCAAAGTGTTGGTGAAAGAGACATTCTACCTTGATAATGGTATTTAAGAAAAGGTCACAGGGTCACTAAAAGTGTCTATTCAATGGTTTGGATTGGATTAGTCGATTTTTGCTGGAATAAGTTCACAGTTAAGTCATCTTTTCATCATAACAAGATACATTGCAGAAAATAATGGTAAAAGATTTCGTACTTTGTTAAAGCACTCTAGTGAAACTTTGTAAGACTTCAGAGTACAACAGTATGATCACGTGTCTAAATGTGTACTCAGTTAATTCATTATTTTAATTATCTTAATCCCTGCATAAGACTTTTGATCGTCTGTTTGCACTGATAGTATTTTTTCCAAATGTTTTGAGTCTGGAGGTGATTTGGAATAAAAATTTCTTAGCTCTTTTACCTTCTCTCCATGTTTTGCAGAATTCCTGCAAAGATGGATGAGCTTCAGATATCATAATTTTCAGAAAAGGTGTTCCACAGCTGTGGGGCGGAGTTGCCCTGTCTACCTTATAGTAAAGCAAGAGGGAACATCCCTCTTTCACTCCTGCACCAGTGTGGGTTCCTCTCTAATGTAGATAACTTAGCGGGGTACTTGAAGTGCACAGACCTCTGCCAGTACCAGTCCCAATGCCCTCCTTTGTATCTTCAAAGAAAGTGATCTGGATCCAAAACAAATTGTCATAGGTTCTGTGTAATTGTGCTGACAGACAAACAGACCGAAAGCTCCAGCAATGGAAACATTTTCTCTGGGGGGTAATAATACTAATCACTAAAATACAGTAATGATATGGACTCAGTATGGTATGTGTTCTGATTCTGCTGTAGTGTGAGAAACACGATTAGTGCTGCCATTCAGAGCGCTAACACCAGCAGGCCTTTTCCGTTGCGGAAACAAAAGCCTGTCTGTTCCTGACTGTGTATTAAATCCAGAATCTGTATCGATGGTCTGTGCTGACATCAGCCTGTCTGGATACCAGCACACATGTGATCAGCTCCTATCAGGTAGAGCTAAAATTGCTGTCACATGGATTTAAAGATGATTCCTCACTGCTCTCCATGTGAGCTCACTCAGATTTCATGGACATTAAATAGGTTTCCATTTTGAGACTTGTTTTTTCTACATGAAGAAGTTTCTATTAAATAACAGGAAGATAACTAAAGTAGGGCTGCACGGTGGCTCGGTGGTTAGCAGCGTCGCCTCACAGCTAGAAGATCCCCAGTTCGCGTCCCAGTTAGGACGTCTGGGATCTTTCTGTGTGGAGTTTGCATGTTCTCCCTGTGCGGTGTGGGTTCTCACCGGGTACTCCAGCTTCCTCCCACAGTCCAAAAACATGCTGAGGTTAACTGATGATTCTAAATTGTCAGTAAGGTGTGAATGTGAGTGTGCTTGGTTGTCTGTCTCTAAGTGTAGCCCTGCGATGGGCTGGCGACCTGTCCAGGGTGCCTATTGCCTTCGCCCAAGTCGGCTGGGATAGACTCCAGCCCCCCCATGACCCGACAGAGGATTAAGTGGTGTATAGATGATGGATGGATGGATGGATAGCTAAAGTAACTGGGCCGCTGTTAGTGAAGAGAGATGTTCCCATTGATTTTAAATGTCATGTTTTATTGCTATAAACATAAATTGACATAAATAAGCATTAATTAATTTTCCCTGAATGTCATGGACAATGTCACAGGGGGTCCTGGTAAGAACCCAAGTGCTGACACTAACACACGGCAGACAGGTTGTGGTAACGAAAGGCACCTGGAAAACCCAGGTGTATAAAAACTAAGTCCAGATAGAATAAGAAAAGAAATCCCCAAGAAAACGATGCAAATGAACAAAAATCCACAAGATGAAAAAACGTAGCAAGGGCATGAGAAACAACTGAATTTAAAAAAAGACTGAATTTACAAACCAGGAACTGACAGAGAATCCAGTAGAGAAACAACAGAGACACCAACAGGAAGAGTTAACAGGTGGACAAACTGGCACAAGACAAGGGAAAGACAAGACTGCTTATACACAGAGAACTAAAAAGGGAGAGAAGACACAGGTGAAACCAGTTAGGGCAATCAGCAGTAAAGTAAAGCAACAAGAGACACACAAGGACTGAGAATTACAAAATAAAACAGGAAATAGACATAACAAAGACCAAAACTTTGACCATAACCCCCTCTAAGGGATGGTTCACAGACATGCCAATCATAAAGTCCAAACTGATGTCAGTTCAAATCAGATCAGTAATCTTTAAGTTCATAAACCCACCGAATCTGAACAGTATTGTGCAATATATCTTTCAGCATCAAGTGTGCATGCACAATAGTCACATTGCAGGCAAATTAAGTGAGGAACATCATCAACTTTTTATGGTTCCTGTTACAAAAGAAAGCTTGCAGTTCTCCTTTTCCATGACTGATTAACAGGAGAAGTTTGTCTGATCGAACAGTGTTTACTTCAATTGAAGCATCTTTGGATACACTGATTTTTATTTTTTTTTCATACTTTATTTACAAGACGTGAATACACGCTCCTCATGTGCACAGCTAAATGAGTGAAGAACAGAAGAGAAACACTGAAAAGGAAGACTGGTTTGCAAAAAAGGAAACAGAACCTCAGCTGTAGGACTACACAATTGATGGAATATTAATCATGACCCTGATTTTAAATGAACAGATCAACTGCAGCATTGACTCTCAACTCTGAAGGTGAAGAAGAGATTCTGTTGTTTACATTCTTTACCTCCGTTTTCCTTCCTGTCCTCCTCCTCTGACTAGTTGGCCGAGTGTGCTGCTCTCCCTCGCTTTCAGCCTTGTGAAATATTGATAACCCTGAGGTACCCAAACTGAGGAGGAATAAAGGAAGGAAACTTTACTTCAGCCCCTAAACACCTCTTCTTCTTGGAGGGCTTGCAAAATCGTTCCTCTCTCTCTCTTGGCAACAAAACCATGTCAAGGCAAAACAGTATTCATAATAGGTGATTGTGTGAAAGAGAGATGAACACACCTACTAAAGAAAAAAAACAAATCAGGCCAATGGACAAAAGAAAACAAAAAAACAGGCATTTAAAAGTAAACAGCTGAACCATCTTTATGGATTAGGAGTAAATAAAAGGGTTGGTTTCACTGATAATGAACCACAGTCCTGCTGGAGCTCTTAAGAAATGGCTCATGATATATTGTGTTGCATTCATGTTGGCTTGTCTGTTGGGTCTGCATATGAAGAAGCAGGCAGGGACAGGAGCTCTCTGGCATGCAGGCGGTCGGTCAACTGGTGTGTTTTAAGGCTGAACATCATTGAAAAGACCAATGAAGCAGCCTCTGAGCTTGGCCAGGTATGATTAAGGGCGTGAAGGGAGGATTCTGCTAATGTGCCACTAACTTGAACCTTTTCTCTGATCTAAGCTTCCTATTTAAAAATGAATTTGAAAATATAAAACCCCCTCCTCCTGCAGCTCTTCCCTTTGCCTTTTCTGTTCTTGGTCTCTCCAACCACGCAAGCAAGGCAGTCAAGACAAAATTCAACAATCATTTATAGCTTCAACTATCTAAGTGTTGCACCACTGTATCCTGCTTTCACTGCTGACTTTGTTGCTGTTGGCTGAAATCTCCCTTTATGGGCTAGATTTCTGTAGCCTGACAACTGAACCAGGAGGAGGTGCAGAAGTCTAATTTCCTCTCAGACCATTTGAACTACAACTTGTTGAAAGGTTAGTAGGTTATGGAATTTATGCCCAATTATAGCGAAACAATAGTGCCTACTCCATCTTTAGATACATTTGTACTCCTGTCTGCAGAGCATTTTTTTTTCAAGATCCAAAAATTCTTCCTCTTTGGGGAATTAATGAATGTTTCATATGTCCCCAGAATATGTCTGGTAATTTTTAGCAAAAATGCTGCAAAGATGGTAAATTCCATCATGACTGTATAACCCCTAATTTTACCCTGTTCTAAAAGGGCTGCTTCATTGTCTGCAGCTCTACTACAGAAACAACAATACTAATGATAATAATAATAGTAATAATAATAACAGTTGTTGTTGTTTAGCATTTATCTGTCAGCTGATACTGACATTTAAATGCTGGTGGGGTCATGGGGTCATCAGGACCCTGAAGTGGCTACAAAGTTGTCATTTCCTGTGTACTGGTAGTTTCATTTAAAAAAAATCCAGACACTTTATGGCCTATGTCTGTGTAAAAGGGCTGCGCACACCTTGCATAAAACATAAATATAACGCTGCTCTATTTTTACGTTTGCAGCACAGATCTCCGCAGTATCTCCACACCACTTAGACCCTTCTCACATGCCTGTTGTAGCCAGTTTCACTGATTATAGCAGAAGTGTAGTGTTGCAGCAGCCACTCAGGGAATGGTGCCCGTATGTTACCCGTTTAGTGCATAAAATCAGTATTTTAGCGGTGCAGAGCAGCAGCTTGGAAATGGCTGTAGTGTAACTGCTAGTCAACATGTAGTGTTAATTAGATGTACTTCAGTCACTATTTTATACTCATTCCCTTGTCTAACAACACAAACAACAGTTTACTTGTATAACCCTTGTTATATGTTATCTAATTTAAGGATATGAATTAGATAGATGTCTCAAAGGCTCAAAGTATCAGAACCTTATTTTTTTAATGGCAAGATTAAGTACAGATCTTGAACAGATGTACCACATTTCCACCACAAGAACATCAGCGTGTTTGGGTTATATGAGTTCTTACAAAGTTCCACTGAAACTAGAGTGACATCTTGTTCCCACCAGTTGTTGATTTTTCCTATCAAGATCTTTTGTCCTTGTGCTTCTCGGCTCTTGGTGCTAAATTGATATTGTGCTCCTATTCAGCAGGACAATAACGTACAACCTTGTCCAGTGGTCTGTTGGATAACTGCAGCTGCTGGATATCAAGGGCCCAGAAAACTAGCTGCTGCATCTTCTCTGCACTATATAACAGTGCACAGAGCTGTCAATGGGCTGGTCCATGAAAAATTAACGTCATTTATGCAGCTACCTGTTAGTCTGTCAACACACCACATAAATATAGAAAGCAAGAGTCATAAAGAGTAATCATGGACTACTGTAAACATCTCTACAGAGCCTGGAATGATTATTAGTGATTGAGCAGTATTGCTCCACACTGAAATAACTTTGCCACATTAGGTAGATCTAACCTGAATTTTGAAACTTTCACTTGTGTGCCATAATCTTCATCAGCTGGTAGATTTTGCCATTCTGGTACATGAGAATATTTGCTGTATTGATATCTGTTACCAAGAGTGGCAGTCAACTGTGAAACTAACTTTTAAAGACAACAGGGACAAGGGGTCTTTAAAGTGGTCAGACAAATTGAAATTTTGTAAATCAGTTTGATAAAGTCATTGGGTATCAAGCCTGCTGCCATCCTGGTGTTAAAGTGGGGAGACAAATGGAGAAAGAGTAGGATTGCCACGGTGTGAGAGAAATATACAGCACTATTTGATATATTGTATCATCTACAACAGTCTCATTGCTGGAAGAAAAGACAAACAAGCAGACAGCACTGTTCTCCATTTTTGTTGTTTTGTGGTAACTTCAGACTCGAATTTCAGTGCAACCTAGATTTTCTGCCGTCAGAGCAAGTGTCCAAACCTGCTCACTGATTAGAGCAGCAGTAGGCATTGTTTGAAACTGCTCGGTCTTAATGCTGATATGATACTTGAGTTTCAGGAGCGATACTTAAACTGTACCACTTACTTTAAGATATATAAACACATTTTTTAAACCAAAGAATCTGTTGTACTTGAGAAAGCATGACCAAAAACAATGTAGCTCTCTCAGTGTAAGAGAGTTGCAGTTGTAAAATGACATTGCTACTCATAAAATCACCCCAACTTTGTGAGTGTATTAATATTCACATTATCCATTTAGCAAAACTAGCCAACATTCTCATATGTATGTTGTCTAAAGGCTGGTAGTCCTATAGGACCATTGCTTAAACACTAATGTCCATAACTGGCAAAAGTAAATCCATGTGATCAGTGTTTATCTTCAGCTTTATTTAGACCATTTATGATCAATTAGACAATGTCTCAGTATTGGTGTTTAACAACCAACACTAGTAATGCTTATCTAAGGATAAGCATATGCAGTGTTAGAAAAGTGTAACCTTTCCTCCCACACCTCCCTGTTGGGATTTGGCTGTGTGATTCTACTTTTTTGACTATTTAGGGTCAAAAGGGTTTGTCTCTGCCCAATATAAAGATGTAATCTGTTGCCTTTCATTAAATACACTGCATGGCCTTTGCGGTGTAGTGCAAGACCTATCCCCTTGTACTGGCAGACTGTTGTAATATTTCATACAAGTGCAAAAGTTCATCTCTGTCTTTATTTAATCCTATTCTTCTTTGCCACAATGGCCTGTTAGCAAAACTTGAACAGCACAGTTGTATTGAATCCATGTTTGTCTTGTCAGTGCTATTTGGCATTGGTTGAGCCAGCAGTTCTTTATTATTTCATGACTTAAATATCTGGTGTGGAAGTTTTGAATTGCTAGTATAATCAGAGCTGTCTTTATGTCAGTGTGGGTGTATTCATACAAAAGCCAAGATTCCACACAGAGGCTTATTGTCAGGAAGTAATGCTAAATGCAGGAATGTGAGTGCATGCATGGTTGGGGAATGAGAATGACTGGAAGCTTATAGTATTACATCCATTTCTTGCTTGACTTCTAGTCAGAAAACTGTCATGTTTTCTCATTTTTAACACCCTCCCTAGTGTTTATTAATGAATGAGAAAGTAAGCAGACACAGAGATGGCGAGAACTAAAGGATACACTGCAGAACTTCTCAGTGTAGGCTCAAACTCACAGCTTTACATTTGATAAGCACCTGAACCTTCTAAGCAACAAATGCAGGTACAACTAAAACTGATAAATACCAGCTCTCTAGCTGCATTGCATATAACATTAACATCTCCTCCATTTACATTAAGTGAACACTGAGTGGCTTGTAAAGTGTAATGAACTGACAGAGACAGACTGAGTACATGGTGTCTGAATAAGATCAGGAGTCACCAGTCAGGGACCATCAGATTCTCCAAAGTAACAAGTTGTTTGTTTGTTTGTTTGTTTTTTAACATTTATTGTATTACAGAATTATTTATTAAGGGGAATATTGAACAGACATGGAAACAGTTATTAGTTGCTTTATTAGTTACATTGTGTATCCGAGATTAACCTAATGCACATTTAGGAGTGCCTTTGGAGGTTAGGGCTTCTTTAGATGTTGAGTGAGTAGATATTGTAAATACCACATTCAGCCCCAAGGTGAAACTCAACTCGGATGGATGGATGGATGGATGGATGGATGGATGGATGGATGGATGGATGGATGGATGGAAAAAGAAACTTCGAAGTTTTGAGGTTTGTTTTTGTCTCACATACAGTACACGCAGGGTCCTCCCACTTTAATCCCTCGTCTGCTGCTTTCCTTGCTGTTGCCATTTCTTAGTCTTCCTTTCTTTTAAGTCACACACTGTTCCTGCATCACTCTCTGTCTCCCACGAGCAGACTTGATTAGCCAGTTAGGAAGTAGCTATGAGCTCATCCGGTAGCCACAGTGATAGCTGAGAGATTAGTATGAGCTCATTCCCTGAACAGAGAGTGAGGCAGGCGGAGTGTGTGGCCTGTAACCATAGAAGCACTTCATATCCCCACTTCATGGTTGTAGAGACAGACAGGCTTTCTGTTAACTCTCAAGAACATACAGGCACACTGCATCCACCATTAGCATGTAAAAATAGGAAATCCGAGAGATGGGGAACTGAGAACTGGAAGAGTTCAAAGAGAAGAAAATAAAAGCTTAAAACAAACGTCTGCATTTGTAACATTTCTACTGGACTCAGTGGTGAAATGTGTAGAACAACAACCCACAGTTTCAAGTCAGAAAAATAAGAAAAGACTAAAGCAGCTATCTGATGCTTAAGGACTAATGTTTTGATGCACATAGTGACCTTTATCATGCATGCTTTCCAAAGAACTTGAGAGATCTAAATGAAAAGGAAAGAAGATGTTTAGTAAGTCGTAGTTGAATGATCTTATTTTGTCTTATTTTTAAACCAAACACCCTGCTTGTCCTCGTACACAGACAGTAGTGGCAGTTGACATGAAGCAGTGTCATGCTGTTTTGTAATAACAAGAGGGTGAACACACACACCTGTCTGCTGTGCTACTTTACTGATGTCACAGGACAAATGAAAAACCTTCTTTGCAAATAAAATGAAAAAAGGATGCCAAGAGAAACTGTAATGTCGCTCCTCCTTCTCACGCCTTCCTTCTTCTTGTCTCATGTTGAGTTCATCCACACGGCTGCATTTGGCCAGCAGGCAGGAGACTTCAAAGGATGTAAAATTTATTGTCCAGACACCACCCCCATCCTTCCTCGAAACACACACACACACACACACACACACACACACATAGTCTCAGTCCTATTGCATTTAGACAATTCCTTTTCGTACGCATTATACTCAGCAGCAAAAAACATGACACTGTGCAGTGAGTTTAATTGCAATTTTTGCCATGGTATTCAAACACAACAACAACAAAAAAATAAAAAATAATTTGCTCCTTTGATTCACAAGGCTCTAGGCTAACTAAGTGTCTGCGCTAGTTTTTTTTGGTGTTAATTTTTTTTCTTTTGCTGTCTTCTGTTCAAAATTGTTGATACTATTTATTCCTTCTCAGAAGATCTGTAAATGTCTTTTCCCAGGTTGCTGTATTTGCTATTTCTTCACAGCTAGAGCAAATCATTTTTCATTTATTTTATTGTTTGCTTATGGTACACTCTGCTGACCCCAGCTCCCTCTGTAGGACTCTCCCTTCACAGGCAGTGCCCAGTCTGTGTGCTCTCCACCACTCCAGAGTAGAAAGTCCTCAGGACATTCAGAGAGACTCTCAATTCCCTCACTTGTCTGAGGTGATAAAGGTGTCCCACCTTCTTCACCTGGTTATCAGTATGTTTGGACCATGACAGATTCTCAGAGATGTGCACCACCAGGTACTTGCAGATGCACACCTTCTCCATAGGTGATGTGTTTATCTTTGTTAAGTCCACAATCAGGTCTTTGGTTCTGCAGACATTCAGCAGCAGGTTGATATTCTGGCACCACTGTGACAGGCTGTCAGCCTTTTCTGTGTATGTCTGCTCATCACTGTCACTGATGCATCCAATCACAACTGAGTCATCTTAACATTTTCTATTGGCGTTAGAGCTGTTCGTAACCATACAGTCATGCATGTACAGAGAGAAGAGCAGAGCAGAGGGCTGGAGATACATTCCTGGGGGGCTCCAGTGTTGAGGATGCAGGAGCTGAAGATGTGTCTGCCCACCCAGACCACCGAGGTTCTAGTAAACAGAAAAAGAAGACCAGATGGGACAGCTTGGAGTACAGCTTTGAGAGTACAGTGGTATTGAAGTTCTGACCTAAAATCAGTGAATTGCAAACTCATATAGTCCATTCTTTGACTGTAAAGATGAGTGAGGGGGCTGTACAGAACCTGGCCGATGGCATCATCTGTGAATCTGTTTGGCCAGTAATCTAACTGATGTGGAACCAGAAATTCAAGTGGGGAACAGATGTGTTTCCTGAATAGTCTTTCAAAACACTTCATTACTTTAGGGGTGAGAGCTGCTGGGCGATAGTCATTTAAGCAGGTTGGAGAGGCATTCTTCAGTACATGAACAATAGTGGCTATCTTCAGGTATGTGGGGACCACACAATGACGCAGGGAGAGGTTGAACAATGTTGTGAATGCTGGAGCTAGTAGGTCAGCAGGTCAGCAAAGTACTTCAGCCCTTTCCCTGGAATGCCATCTGGACCGACTGCCTTCCCGATGTTAACTCTCTTCAGAATCTGCATTAGTGTTAGCTTCAAACTGTGCATAGAATGCATTCAGGTCAGTAGCTCGAACAGTGTCTGGTGTCACCAAGACGGGGGCTCTCCACCTGTAGCCTGTGATGGTCTGCAATCCCTGTCATAAGCATCTGGAGTCAGTTTGTTGTGACTGTGATTCCACTTCGCCCCTGTCCTCTGCTTAGCAGAGAAAAAGTCTGTGAACCTTTCGGAATTTGATGTTTTTCTGCATTAATTTGTCATAAAATGTGATCTGATCTTCATCTAAGTCACAGGTATTGACAAATATAATGTGTCTAAAATAATAACAAAAAAATTCTCATCTCTCATGAATTTATTTAGAAAAACCATAAAAACCTCATAGTGCTAATGGAAAAAGTATGTGAAGCCTTGAGGTAATGACTACAAAAAAGCTAATTGGAGTCAGGTGTTAGCATACCTGGAGTCTTGTTAAGAAAACGAGTTTGGAGGTGTGGACTAAAGCTACTTTGACTCATAAAACCACTCAGACTTTCTGAGTTTGCTCTGCACAATAAGAATACTCTAATGTGAACCATGCCTCACCAAAAAGAACTTTCAGAAGTACCACATTCAAGAATTGTTGATTTACATAAAGCTGGAAAGGGTTAAAAAGTGATTTCAAAGACTTTAGAAATTCACCAGTCTACAGTTAGGGAAACCATCTACAAATGGAGACACTTTGGGACTGTGGCTGCTCTACCAAGAAGTGGACACCCAGTCAAAATGACCCCAAGAGCACAAAGAACACTCATCAGTGAGGTAAAGAAACAACCCCAAGTGACAGCCAAAGGTTTAAAGACATCACTGGAACTGGCTAACATCTGTACGTAAGGGTAGAGGTCAACCAGTTACTAATTCCAAGGGTTCACATACTTTTTCCATGAGCACTATGAGGTTTTTATGGTTGTTCTAAATAAAGGCATGAAAGATCAGAATTGTTTGTGTTATTTTAGGCACATTATATTTGTCAATTTGACTTAGATGAAGATCAGATCACATTTTTGACCAATTAATACAGAAAACCATCAAATTCCAAAAGGTTCACAGACTTTTTCTTGCCACTGTATCTAATCTTTAATTCAGTAATCTAGTAGTAACATGAGTGGAGGAGGGAATGCGAGAGATTTAAAAAGAAAGGCAGTCACAAAGGAACAGAAAATAAGATTGTGTTTTTCATACATCTATAACACTTGTAACATACGTTTGAACACAGCCTGCTGCCTTGGTGAATTCGTAAAAGCAGAAAGCTTTGCTCTGGCAGTCAGTGTCTAAGAGCTCTGCTGAAATCTGGGTCACACACATCACGCTGAGGCAGTTTCACCTCCTTTTCAAAACAACTTTTTCACTTTTTTGAAGCTCCTGTCTGTGTGCATGTGCTTGTGTTTGTTCTGTTTTTACAAACAAGCTGCTGAAGTGCATCACATCGTAGCCTGTGTTTGCCAGGGGGAGATGAGGGAGGAAGGTGAAATCCCACCCCTGTCATTCAGGAAGAATTTCCATTAGATCATTAGACCAGGCGAGTCAGCTTGAAAACCTGTTACCAGTTCAGCGCATTCGAGACTTGTGAGACTCACACTGCCTGCAACACACTCATCTAATCAAGTCTTCTTATTAAAGTTATTTTGATTTGTATGAAATCCTGACGAGAAAACAGATTTTACACTCACTTATATTAAATAGTTTACACCCATTGTGATAGTTGCCTCATGCTAGCAGATCTTCTGTTCTTTATAAACTAATTTTGCACAGTCTGGACTATACACTTCATGTGTTTGTTAAGCCAGTGGCTGTGCATTGTTCATTTTAATAAATTAGTATTTAGACCAGGTAGACAGAAGACATGACCAGAATGTTGCACTGACAGCTGTGAGAGCCTGTCAATGCTAGACTGTTACCCAGGTAAATTAGGCTAATGCCCTTGGGCCTTTTTAATCAACTCATTACACAGTGACTGGGAACAGAGAGTTTTTCCTCTCATTTACACACAGACACCCTCACACACTGTCTTCAGCACTCTGGATGTTAAACAGCAGTTGCTCCAGTGTGGAGCAGTTCAGCTCAGCATGTTGAAACAGACACCAGACAGCTCTTTTTTTAATGATGTACTAAAGCTTGTTCTCTCTCTTTCACACACACACAGACACACACACACACATGCCCCTGCACACACACACACAGACACACGCACACACACACACACACACACACACACACACAAACACCCTCTCTCTCTCTTCCACCATCCATTCCACTCATCCGCCCCCGCACCACTTCCTCTTTGTATTATCTGCAGATAAAAGCCTTGCAGTGAGATGTTGCAGATCTGATTTGAATTTCCAGTTAAAACTAAATTCCAGTTAGGGTTAACTTGTTTTTTCTGCTGGCATTGACGCAGCAGTAGCACCTCACTAGAGTGTGTGGTGGCCTACTGGAATTATTGATAGACAAGCTGATGTGACCAGGTTAGCTCCTTGCAGTTGTGCTTGTGTGTCTATGTGCGGGTGAGCATTGCTCTTTCTTGTGGAAAGTCATTAGCAGGTTGTCTTCTCTGCGGAGGCCACAATCTTCAACTCACTTCCTGGATTATTGTACACCGCCAGTTAACTGTTTATCAATTTGATCGACACCACAGCTGCATTTGCGGACATCCAGCAGGGTCACAGGAAGTATGTGGAGAAATCTGATGATTGACTCGTACAGCTGTACATTACATTCCCAACATAATATACTGCAGTAAAATGAACACAAAGAATTAAAGTAACTCGTGAATGGATCAGCTGGTGTTTGGCTCTGTAAGCTTAACAGTTACAACCAAACTGGCCAATAATAATGGCCAATCAGGGAGGCTTTAGTTTATACCAGAATTCTAGCACTACTTCATCTACACTTTCTACCACCAATTTGCAATACCTGTGTAATTAAGGTATTTGCAAAACTTGCCTGGTTACACATGCATTACAAACTGTAGCAATATAGGAATTCAACTTAAACTTAACCTTGTACTAATAATTTTCTAAATTTTGGCTTTTGTAACCTACTGATGGTGACCATGGGAGTCTTGAGTTTCCAAAGAAAATGCAAGCTATAATATATATAAACATATATAGAGTGGTGGAAAAAGTTTTCAGACACCTTTAAAATTTTACAAAACCTCAAATATTATCATGAAATATTTGTGGAAAACTCTTTTTTGTGTTTCTAAAGGTGTTGCTGCATTAGACAGACACAAACAAATACAAATGATTTTTTTGTTTGTTGTTTACAAGAAAACTAACAAAACTAAATTCTTGACAGTTTCAATATGTCAGTTCTTAACATTGTGGGTATCAAAGTCAACAAATAACAGAGGATGTGTTCAAAACTGAACAAAAAATAAATTAACCATCACATCATCAAATTAATATTTAGTTGTCCTGCCATTAGCACGCAGTAGAGCTCTGATCCTGGCTGGTATGTTCCCCACGAGTCTTTCACACTGTTGAGGGGTCATCTTGTCCCATTCTTCTTCAGTTACTGTTTTTAATTTTTCTAAATTCTTTGGTTTACCTTGGAAACAGTCCTTTTAATAATCCACCGCAGATTTCAAATGGGGCTCATGTCCAGGGATGACTGCAATTAGGGTGACTGCAGGCAGCGGGGCTGGGATGCAGGTGAGGGAGAGAGAGGGCAAGCAGGGGCTTAAGCTGGGATCCTGACAAATAGCATCAATAAGACAGAAAAGTTACCAAAACATCCCTGTTTATGGATGTGTGTCTCTCAGTTTATCCACTCTCTCTGTCTCCCTTCGTGCCAGCTGCCTGTGGGGGCGGACTGACCAATCAGGAGGCTTCTTGCATCTTTCAGAGTAGGCCCCGCCCATGAGACTCATGTAGACACGCAAGCAAAACTTCAAGAAACGCAAACACAAAATCTGGAAACGTAAACACACCTGTGGTTTGTGAGAATAATTTTTTGATTTGTAAAAAAGAAAGTGGATTTATCAAGATAAAATTTTAATCACAAATATATTTCATTTGTTCATCAGCAATATTTTGATTTTTGCAATCATAATTTTATTTGCAAAGTTTTTATTTGTTTTCAAATCCATTCTTTTTGGTTCATAATTAAAAACACAAAATTCACTCCTATTGACTATACGAAGAAGAATTGCACTTGAAGACCTATCAGTGATTCTTAATGCAGTGCTTTGGGGTGTCCGAAAACTTTTGTCCACCACTACAGTATATATGTATATATACTGTATAAATACTGTGTGTGTGTGTGTGTGTGTGTGTGTGTGTGTGTGTGTGTGTGTGTGTGTGTGTGTGTGTGTGTGTGTGTAGTGTATATATAAGGCAAAGTTGCCTTCAAGGTTTGACTTGAGTCACGACAGAGGAAACCGACCAGTTGTTTTTAAATATAAAATTGCAGAATGCTCTGAAATATTTTAAAATAAAATATATATATTTGTTTCTTTTAAAATTGCTATGATTGTTACAGTAGTTCTAAGACATTTTTCTTTTTCATTACAAAATAAAATACTATTCTGGTAGGTATCCACAACACTTTGCAAGACATGATGAAGGAAACCGTCAGCTAGACATTCAGCAGTGTTTATCCAAGAAACAAGCCTTTAGGACTCAAGAGGGATATGAGAATAGTCTTTTCTGATTGTGTGTTTGTGTATAAACGTCCATAAAGTATCTGTTCTAGTCAATATATATGTGTATTTTGTGTTTGACTGTGTATGGATAACTGCTCCACCCAGGGACCTGGCCATAAGACATGTTTTAGTCAAGCTAAGAACATGCAATTAACAGAAGGATTCAGGCGAGCTGAGCTCCACCAGAGACAATTAGAGCTGCAGCGGCAGCTGTCAGCCAGAATTCATTATTAACACTGTGAATATTGATGAGAAAACAGTGACAACAAAGAGACTACACAATAACGCACAGTGCACTGACACAGGGCAGACGCCCAGAGGCATGCACTAATTGAGAAAATGATATTTTATGTGTAAAATGTCCAGTGCATAAACACAATACAGAAGAAAGACAGCAGTATGTTACAAAAAAGAAAGCTAAAGTCAATTCTGTTTTATTTTTCTAGTGTGACTATCATCTCCTCTAACACTGCACTCAGGATAATCACTACTTATTTGAGAGCATTGGCATGACTACTCCAGACTTTTTGACCTGTCTTCTCTTGTATTATCAATGCTTTATCAAACCTGAGATGTTTCAAGATTGATATAAAGCAGAGTTATTATTTAATTATAATTTAAAAAGCCTAATCTATAGGTCTTGGTATGTTATGTGACAAAACAAGGTACAAAATTATCAGCGCCATTTTTTTTTCTTTTTTACATAACATCGGTCCAACGATTAATCGAGTAATGAACAAAACTATTAGATTCAGTCCTGGTAATCAGTTTACTAAAAACTGGACATTTAAATACCAACCAAACCCTCACAGAAGCCAGCTTAGCTCATGGTGATAAACTGACCCGGTTTGGCCTCAGATTTAGAAAATACTGTACTAAAGATGAATCAAAGCTTTGACCCAACAGCAATGGACAAGAAAAAACTTGGTAGGGAGGAAAATTTCTCCTTAATCCCACATAGGGACCCACAGCAGGTACAGTACATCATTTTAAAAATGAAATCAGGGTTCATCACTCAAAACTGATTTGCTAAAAGAATGTGCATTTATTACAGTAATATTTATTAATCTGTCAGTAGGTTGTATTTTGTCTCACAGTTTCCCCTTAACAGGGTAACTGGACCAGCTCTCCGTTTCTAGGGTTAGGTTCTAAACTGCTCATAGGTACCTAATAAGTTCAGCAGAACAGCTTAAGCTGGTGGTGAGGGGACTCGCCTAGCTCTCACTGTCTCCATCCAGACGTCTATCCCTCTTGCTCTGATAGAAGACTGCGCTAGGCAGCCTAAATAGTTCAGTCTTCTTATCAGTCACGTCTGTTAACGACAGCTTTCTTCTTAATAGACATGGCCCTTGGTGAATTGCTAGGTTTTGATTTAGTGGTTCGGAGTGCAACCCCAGGGATCCGTTTATAATTCTGTGCAATACCTTAGTGACCGGAACAACCTGTAAGAACCATTAGATTTCAAATGCACACAATTGCTTAACCTTTCACACCATGAGGATTTCATAAACTTCAGGTGATAATTCAAAACTCCATACTACATCACTTTAAATGCAGGTTAAATGTTTATTGCATAATAATAGCAGGGCAAAGCAACAGCTCATAATCAAAAATGTCAAAATCAATCCAAAAGGTGATCATAATCAAAAATGCCAAAATCAATCCAAAAGGTGATCATAATCAAAAATGCCAAAATCAATCAAAAAGGTGATCAGGAATAATAATTCTGGTCTAACTCACAGAACTGATCATGTCTGAGCAAACACGCCAAAATTATTTAACCATATGCTTCAGGTAATAATTCTGGTCTAACTCACAGAACTGATCGTGTCTGAGCAAACACACCAAGATCATTTAAGCACATGCCTCAGAATAATAAATTTGGTCAAAATTATAGAACTGAGCTTCCTTAATTAAATCTCCAAATACTGTGTTTTAATAGTTGGAGTGTAACAGCATGGCCTGGGCTGTCACACCCTACCTGACCTGTTTTGTGGAGATCTCCTGGAGGATGTGAAGAACTCAGTACAAAGTCTCAGGATCCTGCAGGAACTCTCCAGAAAATAGGGGGAGAGAACGTCCAGACCCCAATTCAGTCTTGGCAAAAAATCTTTAAATGTCTTTTGGGCTTGTTGCAGAAAAATAGAAAAAGCGTCAAAAAGATCTAACACGATGGTAAACTGTCAAAAGTCACAGGAAGAGATGAGCACTGCTGGAGTCTGTGGCTCTGCTAGCTGTTAGCTCTTCTGTTAGCTCTTGCTGGGTGATAGAAAAAATCCACTGTCTATTTTCTGAGTCTATTTGCAGACCAATTCTGGATCGTTCTAATTAGTGAGAAATAGCCTCACTGTCCATAGACTACATCGGACGAGATCCTTCTCCGACTGCGTCCACGAACATCTCCGGACAATTGTCACCTCAGATTACTTTTATTAAAGCACCTTACACACCCATATTGCTTAATTCCTACATATGTAATTTTGTACTTTTCCACAAGCTCACCCTATGTTAACTGCTCACCTCCTTATTAGGAGATTGTTTTCGTTAATCGGCCGAATTGCACCATAACCTCCTCTCGGCTGCCAGGAAGTCACCTGCATTCACCCCAGGTAGGTTCCCCTTTCCACCTTAAAAGGAGCCTGTTGCTCAATTGTCGGCCAAATTACACCATAACTCCTTCCTCACAGTCTTAGCCGACAGCCAAGAGCTCCATCACTTCTCATCTCTTCCACCTGCAGTACTTTAACACAGTAACCATCAGTTATCCATCACACTAGTTGATCATAAAAATTCATCTGATTTTACAAACCATCCCATAAGCGTAGCTTTAAATTCATCTGACTTCAACATTCCAAATTATTACATCGTAAACATGACTTCTCATCTAAGCACACAAACACTTTAAGCCAAATCCATATTACTCTATTAAACTCGGCCCCCTCATCAGACCTATTTCACCCCAGTGACCTTGTTAATAGCTGCTCCTGTGATCTCAAATCTTGGCTCAACTTGACAGTTGGTACATGATGATGCAGTTACATATTTTAGGCGTAACAACTGGTCATGCTGTAGCAAAACAGTGCACAAAGCTGTGGTCACGTTTGTCAAGACAAGAAATTATTGGTATCGCTGATGGGTTTAATGAAAAATTAAAACAAAACAAGTCCATAAAAACCTGTTGCTTGTTATATCAGCTTCTTTGATGACAACTGACTGAATAAATGAAATAAGTTGTATTTAATTCTCCTTTGTCTTACAAGGAGGAAGCTGTAACATGCAGGTAGATCTGTGACAAAGTACAGTATACTGAATTTATCAGGGCAGCAGGTATTTTTAAAGTTACTTACAAGTAAGGTACAACTACCTGAAGAGAACTGGAACTGGTTTACTTCCACAATTTTCATTACAACAGTACCCTTGCTAAATATTAGCTTAAGAACTAAAATATGGCACTACTTAAGAAAAAACTAAAAAGCTAGAAATAAATCTTGATGTTCGTGGAGGCAGAAGCGGTAACATGAACAATAGCAAGAATGACGGGGACTCATGGTCAAGAAAATGAAAATGTACTTGTGAATTGAAATACAGCATTTATCAATGACATAAGGCTGCTCCAGGTGAATGATCTCATTTTCTAGTAGCACTCTGACGACACCAGCAGTGTCCTAATGAAAACTCTGCTGCTGCTTAACAGCCAACAGAGGAGACACTGAGCTACAGAAAGAGTCCTGCTGGGACCAGTAAGGCTCAAACAGAGGGGGGTGTGTCCATATATGTCTGTCTTTCATCCTATGTTGGAGAGGGCCCACTAGGGGTGTGTGTGTGTGTGTGTGTGTGTATTTGTGTATTTGTGTGTCCTCCTTTTTAGCTTGATAGCTGTTATAAGATGAATGTTACAATCATTTTAGCCTTAAGTAGGTTTTGGAAAGCAGGCCCTGTTCTTTTGATGTCCATTTAGGATGTACTTATACCTCAGTCACTCTCTTCTGTCTGTCCATCTTTCTAATTTCATACCCTGCCTCTCTTCAAGCATGCACTCTTTTGTCAGTGCCTTTATTCTATTGAGCGGATTTCTTCAGGCTTGGTGTTGTATCCTCTCCATCGCCTGGGATGATTTCATCATAATTTGCTCTGTGTGAGCTGGCAGGCTGCTGTTTTTATATGTGTGTTTTTATATTGAGTATTAGCCTTTTTTTCTTTTGGGTTATTTTTGCAGGGTGCCTTTGGAGAGAACATCCTCTCCCAGGGCTCAGAATAGCAGCTGCAGCACACGCACAAGCCACAGCATAATGCAATAAACTGCCAAGCAGGGGTTTTAGATGAGCATCATTACAAAGCTCTGTGTTGGCGGAAGGATGATAAGACCATAAAGTACTTAAAAACAGCCCCCTTCCTCCTGTCTGTCTGTATTCTTTTTTCTGTTGTAAAGCTAGCCAGGGAAGACAGACTGACAAAAACAAACAAAAAAAGAAAACCGGTTACCTCCTCTTCTGTGAGCTGCAAGTCATTTCCTGTCCCTCCAGGTCTGGACAGCATTTATTCAGATGGCCAGCTGAATCACTGGTTCAAGTCTAGCTGATAGAAACACACAGCAGCTAATTAGTCATTTTTTAGGCTGTTCAGCTTCAGGGAGGCTAAATGAGAACTAGCAGAATTTTGACTGATGTTATCAGCACACTATAACCGGCCCCGCTTCAACTAAGCTTCACTGTGCCCATTAGCTTGTCCCTACAGACAGATATGTAGAGATACAGGGAGTTCATATTTCTCTGATCACACAGCAGTCTCACACAGATTCTGTTAAAAGCTGTGTGACTACAGACAGGAAGTGTAATGGAGAGATAAGAACAGGTTTAGGCTGAAAGTTGTTCTCTCCATGTCAACAACTGTAAGCAGGGAAGGTCCTCTAACTGATCAAAGACTAGCCTATTTTAAGCATCTGTGCAACAATCAAGACTTAAGAATGACCATAAATAAACAACATGTGGCTTGCATGTAGCAGTACAAAGCCGTTTTGCTGTTGTGAAGCTGCTGCTGCTGCTGCAGAGTTTATTTTTACATTCAAGAAAACTGCACTGAATTGTGGCACACCTTCTTAGTTTCACAGCCATAACAGTTCACGGATTAGTCAATAAGCAACAATTTAAAGGACTGTTTTCACTTCTTCTTTACCAGTTTATATACTAGACTAATTAACTGATTTCTCTACAGAATAATTGATTGATTAATCTATGTGTAAATAGTAGTTATTATTTCCAGTTCTAATCAGTTAGTCCATTTTTTAAGATTTCACAGAATGGCTTTTAAAAGGGGGAAAAGGTACAGTGCACAAGTATGTAGCTTTTGTTTAGCCTGTAGGGGGGTGTGTTTGAGTCTGAGGCCTGTGAAGATCATGAAATCAGTTTTGTGTATGTTTTATTTTTGCAAGGTTTGTTCAAGTTAGAGGCAGCACGGTGGCTCAGTAGTTAGTAGTGAGATCCCTGGTTTATGTCTCAGACCTGGGGTCCATTCCAAAAACATGCTGACATTAATTGGTGATTCTAAATTGTCTATAGATGTGATTGTGAGTGTGCTTGGTTGTCTGTCTCTACGTGGCTCTGTAATAGACTGGTGACCTGTCCAGAGTGAACCCTGCCTTCACCCAAAGTCAGCTGGGATAGACTCCAGCCTCCCGCAACCCTACAGAGTATAAAGCGGTGTATAGATGATGGATAAATGTTCAAGTTAGACATGTTCATGTTCATATAAATCCTGAATGACAGGGGGTCAGTGAAACAGTTATGTCACAGTGACACCTGTTGGTCAAATAGCTGTACTGACATATTCATTCAAAAACAAACAAACTGACTTACTTTTTTCTGTTTCAGAAGGAGCTGAGCCTTCCCAGAAGAGGCAGTTTGTAAGTACCCATCATCACCTCCGCCTGATCTGAGCCTTCTTTTGTATTCTCTGCACTTTTTCTCTGAAGTTGTTTTCTGGAAGTGTCTGGAACTTTTTAGGGTTCAATGCAATGAACTGAACACAGATGAATAGATTATGAGATGGTGACGAGGAGCTCTGTCCAGTGTGCTACAAAATCTGCTCTGAGTTGAGTTGACTGTATCTCTACTGCTAGTTGTCGTACTAGTCTTATAAATGTCACAAGGTGACAGTGTCTTCCATGGTTGTCTGTTTCCATCCAGCCTTCAACTGCTAATTGTATTAAGTTGTACAGAGAGAGCTTCCAGTTAATAGTTAGGACAAAACTGAAAGACTGCTGAGTTTGTGCTTGTGTGTCTGTGTTTGTCTGTGTGCATACGTGCACAGCTGAAAAGCTGAGCATCTCAAGGTTAGTGGATGATGACCTATTTATAATAATGTGAGTGTTTACTGGACAGTAGTGCTCAAAAACATTTCCGTGCTTTAATACAAGTTAGTTGTACTTCTGAGGAACTGGTGGAAAATCATTTTGCAATCATAACTATTAAGAGAGAGGTGGTTATCCTGAAATAGACCCATACCTCATTGGAGAGATTATATATCTCATCTGGCCAGGAAACACCCTGGGATCCCCCGGGAGGAACTGGAAAGCGTGGCTGGGGAGAGGGACGTCCGTATTGATTCTCTTTACCTGCTGACCCTGGATAAGCGTAGGGAGCATGGATGGGTGGATGGATGGATGTAAAGAATCCATCTAAATTCACACTATCATCCAGTTTTTTCCCTATTTTTTCAGTTTTGATTATATCCAGGCTATGCTTTCTATGCAGAATGTAGAAAAACCTGTTTCTTCATCTAGCTGCATACTTAGGAAGACACAAGTATTGTTCAAGATTCTAATCACCCTGTTGCAGTGCATGTAGGACTCTGTGTCCTTCAATTTAGGGCTTAGGCTTAGGTTGTGAAACCTGTGTATATATATATGATCAAGTTTAAATGTCTGCTCATAATGTGGTGTCTGATTATATGAATGTAAAAGTTCTCCATCTATTACTATTTGAACCATAATGTGTTCTGGATACAATATTTAAGCCGATGTGAGCTGTGTGCCACACTTGAAACTTGTTAGTACTTCCTGTATAATCAGGGAAATTAAACAAATAAATTATTAGAATTTTGTGAAGCATAATATAAACTAATGAGTAAATAATAGTCTTCCATTGTTTCTGCAGAGCACTGAGAGAGGTTGTTTAAAAACCAAAAACACAATATCATGGTTCTGTAACCTACATTTATTTTTAAATGGATCTTTAAAGTGTCTGAAGAGGGTCTTTGATAGTTTGCAGGCAAAGTCTGACCAATCTTTGATCCTAAATCACTGGAAGACCACTGAAGTAATAGTAATAAAAGCAAAATTCAAATTACAATACAAATTTCATTGGACTTCTGCCCAATGACAGTAAAGTGTCTTTACCTTTAAAAGACATAACAGAGAAAGTACTTTGTGGCTGTAGCTACAGTCCACACTTTCAACAACAACAACCAACTTCTACCTCTCCAATCCTTCCTTATAAATACAGTAACAGAGCTGCTTTATCCGATTCTTAATATCAGACTAGAGCCACAGTGGTTGGGTGCTGTGTTTGTGTGGGTGGTGACTGGTAGTTTATTAGTCAGGCTTCAGTTTGTGTTCGGAGGCAGTGAGTTGGCTGCTCTGGAGCCTCTTCTAGTCACTTTAGTGGCCTGTTGTCTCTTGAGCACTCTGAGCATGGCCACAGCTCTTGTTATCTGACAAAGCTTAGGAAATCGAGGCACTAAAATGTGCCTGTGATATGATAGATATGGCAGTCCCCTCTGCTTCACTCTTGATCTGCTTACACACTGTCCTTTAACTTTTCTTTTGCTCTTTTGGCTATGTCTGGTGCACACACAAATCAAATTACACTCACTGAAAATTGCAGTACAGAATGTTTCTCACATAAGAAAAACTTGGAAAAACAAAGAGAATGACATGGAAGGAATGAAAAACATATAGTTTACATCCCTGTGGTGAGATACTTTAATGACCAGTAATAAAGACTCACATCATCTACAGCAGTGTACTTAAAACATTTGGTTTGTCTCCTCTCTGTTGTAACACATACAACATCTGTTTCATAGTGTCTGTCTTGAATGTTATGTAATTAAGATTTTTCTAACATAGTTGCAATTTACATTACTGATTGCTTACACATCACTCCAAGTAACAACCTGCCAGACCTAGAGGATAAATGTTGAAGAGTCTCTTTTGCTTTGATTGAACATATGTAAAACACGAATAAGCATTCTGACAAAGTTTTGTGTTGGTATAATAATAATAATAATAATAACAATGATAATAATAACAATAATAATAATGATAATAATAATAATAATTATTATTATTAGTAGTAGTAGTAGTAGTATAGTATAATATAATAATATTTTGACCCTCCTCTTGACAGAAAAGGTGAAGTTCAACTTAATTTGTTGATGTTCTCATGCAGACTTTTTTCTTCAGCATAGTCTACATGTAGGGTTTAAGTCAGCACCTTGGGGAGGACAGTCTAAAACGTAGTGGACAGATATGATCAGATGAGCCCCAGTGTGGGAGGGACACAGCTCTGTAGGCATGCTTGATATTAGAATACACATGGTCAAGTGCTGTACTTCCTCTGGTGGGATATTTCACATGTGTCAGTTTTGGGAGTACAGTTCTCAAGCATGCCTGATTAAAGTCACCAGTGGTGATGTTGACTCCATCAGGATAAGCCAACTGTTGTTTGTTTATGGTGTCATGTAGGTAGCTGAAAGCTATGCTAACATTAGCATCGCGTGGGATGGAACTAGCAGTGGTAACCACTGCTGAGGTCTCTGCATGACTGACAAAGTCTCTATGTCTGATGAGCAGTAATTAACTATGCTACAGCTCTGTGAGCACCAGTCATTGTGGACATAAATACACAGTCCTCCTCCCCTGCGCCTCCCGGAGTAATTGTTGCGGTACTGGCGGTGGAGCGTACAGCCTGTATGCTGCACAGCAGCGTCGGGGATTACCAGATGTAGCCATGTCCCCTGTCTCTGAGAGCCATGCACTTTCCAGGGGTTCTGAACTGGGGGCTCATCCAGTAGTGAGTGCTGGGTCCCCTGAGGGCAGAGGGCCGCTCCGTGATTGCTGCTGGTGGTTTTGAGATAAGCATGTCTGATAATACAGGAGTTTCCATATCCCATAGTGAGACATCTAAAGGAATGCTGGGAATGAGAACTACAGGTTCCTTGTGTAACCCCAGTACTGAGAGTAGCATGAGTGAGATGTCTCGCCAGGCAGCCCTTCTCACTGGACGAAGCAAGAAGAGATGCTTATTTTGAGTGATACTGCATGGTAATGCAGGCTACATAAGGGTAGGTGGCTCCACCTGAAGCAGGCGTCATGATCACCAGCCAATCAGGATTGGCGTAATGAGACCAATACCTCTGAGGCATGCACAGAGGACATATTCTATAATGACACATCTAACTTGTGCTACTCTGAGAACCGGGGTTATGCAAGTAACCTATACTTTTCACCACAGGATGTGTGTGACAAAATAACCATAACTGAGTATCCAAATATTAACCTGTTTGGACCTATAAGCAGCATCTTAACATTTTCAGTAATGAATGGAAAAGCTACAAAAACTACCATCAGTGGAACACCAGTTTAGCTCCTAATTAGAAGATAAGCATTAAGCTGTGAGATAAATAGTAAGCCATTTACTACAGATTACTTATACTCTGCATAGTCTCAAAGACTGTTGTCATGTCAATTCATTAAGTCAACAGTGGCCGACTAATAATCATGTCTGACAGATTAGGATATGATCGGTTTAAAACAGCTAACTTTTTTAAAGACAGGCAGCTCTTGGAGGACTACAGAGAGAAGATGGAGTTTGCTGTTATGTTACTAAATCAACACATTATTTTAAAGTCAACAGAATACCAGCTTTGTTAATCATTCATGTGCTAGTAAGACTAAGAAAAGAGTTGTTGAGGTTAAGAAGGAACATTTAGGGAGTCTGTGGGAAAATCACATGATACACACACACACACTCACACACACAGGCCAAGGCTGGTCTGTAATGACATTCTCGTGTCCTGCAGCTGCTTTCATGTCAGCTCAGTAATCATTCCAAATTAAGAGAACTTCAGCCCCTTTTTGGCATACACTTCGTTTCCGTTATTCTATTGACAACTGAATGCGTCAGTTTCATGTCTGCAGAACATCCTGAGTACTTTTCCATAGACATAAGATGAAAATCTTATTAGATCACATTTCCTAACATTTATTTATCGCCTTCTACACGGCACACGTCTGAACTGCATGCCGTTACAGTAACAGATACGCGCAAGCAACAGTATGTAGGTTTGTGTCAGGGGATTCAGGGAAGACTTTTTCCACATTTCAGTGCTAGTCCAAAAACATCACAGGGAGCACATAGACACAGTTTAATGCCATGGTCCTAACATACCTTTCACACTCACTTTGCTCTACAGTCTTACATCTGTTAGGCTACAAACATAAATGTCCATAAAAACACCAGACTTAACGGCTCACATTAGTGACACCCACCAACAATGAATGTAATCCTTTTTTTTTTGGACAAAGCATTAATGGAAGCTGAAGTTCAGTTTGTTGCTTTCAGCTGTTTGTAGAATTCTTTACTCTGAGGTTATTAAATACCGGCAACAGTGGACAGCAACAGGTTCCATAAAAGTGTTTCCAAAGCAAGAGAGCTGTGCACATTCGTGCATGTGGAACAACAACACCGGTAATTACTTACAATCTGAAACAACCCCTACATGGAGAAAGGATCGATCAGGATCTGACAGCAAGTCACACTGTATACTCTTCTTCACTTCAGTCACTATTGATCACTTGCAGTTAAATCATTTGTTACTGTCGGGAAATTCTTATTTTACTCTTTATAACGTAGTACTTAGATTATCATCACACATGGACAGAATTTGTTTGTGAATAAACTCGACTCTTACTTACTAGGACAGTTTGATAAGCCATTATTCTCACAAGTCTCACATGAATGACAAATGTCATTTGCATGCCATGAATCTTTCTCACTGTGGTGGGTGTTTCTGAATGAATGTGAGGAACATTAACATAAAGGTGACTTAGTATCCAAATGACAAAATGTCATCACTTTACCAGATTGATGAAGCAGCAATGTTACATATCCCCTGTCTGAACAGGACTTCTCTATGTGATTGAGTGTCTGTTACTACAACAGTCAACGCTGTCTGTGATCCAGCCCATTGTTTAAGATTTAGCTATCTGGCATGTGAGCTGCATTTAGCCCACCAGGGTCAGTGGTGTCCTCAGGCTTCTTGGAAACTGGAATAGAAAGCAGACAGCTGCACTCCTACATGGTCTCATAATATGATGGAACTGTCTGCCAGAGGATTCTGTTCAGCACATGCTTCTCAGTTCAGGATATGATTGCATTAACTAGAACCATATTCATTCACATTCTTCTGAATAAAGCAATGTAACATGTTCTCCAAAAAAACATCTTTAAGGTAGATTAAATGTGGAAAAGTCCATAAAAAAGCCTTAAAATGTAAAAGTCATTGAGATTACATAGTTTTTGATAAGTTAAAGGTTGCATAACTTTCAATTTAAATACCAAATTATTGACTTAGCACTGAAAAATGTCATTACAAGTAAATTTAAAAAAACAAGTATGTAACTCAGTGATTAATTTGACTTATTTATTTAAAATAATGACATTACAGTTTTCCTTGGTTTTAAAAGTTTATAAGCAATGAATAAAATAAACTGTCTTTTATTGAAAAAATTATTCGAAAGACTAATTCCAAAGAAGCCATTTAAAACATCATAAAAGAATGAACAATGAAGTTTAGAAACACTGTTTTTAGTCTGTTATAAAAATAGATTTTCTTCAGACTTAATAAATACAAAAAGAACAAAGAGAATCATCTCAGGATTCCCTGCAAACTTTATCTTCCCGCCTTCCTCTGTGACACCACCCCCACCACCTCCATCCACACCCTATTCTGACAACTGTTTGTCGAGGACTCGGTCACTTCTTTTGTCTCACAGTGGATAGTGTGATCACGGTGTGATCACAGACAAGCTGAGACTTCCGGGTGCTGAGCGGGGATTAACCAGACAGACTGTACGCAGAGAAGGCACTCTTTACCTGGGGACATGCAGGCAGGAGTGTCTCTCTGAGACTTTAGTCTGGTTAAGTGGTGCAGAGCTGTGGGTCCACAATCCAAGGATCAGATTTCTTCAATTAAGGGACATAATGGAACTACTCAGAACAGACTTTTTTGAATTTCTTTTCATTGAAGAAGAGGAAGGAAAGCTGCTCCAAATAATTTATCATGTGTGCGGTTTTTAGCTTACTTTATATTATTCAGAGTAAGACAAAGTAAAAAAGAGGAAATGCCAAATGGTTTGTGTGTAGTACACCGTTTGTTTTCTCAGCTCGGATAAACTTGCGAGTAGTGTGCACCTACCTCCACACACTATGCATTTGTGTGTATCTGTTAGTCTGTGACTTAGCGTGCCCATACTCGCTGGTGACGGAACACTTTAACCCAGATACCTCACATAACTGCATGTGTGAAGATAAGAGCATGTGCTGATGTAACACACAGACTGGTCATTCATTTATACAAAAAGGTGCTTTCAGAAGTCGGACTCACCGAGGATTGACTGTGGGACAGTTTTTGGTCCTTTGAGGAGCTGCAAAGTGCTCCGTATGTGTTTGAAAGACAGATGAGCTGATGCACTCTGGTGGATTATTAAAGATTACAGCTGAGCCATTTGTCCCAGCACACAAGATGAAGAGGAGGAGGGAGCGATCAGGAGCCCCACACCTTCACCTCCAGTAAGAGTGTGTGTACTCTGTGTGTTTCAGCATGTCGTGTGATTGTTTATGTGAAAGGGAATGTAAATTAGATTCATATCAAGGCAACAAGGGTTGTGAATGGTGCTTGTCTCTCAGTTTATTATTTATTAATATGTTTACACAACTTGTAAGACCATAAGTTAAACAGGCATAAAAGAAGCACGGATAGTTCATACGTAAATCTACCAACACTCCCAAAGCTCAATAATTAACATGTTGTCTCGTTTGTTCCGTCTGTACGTCCCGAGAATTTGAAAAATGACATTTTATGATTTTAAGGGAGAATTGGTCTTTGGAAAAACAACCTATTGTGACAACCCTTTATTCATATGCAGTGAGGAGTGAGCTCAGTTTGTGGTTGTGGCTACTGTTTTGTCTGCAAAATGACAAAGAAGTGTAAAATGCTTGTTATAATGTCCCACAATTCAACACCACATCCTGACAAAGAGTACAAAATCCAAAAAAATAACAACTTGTTGTCAGCTGTGACAGCAAAAGGCTTCATATTCTCCAGTTAGAAACCGATGACTTTTCTGATGATGGTTGCAGAACTAGTTTAGTCCTTGTGTTTTGAGTTTTAGTCTCTTTTGAGGAGGCATGCTGTAGTCAAATTTGGCAACATCACTGTGATGAGCATGGTTTCAAGAGGCCGTTGTCACTATCCCTTCAGCAACTGTTTTTCAACAGGAAATCAATCCAATCCTTGAATTTTCCTTGAACACGTTTATGTTTTGCCATATCTGTGTACTGTAGGTACCAACCAAGCAGACAAAACAGAAAGAGATGTAATAGTGAGCTGTAGACATGTTGATTTTTTCCACTCTGGGCAGAGCCATTTTAGAGCCTCCTTATGATTTTTCTCTTTATGCTAAGCTAAGTTGTGGCTAACTACATATTAACTCCAGTTCTATAGTTAAAGGACAGACCATAGACAAATAATTGAAAATAAGTAATAAGGATATGATCCGAGGGTACTTAAAAGGTTTAAAAGAGTCCGTGTGGACAGTGATATATAAGGCCTTATAGTATACAGTTATACTGTGAAGTGGGAATCAGTATCCTTGTATATTTAAAGCTACTGTTGCTCTAGATCATGACACATGATTACATGAAAGAAGCATACTAGCTGTCTGTGTTCTCTACTGGTAAGATGTGTTATGTTATTGTTATTAGCTCGGGATTTGATTTATTTATTTTTTGCTGTCAAACTATAAGACCTGCTGAGGGCAATAAAAGTAGACTTGACAGATTTTTTAAAATGGAGGAGAGGGAGATAGAACAAGCCAATCAAAGCTGTCCTGCATTTTCTAAGCTTAAGTTCCATACATACATCCACAGTAGAGAACATGCATAGTGTACATACATACTGAGTCACTGAAACACTTGGGTGGAATGAAAAGCCAAGAGGAGGCAGAAACATGAGAATGTATCAGAGTGAGATGCCAGCAGAGAGGGAAATCCTTCATCAGCTCATCAAGCTACAGTTACTCTGTGGTGAAAGGGGAGGCACACTCCCTCATACACTCTTTCACTCACATGCATGGAAATGATGCATCACTGTTTCCCCTAGCTGTCAGGGTCACCTGTGGGGGTTATAAATAACTTAATCACTACAATTCTTACATTAAACTAATTATTTAAGTGTGTAATTAAATTAACTCATTTTGTGCAGAGGACATGTAGGTTTTCTTCCCTTTGCAGGTAATATTTACAGTCTCCTCCACACTAATAATTGAAGTGTCCAAAAATATATATTGTAATTTAAAGCAGACTCCTTAGTGTTTACACATCGCTATCACTGAATTTATTCAGCTCTGCACACTATGTAAAAGTAATGACACAAAGTGTTTTCGATCATTGAAAAGATCAGAAACACAGATGAGAAGGAGATGCTGGTCTACACTTTAGGCTTGACTAAGTATGACTATGTTGTCAAACATGTAATTTCACAATATATTCCATTAAAATGAATGTTTTCCAGCCTCTATTCTTATGTATCTATATCTGTCATTGTTGGCACTCTGGACTCTGTGTCCATTTAACTAGTCTCTATATAACCTTCTCTCTGAAAACCTCTTTACAAAACAAGCTTTTAACCTGATCCATATGCTCCATGCCAATATTTGTGACAGCAAGACTGTTTTCCCGCTGGTATGACATCAGGCCCAACTTCTTTTCAAACGAGCATTTCATAGTGGCATTGTCTTTATCTTTGGGCATGTTAAAAAATTGTAGTTACTGGACCTAATTCCAGTTTTGTAAGTACATGCTTAGACCTCTAATGTCAGTGTGCTGCAGATGGCCTATTATAAGACTGGGGAAGCACTGCACGTACTAAAATGTGTGTACCCCCTGTCCTCCCTGCAGATAAGTTCACCCATTCTGTCCAAGCCATAAAGGGAGCGGCGACAAAGAGACAGTACAATCCCCTTCTCTGTCGATGTGTGACGACTGTCATCTGAACTCTGTCGTACTGAGGAAGTTTTTAGGTGATTTCATAAACATGTGCTTGAATTTATATCATCAGTGTGCACTTCTTAAACTGTATGTGCTTCTTCCTTAGAATGAGTGATTATTAGATAAATGGAGAATGCCATTGATATGTATTTGGTGCCCCTATGGAATAATGCTTTTTAAAACTATGTGAAAGCACAATCAAAGAATGAGAATCTGAGTTGTCAAGTTGTCTAGTGACTAGTCTGGTATTTGACCTATCACGTGAGAGCAGAGCAAGCTGAGCATCTGCTGGATAACTAATTGGTGAGACTGACATGGGGCCTTTGGGGACCAGAGTGACTCTGACCTGGCTTGAAGGGGACCATGGTTGCCCTGGTGGACACAGTATGGAGGCAGGTGAGGACGATCCGGTCTCTGTAGGGTTTGTTTTTGTGATGGTTGAGGGTGTCTTGTTGGCGTTAAAGGGTTGTGAGCTGAGCTACTTCTTCTGTGTGATGTGGAATAGTCTTTGTTGAGAGTGATGTCTTTTAATGCCCAGACAACAGTAGGGACTGTGTTTTTAGACAGGTGGATGTAGTCATAGAGACAGGGGACATCCAGAGTGGAGTAGTGGGCCAGGTGGACATTGGGTCTCCATGGACAGTCTTTGGACAGTTGCTGTGGATGGTGTAAGGGTGGATGTCTTTCCTTGAAAGCAGACCATTCATGAGCACTCTGTTGTTGTTTATTCCCTACTCTTCTGAGTGACTCTGACACACTCTCCTGTTCGCTCCTCAGATCATTGGATTCAGAGTTGATGATCATGTGGTTTGGGTTCCCAATAGGTCCATGGCGTGTTGAGTGTTTGTACTCTGGATTTTAGCCACTTTGCGAGTGAGGAAAAGTTTTTTTTCATTTAAGAGTTGCCACATGACTCAATGAGGATGGCAATGTCTGTGTCTTGTCTTCTATTTGTCTTGTTTCAGCTCTTTTATGTCAGTCCTCAGCTGATGTTGTTGTGTTATATAGTAAGGTACACAGTATTGTTATGAATTGTCCAGCTGGTATTGTCAGATAGTCAGTATCAGGTGAGCTAGGTTGCCCCAGACAGAGGCAGCATTATCCCTCCCTAATAATAGTCAAAATCATCTCTCCTGCTATTCACAATTTTTTTCGGTCTGACTCATACATTACAGTATTAGTACTTCTCCTTGCTGCTTGCTCTGGCACTTGGCTGCTGTGGAACCTAGAACAACTTCAACACCACAGTTCCTCTTAGGTAAAATGTTTAAACTATGAGCACTTCCTTACTCCTTTTTCTGAGCTGGACAAATTCATGAGGAATAATGTTAGCTCTAACTTCTTCTGTAGATAAAGTAAATTCCTCTTTTATTTACCACCAAAAATCCAATTCTTATTTACATGTGAGCTTCAACCACAGAAGCTCTGCCATTATTTAAACCCTTTAAATTTTGTGCAATTGGCTTTTATTCCCAAGTTGTCAGTATATTACAGTTAGGCAGGCAATTTAGGAGAGTTAAGAAAAAACATATGGACAATGTCCTCACTGGGTGTCAAAGCAGGCTTAAGTGGCATTACAGCATGTCATCATGCCACCCAGTGCACACACATAACACAATCATCACACGCCCTCTTTCGTACCTCCCTCGCTTCTTTGTCTCTTCATTCTTTCTTCCTCCCCTCCCTCCTCTTTTGGCAGAATCT
Organism: Dascyllus trimaculatus; assembly: GCA_024666655.1. NCBI lineage: Eukaryota > Metazoa > Chordata > Actinopteri > Pomacentridae > Dascyllus > Dascyllus trimaculatus. Next base: position 313,285 of record CM045446.1, on the reverse strand, counting down.
GGTCGCCAGCTCAGCTGCGTTGCCACGGCAACAGCAGCCTTCTCCAGCACCTGCTGTCCCCCACTTCCTTTCATCCCTCCATCGTTCAGCCCCCTGTAGTCACCCTCTCTCCCTCCTTTTCCACCTCCTCTCCCTCCCTCTGTCCCTCTGATGGTCCTCTGTCAGCCCCTGTTCACCAGCGAGGAAACCCCTTTCTCTGGAGGTAAGACCTACGCTGCGTGTCACCTCATAACACACCTGTTTCTTTGTGTGTGTTGTATTTTATTTGCCTCCGTTACTGAGTTTCCTGACCTTCTGTTTGTCGGAATTCATGCTTCACATGGGAGTGTTCAACTAAAGGGAGACTGAGAGGAACCTGCAAACAGCACTAGTGAGCTGTGTGTTTGTCTGATGACACAAAAAAAGCATCTCGCTGCAAGATTCTTATGCTGGACTGTGTAAAGAGAAATTTTGTTTTGCATTTAGATTTGTAGAGCCTTGGCTCTGTCTTGTTTTCACACACACTATGCTGCGTTTATTTTTACAATTAGTCAGGAGGTTCTAATTAAATATATTTGATTTTGTGATTAAAAAATACAACCGTGATTCACAACCACAGACTGTGTATAAAAGGATGTAGAATGTAGCCAGCATGATGGCATTAACAAGTTTGTGGACAGCTGTTCTGAAGCCTCTAGTTTGGCTGTCGTCATCTTGTTTTTTAAAAACCAGATGTCATCAGTGAGGAGTGGATCTCACTAAGAAACAGACAACACTGTAGCATCACTACAATTTGAGATTAAAAATTTAACTCATTTATGAGGGAACCAATCAGATCTTTTAAATTAGGTCACCCAAGAGACCTTTATCAAAAATATTTAAGTGTGGAGAGAGAGGACCGTAGCAGAATGTGTCACGGTGAGATTTGCTGGTCAAGTTAGTTGAGTAAAGCAGAGACAGGATGACACTTTTTCATAGTTGTATTGAAAAAGACTACTAAAAGTCAAATGTCATTGCTTATAAAGAAAAGAAATTGTACCATGATGATGGAAAAAGCCCTAATAAAGACAAAAACCTGATTATCTGAGGAAGTACAAAGCCCTAAAACAGAGAATGCACCAAAAATAATAGAAATAGAAAAACCCCATATTTAAGAAATAATCCTTCTTTTATACAGAACGTTTTTGGGGTAAAATTCAAATCAGCATCCAACCATTTACGGATGTGTGCACCTCCAGGGGTGGTGCTGAGCTTTCCTTTCCATCAGCGTTTAGATACCTTTAGAGCTGGCTGAATTAATTTCTCAAACATATAGATCTGGCTACTGTGATTGCAGACCTGAAATCCTATTGAACCAGAGAAGATGAGACATTAAACATGGTACGTTTATCTTGCACAGTTCCTGATAAAAACAGAGGTGTAAACATGCATATAAATTGTGAAATTTCATTATACATGATAGCAGACTTCTAATATAACTAAAAATACAAACATATGTATTATATCACTGTGTCTTTAATGGCTGCGGCAGAAAGAAGACAGGTGTTTGTGTCCAATGTGTGTGGATCCTCCATGAACACTTCAGATTCCACGGAGATCTCTGTGATCTCTTGAATATTGGTCTTGATGGCCTGGTGTCATGGATTGAGTCCAAAATTTGGGATTAGCACTTTGACAATGTTGGATTTTTTGTTCATTCTTTTATAGAACATTCTGCAGTTAGAAGGACATGTCATGATCCCCCCTTCAGCCCCGGCCTGTCTCCCTCTTTTCTTTCTTCTCTTTCTTCCTCTCTCTCACTCCTGTCCTTTTGCCCTCACTCTCTCCCTCACTTCACCCCAGCTCTGCCTGCAGCTTGATTGCTGGATTTGAATCAGCTGCAGGCAGCAGCTCACCTGCACTCAGTAATCACCAGCTACCATAAAAGCTCAGTTCTTGTCACACTGCACCAGACCATAGTCAATCCATGCTACCCTGGTTCCCTGTCTGTCCCTGCTCTGCCTCCTGCCTGTCTTCCCGAGCTGCCGCCACCAGAACCCCCTGCCTCAGCAATGCACTCGCTACCCGGATCCTGCCTGTAGCCAGCTAAGGGTGTGATTTATATTTGAGAACTGTTACCTGCAGCTTTGTTTATGTTTTTGTCTGGTGGCATTCTGTATATTTTTGTAAATTTGCCTTAGTAGTGTTCAGTTAGTTTTGAGTTTTGTTTATTTTCAACATCAGTGTTCAGTGTATTTTGTTATTCGATTTGTCTCTAATTTGAGTATTTTGAGTTTTTGGATGTTAACTTAGCCTGTGTTATATTTAGTGGTTTTCCCCGCTGTGGTTAGTTTTGAGTTTTTGTAAGGTTTTATTGGTTTTGCATGTTTCTTGAATTGGGTTTGGTTTCAGTTTTCCTCAGAGATTTCGTTCTGTATTCTGTGTTGGTTTCGGTTTCATTTCTTTGTTAATTAAATCGCCAGCTGTACATTCTGCCAGTCTGTCTGTTGCTCCTTGTCTGCGCCTGGGTCCCCCCAACCCCACAGCAACAGGAGAAGCAGGTCAGAAGGTCATCACTAGGAATTCTGTGAGACTGTGGTCAAGAGTTCAGCAAAATGTCAGAAATGGCTGTTTGGACTATTATCAGTTCCTTTGGAAGGTAGGAGACATCCTGTCGTCTCCTAGAGGGCTTAAAATAATCATTTTGTTTTGAATATCTGACTTGGTTTATCTGGCCTAGTGCAGATGTTCTATTTAGATGAAAGTTTAAAGGTTAGCTGTCTTGTCAGAGGTTCTTCTACCAAACTTAACAGTCCCACTGGCTGTCAGACATATTAAAGGGGTGGATGCAACATCATAAACAGTTTGTTCTTATTTTCAAAAAAACATTACAACAGTGGTTCACAACTTGCTTGTCATGATCACGTAATGAGGGTACAAAGCACAAGACAAAAAAGACACGAAATGAAAAAAATGTGTTTTAAAACAGGCTTTTCACTTACATTTGCTTTTTTTAAAGTTAAATTCCTTAATGGAAGTGGAATAAGTAAATGGAACATCAGATTACTGACTAATTTATTCTCTAGAGCTGAATCGTCACTGTGCTGAATGGTCTGGCTGCACCTCATTATCTTTCTGTTACTTGAAAATAAAGGCTCTGGCTTCTTTGTACTTTACACCAATCTCTGTCATCTTTTGCAGCACTAAGCCCACAGTGCAACGACTGTGTTCCCTGAAAACAGTGATGGGAAACTGTTTTGGTGGAACCTTTGCATGCAATGAAGCAAGCACTGTCATTAAAATGGCTAATTCAGACAAAAAATAAAAATAAATCTAGCAGAGCTACCTTATTGCACAAAGTTTTCAGTGTGTAGGTTGCTGCTCCGAGATTGTTTCCCCTAATGGAGTGGATTCGGGGAAAAAGGGAGGAGAAAGCTGTATGAAATGAGCAGCCATTGCCAGACCTGCAGTCTACATCCAGTCAGTCAGACTAGTAACTCATAGGCATAAGGATTCAACATAGATCAAACACACCAATAAAGCAGAGAACCTACAAGAAATACTGGTAGCATCTTGTTCACTGTTTGAATGAAGCTTTTCACAGATTGCAAAGTGAAATTTATGTTGACTATTACTCAACGTTTAGCATTGTAAACACCACTGTGACAGTTCTTGGGAAGTCGGAAGGTAGAGCAGAGACCTTTTTTGTTTCAGAGCAGAGTTGTGTGAATTAATAAAATGTTTTCTTAATAGTGTGAAAAACACTGTACAAAGGTTTTAGGCACCAGGCACAAAGTGTGGATGCCGTGAAAGCTTTCAATTTATTGGTGCAGAAAATAGAAAGAAACACGCAAATCAAACAAATGTTTAAGACAAAGTTTCCTTTGGGGGCTATACCGTCTATTGCAGGAGCTGTTGTTCTAGCTGTTGATCAAAGTAGCTTCTCGTGACTCTGGCTTAGTTGGGCCTGTTGTCATGCTGCACAACAATTTTGGGATAAATCTAATATGGATGAACTATGTGTTAAGTGCATCTCCTCATACATAAAAAAACAGCTGTATTTAAAATAGGGACATTGACAAGTAAATGAATTTTATGATTCAGGATAGAATTCGACATCTGCCAGTAAACATCTGTAAACTGACATCCTGTCTGCCCCTGCGCAACATTAAAGTGAACTGGGCTCCACTTTGAGAGGGCTTTGAGGAAGAGTAGAGCATCAGAGATGGAGGGAGGAGGCAATGCTGAGGAGAGAGAGAGGATCAGACGAGAGACAGAGTGAGGAGAGGGTAGACACAGCAGCACACGCTTAACATTGGCTGTGTGACAGGTGCAAGCCAGCGTCTGTTTGTTAATCACGTCCTCTGCAGAGTCCCGGCGTTCAGAGCGATGGTTGCGCTGCACTAGCGTTAGCATGTCTGACTCATTCTGGACGGTGCTCTCCAATTTCTCACTGCCTGAGAGGAGCATGCTGCGACGCTCCAAGAGGTAGATGCTTCGAATACATTGTTTTTATCGGTTCAGTTTTTTCCTGCATGTCTTTCACCTCAGCACTCAGCCTTTATTTTATTTGTCCTGATTTTTTCTCCTTCTTCATGTGTCTCTTGTTTTTAGAATCTGCTGCTCCATCTTAGGTTTTCTCTTTTCCTTTCCTCTCGTCATCTTCCTCTCTGCATGTCTTTATGCTGAGCAGGGGCAGCTCCAACATGATAGTCAATGAACTCAATTTGTGTTTTGATAGTTTAACACGATGCTTTGCATAACTTGGGGTATTTTTGAATGGGAGGTATTGTCATACTGTACTGTTTGCATCTGCAGTTTGTTTGTGTTTATGTGTGTATTCGTTCTTTTTTATTGAATTCTCTTTATCTGCTAATAGTTGATATGTTTGTGATGCGAGTCAACGAAGAAAGGCATCATTTGATATTTGTGCAAGCTGGCCATCATAATTTTTCAGCTCTCTTTTTTTCTAACAGCAAACAGAAGCAGAGACAGAGCTGTACTTTGAACTCTGAAGCAGTAATTTTCTTACTCCTCCCCATAATAACACGGTAGCTGGCATTTACACACAGATACACACATGGATGGACAGATTTCTTTTTTTCTCCTTCTTGTCACTCCCTCCTCTTGTGTTTGTGTTTGTCTTAGAAGCGTTTTTTAAGGACAGAGGGGTTGTGAAGTAAGACAGGAGGGACTCCTGCATAGCAACAGGCTCTGGCAGTTTTTGGATTGGTGTGGATGAAGTGGACAGCTAAGGATGAGCTCTAATCAGAACAAAACTGATTCATCACTTGCACAGAACAAATGTGATCTGAAGCTTTACAAGGGGGAGATGTTCTCCTTTTTAGCACCATTTGAAGTGCTTCAAGTACGTTCTTTTCTAGTAATTTTTAGATTTTAAAGGAACACAACCTTGGTATATAATGTTTCTTTACTTAGATTGCAGTGCTGTGTTCTCTCTGTTTGACGGTGACAAGACTCTGGGAAATACATGTCTGCAAAGATGAACCTAAACATCGCAGATGGTCTGCACAGAATAGGATGTGAATATGTGAACTGGTTGAAATCATGGTAAACTAGAACAGAACTATACATTTTGTATAAACTCCATCCAAATAGAAAAGAATACAGGTACACACAAGAATGTTGAATTATGTGTACACACAGAGAGTTGTTCCAGGCCTTTTAGGGGCTAAATGATGATTTTTGTTTCTCTCTGTGGACTGTTTTCAGGATTAGGGTGAGGAGTGACCTCAGGAGACCTGCTTGTCAGCCATGAGTGACCAACAGAGAGTTGACTGTTTATGAGGCAGAGTGGGAGCACACTTGGACTTTGTTAGTGGAAGCAAACTTTATGCTTTTATTATACTTTAGCATTGCGTTTTGCATCTGATGCATTTAAGTTAAACTACTGAACATTCTATCAGTGTTTAATCACTATTGATTAGGTGTCAGACTATCATTTTATCACTCAGACCTAGCTTTCATACTTGACTCTGTTCAAAACTGTTCATAATTATGCACAAAAATGACAAGCGTTTAAAGCTTCCATTGTCTTTGAAGTGCTTTCGGTAAGAGCATTAACTCTACACCTTCTTAACACAAACAGCAGCGCACACTGACATTGGAGGAAGCACACACGATCACTATCACATTTCCTGTAGCAGCTGTAACCCCCAAATTAATGTTATGGAGTGGACTGGTGAAATGAGTTTAGCTGTAGATCTTTTCCACATACACTGACCTACTGCCTGTTTTCTGTGTGTGCATCTCTGTCAAGTATGGGTCTGCATGAGGTGGTTTAGTTAACGCCCACAGAGCTGTCACAGCACTGTACATGTATGTCTATGAACTGTGTGTCTTGTGAGTTTTACGATAGCAAAGTTATAGCATCCTGAGGTTATATGCGGTTACTCATATTGCAGGTCAAACATTAGTGAACACATATGTGCGAACAATAAAACATATCTACAGACTTTTCACAGCCTGTTCCATGGTTGAACTGCCAAGCGCTGCACATACGGAAAATTCTCCCAAACTTTCATCTGTCCATTATCTGTACACCACTTAATCTTCTGTAGGGTAGTTGGGCAATGGCAATTTAATTGCATACAGTATGGGCTTAAGAAACTTGGTAATAATATATTATTAACAGTTAATGTTACAGTTATTGCAATGCATTAGAAGTTATTAACTTACACAAGATTATTGAAACCATTAACACAATAAAATTATATGATCATTAAAGAATACACACTATATTGCCAAAAGTATTGGGACACCTCTCCAAATAATTGAATTCAGGTGTTCCAATCACTTCCATGGGCACAGGTGTATAAATCAAGCTCTTGGCATGCAGACTGCTTCTACAGACATCTGTGACAGAATGGGTCGCTCTCAGGAGCTCAGTGAATTCAAGTGTGGTAGGTTGCCACCTGTGCAAAAGTCCATTCGAGAAATTTCCTTCATAATAAATATTCCACGATCGACTGTTAGTGGTATTATAACAAAGTGGAAGCAATTGGGAACAACAGCAATTCAACTAGGAAGTGGAAGGCCATGTAACATCACAGAGCGGGGACAGTGGATGCTGAGATGCACAGTGCACAGAAATCACCAACTTCCTGCCGAGTCAACAGCTACAGACTTCCAAACTTGGTGTGGCCTTCAGATTAACTCAAGAACAGTGCGTAGAGAGCTTCATGGAACAAGTTACCATGGCCGAGTAGCTGCATGCAAGCCTTACATCTCCAAGTTCAGAAATTCCCTTAAACACACTCCTAAACCTTGTGGAAAGCCTTCACAGAACAGTTGAGGCTGTTGTGGCTGCAAAGGATGGTCCAACTCCATATTTAACCTTATGGATTAAGTATGGGATGTCAATAAAGTTCATGTGCATGTAAATTCAAACATCCCAATACTTCTGGCAATATAGTGTAGCTTTAATATGTAGAATATGTTTGTTTGTACTAATCTGTCGATGTGACAGTCAGATGCTTCAGCCAGAGAAGTACTATAGTCTCTGAGCTGTCACCTGACAGACTGGTGGTTTGATGATAATGAGAGGCATGCAAAACTAATTTTAAACACAAGTGCGCACACACACACACACACACACACACGCACGCACGCACGCACGCACGCACGCACGCACACACACAGACACACACAGACATACACAGACATACACAGACACACACACACACACACACACACACACACACACACACACACACACTGGGGGACACTGTAGCCTTCAGTCATTTCTACATAATGGATGCATGTTTCCTAGCAGGGATCCAGAATGCCTGCAGGAGAAAAAATCTGACTTCTGTTTGTGCTGCAGCAGCTACGTTTGTGTATGGGAGTCAGAAATAAGCGTAATTTTTCCGTCCTTCTTTTTGCAGGAGAGCAGATATTTGTCAAACCATCTCAACATTTTCTCAAAGATGGCTTTCAGCTCAAGCTTTCCGTTCTTTAAACAGCTTGTAAGAAGATGTCTCAACAACCGCTGACCTGACCTCATTGTGAATACAGGTCACACACATTGCAATAAAATTTCAAGAGATTATTCGGAAACCATAAGACCACAAAAATTTTCCATCATAGAAAATCAAGAGTTGCAAGAGTCATTGGAAACTCAAGACTGCTCTTATACATAGTTTTTACAAGTGTATGCAAATTTGTGTTCACAACTGTATTAATGAAATATGCTACAGCCTTTATCTACACAAAGTTAAAGCAAAAATTTTCCATTGGATTTCCTGATTGTAGCCCCACCCTCCAGAGGATGAACACTTTCCTTTTTGGACACTCAAGTATTGTTAGTGCCAGCATCAGACAAGGATGTCAACTATGCAGGCAGCATTTCTCCTATAGCAGACTGAAATAACATTTACTGCTCCCGTAAGGTTGAACCCTTTTGATTTGAATGACCCCATGGTCTAACACCAGCCTCAAGGCTAACTTTAATTTGTTTTAGCATTGTGATCTGGTAAATAGTGGGGATCTGTTGTTCATTCCACGTAATGCTTTTGTAATTCAGGTTGGGAATTGCAGACTCTTAAGTGGGAGACACACACTTCACCTGTCTATCTTTTTATCTCACCCTGTCTGTCTGTCTGTCTGTCTGGTTTTTCTTACCATTTCCTTTCTTCCCCTGCCATGAGGCAAGTGTTAAAAATCCCAGGCTTCTGAGCCCAGCTCTTAAGGAGGTCAGAAAAGTGTGTGGTGTGTGGGTGTGGGTGTCTGGAAAATCCAACTTTGCAGCTAATCTTTTTATATAGGTGTGTGTATAAAACTGCATGCTACCAGAAAAACTGAGGATGTTGTGCATCTCAGCAGATGGCAAGAGACATATGTGTGTGTGTGTGTGTGTGTGTGTGTGTGTGTGTGTCTGTGTGTGTGTGTGTGTGTGTGTGTGTGTGTATGTATGTATATATATATATACATACATACATACATACATACATACAAACAGCATGCGATATCTACATCACATGCAATAATTATTCTTCAATCATATAAATATTCCCTAAATTCACACATAAACTTAAGTGTACATACACATGCTATAATACGTTTTCCCCTTAACCTGACCCTCAGCTTTACCAAAACATTGATTCAAATGGAAATGCTAAAATCTTCACGCAGCTCTGAAAAGAACTGAAGACCAGACACTTCACAATCTTCCAAAGATATCCTTAGAAAAGACCTAAAAATTAATTTGTGCTCGCAAATGCAACAGAAATTGGAAACAGAAGAGCACAGCAAAGGAAATGATAAATAGCCCTAATGGAACAGACATTAAAGAGAGACTTCACACCGATCATCATTATACTGTAGCAAAGATTTCAGCCCTGATCACTTCATGTCATGTGAAGACAGGGTTTACCTGGACAGGTCACCAGTCTATCACACGGCCACACAGACAACCAAGCACACTCATATTCATTTGTATAGTATACATATGATATTTATAGAGAGTAGATAGTAGATAGTAGATACTGATGGAATGCCCCATCTTTTTTATACTGTTTGTGTCTTTCGGCAAATATGTTGCAGCATATTTGACAGTTTCAATAGCTTTGCTACATTTGTTGTTTATTGAAAGTGTGAAACGTTTGTGAACATTTTAAAATGTTATAGATGTTATAACTTGATAATATTATAACTTGATTATTATTTTTTTCTAAAAATGCTGTCTTTTTCGTTAGTAGGTGTGACTTATAGCTGTGTGTTGTGTGATTACAGTTGTAATGATAATAACTGTTTGATGTCATCGTGTGTCATCACTGTCCTCATGTGTGAAGGACGGAGTGTGTGCTGCAGCTGTTGCCTCAGTGAAACTGTAGCATCTTTAAGGCTAATCTGCAGCACATATATGAAAGCTGCATTTGCACATGTGCTGTCTGATAGCCTAGAGTGGACACCTGTTTTTACTGATGCAGAGCTTAAAGGCATGTACTGCAATTTCCAGAAACATTACAAATGACTGATTTTACCTTCATGACAGTATGTGAGTTGAAAGTGTACTTTAATAACTTGTCAGTGACTAGTGACTGTCTCTGTGAACTTTACAGCTGTATGTGGACAGATGCCAACAGAAGCCTTGGTGATATTCAGAAAAGCAAAATTTATGGCTTGGAACTTTTGTGTAGTTCTTTACAAAGCTTCTTGAAATTCTAGCTGTTATGGTCTAATGTCTGAACTTGATCTGAGATGAAGTCACTGAACTGAGATTGTTATTTGTCCTCAGCTGTCGGGCAAGCAACAGGAAGAGCCTGATTGTGACGTCCAGCACCTCCCCCACCCTGCCGCGGCCACATTCACCTCTGCATGGACACACAGGTAACACGTATAAAACGAAAATATATGTACTCCATCGAACACTGCCTCTGCAGCATACAATATAAAAAAGCATACCTTGATAGCATCAGCATCCATTCCAGTGATTTACAAAGTAATGAGATGCCAGTTTTTCAGCAGCGTCGACTGTGTTTTAGGAATAAAGGGTTAGCAGGCCGATAGTAGATCACCCTCCTCAGGCCCTATAGCAGCATAGTAGTAGTTGCTAAATGAATGATGATGAAAAGCGATCACTATTAGTTGTCGGTGTTCAACATTCATTTGTTCTTCAGCTGGAGGGTGTGTGTAGTAGTAGCAAGTGAGATGTGTTACATAGAGTCATGTCGTTTACTAACACACACCAACGAAGCTCAATTAACTGCCCTGGCAGCACACTGTGCACAGCATAATGAGATTTTTGCGTGCTTTGAGTGCACAGACTAACATGCTATAGACTGCTGTCTAAGTTGTCAAGATGTTGTGCAGTTTTTAAATTGCCTAGATTCATTTGTTTAGAATCAAAGCGTTTAATATGCTGCTACGAAGGAAATGACTTCTGGCCTGCTACTTGCCTAGAAGCCTTGTTGACATTATACATTGTTAACTGTAAATGTATGACATCAGAAATTCTGTCAATATGTTTTTTTTAACTGATAACAGTCATGGGTTAGGTATAAGACAGGTCATATGAATTCACCTTGGTGCAAAAATGATTGCTCATGTTGCTGCTGGTGCCTGACTAATGTACCTACATGGCCTGGCTGATTTCAGTTAAACCCAGTGTATGTCTCTGAGAGCACTCACAAATTCATCCAATTTTCCAATAGAGAAATCTCACACTGCATTTTGAAAGTCCTTAGCAAATATCCCTTCTTAATCTGTGCTTAGTAAACTGAAAATTGTCTGGAAGCGATTTTGAATGTCCATTTTTAACATTACAGCCACTCATAAAGCATGGACTACAAAACACCATCTGGAAACTGGTTTCATCTCCTTGAATGTAGCAGTTGGCATTTTTGTTTTGTTTATTTCTGCCCTTGCAAAATTCTGAAAGCCATGAATCCACACACACAGGTATATCTATCAATGAAGAAGTATGTCTGGCATATTTTGTGTTTGTGCCAAAGCTGCATGTGGTGACAGCTCAAATGTGAGCTGAGAGGGTTTCATTTAATAGTTGGGAAAATTACAGTTGTAGTAGTGAAATACTTCTAGTTACATAAGGTCAAGAGGCCTTGTTGTGCTGCATCAGATGTTACTTATAGGTTGCTATGCTGTTGTAAGCACAAAGTGGCTTGGTCAGTCTAACCAACAGTCCTTACAGATTTGGTAGCACTTAACCATATTGTGTTTTTGGCCCAATGCCAATACTGATTCAAGGGAGGAATTTTTTAATATGAATGCATTGGCCAGTAATTCTTTATTTACATGTAGATGTTATTGCTAAATTGAAAACGGTAAAGCCAATACTTGCTCCACTATCTTCAGATGTGATACGTACTCGTCTGCATGTGCTGCAGACATTTCTGACAGCATTGTAAACAATAGGGTTAGAGCCATTCTGACAGACAAACTTTGTGATTACACTATTTATAAATTACCACCACCATTTTAATTGTCATCATCTGTCATTATGTTCCATTAAACATTTTTGTATATCACATACTGTAGACATATTGACAGATATATATCCAAACATTGGTTGGGTTGTAGGTTTTGTTAAGTAGGATTTTGGTTCTGCAGGGGTGTAACAGTACAGTTTACTGAACAGACCATAGCTGTGTCTTTCTTTAAGACGTCTGTCAGTACTGCTGCAACTGACTGCAATCTACTGATACGATAAGATAAGATAAGATAAGATAAGATAAGAAAGCTTTATTAATCCCCAATGGGGAAACTCATAAGCCACCGGTCGCACAGTCCACTTGTACAGTACACATTGTGAGATTTACAATAAATAAGTAAAAAAACAAATACCAAAAGCCATGGTCATGAAAAACAGGTGCTAAGTCAGTGGTGTGCTGCCCTCAACACCTACACAAGAAAATTACATGAACTTTTACAAAAGGTAATCAAAAGAAATATTCTCTCGAATAAAATAAGTAATAAAATCAATATCCATGAAGGTGCAGCATTTTAAAATTGAACTGTGCTTAAGCTGTACTGTACATGTGTTTGACAGCAGGTACATTAGATAAGTTGTGGACAAGTGTAGCTGAGGTTTTCTCATAAAAGGCTGGGGTGATCTGCTGGTTGAAATATGAATGAGAGGAAACTTAGTAATGGGGCTCAGTTACTTTCAGAATATGTTTAAAAGCTGTGTTCTTGATTAAAAAACACAAAAAAGGAATTAGTCATAGTAAGTAATTTCATGGTACAATAGTTTTCTTTTCATGGTTTGATTTGAGCTTAAATGTATAACTTTCAATGAGACACCTAAACAAAGTACCGGTAACTATTTAAAGACAGATTAATTAATTTGCAATATTTAATTGTCCTTATGTTTTGAAATTTTACAGACTATATATTTAATTAGTCAATCAGTAAAGATACAATCTTTAGCCTCAGAGGTGAAAACAAATGGGTAGATCAGTCAGGTAGTCTGACAGGACAGTTACCAGAGAAGGTGTTTGTGGTGTTTCAGGTTGTTTTCCATAATACTCTAAAGTTCTTTTGCTCCATCCTTCTGTCTCTTCTTTTTCTCCTTTCCTTCCCCCCTTCCATTTCCATTTCTGTCTTCCAGGCTGCTGTGTTGCCATGGTAACACTGCCACTAGTCTTACAGTCGACCGCAAAGTCCTGTCTTTCTGTGTCTTTAACCCTGCATAGGATATAAATACAGCTAACCTAATACTGCTGATTAATGCTGTTGTTTTTCATGTTCTCTCTTGTTACTTCAGAACCACTTTCACAGGAAAATACTGTGTTTAGGTCTGTTTAATTTAGGCCTAAGTGTTTGAATATACACTTAAATGGAATTTTAGCCTTATACTGAGTTCAATATGACCTTCACAGAAACTTACCCTGAAATCTGTAATCCACCGCTACATCTGTCAGCTCTGGCTGTGATACCTCACTGATGCTTGGTACTGCTCTGATTCATGTACACCACTGGAGGTTAAATCTTTTTCTCTCATTTCTTCTTCCCTTTTTTGTTTTTGCACCTTTTTCTTTTCTTCTCCATAATGTTGTAACATTTACTTTAATTTTCCTCCCTTCATTTACTCCTGGTCAATATCTACATTGTGTTTTTTCTTAAACTCCACCCACTCTGAACTCGCCTCTCCCCTCCTGGCTGACAGTGAGTTGTTATTTGATAAAGGTCAGCTGATGATTGGCAGCTCGGTGTGATCTGGCTTCTGATGAATACTGTCAAACAATCTATTGCTGATCTTTGTAATTGTAATGATGGACAGAAACAAAGACAGCAGGGCTATAAGCTTTCCTCATGTTCAGTTTTCTTGTGTCACACTCCCAAAGCAGTACACAGCTTTTTTCTTTTTCTGCCCCCTCCCCTATTATAGCTATGTTTTGTTATGCCAACTGCACTTTCCTTAGAGAGGGAGTCAGGCTGAAGAGACACAAAGCAGTTATTATATTTGCATTTATCAAATGTGTCTAGCATGTTTCTTGGTCTTTGCTAAAGTAGGTTACTGTTACTGCAGTTTGCTGCACAAAATCCTAAAGCGTGTGACAGCAAAGCAGCTTCTATACCTGTTGTGATGAACCAAAAATGAACTAACCAAGTACATTCAGCTAGAATTCACGTTTCATTCACCTTCATTTTTCAGCCTGAAACTACAATCCACCTAGTGTTTCTTTTCATTGACAGTAAGTGACAAGCACTTTTTAAATATAATTTTAGAGTGCTTTAATTTTTCATCATAGTATAGTAACATGCTGAAAGTCACTCTGACCCCAGACATGATGGTGTTTGTATTGTCAAGTCATTGTTCATTGTTGAAATGCAAATGTGAGTCTGGCCAGTAGGTGGTGATTGACGTGCTGGACGGACCAATCGGAATCCGCGCTGCAGGATGCTCTGGACATCATAGACTGGATATGTTCCAGTGCAGCTCATCACAACATCAATGAGTTTACAGATGTAGTTGTGGGTTTTATTGGCAAACTGGTAGACCATACTGTCCCCAAAATTCAAATCAGAGCATTTCCCATTTAGAAGCCCTGGGTGGACATAACTATTTGTGATGCTCTGAAGTCCCACACTGCTACCTATTATACAGGGCTTGCAACAGGGAACATGGATGAATACAAATCTGCTTCATATAATGTCTGGAGAGCAGTAAAGGAGGCAAAACAACGCTATGGCAGGAAACTGGAATTACTACTCCAGCAGCCTAACACCAGAGGTTTATGGCAGGGACTTCACAGACTATGAAGCGACACCTAGGTGCACTGTGAACACTGACACATCACTGAGTGATGAGATGAACAACTTTTATGCGTTCTTTGAGGTTGACAGCCCACAAGCCTACGCATCCCCTAATCCTGGAAGAGCAGAGGGAATGTTTACTTTGAGCGAACATGACGTGAGGAGGACATTTAGAGGTGTGAATACCAGGAAAGCAGCTGAACCCGGTGGCTTCACTGGACGTGTCCTAAAAGCCTGTGCTGATGATTGCTCATGGCAATATTCAGTCTATCCCTCTTACAGTCCTCCATTCCTGTTTGCTTTAAACAGTCCATTATTGTCCCTGTCCCAAAGAAAGCCCAGTCCAGCTGTTTCAAAGACTACCACCCTGTAACTCTCACATCTACAGTAATGAAGTGTTTTGAATGGCTGATTAAACCCCTCATCACATCCTCCTTACCTGCCTCCCTGGACCCTCTGCAGTTTGCATATCGCACTAACAGATTCATAGATCAAGCCATAACTTATATGCTCCACTCAATTCTCACCCACCTAAACACCAGGAGGGGAATTATGTCAGAATGCTCTTTATCGACTACTAGCCCAAATTTCATATGCTGGACAAGAATTCAGGACATCCACATTCCAAAAGTCAGTAATACTCATGATGCCATCTATTGGTAATAGGAAGTTACGGGCATTGTATTTGCACAAACTTTGTGATATAATCCTTGAAATTGGTCAGCTAAGTCTCAACCCCTTGAAGTTTCTGCCACACCCTGACATGCACCACACCTCGACGTGCGCCACTTTCAACACGCGTGGGTGTGCAAGGGCCCGTTCAACACTGCTTGCAGCTTTAATTGCAAATTGGATTTGTCAAAGGCTTCTAAAAGCAGACACGTTAAATGGACAACTATATTGGATTGTTTTTTGTAAAGTCTATCATCCTCTTCTACGCATATGGAATGGACCACACAATGAGAAAGCCTCTGTACCAAGACTGAATTTTAGCTATGTTTCTGATTTTCATTAAGATTTTCATGCTTGTAAATCAGAACCCCAAAGTTCCAGTTTCATCTCCAATCTCATATTCCAACTACAGGCAAATGACAAAATCAAAACTGCTTCTGGAACAGCTAACAACGTCAGGATGCAAAGTCAACACAAGGCTATACTTTAACCAAATATTCTTTTTATTCTGTGTAATCTTTTGAATCACATATTCTGTACCGAAAAAGACCATAACAAGTTCCAAGACCAAGCTCCAAATCCCCATTTTGGAACAGGTACAATAGAGTAAGAGGCTATTTGATGTTCATATCCATCAGTTAAGAGATAGGTTGTCTAAACCTTTCACCACTAAACTTACCTATCTGTTTTTATAAACCAGAATGGGGTGATGGGCCACAGAAAAAAATAACCAGAAAACCAAACTATCACAAGCAAATAGAGAGAGAGTTCAGTACTGGAAACACAGGGCAAAGGGGTGAAAACTAAAGGCATGGAGGACTGGAGGATTTAGTACATTAAGGAACTTTTAGTACTGTCATGTGGATTTTGGCCATCTTCATCTTTCTTTCTCCTCTGAAACACACTCGTCTTTTCTCCCAGGTTGTCAATCCCTTCTTTTGTCTGTTTTTCTCTCTGCATGGTTTCAAGGGTGTAGCAGTGCATGTTAAAAGACAGTGTCTACACTCCTTTATCTCAGTCTAAAATCCGTAGTTCTCTGTAGATAGAGAAGATGGATCAGTCACTCCTCTTATCTCTCCACCTTCTACTCTTAATGAGACACTTAATCAATCTCTGAGACTGTCCATCTCCACCTCCTTCTGTCTTTCATTACTTCCTCTTTCTCATATTTATGTCTCCTGCAACTGAAATTCAGATTCTCATTCTGCTTGTGTTTTACTGAAGTTCAGAAGTTGAAGAATGGCTGGAGGATGAAAGGACTAGCCAAATACATCACATTGGTTTTGATCATGTTGGTTTCATGCAGTTTAAAAATACAAAAGGAAGATGACACACTCTTACAGTCTGGATGTTTTGTTGTTTTTGTTGTTGTTGTTGTTTGGGAACAAGTCTCTGCTTCACACTTGCAAAATCCATCCAAGACTTACCCCAGATTTAACCAGACACCATCTGAAGATACAAATACCACAGCAGCAATAGTTTATTACTTTGTATTGAGTGTGTACACAAGAAAACCGTTGTTTCTTGCCTTTTCTGTTGTGTATAGGGGTACATACCTGTTGGTACATACAAGCTGCCAGAAGCAGTGTATGTACAGGAAGTTCTAAGCTTTATGATTTGGAAGTGTAGTACTCAAATGCACTTTCAGAGTCATAGTTGACCTTTCTCCTTTAGTTTTTATGTCCACAGCTTATATCTTTGCCTATTTTAAACCAGATATTTTCTAAAACAGCTGTTCATCTTTTGTACTGATAATTCAGCCGAGAGAGTTGAATGTCTACGCTTATCATAAACCAGACTTCCACCACTGGAACCCCAGATGCCCACAATACATTCTCTGACTTCATTACTGTCTTTTATCTGTTAAAAAGCATGAAATTATGCATTTACAAACATGCTTTTTCATTTTTTTAAAATTATGTTTGTGGTCCTATTCTGTCACTTGGCAGTTCCACTGAGCAGTTCTAACTGTGCAGTTTCAAAAATGACTTTAATAAAGCATCAACGACTTCATGGACAGTCTATTATGTTTACTCAAAAGCCACGAAAGCAGTTCATTAGATAGAAATTTGCTCAATACCTGCTAATTGTCTTTGCTTGCTCCTTAGCTTGCCCCTCATACATGAAGCCATGCTGATACCTCACTGTGTTGGGGTAGTCATTTGTACCACCGAACCATATTAGCTGTTGATGTAAGTAGTATACTCAAAGCTCATTGTCTTTCCTTTCCTTGTTTCTCTCTTTCAGGTACCAGCCCACTGGACAGCCCTCGCAACTTCTCTCCTAACACAGCCGCGCACTTTTCCTTCGTTCCTGCACGCAGGTGAGAAATTCACATATACACAGTAGTTTTCCAGTCACACCTGGGTCACAAAGCAAAAGCAGTATATTCTCTAGGTAGTAGAAACAACAGATAATGAGCACATAGTTGGAAAAAAATGAATCATGACACCACAACTCAAATCGTACTGTTACTAAAACATACCCAGCCCTTTTTATCTCACATTTGTGGGATAGATCAGGAAAAAAGCTATTATAGCCGGTTCTTGAGCAGCACCTGCACTTCCTCATTCACTGCAATATAGTTTGCAATAAATATACTGTACTGCATGTAGACAGAACAGACACTAAGAAATGGCTTGATGCCCTCGGCACATTGACAGCTGAGCAGAGCTGAGCACTGTGTGTGTGTGTTAAGTTTACAGTTTTCCATCGAGTTGTGTGAGTGTGTGTGTGTGTGTGTTTGTCAGCTGGTAGAGCAGGATTTCCTGTAATTGCTACAAGATTGGTAGCTCAATCCCCAGCTCCCTCGCATACCAAAGCATGCCCTCAATTGCCCTCCATGGCAGCTCTGCCACAGTTTGTGTGTGAACGTGTGTGAATGGGTGAATGAGAATGATGAGGTAAAGTGCTTTGTAAAACCTAACTAAAGTTAAAAGGCACTAAAAGGGTCAAAGGGTCTTGAGCCGGACTCAAACTCATGACTGCTGCTAAGAGACTGAGCCCATGCGGTATTGCCGGCCAGCGTTAATTTGAAGCCCCTTTCTGTCTGCTCTTTGCCCTCGGTGCTACAGCTAATCAACACACTCTGAGACAACAGTGACACTGTGTGGTGTAGGTTGCTATGACAGTTTACTGATTTGAGGTTCTGTGGCTGCTTGCACAAAAGCCTCAAACATCTTTTTTTCTTACTGAAGGTTAGAACTGTTGTGAATCTTACAACAGTAAACAAATTATTCTCATGTTGTGATTGTGACAGAATTACAGATTGTTTTTTCTCTTTTTTATGTATGTATTCTGGACTTTCTTTACTTTTTTTCTTATCTTTCATCCACTCTTACACACATATGCTTCAACTTTTATTCCTTGTCATAGTGGATATGTTTTATTTGGATTTGTAAACATTTTTAAAGAGACTATTTAAACTACTTTAAGAAAAATATATAAAAATTCCCATTCCATCATATCAAATCGGTTTCAAAATATTAAAAGCATGAGTACTGAGGGTGTGTGTGTATTTGAGCAATAAAAGAATATCACCGTGTCTTGTCTTCCTCACAGTCACGGACACAGGGCTGACAGGTAATAACTCCGTTTTGACCTTAAACCTTTTTTTATCTGTCTTCCTGCTGCCATCTTCCTGCTCTCCGTCCTGCATGGCTGACCAAACACACCTTGAATGTCATCAACAAAAGCCCTGCAGGGTCATTTCTTCTACACCTGAAAGTTCTGCACATGTCCGTTTTAAAACTGAAGCAAAATTTTCTACTGCTCTCACAGCCGCTGAACAGGAGACAGGGTTCTCCTGACAAATATACTCACTGGAGTAGCAAAACATTGTCTCCAATAAATGCACTGCTGAGAAGCATTCACCAGGTGTCTTAACCGATTATTGAGCTTGTTTCAATAATGAAACTATATTTTTGTGAGCCATTTCTAAAGACTTACCTCTTTAGTAGGAACCACGGGGCTTGGGACTGAGAGACACAGAGAGGAGAGGATAGGGGAGTCAGAACATTGGCTCTTAAGGCAGAAAAACCCCTATGTTGAAGTCTTTGCATTGGGTTTGCTGACAGTGACAACAATAAAGAAAAGCAGCAGGCTGACATTTTAATTAAATATAATAATAAACAAAAATTTAAAAGTGTTTGAAATCCAGCTGATCTGTGGCCAAGGATCAGACAGGTCAGAGTGGCTGTTTGATATGTAAAATCCATCATGCTTCACTGTGTCTGCCCAGTAAATGACCCTCATGGCATTTTCTGCACTTTGATTTCATATTATCATTTGTTTTCTTCCAACTGAATTACTTTTTTGCTGTATGTGACACTCCTCCATCTCGTTATTATAATTGCTGTTAAGTATTTGTGTATGTTATTTCATTTAAATTAGGTGCGGAGTTTTGATATCCTTATTTCTCCCTTTTTTTTTCCTTTCTAGGACGGATGGTAGACGCTGGTCTCTTGCCTCGTTGCCTTCCTCTGGATATGGCACCAACACTCCCAGCTCTACTGTCTCGGTAAATATCTCATGTGTCTTTGTATAGATCTCAAAAAACTGAAATAAATGTTCTGTGCTCCCTCTGACTCCCTCTTACTTCATTACAGGGTTATTCCATCTCAAATGGTCAGTGGCCTTCTGCTAGACCATCCCTGATTGACACTTTTTACTTTTTACAGATATTTAAAATAGAATTTGTGGATTTTTATCTTGGTTTATCAAATACTTTAAAGGATTTTTAATTTTCCAGGCATTGAGATTAAAGGCTATGTTTGAGTGACAATATCTCAGGAATTATTTCAGAGATGGGCCCAAAATTTTCACTGGTATTTCTCATCATATGTAGTAATGGGCAAGAGATCCTATTTAAACTCCCCCTTAATCAGAAATTATTTGATCAACTTTTGTAGTTTTAACGTATTTGACAGGTTGTGATTCAGAAGACTGGGACAATAATGTAAATTACCTAGTTCCTGTTTAATCTTCATCCACTACATGTACCTCTTAAGCCTCGTCTGAAGGCTACCCTAAAGGCGCAGTATGCTTCAGATCATGCGCTTGTCAAATCACTAAGTGGTGTCTTATAAACCTGTCCACTGGAATTGGTGTACATCAATTTTTGTTACCCTTTAACTAACAAAAATGCCCACTTTTTTCCCTCCACGTTTTTGGTCACCACGCTGCTTCCACCTGTTTTTTCTGTGGATAATTTAGTGCAGCACCAAGAATGCCTAAGGGGAGAGACTTCCTGAAAGCCTGTGAATGATTCTCCCTTTCCACCCCACCCTAAAATCTCCAGGCTTTTTGCCCCAACTTCAAATTTGGCTGTTTAGAACAGCATTTTTTTATGCCCCCACATATGTGTGGACAACACATTGGGCTAAAGAAGAGCTTCCAGTCTAACCCCAAAGTAGCTTCCACTGTTGGAAGTCGCCTGCTTTTCCTGTTTCCTCCTTCTCTAACTAGTTAACCCTCACTGTGAAGCAAACCTGACCCAGACTAGTCCTAATCCTAGCCCAACTCCAGCCAGACACCCACCGTAGCTCCAGTGCTTGTTGTAATCTGTGCTCCCTCTTTGCTCCTCCTCTCACAGTCCTCCTGTTCATCTCAGGAGAAGCTGCACCAGCTGCCCTTCCAGCCCACACCTGACGAGTTGCACTTTCTCACCAAACACTTCAGCTCCGAGAGCATCACAGACGAGGAGGGACGACGCTCCCCTGCCATGAGACCACGGTCCCGCAGCCTCAGGTAGTAGCTCTCAGCCTTTATTTAAGTTCACATGGTACGCTCTAATGAAACCCACCACAAACCTGTTCTTTAGAGGCACCTATACAAACACCATGTGAAACTTTTTCTGTGTCACTGTAGCAAGCAGTAACTCACATGAATGAATGTGCCAATGTCAAAATGCATTAAGGTGCACTTCCTGTGTGGCCAGTAGATGCTGGTTGCAAGAAATGTTAACAACAAAGAATCCATATAGTCCCCTGGAATAAAAACACTGCTTTACATTGTGTAAAGGTTTAACTCTTTCACTTCTCCAGATTTCCTCAGGTTTTTGTTCTTTTCTGTTGTTTGTCACAGAGGATCTTTGTTTGGTTGCAGCTTGATGTCGCTCACTCACTGTGAAGACAACTGTTTTAAAAGCTGTGATAGCAACTTAGAACATGCATTTCATTCAAGCTGTGAAGACGGACACAGTTCAGAAGCACATTTGTAAATGCTGCTCTGTCCTGGGCCTGGTGTCAAATCAAGTCAGTGGTTAAATCCAATTTGCTCTAAATGTGAGCAATATCCAAAATAGCATCTTTCGTCTTGTTCCATGATCCGGAGAAATGTACCTTCCCCTTCCTTTTTTTATTGGGGAGGCTGATGTGACTTCATCTACACTGCTATCAGTTAGTCTTTGTTGTCTCTCTGCAAATTGTTCTTTGAGATATCTCTAACATTTTCAACATAAAACTCAAGGTGTGAGACTTTACCAGCTTTAGTTTTCAAGGCTAAATGCTGTATAAAAAACAACCTGTTGTGAATTGCATCCCACGCAGAATTAGATTAGCATGCTTGTGATTGTGTGTCTTTGTGCTGCTTGTGTCGGCCTTTAGAAAGGTCAGACTCATCTCCTATTCATGACATGTGGGAGCAAGAAGAATCCTCCCTGTGACACTGACATGTTTACTGTCCACCTGTAGATCCCTTAGTCCTTCTGTGTTTCATTCACTCTGTCGTCAGCTCAGATGACTTTGACTTTTTGTGATTCAAAGTGTCAAAGTGTCAAATCTCAGGCAGTGGTTATTAAGAAGTGGTAAATTGGAGTCAGTAGAATGGTTGAACCCAATGAGAAATTGCAAACAAATTGTAATCACTTACACTGCAAGTCTAGTGGATGCTCTGTGTTAACATCTTGTATTGTTATGGAGTTGGGAGTGTTGAGTTTCATCAACAGCAGCTTGGCACAGATTGGCAAAATAATAAAGTAGGAGTGACTGGAAACATCAGAAACACCCATAGGCAGGCTCTGTAAGTGAGTTGTTCTGTTGTTGTAGAGGGATTTAGTGCGGAAATGAATTTTATGTGTAAGACACCAAGTAACCATGGAGAGAAGTCTTGAGTTATATTAATTAAAGAAAATTAAAAACATTAGAACAGGACCAGAACAGGAAACAAGGTGATGTCCTCCTGAAGTACAATAAGCTATGCTTGTATGCTTGAAACAAAATTATTAGACTTGTTAAAATAAAATTTCCGTCATCCCACCACTGTTTAAGAATTTACACAACAAGCATTCCTTCCTTTTTTATGTGGTGAACACATACAATTAGACACACATGTGACCGACTCATCCCTGCTGCCCAGCTATCTGTCACGGTCAATTAGTCTCCCGCCTCAGTGTTATTTTTTCACGCACAAACACACACACACACACACACGGACAGACACACACACACACACACACACACACAGATGCCATCTCTCATCCTCTCCTCTCCTCTGTCTGCCACCAGCCTCCTCGCCACCATCTGATTTACTGTCTCATCTGGTTTAGTTCAATTAGTCTCTTTACCAATGAGCTCTTTTGCATTTTAAGTGCCTTTTGTCACATGTGACATCACCACTCAGAGAGACAGAAAACTGCTTCCCACCAACATTTTAAATATCCATTCATTGAAAAACACTAAATCTTAAGTTTTATTCCATAAATATTTTCTATCTTTACTATCATCCCAACTTTTGAATTGCAGCCTCACATGAAAAAAAACAAACTCACACAGCTTCTTGAACACTTCATCTCCAAGGTCTTCACTCATGTAATGACAAAGACCTTTCTTTGCAGGAATTGCCATGAGGCAATTTTTATTTCCCGTCGTGGTAGAAATATAGTTAGACTCTAATTAGCCTTTGTCTGGATTTCTTGTGTTTTCATCTAGGGGATTTCTCTCTGACCTCCACTGCAGCTTGCTCTGAATGAGAGGTTTATCTCAATAATGAATCGGGCTGCTCAGAGCCATGAGCAGACAAGAAGAATAACAAAGAGAAGAATATGAGATATTCTGTGAAAATGAAAAGAATGTGCATACCGCCTCAGGCACTACATCCAGCTCTGTTAAGGCTCTCCTTTACTTAGTGAGCCCAGTGGCAGAGATGCAGGTTTTGATAGATTTTTTCTTTGTCAAGGAGTTCAGACATGAAAGTTTTAAAGTTGAGCATGTTAGTTTACTGCCCCTGATAAATAATGTTCATGAGTCAGTGCACAGGAGTCTTTATTTCTTCTTTGTGTAAAGCATCAGCTCAACCAAATGACTAAAAAATGTTATCTCACTTTATGCAATGCTGCTGTCTTTCAGCTATTATATGCAAACACTTCTGCTTTGTGACTCTTTCAATCAGTGTTGCTGTCAGTCAAAGTCAACAGTCCCTTCAGGTCCTTTACATTAGAAGCTTATTATTAAAGTGAAGGATTATGTCCTTTGAGCCAGTTGTAGGTTCTCAGTGAAAAAAATCTGTTTACATATATATATATATTAGTGCTGTCAAAAATATCGCGTTATTAACGCGTTAACGCAAATCAATTTTAACGGCGTCAATTTTTTTATCGCGAGATTAACGCGGGCGGTGGCATGGTTGGCGAGGGCGAGGTGTTCGCCGTCGGAGTCCGACAGGATCTCCTGCTGGCCGTGGTACAGCAGCATTCTCCTCGCCTCCATGCCTTTCTGTCGGCTCCTTTTCCCAGTCCCGAACCGCTTGCCGCTGGTCCACGCGGTTCGGGACGCGCACCGCCAGGCGACGGCGGCCTGGGGTGCGCGCATGACGATTGACAAGACCAAAGATATCTCTATGTGTTGTCAGAGTGAACCGAGTTATTATCGTAGCACATCTAGTCTTTAATACCACTTGATGGCCAAACACAGCTGACGCGAATTCTCCGCCTCCTCCTCGTATAAAATGATAATTCAAGGGACATTTAGAATAGATAAAAAAATGTGCGATTAATTTGCGATTAATCGCAAGTTAACTATGACATTCATGCGATTAATCGCGATTAAAAATTTTAATCGATTGACAGCACTAATATATATATATATATATATATATATATATATATATACATATAAAATCAGTGTTGACTTCAAATAACAGCACGTGACTGCTGATTGAAAAGTAAATAAAGGAGTGACAACTTGACATAGAGTATATGCAGTCCTATAAATGGCATAAATAAAATGAATAAAATACACAACCTATTTAACCTTTTTCTTTTCTTCACTGCGTTAAACAAGAGAATGTGTCTGCTTTAACACAAGCACACCATTCTAAGAGTTCAGGCAAGCTGAGCGATTTTATTGCAATTTATTGTGATAGTTACTATTAATCCTGTAGGTATATGGAGAACATACATCTCCCAACAAAGTAGCTTCAAACTAAGGAAAATGAAAACACTGTATTTACTGTGTATGTCTGTGTGTCTGTGTGTCTGTGTGTGTGTGTGTGTGTGTGTGTGTGTGTGTGTGTGTGTGCGTGCGTGTGTGTGTGTTATCTGTCACTGGACCTGCTGGTGTAGTGATTGAGTGCCTGCATGGTGCTTATGTCATATGTCACATTTAGGCTGTTCTCATTCCTATTAGGCAGGTAATTGAACTCTGAGCAGCCAATGGATGACTTAAAGCATTACGTCATTGTAAAGGTCCCGTGATGTGTCTGTGTCTTTGTCTGTGTGCATGTGCGTATGTGTATGTCGATGACTCATACTAACAAAGATGTCTGGAGTCCAAAATTCATTTTAATATTGTTTCAATCTGCGCTTCAGTTTATTAGTCGAGGAATTTGTTGTAGTTGTTTAGTATATTTTGTACATTAGTTTTGGTATTGACGTTTTAATTCACTTTTGATTTATTTTGAAATTTAGTTATTTGATATCAGGCTCCCCATTCAAATATTAGATATTCCTAAAAACGTAATAAAGTTTAGAGAAGAAACCAAACATCCCCTAAAATTTTATTCACTTTGTTAATGAAGTTTTAGTCCCATTGGACAAGTATAGGAAGTTCAAGTGATCAGCAGTATGTGGTTCAGCCATTCTGTGAAAAATGTTGGACCTTGTATCTTTATTAAGATAATTACAAATTAAAATTATTATTAAATTTCTTGAAAATCATGAGAATTTTATTTTAATTCTTAAAACAAACTGACCTTTAAAAATGCAGGGTATTTTAAAGGGAAACTGGACAATATGACAACATGTTTTATGAACTTGGAGATTATTTTATGTTCCTAACTCTAAAATTGCAACTGCAGCATTTACAGGGGATTTTTTAAAATATTTTTTGGGGAGTTTTTCCATTTTATTGATAGGGGAGAGACAGGGTGACAGGGTGTAGAGAGAGGAGAGAAAGAGACAAGCAGCAAATGGTCGTGAGCTGGACTCGAACTTACAACTGCTGCTGGCGACCTGCACCTACATGGTAACGCCTTAACTCAGCGAGCTATACAGCAGCCAGCGTTTACAGGGGATTGTTTGCTCTCATGAATTGATGAGTGAATAATCCAGCAGATTAACAAAGTCTAAAATTTCTTGGAATTAAATTTTTTCTGCCATGATTTGCAGACAGAATCACACACTCTCACTCACTGCATGTCACCTGTCATTATTTCATTTTCTCCTGAAAGTGAAAAACTGAAAGTTGAAGGATCTTCCTGCTGTTGCTATTTTGTCTTACTGCCATAATAGAATAACAAAAGAGATGAGTCTCAGAAGAAGAGGAACACAGAGGAAATGGAGTCCACTGGGAGAGAGACAGATGGAGTTGTATTCTGTTGGAGCTTGCATAGACTAAAGAAGACATTTCTGTCAGTCTGTCAGGTCATAAGAACCACATGAAAATTGATGGATACCTACTGCGCTGAGGTGGCTGTGTAATGGACAGACTTAGTTTATTTTTGACAGACATTCACACACACTGTCCATTGGTCCACTAGGCTCCACTGGAGTTATGTATGCACTGCTCAATGTGTGCTGTAAAAGTGAGCAAGCCTGTTCAACTTCAAATATTTTTTTCAAATTACTGGTTCCACAGCGCACACACAAGTGGCACAAAAATATGTTGTTGGAAAGCATATTATTCAGATATATTGTAGCCAGGCAGGATGTTTACAGCTTCGATGACCACATCATATCATGTCTCCATTCATCTCTGTTTGTTTCAGCCCTGGGCGCTCCCCTGTCTCCTTTGACCATGAGATTATGATGATGAACCATGTGTACAAGGAGAGGTTTCCTAAGGTTTGTACTACAGCCATGTACTTTATGTACAGAATAAAGACACTGTGGATGAGGAAGTTTTATTTTTCATTTTAATGTTGGGCTAGAATCCTTGACTTTGAGGCTTTTATTATGAAGCAGCTGCAGCAGGTGGAGTGATGTGTGGAGTATATTTTTTCAGACCTGTGTCAAATGCTATTTCTTGAAATATGAATTATTCCATTTGGACAGATTTTCTTTAATGTATGACATTATTATGTGCCCACGCCATTTTTGTCACATTTATCTGTCCTTGTGTCTGACATGCATGTACCTCTTCTGTGACTCATCCTTCTCCACACCCCCTCCTTCTCTTCCTCTAGGCGACAGCTCAAATGGAGGAGCGTCTGGCCGAGCTGCTCTCCTCCTCAGCTCCAGACAAGGTTTGCCCACTGGCCGACGGGGTCTTGAGCTTCATCCACCATCAGCTGATAGAGCTGTCCAGAGACTGCCTGGAGAAAAGCAGAGAGGCCCTCATCACGTCCCGGTACTTCTACGAGCTCCAGGAGAATCTAGAAAAGCTGCTGCAAGATGTAAGTTGAGGAACGGTTTATTCACTGTCCAGCAACCAGTCAGCTTTTCTTTACAATTTAATAATTCTCTTGGAAAGCTGAGATTTTCTTAGAGTTAAGTGTATAAAATACGATGTCTATAAGATAGTGGACTGGATTGTAGGTTCTACAAAGTGTTTCACAAATACAATAAAATAAAAAAGAAAAATCTAAAGTGGAACTTTCACAATGCAGGAAATAGGCAAGAACAGTAAAGACATACGACAAGTTATTTACAGCATTTATATGTCAAGGTAGACTTATCTATAAAACACTGTTACAACACAAAGTTCATTAGAGGTGTGACACATGAGGCACAAGCAACACAAAAAAGTAATTCATGGATGATAAAGTAGAATTAAATAAAAAACAGAATTTACAAAATGGAGCCTTACTTGATATTAAATTGTTATAATTTAATATCAGTTGAATCTAATCATTTCTACATTTCAAATAGATAACAGAATAGAAGAAACTCCAGTCGTATACTTGTCAAAAATTACCCAAACTCAATCAAAACCAAACTAAAAGCACTTCAGGTAGTATCCTTGTCTTTCTACACTTTGGCTTGTCATGGTAGGTAAAGAAGACTGGCTACTAGAACTACTTACATTCAGGCTGGCTTTGTGGAAGTGTCCTAATCCAGTGTCATGAGCTGAGCGGGAGTGCACTGACACTTGTGTCAAAAATCACTCATTCATTTACATATTCAGAATCTATTGTATAATAAAGACTTACAATCAAAACTGAGCAACTAGTGTGTACCACATAGCAGTTATGAAGCAAATTTGTTTTGCCGTCTTGAAAATGACTGAACTACTGTTAATTCATAGACAGGTTCCTGGACAGGATTCTGTTTTGGTACATGCAGTTTTTCAGTCTTTTCTTCTATGACTAGTTAAAATGACTACTTTGAAAAAATAATATATACCTAAGCTCTGATGAAGACGTCATTACTATGGTATCATCTCAGTCACGCTCGGTTTACCAAGGACTACTCATGATGTGACGTGGCCCTTCGCTCACTCATCGATGTTACGACCATCAGCACTATGAGATGTCTTCATTAAGGCATAAACACTGCAGCCTTTTCCTACCCTCAGGTCTCACACCTTCCTTCCCAGCTGCTGTCTATTACTGAGAAAAGAATTCTAATTTGATCATCTAAACTTGGCATGATGGGCCAGTGTATGATTTTTCTGTGTGGGATTATAAAACTATATTTGCGTGCGTGTGTGGTGGTGACACCTCCATTAGGTCAGTTTCCATCACCTAGGGAGTGACATTGTGGCTTCCACTGGCCTCTTATTGACCTTCTGTTCTACTAGAACACAAACACACGGACAGAATGCCTCTCAATCATGGGCGCACAGATGTATGCAGGCCAACACACACACACACACACACACACACATACACACATACATCTTCCCCGATTTTAATTTCACACCTCAGTGGTCGCTTGGGGCTGACAGATGACTCTGAGACAAACAGGAGAGCTGGTGGGAAGGTTTTGGGATTGGAGGAGATTCCTCTTCTTGTGATTGGCCAAAGGGCTCACAGAGGAGGAGGAGTTGGATGCATGTGCATGAATCCTGCTCAGATGCTTTTGGAATGTGTGAGGAACTCAACTGGAGCACATCTGGAGAAGTGTCGCCACTTCATGCCACGCACATGCTGAAGCTGCATTGCAGGCTGGCTGGATGGTGACATCACCTTTTTAGTTTTTTGGTGTGTGGCCAGTTGCTGCAGCAGGTTGAGCACACCTAAAGAGGAGAGAGTCCATGAGGAGATATACAGAAGTGTGAAAACAGCCTTCCTCCCTCAGTTATCGAAATTCCTTTGTTTCTGTGGGCTTGTTTTTCTCTCGGAGACATGTACCGCATCTTGTGGCAGAAATGGCTGGAAGAGGAGTACCAAGTGTTGGAGGACATGATAAGGAGTAGAGAGTGGAAGCTGTTCACACACTGCTGGGAGCAGGAGGGAGACACAGACTTCGCAGTTGAGTCAATTTTGGTTTGATTAAGTATAGCTTGGGAACAGTGATGCTTGTTACACTGATGATAACGAAAAAGATTCGAGCTGTAGCTTCTCCTGATCTTTGTCATCATCATCATGATGACTTTTGAACTTTGACATTGCTTTTAACTCAGGTTTGAATCTGGTTTAAGTGGTTTTTAGTGGTTTGTAACTTCCAGTCACTCAATGGCTGAATAAAACATTCCTGAGTCTTAATTCTTCATTATTATTATTATTATTATCATTATTATTATTATTATCATTATTATTATTATTATTATTATTATTATTATATGTTGTCATTATCATCCTCATTATTATTATTACTATTATTATTATTAGTAGTAGTAGTAGTAATAGTAGTAGTATTGTTATTATTTCTTTATAATTTGAACAAAGCAGCAGTCCTTGCTGCAATAAGTCCGTAAGTTGCATGACAAGGTTTATAAAAAGTAATTTAGAATGTTCCAAAGGTTCATAGGAAATAAATATGATCTCTGTCTTGAAAGGGTGCCTTTAATTAGCGTCTTTGAGATCAGTTACCTTACAATTGTGTATATATTACATACATTTATATATATTTTAAATAAATGTTGTCATCACTGCTTCATGTGTGAGTTTATTAAAACATCTAACTTTGAGAACTGTTGAATCTTCCAAAATTTTAACCATCAGCTCAATTTGTCTGTATTTGAGTGAAAACCTTTAGTATTAAACAGTGGTAGAAATCTGAACGCTACTGGCCAGTGTTGGTCAATTACAGGGTCTGTCAGCCCACAGCACAAAAAGCACCACAGTTTCTCACTCCTCACTAATGATCTTAGTGAAAAGATAGTTTTAGTTTCATTCTTGGATGGACTATTTTGCTCAAATTCACTTTATCATATTATATTTATTGTATTTAGCTATGTATAGACAAAAAGTACTTTGTGTGTATGATCATGGTTGGTCTAGTTCATTACAAACATAAAAAGTTAATATGTTTAATTACCTTGATGCAAAAATGTGTAAAAGGAGACAATGTATATTGTGGCAAACCTAACAGAAACATCTCGGACAAATGTGTGTGTCTTCATGGTAAATACCGTCATATCATCGTGCCCCTGGTTTGCTAGTTTCACTTGCCCACATAATAAGATATTGTCTGATTCCCCAGTGAGTGAAATCTAGCTAGAAGTGCAGAAAGAATGGTGGAATGACTTTTGAAAAACTTAACAGAAACTTGTCTTTTGCCAAACAGACACATTAATTCCACTAAAAATGCTTATCTAAAACAGGGACCTGTTTCCTTCTTCTATCCATGTCAATCCCCCAATGCTGAAGACAGGAGTGTGTTTCACAGCTTCATAGATTGGTCGACAGGAGAGTAAACTGACCAGTGTTGTGATGCCAGCTGTGTTTTCAGTGTTTAAAACCATTTTTTCTTTGTTTCAGTTTTTGTCAGTCCACTCCTTCTGCTCTTCACATGTATCAATCCTTTGCCTTTGTCCCTCTTTCTTATCCATTACTTTGTTCATCCATCCCATCTTTTCTTTCTTTGTGCCTTGACCCGATTACAGAACTCACAGGAGGCCGACTCACCTCTCCTCTGTATGTCCTCCTGATGTCTTTTATCCCTCCTCCACCTTTACACCTCTTCTCTGACTCGCTCTTCACCTCCACGACTTGTCCTTGGTTTCTCTCCCTCATCTATCCCTGTCATGGGGTCTTACTGACTTGCTTGGCGGTTACTATGGCAACCTGCATCCATCCTTTGCTGGAACCCCTGGGAGATCCTGTTAGATTCCCGGAGGTCACCTGAGGGCAGAGGGGAAAGCAGAGTGCTAAATCAGCTCTGGTGATCTGTCACTGACTATTGATTATTCACTCTGAAGCTTCAACATGTTTATCATGGGTCAGACACAGCTGCAAACATCTGCTTCTATATGATTTCCCCCCTTGGCTCAGATGGAAACATCATTTTCTTGGAGTGATTAATACTCAGGATGATGCCACTTCCGTTCCATTCATTTCTCACCTTTGTAGATGATCGCATGACAGTGTGTAAAACCGATTATAAAACATTTCCACTTCCACTAAATAACCAAATCTAAAATAAGCCGATCACAAGATTTTACAGACTTGAAAATTAAAAACTTAATTTTCTGGAAATTATTACAAGGCTAGGAAATATAAATGTGCATTAAAAGAGCATTTTGTTTGGATCTGTAAAGTTTGAGTTGAAAAACTGAAATGTTACACTTTAATGTAATGCAGTTTTATGTAGGACCACATGTATTTAAGAGCTGACAAGTCAAATCTTAAATTTCCCTCAGGATTAGTAAAGCATCTGTCTGTCTGTAGATCTATCTTTCTATCTCTCTGTCTGTCCGTCCGTCCATCTATCTGTCTTGAAATTTCTGAGCTGAAACTGTTTAATTGGTCACACTTAATTAGCATGTTCTTTGTCATCAGTTGATGACAAAGAACTTTCCAGCTTTTCTTGCCTAAGTCCCTTGTTTAGACAAAAAACATAGTTTGTAGTCCACACAGTCACTTCGTTTATGTGTGCTCATTGCTCACTATGTGTTAGTCTCTTAAAAGCAATGCACTCCTCCTTTGTCCAAATATAAGGACTTTAAAGAGGATGCCATTCAGAAAACCTGAAAAAATCTTTGACTGGTTTAATTTTTTCAATAATTGGAGCCTTTCAGAGGTTGGCTAGAAAAGCTGATACTGAACTTATGTTGCCAATAGTGACATTGGTATGTGACAGTTCTGGCAAGACAGGCAACAATAACATAAAATGCATTTATATAAGGACGCCTTAAATGTGATTGTTTTGATATATCATATATACTGACTACAACATCATAAAGGAAGTATGACACAATTTTAGAAGTAAACTTCACTGGAAATTTGTTCAAGTAAAAAAACAACAACACAAGTGAAAGGTAAGACAGGAAAAATCATAATTAAATGCAAAATGTAGCTTTCAAACTTCCGATCTTCCAAGTGTCTTGTAGGTAAACATGTGTTGTGACCATTTAACTGCTTTTTTATTGCTAAAATCACCAGTTACCAGTTCATCTTGTATTGAGTCCAGTATATGCCATGAATTCTGAGACATAACAAACTAAAATCTATAGATTATATCTTGTAGTGCACAGCTGTTGTATAGACTCTGTACCTACCAGAGAGTTGCTTTCACAACATACATGCAAGGTTAATATCCAGTTTGTGTCATTCACACACAGACACTCACACACATTCCAGTTAATTAGTTGCTGTGCAGTGGGAGTCTCAACTGTCCTCTCGCTGATCACTGCCCTGTACAGTCATCTCTCACACATTCAGTCTCCTTAAAGTTAAATTTACACACTCTAATACATATTTAGAGTGCACATACAGTACATACACACTCCTCCCCTCCAGGTTTCATTAAAGTCATAAATAATTCAGGGTGGGGGTTGTCAGGGCCCCAGACCCTCTGTGTCTGTTGGGCATGACTCTGTCACACAAACACTAACAAGTTCCTCATGGTTTGTAATGAGAAACCACGTCTGCTCAGTTAGCCTGCCTGACACACACACACACACACACACACACACATACATGCACATATAGATACATACATTATAAAACATACATGCATTCTACATACATGAATAGATACACATGAGACCATATGTAGCATACTGACATTACCCCTAGAGGACTAAATATGCTTTACAGTGGGTGGTTTGTGTTACAGCTTCCATTTTGCACACACACCCACCCAAACACACTCACACACTACACTTCCACCCCATTTCCATCCAGATTCAGTGTTTGCTCCAGATGCCTTTCCAGTCAGTTACAGTGGATTACTGAGTAAATTGCTCTGTCTCAATGCTGACAGACATTTCATGGATATTAAGGAGTGAGGCGGAGGTCATTCTAATTTGTATGACCTGGCAGGTGTCACTGAAAGGACTCCACTGTCTGTTTGTCCTTAAACTGGTAGGTCTGCTGTTTGTGAAGGACAAATACAATGCAAGACACATTTTTTGCACAGCTTAAAGATCATACAGGATTAGGAAATATTAAAAATGTCATCAGAAATCATGTATAAATATTACTATGAGGGATTAGTCATCTTCAGAAAAAGGCCTTTCATATGAATGTTTTTTTGTCTTGGCAAATTTCTTACTTTTGACAGTGAAGACTAGAACTAACAATAGACTGTGTTCTAGTGCTCTCTGATCTAACCCTCTTGTCTCTTTTTGCTGTGTTCAGGCCCATGAACGTTCAGAAAGTGTGGAGGTTACCTTTGTAACACAACTGGTCAAGAAGCTTATGATCATCATCGCACGGCCAGCACGTCTCCTGGAGTGTCTGGTAAGAAAGAAACTGACCTCCGGACTTGTGCCTGTAATTATCAGAGACATACAGTTCAAGTACTACCCAGCACATTTGTTCAAATATTCTACTTAACTCTTTCAATTTCACTCATTGCTGTTTTTGAAATCTACACCACGATAAGTAATAGAAAAATAATGTCTTTTTTACCGCATGTTATAGATTGATCTATCAAAGCAATTAAAATGAGCTTCACTGTGGTCAACTAGTGCTTACACATTAATGCACCAGTAACAATAATTCAAAGCAATAATCTAAATATATATAAAAAATAAATTATATATATATATATATATATATATATGTATATATATATATATATATATATATACATATATATATATAAAAATTCATTGCTAATGTCCTAAAATCCAGATTGGGGCTGATCACATGGATTTTTTTTCTGTACCTTTAAGTTGACTTTAGAGGCAGCACTTGTAACAGAGAAGTTTTTACTTTGTGCTACTTAAAGGTAGGTAAAGGATCTGAATACTTTTCACTGATCACTGATCATCACTGATAAAATCATAATGCGCCTCATTAAGATAAAAACAAAAGACAAACAGCTTTAAACCAAAGATAGAGATAAATAAAGTATGTGCATCCGAGTACAAAAGAAAATTTTGTGTTACTAGCAAATAACATAAAAAACACATGCACATCAGTCTTGCATGTCCTGTTTCATTTCAGGTTAGACTGTTTGAAAGCCAGTTTATGGAAAATGTCACCTGGGTTGACCGAATAGCTTTTTCATATTTTACAGCTCATCTCTACACATAGTTAATAAGCAATTTAGAGCTTCCTTCTCTTATTGTGAAGTGATTCATCTACCCCTCTCACCTCTCAGCAGAGCTTCTTATACACATTACAGAGCCTCTTTTCTTCCTCCATCAGTCAACCCCATCACATAAAGCTCAGATAGTCAGGGTTTAGATGGCTCACATCTTGAGCCAAATAGATGACACCAGCCATTTGTGAGCCCAGAAATTAGGCATTAAGAAGTAGAATGTTGAATGAAATAACATTCAGTACTATAGCTGTCCTAAAAACCTACAAAACTGAGATTGTAGAAGTCGTTTTTAGACCTGAAAGATAAATAGAAAGATAAGCTGTATTTTAGTCATGTAAGTTCTGGTCTAGTTTGGACCCAATGTTCAATTTTATCATTCCTCTCTCTTCCTCACTTCCTTTATGCCATTCCTCATTGGCTTCCTTCCTCCCTCCTGTCTCCCTCCTGCAGGAGTTTGATCCGGAGGAGTTCTATCACCTGTTGGAAGCAGCTGAGGGCCATGCAAAGGAAGGTCAGGGCATCAAGTCGGACATTCCCCGATACATCATCAGCCAGCTGGGCCTCACCAGGGACCCTCTAGAGGGTAAAACCACCAGAATTTGCATTTTCTTTTATTTGTGTGGTTAACTGTTGTTATTTTCTTGATATCCCCTAATCCCATTCAGTTTGGTCAGTGATCTTTATGTCTCTCTTCAGAAATGACCCAGCTAAGCAGCTATGATAGTGGAAACCCAGAAACCCCGGAAACTGATGATTCAGTTGATGTAAGTACATTAGGAGAAAATGTTAAATATACATCGATCAGCCGCAACATTCTGACCACTGACAGGTGAAGTGAATAACACTGATCATATTGGTACAATGTGGTGTTCTGATGGAAAACCTTGGATTTTAACATCCGTGTTGATGAGACTTAGACACCCAAATAAACATTGTCCCAGAACAACACACTCCCTCATGCAAATGGAAATCCCAAATGTCACTGGCCTACCCCCGCAGGAAAATGCACCCCACCACATGGAAACAACATCAACCAATCAGGAACATGTTGAGGAACATGACAATGACCCAACATGTTGATTTGACCTCCAGACTTCCTAGAGCCCATTCTGATCAAGCATCAACAGGATGCAGTGGAACAAGTTGGATTGACAGAGGCCCCACTGCACAAGCCAGAGTACCCAAAGGATCCAGTGCCAACATCCTAGTTCCAGACCCCATAGGACACCCTGAGAGGTCCTCTGGTCCATGTCCAATGGTTCAGAGCATTTTGGACCACATAAGGGGGACCAACACAATATTAGCTGGTCATAGTGTTAGGCCTGATCGGTGTATACAACCTTGTTCATCACAAATCTCATTAAAGTGAATCTGTAGAATCTGCAAAAGGAACTCATAAACTTATATTTCAGAGCTTTGGAGTTGATTTCAAATACGTTGTCAAACAGTTGTTTTTATCAAAACAGTTTAGATTTGGTTCTATTTTTCTTCCCCATGCCAATATGAAACATGTTGTGTTTTTGCCATCTGTGTTTTAGAATCAAGGAACTACAGTCCCAGCAGCACAACTGCAGAGTAAAACCAAAACCCCTCGAGAGGAGGACTTTGAAAACATCAAGCTCATCAGTAATGGAGCCTATGGGTATAACGACATCCAGTTTATCTTGTTGCTTGTATGATTTTAGCACATGGTAGCTGCATTTTAAAATAAGAAATTCTTAAGTGCAGTACAGACTGTGTGCATGTGTGGTTGTGTAAATGTCTAGTCTCTCTTTATACAGAATATATATAGAATATCTCTCTTTTCTCTCGTTTCTTGTGTAGTGCTGTGTTTCTTGTACGTCACAAGGAGACCAGGCAGCGATTTGCAATAAAGAAGATCAACAAGCAGAACCTGATTCTTAGGAACCAGATCCAGCAGGCCTTTGTAGAGCGAGACATCCTAACATTTGCTGAGAACCCGTTTGTTGTCTCTATGTTCTGTTCCTTTGAGACCAGGAGACACCTCTGTATGGTGATGGAATATGTGGAGGGTAAGATAATTAATAGCTGTATTATATTACTGTATTAGTAGTGATGGAAGTATTGACTTGATTCTTTCCTATAGGTGGTGATTGTGCCACATTGCTGAAGAATATCGGGGCCCTGCCAGTTGATATGGCTCGTATGTACTTTGCTGAGACAGTCCTTGCATTAGAGTATCTTCACAATTACGGCATTGTACACAGAGACCTCAAACCTGACAAGTAAGAAGCAACTATATTTTCATTATTATGTTGTTCTTCACTTGGCTTATTTCCAGTAAAATGCATGCGGCTATTTTATATTCACATATATTTAAAGATATTCTATATATTTTAGAGATTTAAGGATGCATCGTTTTATTGTTTCTTTTACAAATGCTCACTATGTTTTACCTCATATATAATGTGGGTGATTATTATCTATTTATAACTGAGGTTGAAAAACAGTTCTAAGAGAACAGGTTTACAACCAAGTTCTTCTAAAGTTAAGCATCATTTGGAATGAAACCTTAGATTTTCTCTCCTGCAGTCTTCTCATCACATCCATGGGACACATCAAGCTGACTGACTTTGGCCTCTCGAAGATTGGTTTGATGAGTCTGACCACAAACCTATATGAAGGACACATAGAAAAAGACACCAGAGAGTTCCTAGATAAACAGGTACAAGCTCACTTCTTTGCCTATTTTAAAATCTGAATGTTGATTTATGGGGGATTGAGTTTTGTCATTTCCAGTATGCTTCACTAGCTGCGGTTTTCATGAACAAAACTTTTAGAATCAGTCAGAAGTCAAGATACCCCTTTTACGGATATTTGGATTGTAGTTCTTGCAACCATTTTTTCTCATGTCCCAAGTTGATTTTCTGTGTGCTGATGCTTTTGCAGGTATGTGGCACTCCAGAGTACATCGCCCCAGAGGTGATTCTTCGTCAGGGCTATGGGAAGCCAGTGGACTGGTGGGCAATGGGAGTCATTCTGTATGAGTTCCTGGTGGGCTGCGCCCCCTTTTTTGGAGACACCCCAGAGGAACTGTTTGGTCAAGTCATCAGTGGTGAGTAGTTGCTGTGGTTTTTCTATTGTATTGTGGAAAACAAGCGCCTCACCGTGAAGACCTTGTGAGCCTGTCAGCAGTTAGTTTGGCTTAAAGATAAGATTGCCAACTAGTTTGTCAACTGGAGAGACTAAGAAAGGCTGATTACTGCATAACACAGTTTCCAACACCATATACAGCATTTGGCAAATAACACATCGTCCCACCATCGTGACCCAAACAGTAAACTACAAAATGAAACCTGGAATGACATGTCTGAAATTTCAGAATTATCTTATTTACCCTGTACAGACAGAATGACAAGCAAAGCACAGAAAAAAGGGCACTAGGAAATGTATTATTATCATTTAGATTCAACACTAAAAATTGAATGTGGTCTAGTAGCCATTGCTCTACCTGCATTTTACTGGGAATATTACAGCTTTGGAAATAGTTATATTGTATAATATTATGTACTGAAATGTTAAAAATGTCTAAATTCACACTAGATGGCCGAAAAACATTTTTCTTCATTAGTATTTTGTGTATAAGCTGTATATATGAAGTCATTATGTAATTCACACAAAATTATGGTTCAACAATGCCTAAAAGAAGAGAACTGAGAGATGATGAGTAGTCAGCCATCTTTGTGCTAGCTAAGAGGGATACAGCGAGAGAGCCGTGACTAACCAGCTTGTAATCAAGCCAGTTAGTTCTTTACAACCTTAAGAAGAAAACACAGTCTGGCTCCACCAAGAACCGCTAAGGAAGAAGTAGAAAACAGTGGTCGCATTGGTCGAACAGTTATTTCCAAAGCTGTGCATGTTTGAGCCTAAGGGCTCCCAGGCTGACAGAGAACAGCAGACTTCCAAAATGTTTAGGTTGAAGGTTTCTCTACAACAAAGAAGAACAGGCTAGACTTTCAAGGAATATAATCAGTTGTAATTTCTCCTCTGCATCCTTTACTCCTTTTATTCTCTTAGATAAAAGGAAAAACCAGTTATCATGAACTGGTAGTGATCCCTGCATGTCTCTTATGACTGTCCGAGTCTCTTTCCATATTGATTAAGGGTGGTGATAGAAGGCAGTTTTGAACGATTTCTGTATTCTTATATGTCTTCCAGATTATGGAAGCATTACTTCTGTGCCGTGTTGATGTATGTTAGTCTGGAAAAAAGGAGACATTAGAAACGTTTGTTGTGGACTGAACAATTAAGAGAAAGCACTGTTTCATCTTGCAAGACTGGAGAGTCATGTGTTTATATTTGATAGATGAGATCATCTGGCCAGAGGAGGATGAAGCTCTGCCTCAGGAAGCTCAAGACCTCATCTCCAAGCTGCTGAAACAAAATCCTCTGGAGAGACTGGGAACAGGTAAATGGTTTTTGAGAAGTCTGATTTTTTATTTGTTTTTTTCTCAGTGACACAACTGCCCTGTGCAAAGTCTAGTTATTGTAACAAACCCAAACTAGATAGGACTGTATGTTTGACAAGTTATACCAGTGCTCCACAACATGATAAGATAGCTCGAGCAACATTTATGACCATCCAACGCAACCCATTTATTCAACTTTGTTGCCATTTTTGGGCTTTATCAATGTGCAAGTGAAACGTTCGGAAGGTTCCACACTGCAGACATTGTTCTGGTGCCACAAATTGTGGGTAACATCTGTATACACGCCCACGAAGGCAGTTGTTTGTTTAGGAGGGCAACTTTGCAAGACTGAGCAAAACACACTACATCACTGAATAGTAAATCTAAAAAGGTTTGGCATTTGACTCACTCTGTACTGAAAACGTTGCCCCAAGAATCTGACTCTTTGGTCCCATGTTTCAGTGCCCTTATGTGTTTTTTGGTCACTCAGTTTCTGCTCTCTTTGTGGTTTTTTGTGCTTGTTTGGTGAGTACTCTGCTGGGATGGATCATGCTGTCTTCTGGCT
Source organism: Dascyllus trimaculatus (assembly GCA_024666655.1). Lineage (NCBI taxonomy): Eukaryota > Metazoa > Chordata > Actinopteri > Pomacentridae > Dascyllus > Dascyllus trimaculatus. Next base: position 273,885 of record CM045446.1, on the reverse strand, counting down.
TACTTTTGTTGTCCGCACACAGTTTTAAAGTTAAAGTGTAATCACTCTCCACCAAAGCTGATGTCTTTGCCCTTGTGTTTTCCTTCTATCATCCATCCCCCACTCACCCACCCTTCCCCACCATTTATATATTCTCCTTCCTCCTCCATCTCCACAGGAAGTGCCTTTGAGGTGAAGCAGCACGCTTTCTTCACAGAGCTGGACTGGAACAGCCTCCTGAGACAGAAAGCTGAATTTATTCCCCAGCTGGAGTCAGAGGATGACACAAGTTATTTTGACAGTATGTCTCTTGCAGCCTTACAGACCTCCCTCAGCTTAAAGTCATGCACTCACACTATAATCACCATATGACCTGATTACTGTGTCTGTCTCAGCTCGTTCTGATCGATACCACCATGTGGATTCGGAGGAAGACGATGACACTAATGACGATGAACACGTAGAGATACGACAGTTCTCTTCTTGCTCGCCCCGCTTCAGCAAGGTATACACCTAACACATCCACACACCTCTTACATTCAACAAAACACTGTTTGACATAATAAATCAAGCTGCTTCCAGACATATGGGGTCAGTTTTTGAGGCTTATGACTGAATAGATGGAAATCTATGAATGAATAGTTTTTTTAAGTCTTTCAAATGTTTCTACTGTCGATCCATTTGATTCATTGATTTAGTGCCATCTTTATGAAGTCAGAAGAAGTTAATGGTCTCTGCTTTAAAAGTGATACTATGTACAATGTGTTCTGTGTAGGTGTACAGCAGTATGGAGCGTTTGTCTCTGCATGAGGAGAAAAGGACTCCTCCTCCCACCAAACGCAGCCTCAGTGAAGAGGGAGGAGATCGCATCGACAGCCTGAGTGGCCTAAAGTCCAGAGATCGATCTTGGCTGGTGGGATCTCCAGAAATGTGAGTTACTCACCCCCAAAAAACAAGACAGTCCGTGGGGTTTTATTTTTTGTGTCTTAAAATAATTTATTTTTAAATTCTAGGAAACAGTTCAGAAGTGTAAACTTCAGTCTTTTTTTTTTTTTTTTTGTAGCTCTGCATGTTTGATCTTTCCTTTGCTTCCTTTTGCCAGACTGCGAAAGCGCTTGTCAGTCTCGGAGTCTTCCCACACAGAAAGCGATTCAAGCCCACCTCTGACGGTCAGAAGACGCTGCTGCTCTGCCATCATTGAGATGCCACGCTTTGCTATCTCCGCAGAGGAAGAAGGTAAAAGTAGGATTTTTTGATAGTCTGTGCTCACTACCTGCCTGGAGGAAACTCAGCTTAGTCCAGAGACAGAGGACAGAGTAAGAGAAAGTTGTTAAGTTTGGTCCAGAAAAAAGTATAAAAAAAGTGTATAATATCACGCTGGTATCACTAAAAAGCTGTTGTTTTACTACAGGGTGTTGCTTCCCTTCTCCAAGCACCTCCAAAGTAAATAAGTTGTACCAGAGATCCCTACCCTGCTGAATATTTGACTTGTTGCGCTGTTGCTTGGTTGACAGTGTGTACAGTTTCCAGATGAGGGTTTCTGAGTAATGCATAGGTACCAGATGGCCGAATTAATGCATGTTATTTTCACCCTAAACATCACTTTAAAAACTGTTACAGAAATTGATGTAACTTGTGCCCTATACTTCTAAAGTCTAAAGATCTTAAGTGTTGAAAAAATGTTAAATGTTAAAGTAGCCTGTAGGACAGAGGCATTTAGGAAATGTAAAAATAAAGCTTAAGTGTAAAGACAAAAAGAGTAAAATGACCAGTGGCACAAATTTCAAGTCGGTATTCTTGTTCCCTGCGGTGTAGCTGGAAGTCGTAATAGTCCGAACCTGCTGGGTCCTAGTGCAGTGAGGGGCCCACGGAGTGATGATATCCCCCTGGCCATCCCAGAGCTCCCAGTAGAGAGGGAGCTGAAACTGGATGAGTGTCCCACCACGTCAAGCTCCATCTCCAACCAGCTGAGCAAGGCCAAGCTAACACGTAAGTAGAAACCCAAACTGTACACATGGTAGAGACATGAGGAGGGTATAATAAACAAGTCAAAACTTCTAATTCAGATCAGTGAACTGACAAAGATTTAAAACTAGTGCTGTCAAAAATATCGCGTTATTAACGCGTTAACGCAAATCAATTTTAACGGCGTCAATTTTTTTATCGCGAGATTAACGCGGGCGGTGGCATGGTTGGCGAGGGCGAGGTGTTCGCCGTCGGAGTCCGACAGGATCTCCTGCTGGCCGTGGTACAGCAGCATTCTCCTCGCCTCCATGCCTTTCTGTCGGCTCCTTTTCCCAGTCCCGAACCGCTTGCCGCTGGTCCACGCGGTTCGGGACGCGCACCGCCAGGCGACGGCGGCCTGGGGTGCGCGCATGACGATTGACAAGACCAAAGATATCTCTATGTGTTGTCAGAGTGAACCGAGTTATTATCGTAGCACATCTAGTCTTTAATACCACTTGATGGCCAAACACAGCTGACGCGAATTCTCCGCCTCCTCCTCGTATAAAATGATAATTCAAGGGACATTTAGAATAGATAAAAAAATGTGCGATTAATTTGCGATTAATCGCAAGTTAACTATGACATTCATGCGATTAATCGCGATTAAAAATTTTAATCGATTGACAGCACTATTTAAAACTAGTCTGGTTTGTTGTGTCTAGGGGGGTTAATGGGGCTGCATGAAAATTGTTCAGGTCTGGTAGCAAAGATTCTGCTGCTTATAACAGCAACTCTCATGAAAAGGATAAGTGTGTTTCTGGGTATCTCCAGACTTTAGGCCTTTAAACATATACAATGTGAATTATATAAAAAATGTTTTATTTTCAATATTTGTCACATTTTTTTAACATGAACATGTGTATTACAGTGATCATAAATGATGACTTTGACACTTTCCTGTTGTTCTTACCAGTTGGGAATAGACCACATTTTTAAAAACTCAGCTACCCTCTTGCAAAGTGAAAAACTTCTATGTGATCTGTGAACTTTCTCTATATTTGGTGTGAAAAACATATTGGGTAATTCTGTCTTAAATCACCAAGGGCCTTCTGCTTGACCATCTCTAATTAGTTTGAAACTCTGTTATCATAAACTATTGATATTTATATACTAAATACTTTCCAAGATAACATTTTTTTTAAAACTGTCTGCCAACCAATTTTCAGCAAATTTTTTTGCGCATTGAAATTTGAGGTTCTGTTTGAACGATAATATCTCAGGAACTGTTGGACAAAAGCCTGAAATTTACTTTGGTATTTCTACTGTTGTTGATTTAAATTCTGCAATATTGGACAAGTAGATCAAATAGCCTCTGATAACGTTTTTTTTTTTTCTTTTTTTGGTCATATATTTCTTCTTAAAGAGTACTCCTTTTTTTTGTTTTGTAATAATGTGACATGCAGCTACATATGGTTCAGAACGTATCAACAGTTGAATTCTGCATTATCATATTTTTTGGTAATATTTGCCTATAAATGGGACTTTTTATGATGGTTTAAATTTTTTCATGTTTCAACTCACTTATAATAGAGACTGTTAGATCTGCTTGTCCAGTATTGTGGATTTTGAACCATCAACATGATGTCAGATAACAGTGGAAAGTTTAGACTTTTTTATTGAATAGCTCCCGAGATTAAGTCCTTCAAACATAGCCTCAATTTCAATGGGCAAAAAAAACATGCCCGAATTGGGTGAGTGGGCAGTTTCCCAAAAAAAAATTCAACTTGGGAAGTATTTGATGTTTTAAGCTAAAATTTCAAAAATCCCTTTGTAAATATCTACAGTTTATGATAAGAAAAAATAGTTTGAGGCAAATAAGAGATGGTTGAGCAGAAATTGTAATCTCAGAAATCGCAGAAATCTCATGGTTTGAGATGGAATGACCCTAGTAGAAAATATTAAATGTAACACTGAGATCAACAAAAACTTTGATTGTTGGGCTACATCCTGTATTGTTACATATTACTTTGTTTTGTTTACATACAGTCAAAAATATAGAATCTTTAATCAGACCTTCTCCCTCACTGGTGTTACTCCATTTTCTTGTGTCAATGCAGCGAGCAGCTCAGGCGACGTGTGCGAACGGCCTGTTAGCACTAATGGAGCAGTAGGTGGAGGTGCCAAAGTTGCAGCAGACAGTGATTCTCCATCCACTCCAAAAGCCATCAGTGACTTGGCGGCTCGCAGGGCTCGCCATCGTCTGCTGTCTGGAGATGCAGACAAACACACAACCCCAAGCACTAGGCCGCTCAATAAGGTCATCAAGTCAGCCTCCGCCACCACACTGTCATTGATGATCCCTGCAGGTCAGCACATCAAGGTGTTGCTGAACACCAGAATCACATTTAATCTAAGATTGTGTTTTTTAGAGTTCAGTTGAGCAAAGACAAAGAATCATGTGATCTAGACAGCATAAACTTTTGTCACAGTTTTGATTCATTATGGAAAACTTTTCTTTTGCAGCACAGTGTGGAAGATTTGCAAAGTTAGTATAAAGGAAATTAATAATAACCAGTCATTCAGTCATTTTCTGTCTGTTTGTAGACCACCACGGAGCCTCTCCATTAGCCAGCCCAATGTCTCCCCACTCACTGTCATCTAATCCATCATCTCGGGACTCCTCTCCAAGCCGGGACCTGTCCCCAGCTGTGAGCAGCGTCAAACCCGCCATTGTCATTCACAGAGCGGGAAAGAAGTATGGCTTTACACTGAGAGCTATCCGAGTCTACATGGGAGACTCTGATATCTACACTGTACATCACATGGTCTGGGTGAGTATCACCACATTTACTGATGACATGTGTTCAGTGTGAAAATATGAAAAACCATGGAGGTAGCAATCTCGAACTCATCAAAGATGGGGTTTGACGTCTCAAATACATTTGAAATTAAAAAGGTAGACACAAATAATTGACATTTTTCGACCATAACACAGATTCTAACAAAATGTAAGTGTATTAATATATTATTACAGAGTTATAGTTTTAGTTCAGAGTGACTTTATAAAAGTGCCACTGGTTGCTGTCAATTTGAATTGTTGTTGTTGACAGAAGGTGGCAGTAAAAAACAACATAACAGCCCAGAGTCTTGTCTTGTCTCCCTCCCTTTCCCATTCACTTGTTTCCTCTCTATCTTTCGTCCTTTCCACCCTCTGATCCTCTCTCCCTCTTTTTCTCTTGCTCCCCCTCAGCATGTGGAGGTGGGGGGACCAGCCCACGAGGCAGGGCTAAGGGAGGGAGACCTGATCACCCATGTCAATGGGGAGCCAGTCCACGGTCTGGTTCACACAGAGGTGGTGGAGCTCATCCTAAAGGTACCAACATAAAATGCACTCATTTTTTCATATTCTGTGAAGTATTTTTTTCAGAGGACTATAGTCTTTGGCTAGAGCACTCACACTTCAAAAAACACTGACGCTCATCCTTTAAAACTGTTTGAAAAAGGGCAGGCACTTTCAGGTAATCAGGATAAACTGTCTACCTATTACCGCCTATCATGAGGTGAACAACAAACCGTTATTGCTTTGCAGAAGAGCCCCAAATAGCAAACACAACAGTAAGCTATAGTCATAGGAGCTGTGTTAGTCAACAAAGTTAGCGAGAAGCCGGTGTTTGTGTAAGGACAAGTTGCACCTAAAAGGCACTCTAGCTGTTGTTGTTTTTGAATGAACATTAGCTTCCTACTCATCACACGTCATCATATTCAAAGAACACTGAGTAGTCTGGACCACTGTGGTTGGGTCGCAAGCACAAAGCTTAAAGCCTGACAAGATAGAATCCAGCTGCCTGACAAGGGGCACTTGGTGATCCTGTTTCAACTAAAATTAAAGGACAAACTGAATAAAAAATACTTTGATTGACTTACATGAAAACTGTTAAAAAAGTCTATAATCAAACTACAGCCCTGTAAATGCCACCTCTGCTAAGAGTAATAAAGCAACAACAGAAACAAAATGTGTTCAAATGTAGATGAAAACACGTCTCTAAATCTGTGTCATTACTCAGAGTGGTTCCAAAGTGTCCATCGCCGCCACCCCATTTGAGAACACATCAATCAAAATTGGCCCTGCCAGAAAGACGAGCCACAAATCCAAGATGGCGAGACGCAACAAGAAGACCAAGAACAAGGAGGGGCAGGACAGGTGGGACACAGATGAGAGAAAAGCTGCAAAAGTGTACATGTGCAAAGATTTATTGCACATTAATTGTGTGTTTCCTCCCTCAGTAAGAAGAAGACATCTCTGTTCAGGAAGATTACCAAGCAGGCGTCTCTCCTCCACACCAGCCGCAGTTTGTCCTCTTTAAACCGCTCCCTGTCCTCAGGGGAAAGCGGCCCCGGCTCACCAACGCACAACTTGTCACCACGAAGCCCAACGCAGGGCTACAGATCCACCCCAGACTCCACCCACTCAGGTGAGATACACTGACACCTATGAACCTAGAAAGCTTATAGAAACAATATTTCTGGACATAATGTATGTTATAATTAATGCACAAAACACACACAAAAGAAAATGATGACACTGATTTGAAGTGTCACCTGTCACATCAAGTTTTTGATATAAACAGAATTAGACAGTATTTTATAGAACTTCTCTTAGTATGTCTCTCCTGCATCATTGTTGTCATTTTTTACTCCTCAGTTGGGGGAAACTCATCCCAGAGCAGCTCCCCCAGCTCCAGTGTCCCAAACTCCCCTGCGAGCTCCGGCCACATCCGGCCCAGCTCCCTGCACGGTCTTGCTCCAAAGCTCCAGCGCCAGTATCGCTCCCCTCGACGCAAGTCTGCCGGCAACATCCCCCTTTCCCCTCTGGCCCGCACACCTTCACCCACCCCTCAAAGCAGCTCTCCTCAGCGCTCTCCCTCACCACTGCCCAGCCATGCTCTGGGCCAATCTACCGTGGCTCAGTCATTCCCTGTGAAGCTTCACTCATCCCCTCCTCTTGTGAGGCAGATGTCCAGGCCCAAGAGCGCAGAGTCTCCACGCTCTCCACTCCTCAAGCGGGTGCAGTCAGCTGAGAAACTGGGTGCCCCTCTCTCCAGCACCCCTTTATCTCCCTCTGGGGTAGCAGCAGTGGCGGAGAGGAAGCTGGTGGTGGGAGCAACTGTGGGGAGCCGGAAACACAGTCTTGACATCTCACATTCAGAGTTTAAGAAGGAGATTCTGCAGAGGGAGCCAAGCTTGCAGAGTCTTCAGGTAAAAATGTATCATGCACCAGTGACTTCAACACTCATATTTGACCATACATTGATTATGTGATCATGTTTTGACAGCATAGTGGTCACACTGTTGCTTATAGTGATTACAGTAGATGTGATTAATGATGGTCAATTTAAAGGAATGTTAGTTACATTCTATTACATACTCAGATTTAGAAATAAGTCCCCATGGAATTGTGTTACATGACTGAGACCTACAAAGCTCAGTCTTATCTGAAAACAACTAGTAAACGAGTAGAGCACCATTATTTGACTGGCTCCTAAGATTCAAGCTAGCCAGAATATGTCACCAGAAGATGAAATGTAACATATTCTCTGTCAGTAAAGAAAGAAAATCCGGTCGTCCAGACCTTTTATTTTAAACAAACACGCTGATTAAAATATAACCTGAAAGAATGTTTGGTTTTATTTCGATGTCCTGCTACAGGAACCAGCAAGAGAAAAGTCTATAACAACAACAATAACTGATTTGTTGTTTTGCCAGATAGCAGATGTCAATATGAAGCCTATCTTCTCCACAGCATGTGTAGCTGCTCACTTCACTGTGCTAACTGAGGGATTTCTATATCAGTATATGTTTTGACAAGGCCTTTTGTGTCTTCTATGAACTTCAGGAGTCAGCCAGCGAGGGTCTCCTGTCCACAGCAGGACATAGCATAGAGAAGGGAAGCCTGCAGACTCACTCCTCCTCATCCAGGAAGATAGGACGTCAGGAAGGGGATGGTGCCCTGAGTGCAGTGTCCAGCTCACTGGGCCTGGCTACCAGGAAAAACAAGCTGAAGGACAAACTGTCAGCCATTCGCCAGGACAGAGCTGAGCGGAGGGAATCACTGCAGAAGCAGGATGCCATCCATGAGGTAGATTCATCTGAGGATGAGACAGACGAGGGCTCAGAGGACAGCCAGGACGGACGAAGGGGGACAACTTTCACCTCTCCTCCCTTGCTTAGGCCCACCACTGTGAGAACAGGACCTGGGGGCACGCTGCCGTCTCTATGCGTCTCCCCCTACACCACTCATGCCACATTCAGTCATACAGGGCCCTCACAGGTAGGCAGGCCCACTTCCTCACACACACTACCCTCCGTTGCAGAAGGTAAGCCCAGTCAGAACACCTCCTTCTCTGGAATAAAAGACGGAGATCCAACCTCATCCACAGAAGAAGTTGTAAGACAAGAGAGGAGGGTTCCAGAGCTGCCTGGTACCACAAAACCCACTTGGGGTCCACTTCCTTTCTCCACTCCAGGCAGTGCATTCATCTCAGTCAGCAAGGACAGTTTTCTCAAGCCAACTCCTCCTCAAGACTCAAAAAGTATTAAAGGAAAGACTGCATCATTGGAGTCCAGAGAAGAGGAACAAAGCCTTGACAGCCCTAAAACCACTGCCTCCTCTGCAGTGAGTGCTACCGACTGCAGAACCGCCGCAAATACCACAGACTCTCGGACCACCACAAGTACTACAGACTCCCGAACCACTGACAGCCAAGAGACCCCCCGCACCTCCTGTTCCTCTCCAGGCATCCCCAAGGAAAGGAAGGAGGCTGACAACCGGAGACTATGCGCCGCCGTGGCTGCTGCAAGTCTTAGTGCTTTGTCTTCAGCCACTTCTAGCTCCAGCTTTAGTTCAAGCTCCTCAGTTCCAACTACTGAGAGTGGGGTAGACAAAGTTGCATCCCAGCTTGCAACAGTAACTAAGAGTGTTCTGGGTCCTGTCAAACTCAGTACTGCAGCAGAGAAGGGCACAAAGGACCAGAAACTATCTAGAGATGGCACCTCAGAAGTCTCGCTCTCTGACCCCGTCTCCTTTCCCTCCAAACAGGTTGCAACCCTTTCCCCAACCAAGCAGAAAACAAAGTCTGTTGCTTCAATGACCACCTCACAGAGGTCGACCAAAACCTCCACCCAGAAAGACTGTGCAGCCCCACCACCATCATCCTGCAAGGATGTCCCAGAAAGGCCCACACCAGGGTCTGCAGGCAGAGATATCGCTGCCAGTTCTGCATTTGCACGACTGGGTGCAGCAGAAGCTCGGCAGACCTTCGCCTCACCCACCACCACTTCCACAGCATCTGAGCCTCAGTGCCAGAGGTCCAAAACCCCAACTGCCACCGCTGCTACTGCCAGTGCCATGTCCTCCTCCTTACAACAAGACAAAGCCACCAGCAAGAAGACGTAGCATCCAAAAAGAAAGTACTAGAACTAAATGTACAGATCACACCACTCAGTGCTTGCTTGAGGTTTAAAACTCACAAACTGCATGTTTAGAAAAAAACATATTAATGATTTCACACTAATTAGTGTCTGATTCTCAAAGCAAAAGAAAGGTGTAGGAAGAGAGTTCACAGAAGCAGAGACAGATGCGGTGGTCCTACTTCTATTCCAGCTTTTCTGTGTTCCTTATGTTCTTGTGAGTTCATTTGATGTCCTGACTCTGGTTCCTGCTTTTAGATGAAATGCCACAAGGAGTTGGCAAATGTGTAAGGGGCTAGAAATATAAAGACTTCAGTGGTCCACACACACACTGTTCTAAAAAGTAGGTACATTACCCTTTTACCGTTACACACACCTTTTCCGCCCAGGGTGTTATTCTACTGCCTCATTATCTTTCAGCTTGGTGTCCAGAATGAATGCATGCATGTTCTTTAACAAGATCAGGACATGTCCTGCTGAACGCTCTCTATCTCTTCTCTTCTTCCTTCCACTCCTTCTTTAACAACATGCCTACTCAGCTGTGACTGGAAGAAGATTGTATGTCAGCAATAAATCATATGTTTAGCAGTCTGTGTAAATGCAATAGTGTTTTTATTAGGAGTAAATCTGCATCATCAGTGTGCACCTAGCACACAGCTAACTAGGCTAAATCTCCTCTTGGTGTATCCCTGGTGGCAATTCAAATACTAATATCCTGAATTTCACTATGTTTATTGCACATCAAATTGTGTACATGCTGGACATTTTGCAAAGTACAACATACTTTTTCTAGATTCCCAGTGTTTCAGATGATCATTCTGTCATGTGAATGTTCGGTACAGTGTTTCATGACTTTTATCTTTTACTACTGTTCAAACTTGAAAAAAGTGTGCAGATGCATTTTGAATTTGGCACCACAGAAAGATTTAGCAGTAGTGACAGTTTTTAGCTGAGTTTCCAATACACAGCTGCAGTACACCATTTGTTTGCAGTAAGTGAGGCGACAGAGGCACAACGCATAAATAGAACAATGGAAATTCCGTTTGAGGGTTCTAACTGGTTATTTTGAAAAAGTGACTGGACAGAAAATTGAATAGGATGCATTTCCAATTACTGTTTCCATTTTGGATCCTGGTTGACAAAATACAGATGTGTTAGCTCAGATGATAAAAAGTTTGCTGAGACATGGACCTCTCCACTTGTCTGTTTCTAGCAAAACTACAGCGTCAAATCGAATCAGTCCGAGGTTATTACTTTCTCTGTATGTTGGGAAATAGACCTAAATACATTCAATAAAGGATTGGCTGCACATTACTGGCATAGCATAGCTTGGATGTCTTTTAACTCTTAACCTTGTGACACCCTTCATCAGTGTATTAGTACCATATGCACTGAAAGATACAACAAAAGGAAAAAGGGTGTGGACTGAACTGGATTTCACTGACTCAGTCCTGGGCACTAACGTCCACATGCAGAAAAAGCTTTGAAACTGAGTGGATGTTTTGGAAACCATTTCCTGCTAGGCCACCACCTTTTTATTTCTAGCCCCATCAGCCCCTGAAGGCTGCAGTAGTTTTATTTATCTGGACCAACTTGCTGTGTCTTTGCCTCAAATGCTATAAAGTTACATGTGCGTGAGGGAAAGAGTGTGTGTGCATGGTTATCTATGTATATATGAAAAATACTTCAAGTTCTGTTGTGTATCTCCTTCATGCCCTCTGTGTTTGTGTGTGTGCTGCCTACTTGTACTTGTGGACAGAACTCTCTACATGTTTGTGTAAAGCATCAGGCTTTTTACAGAACGTTAATCAGCAGTCTGATTTGAGAGAAAAATAGAAAAAATGAGTAGAAGGAAAAGCAGAAGATGTTGGGACAGTGACTGTTGTGTGTTGGGTTGGAGTTTCGTTCACGAACTGCAGTAAACCCGTTAAATTCAGTCTTTATTGTTCACGTTTTTGTTTCTTCTGTGTTGTCCTGACGGCTCACATGTTGAAGAAGGTTACCTTTCAAAGTCAACTAACGGCACATTTATAAATATTTCCTGTTGTGTTTCCATGATGTTGAGCAGAAATCAGTCTGCAGGTCAGATTTTAGAGCAGGTATGGACAGATTTGTTAGCACTGACAAAGTTCTTGAGCAAGTGAGGACAGACATGTGAGCATATTTAAGATTTGGGGCCAGTCTGTCAGTTAAAGTGGGCAACAAATATGTTTGGAGTTTGATGGCTTTGGTTTGGATTTGGTTCCAATTTAATAAAATCCCTAAGAGCAGTGAATTTTTATTCTGGATTCATATTTGATCAAATCCTATTAAGGTGAAAAACTAGCAAAATGTCGTCATTGTTCTCTCTCTTCAAGCTCTTCTGCTTTTACTTTTGAAAGGTGAGATTTTTTTGCATGCAGAGTATACTCCGATACCTTGCTAGAAAACGTCACCTCCAGTGAGCTTCATTCAGTTTGTCTTTGATTAAAAAGACTTAAGCTGGGAGAAAGAAATGTTTACACCTACACACAACATGGGTGACATGTCAGATACTGTCAAGTGCTCAGATCTGCTGGAACATTAATGCAGGATTTAATGCTTAGAACTAGAGTAAGTCAATATTATTAACAGCTTATCATCGCATATGTTGGCCTGTAATGTACAAGACATGTCAATATAGACATAACAAAGATATTTTTCAGATGTCTCCAACACATAGTTTTTAGACATCCTTGTCAATATTTATATATATATAAAAAACAAGTTTAGGCCGGTATATACTAATCAATCAAATATGCATATCAGTGCCTCAAAAATCCACAGAAAGGCTCTTTGACTTTACCAAAAACTTTTTTTTTGCTTAATGATTTGTCTCTGTGCGCTCTCAGCTACTAACTACTTAATTTAAGATCGAGTGCAGGTTCATTAAGTCCTGAACATTAGTTCTTGCTCAGTAGTTTTACCAGTCCATACCTTGAATATTAGTAGGAGGTTTGATCTATGCTTTTGTCTCCTCACACAGCTCAAGTTTTTATTTTGCATTTTTATTTGACTGCACCTGTGATTTTAGTGTGTCATGTTTGTGAATAATGATGTTAAACCCAGCCCATCTGCTATCAGAGCTATACAGACAGCTGCTCACACACACAGATCAATATTTGTGCCATCGAATGTAGCAGTGCCAGTTTCACCATCTCTTCCGACAGCATAAACACACACACACCTTGTATGTGTGAAGATGATGGTTCAGCTGGAAAGTGAAGCAAGTGTCAGTTTCTATGGTGGAGTGATGAATCTGAAGCTCTGAGCGTGATGACCACTCATACAGAGTCAGCTCAGCCAACACAAACACTTGAGCATCCCTCAGGCTCCTCTGGCTCCTCTGAGCGTGAGCAGCTCAGCAGTTACACTTTGTTAGCAGTTTGTTTGGCCTCCATCCTGTATTCACCCACTGTGCCCCTCTGCTGCTGTGTGACCATGAATCAGACCTGTCGCTACAGAAGTTTGAGTTTCAGCTACTGAGAGACCAAAAAGTCTAGTTGGACCTGTTGTCAGTTTCAAAGTCAGGGTATGAGAACATCGGCATGGCGTTGTTTTAGTAGACACAGAATAAGTCATACAAGTTCAGGCTTGTCATTAGTTTTGTCAAATCCAAAGAGTTGCTGTACTTGTACTTAAAATATACTTTGAGTACTCTGACTATATTACTTTTCCCCCAAACCTATATTCTCATTCAACAAAGATATCAAATGTCAAACATTCACACATGAATTTTTCCCAAAATAGTAAAAAACATTGGCAAAATTTGACATGAAATCAGAAACAATCTGATTAAATAAAGCGAAAGCAGCACTATAAATCTGAATAGATGTCCTGTGTTAGAATTAAGTACTTTAAGGTTTACACAAGTTTTAAAATTCTCCACCTCATTTAAAAAACATTTTAATATATGGACATCAGTGTTACGTTCAGCTCTCTAGCTCAAAGCTAGCTTCAGCAAAAGTAAAAAATACAGGTTTTCACCTAAGGATAGATGAAGTTTTTTCAACAAATTCTTCTGCGGGTAACGATCTGTCTCTGCTCTTGTAGGCTGTTTTAGTTTGACAGCTTAAATTTGGTTCTGTGGTTTTGTCATAAGTAATCGTGCGTAGCTGACAGCAAAAGAACAAATCAACATTTTAAGCTCAAGACTTACTCTGGGCAAACAAATATGTCCTTCCATTCACTGCAGGTCATTACTTCTCATCTTTTTCCTGTTCTTCTGCAACAGATTTGTCATTGATTCTCCTCCCCCAGTTAACCTTGGCATATCGGCATGTTTTGCTCAGCATCAGACAGTCATCCTAAAGTTCATATCGTGCTTATCAGTCCCATGTTTGATGCAGCTCTGTCTGAGGCACAAACATTTAAACGTGGCTTAGTACAAGTTGAAGCCTTATTACCACTGAAACACAGACTTCCCTGTTCTGAAGATTCCTTGATGTTTCAATGTGCAGTTCATTAACCTTGTACCTGTATGTGAAAGGGTTGTTTTAGCTCCGTGGAGCAGCAAAAAATGACTTTAATTAACTTGACTTTTACAGTCAAGGGCAGTATTTCAAAGCTGTGTGTGTTGTGTGCTTGTGATGAAGACGACAGAGACAATTCATCTGTGCAGCACAAGAGCTTGAGAAAGTGTTTAAGAGAGGAAGATAAAACATTACTAGAGAAATACTAGTGCAATACCTTTTTATTTTTTATCGTGGTAAATGCATGTTGTTGTCAATTTTACCTTATAACAATAAAGTTTTTTTTATGGTTGTCTATGATTGTATTTCTTGTCATCACCTTTTAGGTGGTGCATCATGCTTTTACATTAAGGCTGAATTTGTAGGGAGAGATTTCTACTACAGAACTCACATGAAGTCGGAAACAATGAAGGTTAACTGACTTGGTGTTTAACCCCTTAACGCTTGTTGTCGCAAATTTGCAATTTACCACTGCAGCCGAGACAGCGCATGCATTCCCCCAATGCTGGTTCGTGCATATTTAGTACATATCTAGGAACCTTTTGCAAGCATTGGTTTCTCTTAGGACCAGTTTGAATGGCATTTGTGGCATCAATAAAAAATGTTTTACATTAATACTTTTTGCATTACACCTTTATACCTAACATATGTGCTATAGACAAATTAACAATCCCCTCTTAATTTAACATTAGCTTGTAAGCGAAAACAAATTATTATTGTTTTTATATTGTAAATAAATTCCGGCATCAAGGGCCTATACCATGCCTCAGGCTGCTGGTAGCAGAAAAAGTCTTTGTCCTACCAGTTTTTTTTTTTGTCTGTATGTCCCTAGAGGGAAATTCTGGTTTTTCACTGGCCTGAGAAAATATGTTTTTGAGCTCAATTAATTTCAAAACTTCTCCTGTTTGGTCTTCTACCTCCACATTAAACACATTAAACACAACAGTCTTCATGCAGAATCCTGACTGCCTAAACGTTTGGTCTCCTCATCCGCTGCATGCTGAAGGAAGCCCTTTAATTACTGTTGATTAAAATACTACAGTAGCATGTCTTTGATTAAAGATCTGGTGCCACATGAAGCTTTTGGTAGAGTTCAGTTAATTTGCAGTGGTTCCGTTGCAGATCTTGCCATCTTTTGCACTCCAAATGAGTTTTTTTTCCTTATTACACAAAAATGATGTCAGTCGTGCCCTACCCTCTCTCTCCTGGTTCTGTCTGGAAATTGATACTCAGCTGTTTTCATCGAACCCTGGCGTACTTCCAAATAATGATGGTGAACAGGAAAGTGACAGCCAACTGTCTGTCATTTCTTTTCCTCCACAGTCCTGCATATTGTCAGAAAAGCGGCAGCATCCAGTCAGTTAAGCTCTAGTTCGGCAGCATCAAGCTCCCTGATGGGGCTTCACATGGGCGGATGAACTGCTCTCTTTGGGTCCCCTGTCTCCCTGTGTCTCTGTGGGAGATTTCAGACATCTTTATGGTCTTGAGAGACAGCATAGCCAGCCTTGCTGTGCATTATCGAGGGTAATGGCTGATTTGTGCATCGCTTCGCTTGTTTAAGAAACAGCAGTAAAAAGGAGCTCCATTAGCGTTCCTCAGTGATAGTGCAGCTCTTACTAAAGAACATCCCTCTGTGAACTGCTCAGGTCAGGGTTTGCACTTGCCTGAATTGAACACCAGCTACCACTTCGTTCTACCTCCTTTCCACTCTCACTTCCTTCCTCTGCTACCATCCATCCAGGCATCCATAGGGAGCTGTCAGAATAAAGGAGGAGAGCGAAGGGCCTTTCTTAGTCTTTACTGGAGGTCCTGAGGGGATGGAGGTACACAAGTCCTACACACATGCACACACACAAGGAAAAGTGTGGAGAAGCAGTGACAGGCAGGCAGCACAGGGTGACGAATTGCCGGCTTCGCCTCAATCTGACACAGCTCTACATGAGCAGGCAACTTCATTACAAGCTGCCAGGAAGGAACAGAGAGAAGGAAGGAGCAAGAGAAGAAGAATGGCAGACAAGGGAATGTGAAGGAGAGGAAACAACATCCAAGCATACTGACTTCCTTTAGGCTCTAACACGTGCCATCAGTTGAACAAGAAAATTAAAGCTAACAGATGCAAAAGTTGATTCCATCGGATGTACAAAATAAGAGGGGCCTAAGTAGAAGTTAGTTTTGATGGTTTAGTTAGTGCTGTGTACCAGAACCACCACAAAACTACATGTCTGTAACCTGTCTGAAGGCCAAATGCAAATCAAAGAAAAAACTAGTTCTAAACATGTAAACAGTCCTTAAGTCATTCATCAGTAAAAGACAGAAAGTAACCACACTTGGATGATGCTTATACTCAGAAAGGATCTTTACTTTGAATGCAGGGCCTTATTAATCAGCCATGCACACGCTGCTAGGCTTACACTGTGTGTGCTCATCTCTGTGGCGAAAATCCACTTTGTTCTTTCTTCTTGTACTTAAAAATGGAATGTTGAATGCAATGTGAAATACAATAACACTAAAAAATGCAGGATTAAGGAGCACATCTGAAGATACTAGTTTACTAGTATGTCCACAGGTCCCATTCTGGGAAGCATTCACTAACACCAGAGTGCTGCACTATGAAGAGGGATTAGTGGGTTCGCAGGTATGTTCGGCCGAAAGTCAGAGTTTTCAATGTCATGGAGACTCGCTAGATCACCATGGTAACTGATGTTGTGGAGCTTAGCTGGTATGGAGCAGGTTCTGTGCAGAATTTAGGATTTAAATCGGCTGTAAGAAGCACCTCTCTTTATCCAAAGCGCTTCTTCACAGATTCTCGGTGAGCTCATGTTTTATCAGTAAACCTGTGGAGCTGTGTTACTAATCCCACTGAATGAAGCTGTTACAGTATCACACACTGTATGCGTCGCATTGCCATGGGAGCCGACATGTATTCAAGCTGCAGAAATCACATAAATATGTTTTTTTGTTTTGTCCATCTCCACTGCTGGTAGTGTAGCTGACAGAACAGATTTTAGAACACTGATTATTCTACTGGTATTTATTACCGAGAATATTCAGCCAGTAACATTTATTTCACTTTCATTTGGCTATAAATTAAGTAATTTCCTACATTATGGGACAGTGTCAGACCTGATGTGCAGCTGCTACACTGATCAGTAAAATAAATATATTAACACAAATTTACCATTTTTCCACCAGCATTCCTGCCTTGCATCATTTGCAGTAGCAGCGCTCTTTATTGTCTACATTAGTATCGTCCTTGTTGTTCTGCATTAAAACAACCTGTTGACTGAAGGAGACGGGACCCCGGGGACACCAGAGAGTCTGAAGTAGAACACCTGAGTTAATAAACCACCTTCTGGAACCTGTTAACTTCAACTGGGGTTTTAGTTTTTGCCAAGCCAACTTCCACTAAGAAAGCCCGTAGTACAGCCCTCTGGACGCTGAAGATTCATTTTTGTTGTTGTTGCTGTTCGATTTCAGTCGTTATCTTTCTCACACATTCTGTTCATGAAAAGTACTGCACATCAGGATTAAAAGATGCAGCTGACCATATTTGGTATTCTTCTTGTTTAATGTCTGTGCAAACAAGAACCAGTGGATCTTTTTTAATAAAATGTCTAAAAACAAGTAGGATGAAGTTGAACTTATTTTCTTCCTGCTACATCTCTGTACTTGTTGTAGCTTACTGTTTCCTGTTTGCATCAAACCTTACATTTTAATACCTCTGTGAAAAACCCAAGAACACATTTACTGTTCCACATTATTATATTTTAATAAGAACTATCATCTTCATCCACTGGAGTCCCTGGATCTTTTATTTTATTTACTAGTTTTGGTCCAGCACTTACAGAGAATGTATTAAACTCATTTACAGCTCCATTACTATTATTTTATTATAGTTCCATTATTCTCCACAAAATATTGTGGGTAGCTTTCAGTTCTAATTCTATTTGTAAGAACACTATTCAGCAGTTTCCATGTTGCTTTAATATTGTTTTTATTCTTTTTATTTCATTATAATATTCTTTCTTACAAACTCTCATAGCATTCATTAATCTGTTCTTATATATCTTTTAAGTGTTTTCAGTTTCTGTGGTTCTCTTCTTTATAAGTTCTCTGTATCGTAAGTTTGTCATTTTGAAGGCCCCTCGTATTTCAGGGTTTTCCACTATAGTTTTGGTTTTCCTTGACTATATTGATGGGACAGTACTTGTTGTAAAATGTTACAAATATATTCAAAAATATCTCAAAAAGTGATTTTTTTGCTGCCTTTTTTGTTTGAACCCCTTAGATCAGTAGAGGATAGGTGGACTAGTTTGTTTGATATGGAAAGATACATGTGAAGAAGTGGTAGGGAGGAGAAAGGTAAACAGCAAACTCTGGGTGTCCATGGAAACATCCAAGAAAGTAGGAGAGAGACGGGATACAAAGGAGCTAAATCAGCAAAATCAGAGCAACTAAGGCAACATCACAGATAGAGTACGAAGCTGCAAACAGAGAAGTGAAGAAAAGTGTCAGAAGGGACAAAAAGAAGTTTATTGAGGATTTAGCACAACAGGCAGAAGACGCAGCAGCAAAAAACAATCTTGAGCTTTATCTAACAACAGGCAAGTTTCATCAAATGCAGGCACACATCAAGGCCAGGTCGTCATGGTAATGAGAATTGGTTCTCAGTTGACTTACCTGGTTAAATAAAAGAAATATACATCAAGAACTCACAGGGTGCACTCCTTACCACTGAGGTAGACCAGCTAAAGATGTGGACAGAACACTTTAGAGCACTGCTCAATAGACAATCTCCCCAACAGACAGCAGAGATCCCACCAGACACAAACATGTTGAAGATAAACTACCCCCCACCCCCACCCCGCCAAAACAGAAATCAAAAAGGCCATCAAGTCCCTGAGAGGAGGCAAGGCAGAGGGGCCAGATGAGATACCAGCCAAGGCCCTTGAGGCAGACATTGAAACCTCCATCTGGGAAGAAGAAAATGTTCCATCAGACTGGACTGGTCTTTGTTTAGATCCCCAAGAAA
This sequence comes from Dascyllus trimaculatus, assembly GCA_024666655.1. Taxonomy (NCBI): domain Eukaryota; kingdom Metazoa; phylum Chordata; class Actinopteri; family Pomacentridae; genus Dascyllus; species Dascyllus trimaculatus. Next base: position 254,970 of record CM045446.1, on the reverse strand, counting down.
GGAGACCTCAGAGAGTGCAAAAACCACAGAGGTATAATGCTGCTTTCAACACCAGGGAAGGTGCTCAACCGCGTCCTATCTGAGAGGCTCCAACAGGCAGTAGATGGGAAACTGAGGGAAGGCCAGGCTGGCTTCAGGAATGATCCTGTGTAGATCAAATAGCCACACACAGGATCATCACTGAACAATCTATTGAATGGAACTCTGCTGTCTATGTCAGGTTCGAAAAAGCCTTTGACGGTGTGGACTGGGAGATGTTGTGGAAGCTGCTGGCGCACTACGTCATCCCCAAATAATCGATCCCCTTTATCAAGAGCACTACCAAGGGATGCATTGCTGGGCCCTCCATGAAGCCTGTCTCTCAGAAGGCCTTCGAGATCTTGACTGGAGTGAGGCAAGGTTGCCTGCTCTCACCTTTTCTCTTCCTCCTCTGTATAGACTGGATCATGGCACGAGTAACCAGCAATAACCGAACCGGCATACAGTGGAGCCTGACTAAGCAACTTGAAGATCTGGATTTCACAATGATTTAGCACTCCTAGCACACACACATCAACAGATGCAGGAAAAATCATGCAATCTAGAGATGACGGCTGCTTTGCTTGAGCTCAAAGTCAACTCATCAACAAAACAAACTTATGTGCATCAATAACAAGAATAACACCCTAATAATCATGGACCAGAACCCACTAGAAGAAGTAGCCAGTTTTATATACGGTACCTGGGGAGTATAACCACTGTGGAGGGAGGAATGGAGGAGGATGTCACCACCAGAGTCAGGAAAGCAAGGACAACATTCAACAAATTACATAAAACATGGAAAGCAAAAAACATTTCACCCAAAACCAAACTGCAAAATTTTAACTCCAATGTCAAATCCACCTACTGTACAGCTCAGAAACCTGGAACATAACCACCAGCATAGCCAACAAACTCCACACATTCCTCAACCGCTGCCTTCCACGTCTGCTAGGAAAATACTGGCCCAACACCATCACAGATACCAACTTGTGGGATCTCACTAAACAAGAAACCATAGAAAGCCAAATTAGGCAATGAAAATGGAACTGGATAGGCCACACACTCAGAAAACCAAACACCTAAATAACAAAACCGGCTCTAACCTGGAACCCGCAGTGCAAGAGGAAGCAAGGTAGACCTAGAACCACCTGGAGAAGAACCACAGAACAAGAGATGAAGGTGCAGCAGCTGTCCTGGCAACTACTACTGACTTAAAGGGCACAAGACCGCAGAGGATGGAAGAGTTTCATCACTGACCTATGTTCCCATGGGAACTTAAAGGCCTAAGTAAGTGAGTAAGTTTGATTGTTTGTTTTGGCTTACACATGATCAAAATATGTATTGAAAGACTACATACATAAAACAAATGCTAAAAGACTGAGGTTAAAGTGAACAGATTCCAGGTTGTAAAGTCATCATCTTCACCAGGCAATCATGAATGAAAACAACAGACACATTGGTCTTGTTTGACGAGTAGCAAGTCAGTTTTTACAATGGAATTTAACAGAACAAAACAAAACGAAACAACACTCCAGGCTCTTTAGATATGGAGTATGTCCCCTGCACATCACCTCAACCTATTTATAAATCCACAGCTTAACAGGAATGTAATTTCTGGTATGATTAGACTTGGAGTTTAACAAACAGTCATTTTTCATTGTTGACTGTAAGATAGAGAGCTTAAGTGAAACTGTAATTTCTGTCTGTTCTACAGGTACAAAAAACTCCTTCAAAATCTCTGGTAAAACTGTTCTGCCCAAAGCAGAATAAGGTCAAGCTGGTGGGTCCATATTTTTCCTCTCAGTGGGATGTGTCTATAATGCCCTTGTATATGTTTTTAAAATTTTGCCGTAGCTTTCCCTTAAGTCAGTGTTTCCATTCATTATCATCATGGAGAAAAAAACAGAGTAGAGTTACTTCTGGTTTCACCTCAACTTCCTCATCACTAATGACTGGACTGAAGTGATTAAAACTGGTTTGTGATTGGTTCAGGCCTGGCAGGGAGAGATTGCATCCTGTTACTCCCAGTCTTCTAATTGGTCTCTGTAGGTAGCAGGTGCCAGGTACTTAATGAGCCTTTTGTGTCTGATGTATGGCTACTGTAACATCTACCCCGCTGCACCACAGATGATGACGCCTATGAGACTAATAGTGCATGAAATAGCTGCCGCCATGAGAAGGAGCAGAGATGGATTGTTCAGAAAGAAAGAGAGGTGGTCAGAGATACTGTTTGTTCTTTGTTGAGCTTTGGCTTTTGTTGAGCTTTGTCTTACATCTGCTTCCTGGGACTTTCCTCTTTACTCTGATTGTGAATCATATTGGAAGCAAGTAGAACAGACCTGCAAGAAAAGCTTTCACCTGGTTTACGCTTTAAACACCAATTTTCTGTCAGCACTGCTCAGTTCCATAGGACATAATGCTGCCTCACATTTGGTCACTTTATCAGTTATTTCTTTTCCACTTATGTTTTTTTCCAATCCATGAGCCTGCAGCTTTGGACAGTGAAGACAGTTTATTCCATTATGCTTGGAAAATATCAGCCTCAGATTTTTTAGATATAAAAATGCCGTTTGTTGTCTACCTGATCTGACCTGCATTTTTTCATTACCTCTGCTGATTTCACAAAGGTAATCATTAAAAATTGTATCTAGATTCACTTCATCAGACAGGTGTTGTTGCAGCACACTCAGATGTAGGTGATGTGTGCGTTATAGGAGAGACCACAGGCAGGCACACAGCCAGGGCTTGACAAAGACCTTCTTCCTGACTGTGTGAACAAAGAGACTGAAGAGACTGTGTGAGTGTGTGTGTGTGTATGAGAGAGAGAGAGAGAGAGAAAGAAACAGAGCGAGAGACGACTGTACTCCAGGTCTCCATCAGTGTCTGGCTGATTGATTGGGACGTCAACCAAGATAAAAGATTCTGTCCTTACAGTACGGCCACACAATGCCCTAGGGAGGTGCAGGCTAGCACACACACACACACACACACACACACACACACACACACACACAGAAGCATACATTTCCATTGCACTGAATTCAGATCTACCTCCTGCTCTCCTAATGCTCTCATGCTACAACTAAACATAACTAAATTCCTGAAATATGCAAATGCTCTTTTCTAAAGCAGATTTCTGAAGCATAAGCATTATTCTGTTGTGTAAACCTCAGTTATTATTCATATGTGTAACACCATATTACACTGACATATGCATACGTGTAGTTTGGCCATTTTTCATGTGAAACATGACATATTGCATATTTTACATGTGATAAATTATAGAAGTGTACCTGCGGTTTTTGATGAGTAAAAGCAGCGTTTAGCATGCTTTGTCATTTTGTGGACATTTAACATGACAACTCTTTCAAACTTTCCCATCTACTTTTTTGGTGAGACTATGTTCGGCTGACCCGACTATCTTCAGCAGATATTGTGAATGTGTTGAACAAAAGTATACATTAGAAAATGCAGTTTTTATATGGATTTTTACAGATTGTTGTGTAAACTGCAAAAATCACATACAATCAGAAAAAAGGCAAACAAAAGTCATTTTTTGCAGTTTTTTCACTTTATTTTGGAAGACTGATCTTTTCTGTGTTAGACACAAGCTCTTCAGATATTCTTATTTTTTTTTCTTTTTTATGTTTTTAATTTCACATGTTCTGTTTTTATCATATTCAACCTCTCATCTCATATTTGAGTTACACAGGTCAGTCCTTACATGTCGTGATTGGATATTTTTGTGGACTTTGTTATTTGTATGGTTCTGTGCATTAACAAGGTTGGTGCGTGTTGCTCCATCTCGCCACTCTAATCTAACATTTATTTCAAATCTAAGAGCAAGGTTTTATTTCTGTGTTTGTAACTTCCTGCATGTGTAGAAATATGCCAATGAACTGTGAAAACTAAAAACACAACAAATCACGAGGTTATAAATGTGAATTGTGTCACTTTAAGTAGGTAGCACATCTCTGCACACACTCAGTTCAGGGTTTGACCTGCAGGGGCTGCTGCTGCAGTGTCTTTGTTAAGTCTCTCAGCTTACTCTTCATTTGTTTTTCCCAGTCCAGACATCTGATTCTGTTTTCATGTTCCACTTTATCATTCTCTCTATCTCTGTCCCCCCAACTACTCACTCACTCTCTCCCTCTCCCTCTGTCTCTTTTTGTGGCCTCCCTCTTTGCTTCTGAGAGCTGTAAACTCTCACCAGAGTCCGACTCTCCACCTCCCCCACCCTTCATTGATTTGCTCTTGTGTCTCTCCATCTCTCTGTTCCTCCTCCTCCCCTGTCCCTTCTTGGTTTTTTCTGACTTCTGTTATTCCTCCATTCATTTTTAACCTCCCTCCTTCCCTTGTCCCTCTGATCATCCAGTGTAGAAACTGTTTGATGTGCCTGACATCTCTATCAGAGAATGCCAAGGGGCTTGATTGCAGGAAGAAAAACTCTGAAATATGTACGAAGAGCTCTCACAAAAGCCAACAAAGACATTTATGGAATATATAGAAGAATCCAGCATCTATACTCAAGGAAAGAGAGGCATTTGTCTACATTTTTTGGAAACTCAGAAACCTTTGATTCTAACTAATGGAAAATTAGCATGGCAACTGGGTTTCAGCCTGGCTCCGTGGGGAAGCATAGGCCGGTGGCCTCTAGTAAACTAGCACCTTTGACATACTCAAAGCTGTGAGTGAAGTTACAAATGTGTCAACTAAGCATAAGCTATATACCATTCTGCATCTGATAATCACAATATTATGCAGGTGTTGTGATTGTTAACACAAGCACAAACATATCCTCCCCTTTGGCCATTGAATAGCAATAAAAACAAAGTACCTCACAGCTAGAAGGTCCTGCATTTGAATTTCAGCCTGGACCCTTTCTGTGTGGAGTTTGCATGTTCTCCCTATGCCTGCATGGGTTCTCACCAGGTTCTCCAGCTTCCTCCCACAGTCCAAAGACATGCTGACCATTTTTACCATTCTTAGGTTCTACCAGTGTTTCTTCCGAGGGAGCCCTCTGTGTCGGGAGCAGTGGTCGGCTGTGGCTGCCTGGGTACCGCCCTGTGGTGCTGGGAGGAGGTTGGGTGTTTCTGCCCTGCCTCCTCTGGGCGCCCTGTGTCGGTGCTCCTGGTGGCCGTGGCTGATCTGCTGCTCTCGGTGCAGACGGCTCCTCTGATGATGTTTCCCCACCTGGTTCATCCGTACCCAGCCTCACATCCATTATTTTATTTTATTGTTAGCGTTGGTGTGTGTGTGTGTGTGTGTGTGTGTGTGTGTGTAGGGAGCGGGGTGGGGTATGAGTGCAATCCTGTGTTTGTATGCTCGAGGGGTGGGGATGGGTGGGAATGATTTTAATATGATTTTAATTAGTGCTGTCAATCGATTAAAATTTTTAATCCCGATTAATCGCATGAATGTCATAGTTAACTCGCGATTAATCGCAAATTAATCGCAAATTAATCGCACTTTTTTATCTATTCTAAATGTCCCTTGAATGATCATTTTAGACAAGGAGGAGGTGGAGAATTCGCGTCAGCTGTGTTTGGCCATCAAGTGGTATTTCAGACTGGATGTACTACGTTGATAACTCAGTTCACTCTGACAACACACACAGATAACTCTGGTCTTGTCAATCGTCATGCGGCACCCCAGGCCGCCGTCACCTGGCGGAGCATCTGGATCAGCGGGACGCGGTTCGGGACGCAGAAAAGGAGCCGATAGAAAGGCATGGAGGCGAGGAGACAGCTGCTGTACCACCACCAGCAGGAGATCCTGTCGGACTCCGACGGTGAACACCTCGCCCTCGCCATCCATGCACCCGCCCCACCGCCCGCGTTAATCTCGCGATAAAAAAATTGACGCCGTTAAAATTGATTTGCCTTAACGCGTTTATAACGAGATATTTTTGACAGCACTAATTTTAATATGTAAAGCACTTTGAGTTGCCTTTTGTATGAAAAGCGCTTTATAAATAAAGGTTGATTGATTGATTGATTGATTAAAGTGTGATCCTAAATTGTTGGTAGGTGAAAATGTGAATGTGCCTGATTCTGACAGTGGAGTGTCATTAGATTGTCATGTCTGTCTTCTATGCCTATAAATACTTAAAAGTTATTTGCATGATTAAAAGTAAAACTGTCCTCCCAAAATTTGCAAAAATGTACCTTTAGATTTATAACATATGGTCCTCACAAAATAAGTAGGAGCAGAGTTTCCTGTTAGTCTACAGGTTTAAGATACTCACTGCCATTATAGTGACATTACCTTTGTTGCCTGTACTTCTCTGTATTGTTGTCCTGTCACTCCTCAAGCGTATACTGTCTGATATAGTTGTAAATACCCCTCCCTGCAGCCTACAAACAAACAAACTCCTGTACAACAACAAAGCCTTGATATAATGCTGAGTGATCAAGAACTGAAAGACTACATAAAATGAGACTGGATGGACCTTAAATCCCAATCAAGACTCTGGCTTTAAATGACAAAATAAAAGAATGCATTCAGGAAATGCTCATTTACATTTCACATATCCACATGTTCTTTTTCAGCCTCAGTTGTTTCCCCATCCTTCTCTGGATCTCAGGAGATCAGCAGAGAGGCAAACACATTGTGATCAGAACAGCAGATCAACATCTTTGTTCTCAGTTTTTCTGCAGTTGCCTCATTTCAGATGTGTTTTCTCTTCAGTGCAGCTGCACTGGCAGTCCGATCATTACTTCCATGCATCCACTGTTCTCTAAGTGTAATTATGTTGGAACTCTCACCTCCTTTATCAGTGTCACTCCCTGAGCCATAGACCAAGTGGATACTCAATTACCAGCAGGGATTTGCTTGTATTGTGAGCATTAAAATGTAGATTACCTAATTAGGCTATAGGAGGGCACTGTTTGATTCGATTAAGAGCCACACAATCTTTAAAAAAGATGAAGCTTTTTAGAAATATTTACAAAAAGTACATTTACAATATACTGCAAGTACACTGCAAGGCATTAACATGGCTTATTTTTTATATTTGGTTAGCTTTATATTCTTCAGTTGTACATTTTTAGGAATATATTCAGATTAACACCCCCAATTTTGGTTAAAAACAACTATAAATAAACAAATAAATAAACCTTCTCAAGGATATGCAGGTGTTTGCAGCCCTTTTTGTAGTGATTTAATTATCTTCTGGCATTAGACTGGAAGCGGGTAAATGTCATGAAATATGAAGGTGAAATGTTGCACAAAACATACCTATGGATACAGTACACTCTTCTCATTTTACGAATTTCCACCTCCTCGCCTTCTCCGCTCAAATCTCTGGTGGGAGGGACTAAGACACGAGGAGGGGTGTCGAGGAAAACAATACAGCGTGTGCAATTAGTGAAATGAGATAAGGGGATATTGTTGCAGGCTTTAAATACAATATAGCCAGCAGTTTATAGATGCTCATGTTCAGTGATATTTTAAAGAAAGAAATAGTTTTCCCAGTTTGGTGTGGAACAGTTTGGCCTGCACAGGCCTGGCTATAACCTTATTCAAGACAACATCAGTGCTGGATGTCATTCTTGCTCTTGTGTTTGATTGGGAGCAAGTCCATGCAGTCAGGTTCAAAAACTGCTAGTGCGACTGAAACCAGATGAGGAGGCTGCTATACAGTGAAATGCTATATATTAAAACCCTACTCAGGGATAATGGGCATCACGACAGTGTTTATCAAATTTCTTTCTTCACCCATGTTTTCGTCCTAAGACTCTGTGTATCTGTTTCCAGAAAAAAGGGGGCATTCATGTTTTTTCAACAATATTTTTTCGATATATTTAATTTATAATGTGACTCCTCTTCCACACAGAATGGACCAAGGGCACACTGCCTACTTCAGTCAAGGAAGAACACAATGTCATAATGGAGAGCTATGAAGAATACAAAATGTAGAGAAAGCACTGCCAGTTCAAATGATGCAAGAGAGAAATGCTGGTAGAAAATTTTTAATCGTGTAATTATAAGTATATCTTTATCTTACCACTCTCAATGAAGCTGGTCAGCCAAAAGGTCTGCAGCTGCGGCAGTTGCGGAAGCTAAAACTCGGGTGTGGGAGGATTTTGGAGAGGCTACAGAGAAGGACTTTCGATTGGCCTTGAGCAATTTCTGGCAAACTGTTTGACGCTTCAGGAAGGGGAGGCAGGGCTTTGCACCAGGTGTGTAAAGTCAGGGGGTAGAACTGCTGACCCTGATTCGGGACACTGTCAGGTGGTGGAAAGCCCACTTCAAGGAACTTGTGAATCTGGTAAACACATCCTCTGCGGAGGAGGCAGAGTCTGAAGACTCGGGAAATCTTCATCCACATCCGTTGTAGAGGTTGCTGAGGTAGTTAAGAAACTCCTCAGTGGCAAAGCGCCAGGTGTGGACAAGATTCAAGATTCAAGATTCAAAGATTCAAAGTTTTATTGTCATGTGCACAGTAAAGAAACACATTTCCCTGCACAATGAAATTCTTACTTTGCTGTCCGCTCAGATAACCAGCAACAAGTATAAAAAATAGTATATACAAATAAAATAGAATAAAAATAGAAATATAAAACAATGTATATATGAACTGTAAAGTGTATTTAGTGCAAACAGGATGTGCATGTAATGCATTCGCCTCAAGATACTGAAGGCTCAGGACATTGTTGGAGTGTCTTGGCTGACACATCTCTTCAATGTTGCGTGGGCATCAGGTATGGTGCCTGTGGAGTGGCAGACCGGGGTGGTGATTCCCATTTTTAAAAAGGGGGACCGGAGAGTGTGTTCCAATTATCAGTGTATTACACTTCTCAGCCTCCCAGGGAAAGTTTACTCTGGGGTGCTGGAAGGGAGCCTGTGATCTATTGTCGAATCTCAGATCCAGGAGGAGCAATGCCGATTCTGTCCTGGTCTTGGAATGGTGGATCAGCTCTTTACCCATGCAGAACTGTTGAGTGGGTCATGGGAGTTCGACCAGCCAGTCTGTGTCCCTCGAAGGGCTCTGTGCGGAGTACTGTGGGAGTGTAGGGAACCAGGCTCGCTGATACGAGCCATTCAATCCCTGTACAACCAAACTGAGAGCTGTGTCTGCATTCTCGGCACAATTCCAGACACATTTCCGGTGGGTGTTTGACTCCACCAGGGCTACCTCTTGTCTCCGATCCTGTTTGTGGTTTACATGGACAGGATCTTAAGGTGCAGCCAGGGTGAGGAGAGTGTCTGGTTTGGGGACCTCAGGACCACGTCTCTCTATTTTGCAGAGGATGTGGTACTGTTGGCCTCATCAGAGCATAACCTTCAGCACACACTGAAGCGGTTTGCAGCTGAGTGTGAAGTGGCTGGGGTGCAAATCAGATATCTAAGTCTGAGGTCATGGTTCTCTGCCAGAAATCAGTGGATTGCTCTCTCCAGGTTGTGAGGAGTTGCCTCTCCAAACGAAAGAGTTCAAGTATCTCAGGATCTTGGCTACGAGTGATGGGAAAATGAAGCATGAGATAGAAAGGTTGCTTGGGGCGGTGTCAGCAGTAATACAGGCATTGTACTGGACCGTCATGGTGAAGAAGGAGCTGAGCTGGAAGGCGAAGTTCTCAGTTTACAAGTCCATCTATATTTCAACCCTCACCTATGGTCATGAGCTCTGGCTAGTGACCGACACAATGACATCGCGGTTACAAGCAGCCAAATTGAGCTTCCTCCACAGGGTGGTTGGGATCAGCCTTAGAGATAGGGTGAGAAGCTCAGACATCCGGAGGGAGCTTGGAGTAGAGTTGAAAGGAGTAGTTGAGGTGGTTTGGACATCTGATTCAGATACCTCCAGGAGGCTTTGGAGGTTTTGTGAGCACATCCGCCTGATGAGACCCTGGGGCAGACCCAGAACCCCCTGGAGAGATTATATATGTCGTCTGGCCTGGGAACACCTTGGGATCCGCAGGAAGAACTGAAAAATGTGTGTGTGTGTGTGTGTGTGTGTGTGTGTGTGTGGGGGGGGGGTCTTAATGACCTGCTTCGTCTGCTGCCTCCATGACCTGACCCCATATAAGTGGAAGAAAATGGATGTATGGATCAATGCTGCCATTTGTTGAAGAAGTGCATTTCGGTACAACACTGTCCTAACTGAACTGCAGTTTATGGCCAAATCAAAGAAAAGTGAACGTTAATCCAATGAAGTTTATAGTGTCTAAAGTTTCCATAATGTTTAAATCTTTCTGTGATCAGACACGTCTTGTCAAAAACATACCTGACATGTTTCGACGGTAACTTCCGTCTTCATCAGAGGTGTCACTAGGTGGTGTATCGGCTCGTAGGGCGGTGCCACCTGTCAAAATTTGACAGGTGGCACCGCCCCCCGCTGTCCGCTCGCCGCTGGAGGATATCGCTCCATGTGTGCGAAAGTAGGAAGGCCCCCTCGTCCCGGTTCATGACCGTTTCGGCTCGTTTTCTAATCTCCACTGCCTCCATTATCCATAATCTCCACTGTCTCCCCAATGTATGTTTTGTTGCAAGAGATTCCATGCCTTTCTTGCAACAAAACATACATTGGGGAGACAGGACGTCCTTTCATCACACGAAAAACAGAACATTGAAAAGAATGTGAAAAGGAAATGGCGAAAAGACAAACACGATCAGTAAAAGAACAGTCACTACAAGAACACATGAAATCTGCAATCACGGACCATTGCAAACGCGAGAACCATATTATGGATTGGGAGAAGGCCAAAGTCATCCACACAGAAGCAAATAGACATCAACGATGGATAATGGAGGCAGTGGAGATTAGAAAACGAGCCGAAACGGTCATGAACCGGGACGAGGGGGCCTTCCCACTTTCGCACACATGGACCGATATCCTCCAGCGGCGAGCGGACAGCGGGGGGCGGTGCCGACCTGTCAAAATGTGACAGGTGGCACCGCCCCAAAGAACATCAGCTGGTTTTAAGTACGTCACCCACCACCTAGTGACACCTCTGATGAAGACGGAAGTTACCGTCGAAACATGTCAGGTATGTTTTTGACAAGACGTGTCTGATCACAGAAAGATTTAAACATTATAAAAGTGAACGTTATTGATTTAATATTCTCTGTGATAAAGGCGAATAAACTAATTGATTTTCTAATCTATGATTTACAAGCTGCAGTATCAGCAGTGTAAAACAGTCTTTGTGGCAAATCGGGACCAAGTATATAAACATATATACAGTGGTGGGCCGTCATGGCCAGCAAGACAATCACGACTTACATTTTCATATTTACCCATTATTCTTTTCACATTATTTCCAATGGTCTATTCTCTTCATTTCATAGTGTGTCTCTGGGCTATGGTGTATCTAGCAGTGTATGTTTATAATAAAGCTTTTATCCAATCATATTTCAAACATCATGTGTTGCCAGGGTAAAGGAAATCTCCCCTAAGGCCTTCAGAATCAAAATTGCAAGCGCCTGTAGCATAAAATACACTGCAATGAAACTGTTGCTTTATTCAATCAGATTTCAAGTTGGTGATCCCAGGGCCATCTAGCAGGCGTACATAACGTCAGCATTTTCACATCCTCTGATTCGATGGTCAGATAGCTTAGTCAAAGATAGCGATTCCTATCTGTGGTGACCTGGGCAAGTTGAAATGTTATCGTAAGAGTATTAATAAATTAAAATATAGAGAATAATATAAAGAAAGGAGGATGGATTTTGTGTTCAAATAATCACAAGTTTTGGTGAGCAAAATGAATTATGTGCACACACACACACACACACACACACACGCGCACACATACACACGCGCGCACATATACACACACATACATACATAAATACAGACATATATATATTTCTGTGTGTGCGTGTCTGTGATTTTATTGGGTTGTTATGATGGTCCCGCTAGATGTGATGTATATGGCACAGGTGTGCAGCATCACAGCCGTGGCAGTGAAAGGAGACTTGTTGAATTGTTTAAATTGGGTTTCTTGCTTTAGTAATGGCATTAATTCTCGCTACATGAGATACCTGTCTGCGATGCAACGTCCTGTTGTACTGTCTGTCTGTACAATATAGATGGTTTCTATAGCCGTGGCGGCATAATGATGGTATTAAGAAGTGATTTGATTCAGCTATATATATATATATATATATATACACCTTTTCCAGACTGATAAATGTCAAAGACTTTATTTCGTATATGTTCTTGAATCTCTTTAGAACGTGGCATCATGTGCTGCTTTCTGAGACCCCTTAGCTATTTCACAATACCTGACAGGTTCTATTTAGTGACGTTTAGATTCAACAAGCCTGGTCATGATCACATCTGAGTGTGGATGGTGAAACTGAAACCAACTGACAAATGAATTTCCTCATTTGGTAGACTGGTAGCTAAGGGGGCAATTACTTGTTCACATAGGGCAAAGTGGGTTGGACAGCATTTTTCCTTCAATGAATTAAACCATCATTTAAAACCTGCAGTTTGTGGGGTTTTTTGGTTATCTTTGTCTTATGTTATTATTAATTAGATGATCTGAAACATGTTAATGTGACAAATAGGCAAAAGTAGAAGTAATTTGTAGGGGGGACGATACTTTTTCACAGTAGTATTGTAAATGCTACTGTGAAATACACAATTTCGTTGTGCATTTTATATCCTTTAAATGCACAACGAAATAGTTTTTGCTTGACTTAGATCACATCATCAGAGTTATTATGAACCAGCATACAGCTTTTTTGACTTTTTCCAAGTCTTTTTTTGTGTCTATTTATGAAACATCCTCCAAGTTAGAAAAAGCCACGGTTTGTCTTTTTATAACAGATCAGACTGACTTTTCCCTGACAGATGCCATTCATAAACCGACTATTCAAACTGTGCTCACACACCTATTGCTTTTTTTTTTCTTATTTGGACATTGTTGCAATTAACAACTAAAACATTACGTCAAAAAATTCTTACAACAACATGAAGGTTTAGTTAGTTCATGCCACAGATTGCCTGTAAATACAAAATACAGCAAAGCAAATAGATTTTTTTCCATGAGTCTTAATTTGCTGTTACTTTAAGGTTGTGCTGCTCATACACCTTGTCTGACTTTCAATGGATGCAATTTTGTTCGTCTTTTTTTTCCTGGTAATGTTCGCTCACATTACAAATCTGTTTATTAGCACAACAGATTAATGTGTCTAAAATGACTTCTATTGAAGCGGGACTCTGAGCAGAGGAGGATACATTTTCACTTGTTAGGTAAATACCTGTATGACTGCAGGTTGTTGAATAAGACTACTGATATAATGGGTGACCATGTGCCCATTGTTACTGTCAAAAAATGTATATATTTGGTCTTTGTTTTCTTTTTTCTTTTTTTAAATAAAAAAGGTTAGAACTTTAGTGTTGTTTTTAACTTGGATAAAGGCTTGTCAGTGAATATAATGGTTATTCTTGAAGAAATTAGCAGCGTGTTAAAACATAAATCATCTGTGAATGTTGAAATTGTTTTATTGCTGCAATTGGTGTCAGTTTAGTCACTCTTTCTACCAGAAAATTCAGTTCTTGGCTTCCATCATTTGCTTTGAGAGTCTGTTTGTATACTGCATATGCGTGGAGGTTGGCTAGGGAAGTGTGGGTCTGGCTGTATTTAATGACTGAAAATACAGTTCCTAGATGTCAGAAATATGTGTCTGGATGTCAGATCATGAGAAGTTTTCTCACTCTTGCCATCAGCAGATTATATAGAATAATTGATTCACTTCTCCAGCTAGTGCTCGTGGGGATTTGGTTATACTGTCAAAATAGATGTGAGGGGAAGCTGAAAGGAAAGATGGAGAGAGATAGCAGGAGAGAGGTGCTTTGACCGACTACAGATTTAGTTGGTTCTCTGGCAGCCAAAAGACACTTTACTGAAACAGTTCTCTCACCCTACCTCTTCCTGTTGTCCTCAGTGTCCTTCATTTTGTCCTTTACTCTAAAATGTACAGCTAAATACATTCAGATCTACAGTATACAGACTGTGGATCTTTCTCATATAGTATGCATATAAGAAAGTATGTTTCTTATATGCATACTTTTAAATGTTTGCATTGTTCTTTGTCACACACAAGCAAAATTCATTGCAAATCTTCCAAATTAAGGAAAATACTATAGAAGCTGATCAAGTCAAAACCAACCTGTTCAGTTTGAAAACATTTTCACTTGTGATTCTCAAAGTCATATCATATATGTTGAGTTTGACAGATGGCAGTGTAAGAGAGAGTCATGTGACCTGGGCTGGCAGGGAGATATTCATCTTTTGTATGCTGTGTGCCAGACTGGGCCACCAGCCATTGCTCTTTCAGATGTTTGATGGTAAGCAGTGCAATTTTTTGGTAAGGCAAACATTACTGTTCACTCTGAGGTTAGATTAGATATACTGGTATTAACAAAGGCGTGTAACACTTCTTTTGGCTCTAAACTACAGCCCAGAAAGACCCTCGACCACAGCTTGTGAGCACACAATTAGAACTAAAATGACAGATGAACTGAAGATGGAAACAGGATAAACATCTCCCATCAAAACTGAAACATCACTTTCTAACAAACAGAAATTATGCCATATAGGAGTTACCCTAATTAGGTTCTTTACATCAAGTCTCAGCAAGTAAAAAGAGGGACCGTGAACAGGATTATATGTTTCTTTATATGCATACACATTTTTAATAATATGTATATATTTGGTTTTATACCTGCCTCCTTACTGAAGATGGATCAACCAATTAGTTGGCTTGATGTCCAGGTTAACTTAATACATTGTTGAGATTTACGTGGTTACCCATAACACCACTCTCTGCATGGACGCCCATCTTCATAATATTCCTACCTTTGGAGTTACCAGAAGGTGTATTACAACTCTTCTGGTGGAGGACAGCAATCTCCCTGCATGCCAAGCTAACACATACTGGACCCATGTGTGTCCACGGAATTCACATACAATTATGCTAATGCCTTACTTTTCGTTTACGTTTCCGCCTGATATTTGTAGTTTATCAAATTACTAGTTACCATTCCAGATTCCAGTGTTTTAGTAGCAAATACAACTGGTGAAATATTTTGCTGTTTGATTGAGGTGATTAATCAGTAAGCCTTATGACTCTACTGGCTACGAAGAGACTCCAACATACACCAAATGTCCCAACTGCAAACGAGAAACCCCAATAGAGTGAGACTAGATTTTGCCATTTCTATGTACGTTTGTGTTGCAGATTTAGACATGGGGCCATAGAATAGATGAGAATGCTAAAACTTTAGTAATGTAAGCAAAAGTTTTGGGCTCTAACAGTACAGTGAGGATGCTGTCAAAAGTAATACTATTATAATTCTTATTCATTGCCTTCTTCAAATGAAGCGTACACACTAAAGCAAACATAGTTTTTCAAGGTTATTGACAGGTAAGTCGTTTCAAGTATCTTGGAGAACTTGCACTTATGGTCCTTATGGTAACTTAGCCTATGGTCCTTTGTCTCTTTATGTAATCCCAGGCTGACCAAACAATGATAAGATCGAGGCTCTGCCGAGGCCACAGCATCTGTTGCAAGACTCCTTGTTCTTCTTGTTGCTAAGGATAGTTCTTTATGACTCGGTCTTTCTTTGAGGGGGTTTGTAATGCTGTAGAATGAATTTTGGACCAATAAGATGTCTCCTGGATGCCTAAAACAATTGCACAGTACTATAAATTCACACAGTGTTGCACAAATGTCCTCAAATTTATGGTCATTGAATGTTTATGAAGTCAAGTCTGCTTTAGTTTTACATAAGTAATAGTGTTTTTCTCCAATAAAGTCAGATTTTGTTCAAAAGAATAATCAAAATGTGCTCTCACACACACTTAACACAGTTAATCTGTAGATCGTGGACCTAAGAGGGAGGCTGGATCTCTGCAGTGCCAGTGTGGAGGCAGTAAGACTGAGGTTGCGCTTGTCAGTACTTGTGTGTGCATGTGTAGGTGTTCTTCTCCTAGGTGCTTGGCTGTGGAGCCTGTAGTGTTGACAGGCTGAACTCCCATCTGTGACTTCACCAGCATTTCGTTACTCTGTGGTCAGCCAGTTTGTGATTTAAGATATGCCATCCTTGTATTTCACTTCTTTGAAATGTGTACACTTTGTTTACTAGTATACTTACAGTATCCCTAATGTTTTGAAAAATGTTCAAACCCCAGGAAATCTGTACTCTGTTTCAGTTTTGTCATTTGTCAATGGCATCATACCCACTATGTAGCAAGGGAAACATAGTAAACACTGGGCGATAAGTCAGTTATTGCAAAGGGTAGAAGCAACAGTAGGCAAACGAGTTAACTAGCCACTGTTTAATAAGGGCCTGAGCACGAAAGTGCCAGGAAAAGCAATCACTGTGTAACACTGAACGGGTTAGGGTTAGTAAACTTAACATTAAAGTAATATTAATTGGCAAATATATGAGAGACAACTTCTACTGGATGATGACATAGCAGACATCTGCACAACAACAACACACCCTCCCTGTCTGCTAGAATCCGACTAGACGGGTTCGGAGTGTCTTATTTCAGTCAGTTAGTCCCGTGGCAGGACAGCATGGTCCATTCACATGTGACATGTTCATTTTATATTTAGCCAACTGTTACGACTGTTGTCGTAGTTCAGTGATTGTTCTGTTGTGCCTTCGTTCGATATGCAAATTTGTGTGTGCCACAGCCAGACGGGGATTGGGGGAGTTTCCCGGACCGGATCCCCGATTGGTTGCAGCCGAGGAGCGCACCGGAGATAAAAGGGGCCAAGATGGCGGTGGCTGGGGGGCGGTGGCTGGTGGGCAGCAGCGTCTCCTCATCTCCCTCTTCTCCCAACCGGCCACACGTACTTTTGTTTGAGCGTTTGTTACTTCTGTTGAGTTGTAGGGGTGGACTGTTAGTTTCGGTTAACCTCAGTTTTCTCATGTTTGTTCACTTAATTTTTAGCCAGGATTGTTTGTTTGTTATTTTATCCTTAGTCGCCCTACGTTTAACTCGGTTATATCATTCTATCCTTGTAAATAAACCCACATTTATTTCTCATCATACAATTCTGACGCTGTGTGGCTACTTAGGAGGCGGGGAAGATGGGGCCAGTTCTTGTTATGTCTCAGACCCCCCTAGGCTGGGCATAACACCAACTTTCATGAAGCAAACACTTGTAGTGGACTAAGGTGCAGAACATTCCAAGTCAACACACAGATAACCCAGAGACTGTTTCTCAGAGGTGTAAATTTGGTAAGAAACCATTTCAGGAGACAGCTGACCCAGGACTCACACCTAAATGGAACATCTCAGATGTTTACATCAGGATGGCCAATCAATCTGTTTTCTCTTCTTGTGTTTTTCTGTCCCACTATGAGCATTTCCTCTTTTTTTTAAATGTTGTTTGTCTTCAATGGGAATGATGGAAAAAGAGGAACATTTCACATTCCCATTTATTTAAAAACTCTCGTGAGAGAAAGCAGTTTTCAGGTTTTACGACAGTTTATGGCAAACAGTGGTGACAGTCCAGCATGGCTAGTGCCGCAGCAATTTAACAGAAGACCTGGCGAAGTTTTATGAATTAACAAATGAAGACAGACAGCAAGAACCTCACATTTTTATGCAAACTGTGTCCACCTGGTCTGAAAAAACAAGTGCGAACATCAGACTGACGTTCGCACTTGGTTCTATTGAGTAACATGGTGTCTTATGTATTTTTAAAAAATGTAACAAACGAACGTGACTAGTTCATTTTTAGGACTGTGAACTTAGTTCAGATTTTTCAAAAGTGAACTATGGACATGAACTAGTTCATTTTCATATGTGTGAACTGAACTTTGAGCTAGTTTTCTTCAAGCATGAACTGGAACAACACTGCCATTGCTACAGCCATGCCGTTTGCATGCCACTAGTACGCCTAATTTTGTAAAAGTGCTGTCAAATCTCAAACTTGTTGGTACTTATTACTAGATGTTGGTGTGTGGCAGCGGAGTGTCCTTTTTTAAAATATATTGTTATATGTTCTTTTTGGCCTGCAGATCCTGGAGAGGAATCACCACAGTGAGCTAAACCCCCTTTCCTTTCCATTCTGTGTATAAAAGACAGCTGTTAAATTAAGGTGTTAATTATTCATAAGGTAATATGTATATGTTTAAACTGCAGGAATGGAGACAAGCATCCATAATTCAGCATGCCTTTAAGAGATTAATCATTATTAAGCAAGACTGTGTGGGTGGCAGAGTGGACACAGGGATGAATGTTATGACCCATGTATATGTGCATGCCACAATCACAATCATTAATCACTCATGCTGATCTCAAGTGTGTGCGTGTGTGTGCATGTGTGTGCATGTGTGTATGTGTGTGTATCTAAGAGTAGCTGGGCAGTCATATTACCCACAATCCTGGCCACAGTCATTTAATCAATACTTCCTTTAACAATGCTATTTACACCTTACTACCTCCTAAGTGTGTGTGTATGTGTGTTACCAAGTCTGTAGCAATGCTAAATAGATGGTATCGGTACGTATATATATTTGTTTGTGAGCTAACCTCCATCAACAGTTGGATATTTCTGATCTGAATGATGAAATATTTAAGTACAGTCTATCACAGGTCCTCCGTTTTTTCATCAAGTTTTTTTTTGTATGAGAGGAACAAAAACAAACAAAATACAAAATTTAGGCATTTTCAGCTGCATGTATTTCCACATATATCTATACAGAGAACTGGTTTTGTATAACTGCTGTTGCTCCTTGTAGTAAACCCAACTCTCACCACACATCCACATTTTTAAGATCATGAGGCCTGACACCACCATACTGACCACAGATACCAAAAGGTCATCATCATGAATAATTACTAAACCAGCTGATCTCGATCGCTGGTCTGAAACCACATGAAAACAAAAATTACTTTTCACCTTGACTTGGCAACAATATTTATAATATTGTATCAGCATGTTAATGACCCCATGACATTGAAAACCAGACTGTGCAAAATAGTGTAAGTTTAGGTCAGATATCTCCGTGGTCTTCTTTGACAGGTTAATTTGCATTAGTGCTGAGAGACAACGGTGGCTGTGGCTCAGGTGGTAGAGCTGGCTGTCCACTGATAGCAAGGTTGGTGGTTTGATCCCCGGCCCCTCTGCATGCCCAAGAGTTCTGGGGCAAGACACTGAATCCCAAATTGCTCCCAATGGCTGGCAGGCACCTTGCATGAAAGTCTGTCGCCATTAGTATGCGAATGTGTAATGGGTGTGAATGGGTGAATGTGAAACACACTGTAAAGCGCTTTGAGTAGCACTAACGTAGAAAGGCGCTATATAAGTGCAGACGACTTACCATTTACAAGCATAGGACAGACAAGATCTGTTTTTGATTTTTTGGGGGTTAAGGTGTGAAAACCCTCTTTCGCATGCTGCACTGCACACAGTCAGTTTAAGCATCTTGTTAATGTTGTATAGACACTATTTGTCTATACAACCATTTCTGATTGTCGATAAATTAATCAACGTTTCAAAAGGTGGCCAGATACACACCAGGTTAATGTGAATCATTTACCTGGGACCTCGCCGTCCTCATCAGGGTTTTCTCAGCAGACTGGATGAAGTAGTCCAGCAAAGGCATCTTGCTGAGGTTTTTGGCTTGCTGTATTACTTTGGGCTTGAGTGTTTCCCATTTCTCAAGGAGTTTTGATGAAGTCTTAACTCCAAATAACAGGTTAAAGTCTTGCAGCACCTAAAAGTGAGAAAGCAAGTGTATTTGTCTTTGATGAAGGTGGTAGTGGTAGTATTTTCATCTTTGCACAGTTGTTCTTGACAGGGAATGCATTGCACACATAATAAATTAACTTACCAATCCTTCTGTGTCAAGGAACTTTGGGAACACTGGAAGCACTGTGCTGCTTTGCTCAGGATCGGGGATCAACTTTTGTCTGTGATGGAAGGTTTCTCTCATTTTCATGAAGATCTGTTCTTCATCTGTGCTGTGTTTCAGTAGAGATATATCCTCACAACACTACAACTCTTTAGTCACTTCTCTCTCTAACTCTGGTCCACTTGTGTTTGAGGTGTGAGAGCTTCTTCTCCTACCTCCACAGTTACTGCACTACTGAGTTCTCGTTGTGTGTTTTTAAGCTTTCAATGTAGCCCTCATTACTGTCTGCATCAAAAAAGTTTTTCTAAACATGATATTGACAGAGTTGGAAGTGCTTAAAGACCAAACAATCTTCATAAAAAATATTGCTAACTTTGATGGCACTCTTGCATTAGCTACTACTGTCAAAACTGGTAATTGTCCCAATGCAAAGAAAATCCTAAAAAGATGTGCTATATGCACTGTATTGACAGTATAACCTATTTAGTTTGGCATCCATCTATATTACTGTATTGTGTTTTTTTGATTTCTATGGAGCAATCCTTCCTCTCTGTTATGGGGTCCCTTTCTCCCTCCAGTGAAGATAACCATCCTCTATAATAGTCTTTGGGCAAGACCAGACCACAGTACCACCAAAAGTGACACAATTGGTGTGTGGTTACATGAAGTGGAAACATTAACATTACCCTCCTGAAGAAATGCTAGATGTGAGGCTCCATTTAACTTGATATATTTCTTCTTTCCTTGGTACTGCACTAAGAAAAGCATCACTGTAGTTCTCCTCCAACGTTTCTACAACACAAACATGCAGTTGGTTTAGTGCACACACACAGTACCAAATGCAGTGCAAAGCCGTTCAACCAACTGACCCCCTAATATTATAATTTCAGGCGGGAGACGGTAGTAACGGCCGCAACGTAAATTGTTGGTATCATTAAACTAATATTGCCCTTAAACTAGAATAGTCTAGAGAGTGACAGCTAGATATGGCTATGGGTAGATGACACAAATGCTGTATTTTCAGTGTAGAATATTTGACCAGGCTAACGTTACCAACACATTTAACAGAGCAAGTTAGCTAATCTAAATTGAAGCCTGCGGCTACCTGCTAACATTGGCTGTTATAGTTTAAGACAAAGATCCATATTCTGCATTTTTCACTTGTTCATTTCATACCTGAATCCTTAGGAGTTGGTGAAGCTTGCTAGAGAAACTTCAACGTCTGTGTTTTTGAGCATAATCTGAACCTGACCGTGGTTTTTCCAGGAGTTCAATTCAATTCAGTTCAATTCAGTTCTATTCAGTTTTATTTATATAGCGCATATTTACAACACAAGTCGTCACAAAGCGCTAAAAGTCTGAAAAGTATGTATTCAACCAATGGGAAGGCGAGGCCGATCTGATGACGAGTCAAAACCTAAACTCAGATGCAGACTGGGCAGACTCAGTGGTCGCATAGATTCTGTCTGAGTCAAGCCAAAATAAACACTGATGCAACTCCACACTGACACTACACTAAAATCAACACCAGTGAAAGGTTCTGGTGGAACCTGGCAAGTTGCTTTATGTCCAATAGACTCCAAGATGTAAAATAAATTGTACTCTGGTCATCAAAACTTTGTATTTTTAACACTTTGGCTTTTGCTGTGTAGTCAGGGGCTGCTCAGGATCACCTGAGTTGTCCCTTAGTTATGCTGCTATAGGTTTAGACTGCTGGGGGATTCCCATGATGCACTGGGCTCCTCTCCTCCATTCTTTCTCTGTATTGTTATATATCACCATTACATATCACTAACTCTGTGTTTCTCTCGAGGTCCTGTGTCCTGTGCTTGTTCTCTCCGCGGATGTCTCTGGTTCTGGAGCTACATGTCTCTGATCTGTAGTGACTGGCCTCACCACCTGCTGGCCTGCCATCCCCTCCCCCCTCATCTCCCCTCTGACCCCAACCAGTTGAGGCATATGACCATCTTCCCTGAGCCTGGTTCTGAGTCTTTTTTCCCCCCTCCCTACCTAGTGTTTTTTTTTTCCTTCCCACCACCGCTGACTGCTTGCTCAGAGGGAATCCAAAAGCAACTTTGGATTGTTGGGTTTTCTGTTTTCTGTTCTGTGTAGAATTCGTAAGGTCTGTACCTTACTATGTAAAGCACTGTGAGATGACATATGTTATAAATTTGCGCTATATGAATTAAACTGAATTGGACTGAATAAAATTAAATGGACAGGCAGGCTCAGGGAATCAGATCGGTGAGATGAGCCAGAGCTGGCGAAGGCTGGGGAAACACTGGAGCAGGGCCGGTTGGTACAGGCTGGCTGCAGACAGGATCAGGACGGCGAGTGTGTCGCCGATGCAGGGTGGTCAGGCAGCAGCGGCTTGGGGAAGGCAGGTAGGAGACAGATCAGGGACCAGCAGGGACATGGGGTATGAATGCCTATGATCTGGCAGAGAGTGGAGGAGTGAACCAGGCCTTTATGTGTCTGCGTGATTGTATACAGGTGAGTCGATCTCCGCAGCTGTCTCCATTCCACTGTAATTAGCAAGCACACCACATGCATGAGTAGGATGACAGGAGAGAGGAAGAGGGAGAGAGAGGGTGAGAGAAAGGGATAGAGAAAGAAAGAGAGAGAGAGAGAATGAAAGAAAGGGAGAGAGAGAGAGGGGGGCTGAGAATTTGCACATCCATATATTCCCTGGGGAAAAAATAGCATAATCCAGACAATAACTAGATTTAGTTTACAATGTATTTCAAAAAGAAACATATTCATATTCACATTACCTACTTCCTAACTTCCCACATGTGACTTCACACTTAAGCAGAACTGTGATACTCTGAATAAGGCAAGTTCAAATTCAGGTCAGTGCTGATATATGCATAGTTTACCTGTCAATCTTCATCTGTAGCTGCTAGTATGTAAACCTCTAAATATTTTATTCTCTTTCCATCCTAGCTTTAAATAGGGCCCACTGGGAAACTTCACCCTGACAGAGAGCATTAGCAGCCTAAGAGTCTGATTAAAACCACACACCTTTTTCCCAACCCCCCACCCACTAGCAGGAGGAGTCCTCACAACTACCTGACTAGCACCCTGGGTTCTGCCAGACAATGTTGCAACCACCCCGTAGTCACTCTCATTAGCCAGGAACCTGCCACACATATACTGACAGACAAAGGTCACTGCAGATACCACCAGCATCATCACTGCCACAATGTGTTTACAACTGCTGTCATCTCCTGATAAGGCACCGAAACAATAGAAATGTTTTGCAGGAAGTGGTGTGTTGTGAAGCTTTTTCCCCACTTTTCTATGAATCTATCAGACATGCTTCCTAGAGGGACCAATTCAGTGCATCTAGTTTTTAACAGCATTCCCGGAGAAGTTCTGATCAGTGTCTCAACCTTTAGAAGAAGATAAGGGTTGGTTGTTGTTAAGTTATGTTTTTTTCCTACAGCGCATGTGCGCGAGGTTCGAGAAGTATCGCGTTAGTACTCTGTTTCTGGCGGGTTTATGTGTGTACTGCGGCTGTGTACGAGGGTATGTACGTGTGGCAAAATGAATGGCAGTAAACAAACTTCTTGTCAAAACAAGTCTGCTTATTGAGTCAACATTGGTAGCAGAGGATGGCCGCTGCTGCTAACTACAAAATCCCCCCGCCATTTGACGAGAAGACGTCGTACGAAACTTGGAAAAATGAGATTGAAATCTGGAAACGATTCACCGATTTGGACAACAAGAAACAGGCGCTCGCAGTTACCTTATCGCTTACCGGCAGAGCGAAGGAAAGTGCGCTGGAGATTGCCGCTGATGACTTGAATGCTGACACTGGTATGGCCACACTCTTGACAAAGTTAGACTCTGTGTTTTTAAAGGAAGAGAAAGATCGGCAGTACGAGGCGTACACTGAGTTTGATCGGATAGCTAGAGACAGCGGTGTGTCAATGGTGGAATACATTGTCGAGTTCGAACGACGGTACAACAGGATACGTGCTATCAAAATGGAGCTTCCAGACGCAGTGCTAGCCTTTAAACTACTGGACACAGCTGGTCTCAACATAAAAGATAAACAGCTCGCGCTGACAGCTTGTCCAAAAGTTTCCTTCGCTGATATGAAATCGGCTTTGAAAAGAATTTTTGGAGACGTCACCTCATCACGAGAGGGCAGCAGTGCGCTGCAGATGAGGGCAGACAGTGAATGCGCCTATTACACGAGATATACAGGAAAAAGAGAAAGCAAATCAAACAGCCCACAGGCCCAAACGGTGGCGCAGGGCACAAACCCCATTGATAAACGTGGCAGAAGAACGAGATGTGCAGTTTGTCAAAGCACATTTCACTGGGCAAAGGACTGTCCAAACAAAAGAGAAGATGTCAAGCTGACAAAGAATGAAGAACAGATAAGTGAATATGAGGAATGCAATATCACATTGTTTTCGAAGGAAACTTTGTCTCATGCAGAAATCTTCGTGGTGGAAGCTCTGGGGTCAGCAGTGATCGACACAGCCTGCACAAGAACAGTGTGTGGGGAAAAATGGCTCGAAGATTACACAAGTGGACTGCCACAAAGTGAGTTACACAAAATAGTGGCTGAAAAAAGTGCAAGGCCATTTAGATTTGGTGATGGTGAAGTGGTTCATTCGACAAGAAAAGTGACCCTACCAGCAAAGATAGGACAGACCAGGTGCAAAATCGAAACAGAGGTTGTTCCAGCAGACATACCAATGCTCTTAAGCAAGACTTCACTGAAACGGGCAAGTGCTGTGTTAGACATTGCACATGACAAAGCGACAATGTTTAAACAACCAGTGAAACTTGAGTTGACATCTTCAGGACATTATTGTGTGAACTTAAGAGACAAGAGTCAGGACAAAAAGAGGACAAGCGAGGCTAAGACTGAGATGCAAGAGGAAGATGAGATTCTTATCGTTGAAGCAAACATGAGCACCAAGGAAAAGGAGAAAATACTCCTGAAACTGCACAGGCAGTTTGGACATGCTTCAGCTGAAAGACTGCAGAAGCTACTGGCCTGCGCAGGCACTCAGGACAAAGAAAGCAACGCAATTCTCAAGAACATTGTCAAACACTGTGAAACATGCCGAAGGTACAGCAAGCCAAAACACAAGCCAGTAGTAGGTCTTCCTATGGCATCAACTTACAATGAGACTGTGGCTGTCAACTTGCATGAACTACAACCAAATGTGTGGTATTTGCATGTTATTGATCACTTCACTCGCTTCAGTGCAGGGAGTATTGTCAACACAAAGAGACCCAAGGAGATACTGAAGCAGTTCATTCACTGTTGGCTCAGTGTTCACGGCCCTCCACGCAGGCTGTTTAGTGACAATGGAGGTGAATTTAACAACAAAGAAATAAAGGACATGGCTGAGAAGTTTAACATTGAGATTAAAACTACTGCAGCTTACAGCCCATGGAGCAATGGCCTTTTGGAAAGGCACAATCAAACACTTACTGAAATGTTACTGAAAGTTAAAAAGGACAACAACTGCGACTGGAAGACAGCACTTGATTGGGCACTAATGGCAAAGAACTCAATGCATAACGTACATGGTTATAGCCCCTACCAACTAGTGTTTGGCCAGGACCCAAACCTGCCCTCAGTGCTCACTGACAAACCACCAGCTCTAGAAACCACTGTCAGCTCTTGGGTAGCTCAACACGTTACGACTCTACATGCAATGAGAAAAGCATTTACCGAGGCTGAATGCTCTGAGAGAATCAGAAGAGCCCTTCGCAAACAACTGCGGCCAGTTGACGACAAATATGACACAGGAGACAAAGTTTACTATAAGAGGGTGGACTACAATGAGTGGAAAGGGCCAGGGGTGGTGATAGGCCAAGATGGAGCAGTCATATTTGTGAGGCACGGGGGAGCATATGTGCGGGTACATCAGTCCAGACTGAGAAAAGTGGATGATCCACAAACCATCCATCCATTCCATCCATCCATTATCTTCCGCTTATCCGGGGCCGGGTCGCGGAGGCAACAGTCTAAGCAGAGAGGCCCAGACTTCCTTCCCTTCCCTTAAAGAAATGTGTTTACGGACTAACAGATGCTTCTTTGTACTGGTACAACAGGGTCAGAGACACCATGCTACAATTAGGAGCCAATGTGTCAAAGGTAGATCCAGCTGTGTTTTACTGGATGGATCAGTGTGGTGATGTGACAGGAATCCTTGCATCACATGTTGATGACTTTATCTGGGGGGGTACAGATACATTCTCCACCACAGTCATCCCTCAGTTACAAGCTGCTTTTCAGGTTGGTAGGGAAGAGCATAGTAACTTTAGTTATATAGGGATGGAAGTCCACTCTATGCAGGATGAAATACGGGTACAACAAAGTACATACATTAAAAATCTGCAAAGCATCCCCATAGATCCCACAAGAGCGACACAACGCGAAGCACCACTGACAGACAATGAAATGGACATGTTAAAATCAAAGATAGGACAAATATTGTGGGTAGCAAGGCAAAGTAGGCCAGACATGATGTGTGACATTGCTATCTTAGCCTCAAGCACCAAACATGCTACTGTTCAGCCTCTGCATTGTGCAAACAAGCTCATTAGAAAACTCAAGTCAGAGGATGTAATGTTGAGGTTTCAGTACCTGGGAGAAAACACTTCCTTAAAGCTTGTGGTGTTCAGTGATTCCTCCATGGGAAATCTTTCAGATGGTGGCACACAGGGTGGACATTTCATCATGCTCATGGGTGAAAATGGAAAATTCTCACCCATATCCTGGCAGTCCAAACGCATAAGGAGAGTTGTGCGTAGCACATTAGCAGGAGAGACTTTAGCACTTGCAGATGGGATTGACAGTGCCGTTTTTCTTGCAACACTGTACTCAGAAATCACAAATGGTAGCTGCTCATGCAAAAGTGTACCCATTTTGTGTGTAACAGACAGTCATTCTCTTCTTGATGCGGTCAAATCCACAAAGTCTGTCACAGAGAAAAGACTGCGCCTTGAGATCAGTGGCATGAAGGAACTCATACACTCTGGGACTATTCAGCAGATCATCTGGTCAGCCACCAAAGAGCAGCTTGCCAACTGCTTAACCAAAAAAGGGGCATCTGCACTGGGCCTTCTGAGAGCTCTCAGTGAAGGGGTTTGCAGACTTAAACTCTGAATGTATTTTTTTATGCTTTGCTTTTTATGTTGAGTTTAAGCTATACAGTTTATTGTTTACCTGAATGTTCTGTATGTTTCTTACCCGTACAGCAATTTACTTTTAAAAAGAAAAAAGGGGAGATTGTTAAGTTATGTTTTTTTCCTACAGCGCATGTGCGCGAGGTTCGAGAAGTATCGCGTTAGAACTCTGTTTCTGGCGGGTTTATGTGTGTACTGCGGCTGTGTACGAGGGTATGTACGTGTGGCAAAATGAATGGCAGTAAACAAACTTCTCGTCAAAACAAGTCTGCTTATTGAGTCAACAGTTGTTAGAAGAGGAAGTGAAGGAGTGAGTCGGCCACTAGCGACAGCCACCTGCTTCAGAGAGCCCACAGCCTTTAGTTGGATCGTCCTTCTGTTAAGCGTTTCCTATCAAAGGCTGACGTCCTTCACGTCTCCAGCCATCCACCCAGCTCCAGCTCCAGCTCCAGCTCCAGCTCCAGCTCCAGCTCCAGCTCCAGCTGCAGCTGCAGCTTCAGTTTTAAGTACCTTCTGTGAGAGTGAAGCAGCCATGCAGCCAGCTCATTAGGTCCGTCAGCAGGGAGGAGCCTATGCTATGTCCTTTCCTCCTCACCGATTGCTCATTCATTGTTCTCTGCTGTTCTTTTCTCATATTATTTCAGCTATCTTTTTGTCTTCCTCTCTTTAATGGATCTATGAGTTTTGGTTAAAACATTTGAGGCCAAAATTACTGTACTATTGTCATCTTTAATCTTTGATGTTTTGTTGTTTCCCACCTTATGAATGACTTTCACTCCATGAAGCTCAGGTCAGGTTCAGGTATTTTAAAACATAAACCTGAGCCACAGTGGGTTCACTGATCTGCAAGGTTGGCGGTTTGATCCCCAGCTCATCTGCATGCTGAAGTGTAATGGGCAAGACACTGAACCCCAAGGTGCTCCTGATGGCAGGCAGGCACCTTTACATGGAAGCTCTGTCATCATTAGAGTGTAAATGGGTGAATGTGGAACACAATGTAAAGTGCTTTGAGTAGCACTAAAGAAGAAAGGTGCTATATAGGCACAGATCATTTAACATCTCTTGTTCTCTGCAAAAATCTCCTTAATCTCTTATTGTATCTCTTTCTATTAGTGAGTCATTAAAGTCACTGTTTTGAGACCCAACCACAAAAAGTCAGGTAGTATTTCTTTATTTTGTTTATAATGAAAATTATAAATCAAGTCATAAATCAAGGGTATTTTTCTATGACTTTTGCTTTTATGAGAGACACATACAGAGCAAGGTCTGCTGTCACACAGTGTATTGCCCGGCCTTTCAACTAGTATACACAACTCAACAAGCCTTTATAAGACAATACAAAACACAACAAATGGTACAACAAAACTGCTACAACTCAAACACTATTTTTTTTTTTGTCCTGTTGCGGGAAACTGATGTTACTTTGTGGAACCTTTTAAAAAAAAACACTTGTGTATCCAAAATATTGACCTAATGCTGGTGTAGAGTTGTATTCAATTGTCCTCCATCAATAACAGTAATCATTTTTTTCTATCTGGTTTCATTACGCTTCTATTAATAATTTAATATAATAATCCTCTGTATTGATATTATTTGTATTAAAAACCGGTTGACCCAATGATAATACACTAATTTAAATAACTTCAAGGACTGATAGAAATAATGTAGTGCAATTCTTCTACTGTTTAAAACTCCCCTCTCATCCCTCCTTGTAAGAAGAAACCAGTTATTTTCAGGATTTCACAAATGCAGAAGTCAAACTCCGGTCACCGTCTCCACAGCAGCAGGGGTCTGGTAGTGCTGCGAGAACGGATCCTACCCACTGCATTTCGTTTCATCTCTTCACACACTGAGAGAAAATTTTGACATCAGGCAGGAAAAAAAAATGCTTCTTGGAGGATGCTGTGAATGCAGGTTCAAATCGAGGCCACCGAGATAACGAGAAGAGAGACAGAGGCAAGAATCTCCTGGCAACAAGCTCTCTCTATCTCATCTCTGTTTCTTTCTGATCCTATCTGCACTGAAGTTTGGGTGAAGCCCAACAGGGAGAGCCAGATGTAGCAATTAATTGGGGAATAATTGCTACCTGTTGATTCACCATAAAAACACAAAAACACAGGTTGTCAAAAAAGCCTTGCAGTTTATTGTTAAATCTGCTGGAGTCAGTCGGTGCAGAGCACTGCAGGATCCCACTGCATCATTTATTTACTCATTTGTCAATCAATGGAAAACACATTTTAAAGAAAGACAATCAATATGGAGAGACTGTTCCATGACTGACAGATGCACATACACACAACCTCACATAGAGCTGTAATGAAACAGGCTCCACTGATTTTAATACAGAGAAATGTTTCTGTGTAGGGTGCAGTAACTAACCAGAGCTCTTTTTCATCGAAAGCTTCTGTGTGCAGGTAACCTTCAGTGTAATGAGTTTGATCTGATCACTAATTTTAGAAGACACAAGACTACACAAAAACTTACATGTTCACAAATTGACACGCATGCTCAAGGAATAAGACAAACATTGTAAGTGCCAGTTTATCCTGACACCAGGTATCTCAACAGTTTTAAAGTAATGGAAGTAGATGGTTTATTACACCTGGGTTTAATTTTTGTAGCTTGGGCTATCAGTTCTCACAGTGATGACACTGTAGCTATACCATAGTAACTGCAAAGATTTCAACATCTGGCAGTATTGCTAAAAATAAGTCAAATGGGGTGACAAATGCAGTCAGACGGGCTGAATGAGCCTTGAGGAAATGGATGCGAACAGCAAAATTGTGACCCAAAATGCCTGTTGTAAACCTCTTCCACAGTTTACAGACCACCTCTCTGCTTCGATTTTAGCCTGCTTTACTTAATGTTGTGTGCACATGCACTGAAGGATTATTAACACCATTTCAGTTTTACCTACAAAGTGATAATCAAGTCATACTTTTGCCTTCTTTTACACACTGTTTGATTATCTGACTCTGAATGCTTCTTCTGCCTCTATTTCTGGACACTTTGCAAAATGTATTGCAGTACGAGTATTTTACTGTGGAGAATAAAGCTTCTGTCTCTAAATCTCTTTTCTTTCTTTTTTTCTTTCTTTTTTTGAATTGATTCCCTGTGCATTGATTTCTGCCTAGCCCTTGTGACTCCAGAATTTCCACGAGTCTACTTTTGATCTAGCGCTGATGCATTCTTAATGCATGAGAGAGGCTGAGAGCTTTGCTACAAGTTGTAAATATGGGTTTCTAAATTGTTGCCAGCAATATATGAACCAGTCCACTTGTCAGACTACTCTGTTGTAGAAGCGTCAAGCCTTGTTTAAATTTACAATGACTTCCATTTCTGTCATGATTGTCTTTAAAATACACTTTTTTTCCATTTCACTGACAACTCGTAAACCATTCAGTCCATTCATTATGTAGCGGACATAAAGTTTTCCCTCTCTCTCTGGAATGCTACGTGAGAGGTAAAAACAAAACATTTGAGTAGACTTTGAGTCTACTCTGACCATTAAACTGCCACATTGAACACTATCCAGGCTCGTGAACCACAACCATCTTCAAGAAGGATCACCATTTGACACTCAACTTCAAAGGGACTGGCTGCAAATCACACTGATTTGGTGAATGTTTTTCCTGCATCTCCCCCATGGACTCATTTAAAACTCTTCCACTCCTAACTGATAAGGAGAGGCCATAAATCGCGACCACATACCAGAGGAACACCTGGAACTGTGTCTTACTTTCATCCATTCATACAGGAACGGACTAAATAACTATTGTTCTGTTTATTTTTCTCACGTGTTTGTACCTGCATCAGCCTCAACATGATGTCCTATATCAACTGTCCAAAAATCGCATTTCTAAGTAATATGAGAACGAAGATAAAGATTTATAAGAATATTCACATCTCTAACATGGACCCACAGTGCCATCTAGCGACGTCAGATGCACGGGAGTGCCGACATTAATACAACCAATTGTAGTGATATGTTGTCATGAATTAAAAGTGATAGTGGGGGAAATCTGACATATTTTGCTACTACATTTCATCCAATGTGTATATTCACCAATGATAACATGAACGTGATATATATATACAATTGCATATTAACATATGAGAATTTTATATTTCATTCCCTTTCTGGTATAATCGATCGTCTTATGATGTATATGTATGTTACCAATCTTTTGTTTCATATCGATGGGTCATGGTGAGAGATGGATAGATCGTTTTTGCGCACATAACATACTTTTTGTATCTCATTCTGAGATGGCAATTTGCTCTTCTTTTAGACAAAGAAACAGAGTCAGATTACCAGTCTTAGCGGGAAACGGCTATCCACGCCCAAAATAAACACCCACCAGAAGCCAGAGGATAAAAAGTGGAAACCGCTTTGTCCTGGGCTCTCTCTTTACTTTCCTTGCTTTTTGCCGTCTTTTCGTTTCCTGGCTTTTAGCCGTCTTTCGTTCCTGGCTCTCTCTCGCCACTCTTGACATTTTCTTTTCTTAGGCTCTTTCTTTACAAAATTTCCTTGCTATCTTAAATACCAATTTTCCTTATATTCCACGCTTTTACCTTTTTGTCTTCGTCTAGTTGTTAAGTCAAATTTTTGCGCGTCTTATTGTTGTGGCTCTTTGTTAATCTTTTTAGACCTTTTTATTTAGATTGTGCTCACGCTCATCTAAGTCCGAGCTGCTTCACTACCGCTTCTTCCTCAAGCCGAAAACTGTTCTAACAGAACGGTTTTTAATTTTTTTAGAGATTTTGCGGCTAACACCAAACGCCGTCAAGTCTAACAGAGCCACAGTTAATAATCAAGTTATTCTCCATCAACCCGGACGACAGCGCACTCCGCGCCCGGCTGTCTACCACCACCGACCACCATCTGCGTGCCAACGTCAGAATCTACTACACGGCTGTGAGGGCTCCAACGGCAGAACGTTGCCTAGCAACCGAGACGACGCTCCGGAAAGCATCCACAGAGGCTCGTCACTCAACGGTTCCGACCCACGTTCCAGCTCACGGAGGCTCCGACCAGACCGCTCTGTTCAAAGTAGGCAAAGCCCACCTCTCTATCTGCTCCTGATTGGGTTGATGCTGTAATAACTTGATAACAGGTTTAATTTTAGCGTATCATTCGTTAATCTAAATCAGAACTTTAGATCGGTGGCTAATTACCCTTCTTTCACCATCATCCTCGTCATTCTGTTTGATAATCTGACATCAC
Source organism: Dascyllus trimaculatus (assembly GCA_024666655.1). Classification (NCBI taxonomy): domain Eukaryota; kingdom Metazoa; phylum Chordata; class Actinopteri; family Pomacentridae; genus Dascyllus; species Dascyllus trimaculatus. Next base: position 222,718 of record CM045446.1, on the reverse strand, counting down.
ACATTCACTATACACACACTCTGACTCAACTGCTATAGCTCATGTATGTATATTAGTAGATTAGTTAATACATATATTCATTTAGACCAATTCCTGATTCTGTGTTTTTCTTTGTGTGGGAACTGAGGTCAATTTAATCAGAATTCACGACTTTCAGCTAAGAGACTGTTCTACTTCATTCAATTAAAGTTTCTTTGAGACTTAATCTCGAATGATAATTTTCTCAGTAATCTGAGATGGTGCCCCTTTATTAACGAGTGCAAATTTTCATTAAAGTGTAGTTACGCTACAATTATGTGCCCCAGGCCGCTGAAACAGCAGATTTATTTTGTTCCTTCCTAACTCTTGTAAATTGAATTTTAATTAACAGTAAAAAACAGTCAATAACTTGGAATGGCTGTAATGATATTTTTAACATTCTGTACAATTTACAACATGGTTTGGATGTTTCAATAATATAATCATGGAGAGTGATTCACATCGACACACAACCTCAGAACAGAAGTGCCTTTGTTTGTCGGTGACAGACCAGAGCAAGTATGAAGACACCATTGAGGAACAATGGAGCAGGTGTGAAGCATTGCAGGTTTGCTATTTCAAGACTGTTCCTGACTGAATGAAATCGAATGTGAGAGAAAATCTCTGTTGAGTGGAGGAAATCAACAGAGCAGCAGACAACTGGCCCTCTCTGTGTGATTAATGTCTTATTTTGAAGATGACCTGCAGGTGGACAAAGGTGGAAGGCTACACGGCATACACCTCCTCTTTTACACGTTATCACTTTTGCCTTTTCTGCTGTAGATGCCAGTGCCATTTACTGATACCAGGAACCGTGCTTTAAAGGCAGCATTTGCACACCTTCTCCTACCTTTATAGGAATCATTAAACACTTTGGGAAATGCACTTGTTTGCATTTGATCAGTTTGTATGCCATGCCTGTTTGTTACAGAGACACAATACAGTACAGTACAGAAATGGGAAAATGACGTGTTTAGCATAGCTTAGCATAATGGCATGCAAACTGAGGGGACATCCCATGGATGCATTAGGAGAGCTGGAAATGGCACCAGACCAGTGAATAAGTATTTTTGTGTCAGCATCACAATTTAATTCTACAGGCCAAAGCAGAATGTGTGGGCTAGCAATAGAAGCACTAATGTGCAGATGTATGCAAAAGCAAACTGGGAAGCTTTTCTTTCTTTTGCATCAGGTGCTGGACAGCGATATTCATTCAAATGTGCAGACACCATCTTTGAGTCCAGTATCCATGTCCTTAATACATCACTGGTGCCCTTGGCTCATGGCATCCCATTTGTCAGAACAATTTCTTGTTTTTACCATTTCAACATATCCTTTTTGTTTTCAGGTGCATCTTTATATGGTCAAGAAGGTTCAACATTTTTCATCAGACATTGCTTAAAGTGAAAATTGTATATATTCCAGACACAGTACACATAAACTGAAATATTTCATGCCTTTATTTGTGGTAACTTTGATGATAACAGCTTAGATTGAGTTAAATCACAGAGGGCCACAGAAACGTAAGTCAAGGACCCTGAGACACTCTCAAACAGTCGTGGGAAGAGCTCTAATCAGCTAGTTAACTCATCCAAAGAGCTTTTAATGTCTTTGTCTGGTTGAGCACAGACAACCATAATGATGGGGAAGACTGTTGACTTGACAGTTGTCCAGAAGACAATGACTGACACTCTCAAAGGAGGGTTAGACTCAAAAGCACATTGCTGAAAGGGCTGGCTGTTCACAGAGCACTGTATCAAAGCATGTTCATAGAAAGTTAACTGGAAGGAAAAAGTGTGGTAGGAAAAGGTGCACAAACAAAAATCATGACTGCAGACTTGACAGGATGGTCAAGAAAAGCAGATTGAAGAATGTGATTCACAAGCAGTGGATTGAGGCTGGAGCCAGAACATCCAGAGCTTCAGTGCACAGACGTGTCTAGGAAACGGGCTACAAGTGTCAGATTTCTACTGTCAAGCCACTCCTGAACACCCAACAATGTGGGAAGTGTCTTACCTGAGCTAAGCAGAGAAAGAAGCGGACCGTTGCTGAGTGGTCCAAAGTCTTCTTTTAGGCTAAAATCATTTTTGCATTTCTTTTGGAAATTAATGTCCCAGAGTCTGGACGAACAGGGGAGTGACACAGCATCAAAGTTGCTTGAATTCCAAGTTTCTACAGTCAGTGATGACTTGGTGCCATGTCATCTGCTGCTGTTGGTCCACTGTGCCTAATCAAGTCCAAATTCAATGTAGCCGGCTAACAGCAGATGTTGGAGCACTATAATGTTTCTGTCTGCTGAAGAGCTTTTTGGAAATGCAGGTTTTGTCTTCCAGCAGGACCTGGCATCTCCTCACGCTGTCAAAACCACTCAGAAATGGTTCATGGACCAGGCCAACCAACTCACCAGATCTAAACTCCACAGAAAATCTCTGACATGTTGTCAAAAGGAGAGTGTGACGAACCAGACCCAACAATGAAGATCTGAAGGCAGCTATCAAGGCAACCTGGACATCCATTACCCCTCAGCAGCGCAACACAGGCCTTCATGCCAAGCTGCATTGCTGCAGTAATTCAAGCAATGTGTGTGTGTGTGTGTGTGTGTGTGTGTGTGTGTGTGTGTGTGTGTGTGTCATTTTTTTTACACAGTGTATCTCATTAGTTTGTCCTGTATATGTAGCATTGTAAAAGAAAACAGAATTTTTTTGAGGAGAGTTAGGGTCTACCTGAAGCCTGGGTTACAAGATGCAATTAGCTGCCATAATGATGCACTCACATTCACAGTGCCTAACTCTGTTTAAAACCACAAAATGTTCACAGAGTGAGTGAAGAACATCAGACATAGAAATCCCATCATGATGCCCTGTTTCATTTTTCACCACTAAGCAGGTACCCATTGCTTCCTGCAGAGCAATGAACTCTGTAAGAAAAAAGACAGTGAGAGATTTTCTTCTTCTATACTGCTTTGTGCAACAATCATTCTGAGAAGAGGACATGAGGACACTGAATCCAGGACCCATCAGCAGCCCTTTGTGTGTGTGCAACATGGTTTTTAAAACCCTTTGTTTGGTCCTGTCAGCTTTCAGTTACATTCATTTCATTTCTTTATTCCCGTGGTATCTTTTATTTGTTTGAATAAATACAGGCAATTGTGTGTGATTACCATAAACACAGACTTTTGAGACAAAAAGTAACAGAGAAAACAAGTAAAGCAAGTTGAGGACACATCAGCTCTGTGCGCTTAAACAATTGCCGAACACAGCCCTTACTTCTCTGTATGCTGTAAAAGTTTCCTTTTACTCTTTACTTTGGATAAAGGTTGACCTCAGGTCACGTTTTCTGCAGAGTGAGGCTGTTTAATTTAACTCAGCAGAAGTGAGGAGGATCCTACAGAGGATTAACCCACGGAAAGCTGCAGGCCCTGATAACATCCCGGGGCGGGTACTGAGGGACTGTGCTCACCAGCTGTCTGAGATGCTGACAGACATTTACAATACCTCACTCTCACAGGCAGCTGTTCCAACCTGCCTCAAGGCTGCCACGATTATCCCCATCCCCAAGAGTTCCACAGTGACAGACCTGAATGACTATCGGCTGGTAGCCCTCATCCCAATAGTCACAAAGTGCTGCGAGAGGCTGATTATGGCCCACATAAAAGCCTCCATCGACGTCACTGTGAACCCACATCAGTACAGAAAGAACCACTCCACTGATGATGCCATTTCACCAGTGGTTCACACAGCCTTCACCCACCTGGAGAGCAAGAACTCATACGTCCGCCTGATCTTTTTGGTAGGGATGGCCCGTTTGACACGGACGCTTCAGCGCTTGTTTAACCTTTGTGAAGCATACTGGTTCGACACAATGTTCCAGGGCGTGTGTCGAATGGCGCTGATCATGTGATTGATCGCTGGGCACGCTATTCTCTATAAAAGGAAAATGGATCCCAAACAACATTTCCTGACCAGTTCTGTTGCCCTGTCTGAATCGAGTCCATTGCTCTTTACCATGGCTTCTGGTAAAGCCATGCTTATAATAAAGCATATAAGTGTAAATATATGCTTTATTGTTATTGTGGGTATGCATGCTAATATAATACATTTTTTGAAGGGGGGGGCAATACATTTAAGAATCTATGTTATGGAGGACAATTGTAGGTGGAGCTGTCCTCTGTGGTCTTGGGGTTTCAAAACTTTCCCAAAACCCACACTGCAGCTCACTTGGCTGAGGCCAAAGATCTCCTCATGGAAGAATGGGGAATTAAAGAGAAGGTGAGAGACCAGTAAAAGACAAGATTATCCTGCAGTATGGTCTACGACTAACAACCTGATTTGTTAACATGTTGTAATCTTTCCTCCAGGTGACAGGCCTGGTCACAGACTGTGCTGCCAACATGGTTGCATGTGCTAATTTACTCCATCTTCAGCACATAATGTGTTTTGCAAATGTCCTGAATTTGGTGGTGAAGAGGTCCCTTGCCCAAACCCCTGAACTGGAGGACATCCAGAGTAGGGGACGCAGGATCGTTGGGCATTTTAAGTCCAGCACCACAGCCAAAGAGAAGCTGTCTGAGACACAACAACAGCTGGCCAGGCCGGAGCACAAATTAATTCAGGAGATGATTACTGTTTGGCTAATATGTTACTTTTATTGTAGTTACTGTAATAGTGATATTTTTCTTATTCTGTCCATAAAACTTGCTTGTCATCTTATCTTAGGTGGACACAAGGTGGAACAGTACATTTGCCATGTTGGAAAGGCTGTTTAAGGAGAGAGAGCCACTGGTTATCCTAATCAGAGGATTACCAGGCGATGCACCATTGCCTGGACGTTCTTTGGCCATTTTACCAGGCCACAGTAGAGCTCTCTGAGGAAAAACGGGTGTCAGTCTTCCAAGGTCAGTCCACTTGTTAAAATGCTGAAACATTATAACCTAAAGATTAACCTCTGTGAAAAGTTTGCAACGCTGGAGAAGGTCACTGCCCTCTCAATGGCAACCTTATTGGACCCTCGGTTCAAAGAGCTGGGGTTCTGCAGCCAAGGCTCTGCCCAAACTGCCATAGATAGGCTGACCAGAGAGTGTGCTGCAACAATGTAAGTGGAACTTCCAGCTCAGGCACAGACACAGTCACCACCTAGAGCAGGCCTTTCAGGTCAACTGGTGGATGGTGGTCTCTGGGCCCTGCTGGACAGATATGTGGGTGCTCAACAGCAGGTGACCAGCACAACTGCCAGTGCTACAGTGGGGGTTCAGAGGTACAGTGAAGATTATGACCTGCATTACCGTTTATGCTCATGCTCTGCTGCTGAATGACAATGGGCTGATAATTACTTTCTAGGTACTTAAGGGAACCCCACATTCCAAGAACAGAGGACCCACTGTACCCTTGTGGGTACGGCGTCACCCACAAGGTGTTATACCTGCACCTTTACAAGCTGGCGATCAACTTCTTTTGCACACCAGCTTGCTCTGTGCCCTGTGAGGATTTTCTCTCTCTTCCTGCTTTCCCTTACACTCTCCTTCACTCTCTCCAGCCAGCCCTGCCTGCAGCCTCATTGATTTCTGAATTCCAGACAGCTGCAAGGAGCAGCTCACCTGCTATGAATCACCTCCCTCCATAAAAATCCGGTTCATTCAGTCACTCTCCACCAGACCATAAAACTATTCAACCCCGGCTTACTGCCTGCTTCCTCGAAACCTCTGCCAGCTGAACCCTGTGCCTTAGAGTTGCTCTCACTGCCTGGATTCTGCCTGTATTCAGTTAAGGTTTTGATTTTTGTTTGAGGACTGTTACCTGTAGTTTTGTTTGTTAATTCCATTTATATGTTTAGAGCCTTTTGTTAATTAGTCACATTAGTGTTCTGTGTAGTTTGTTATTCTCGTCTGTTTTTTGAACATTTTGAGTTTTGTAGTTTGCAGTGTTTTGTGTTAGTCACATTTTGTGGTGTTCTTTGATTTTTCTTTGTTGTGGCTAGTTTAGAGTTTAGTTAGTTTTTGTTGTTCGTTAGTTTTGTATTGCTTCAGTTTCCTTCTCCAGAGTTTAGTTCTGAACTCTGTATTGCTTTCAGTGGTGTCGGGTTTGTGTGTTCCTGTTTTTGTTAGTCTAGTTTTAGTTTGTAAATTAAGTTCTCCTTACATTCCCCTTCTGTTATTAGTTCTGAGTTTTGTAAGGTTTTGCAATTTTGTATGTTTTTGTATTGGTTTGTTTTTCATTGTACCCAGGGTTAGTCTTTGTTCTATTTTGTTTTCAGCTCAGTATTAAAGCAAATCAGTAGTTGAACATTCTGCAAGTCTGTCTGTCCTTTGTGTCCATGCCTGGGTTCTCTGACCCCACTTGTAACACTTCTGCCTTCAACACAATCATTCCAAAAACCCTGGTGCAGAAACTATCAACACTGGGACTGAGCCCCTCCCTTGGAAACTGGGTCCTGGACTTCCTCTCCAACAGGCCACGGACCGTCAGAGTCCACGACATCTTTACCCCCCTTCTTCTTCCCAGAAGCTGTTAGACTGTTGAACTCTGGTGCTCTGTCGCCTTACAACTATCACCCACCTGCCTGCAACTACAGACACTTCTTTACCTTCAGTTTTTAGTTTTCTTGGAAATGGATATTGTTACTTGTGAGAAGTTCATTTCATGCACTGAGAAATTCCATCCCTTTCATGACCTATGGACATGTGAAAAAAATAGGACACACTATGTGCCTGTGTGTTTTCTAAACATATTTAGACTAGTGCTGTCAATCGATTAAAATATTCAACCCCGATTAATGAATGAATGTCATAGTTAACTCGCGATTAATCGCACATTTTTTTAATCTATTCCAAATGTCACTTGAATTATCATTTTAATCCTCTTATCACCATTGTCTCCAGGTTTTGACGAGGAGGAGGCAGAGAATTCGCATCAGCTGTGTGTTTGGCCATCAGTGGTATTTCAGACTGGATGTGCTATGATGAGAACTCAGTTCACACACTGACAATACACACAGATAACTTGGGTCTTTTCAGTCGAGCCATCTTGCAGCTAGGGCTGGACCTGAATATCCGAATATTCGGTCGTTGTGGTGGTATCCGAATAATAATTTTGAGGTCCGAATACTCGTGCGCACCCCTGCCGTCGCCTGGCTGAGCATCTTCACCAGTGGCACGCAGTTCGGGACGCAGAAACGGAGCCGACAGAAAGGCATGACGAGCGAGGACACTGCTGCTGTGCCACCACCAGCAGGAGATATCTATGCTAATGCTGCCAGACTCATACAGCCAAGAACCCCTGACCGAATCTTGTTCGCATCCATTTTGGTGTCTTGCGTTTGCCATCCACACAAAACGGTAGCCTCCTCTTTTACAACTGGAGAACAGGCAAGACCAAACGTGCGTGGGGCGTGTTTATTGTTTTGTTCCCGGTCTACATGTGGATCCTGTAGTTTTTCTAGCGTTACTAGCCGTGGCCACAGCTTGTGAAAAAAACTACAAGTTCACTAGGTCACAAAGAGTGTTAATCTCGCAATAAAAAAAATTGACGTCATAAAAAAATTGATTTGCGTTAACGCATTAATAACGCAATATTTTTGACAGCACTAATTTAGACATATTGATATTTAATATCAATTTTAACAATACTGAGAGATAGATACAATATAACTAATCAATAAACCAGAAGAAAATACTTTTTAAAACTTTCTGTAAAATGTAATATAAAAAAAATTCTGGTGAGGGATACATTAGGACGCCCCCACATTTATTTCTACTTAAAATGGCTAAAATCACACACAGTTGTGTCACATCAGGTGCATATGATTATAACAGTGTTACTCAGCATTTTGAAGGAGGCTTGCCCTATTGAAGCCTCAGACATTTAGTTTGGTGTGCTCCTGACTGCTGAAGTGAGAGTGAACACCATGGTGAGATCAAAAGAGCTGTTTGAGGCCATCAGAAAAAGACTGTAGCAGCTTATGAGTCTTTAAAAAAACCAGCACAGATGCTAAAAGGAAGACAAGCACACACTCAGACACAAAACACGGGACAAAACAAAAGGACAACACAGGAACAACAGAACAGAGCAGAACAGAACAAAAACAATACGGCCAGGGCTGTAACAGTCAGCACGACAAAGAAAGAGGAACAGTTAAAGCACAGTAATTCATGTCCTGCTGTTCTGCTTAACGTCTCGCTGAAATCTAATTACAGCTGCTCTGATTCTGTCTTCTTGCTTTAATTAACATGCCAAAATAAGGGAAATGGAGCAAAAATGTAAAATTAATTGAATGGAATTTATAATTCAAAGTGTGAGAGTGAAGAAGAAGGAGAGGAGATCACATGTGAGTCTCCACTTTTAAGAGCTGGCTCTGATGGGGTTTTACCGCCCTGTGTTTTCAGATATGTGTTGTGAATCCTCAGAGGGGCCATGGCCTCCATTTTCAAAATGCTGCATCAGAATGAAGCTTTATATAGAGCAGAATAATGATATGGATCCTTGCTATGGAAGAATAGTCTTTTAGTGTCACGGCTTATCTATGTGAGGGAGAACCCAAGTGCAGACACTATTGAAGATGAGCAGACTAGAGACTAAGTCAAAAGGTGTTTATTAACAGGATGTGAGAATCAGGTGCAAAACTAGAGCACATACAGCGGACCAAATCTGTTAAAACACAAAAGCCAGGGGAGTGAGATACAGAAAACGAGCAACCAAGCAAAGCAAATTAAAGACTAAGTTAATAACAGAAACTGAACATCGAAAACCAAAAACATGAAATTCCAAGGGAGACAAAGGAAACACAAAATAAATGGAACTAAGACACGGCGCTAAGAATCTAAAAGGAAGAAAAAATTACTGGACGAGTTAAGAGTCAGGACAGGGGATAATACTACATACATGTGGCTACACACGGAACACAGAACTGACTGGGGAGACAGGAGACATCACTGGCTCAACTGCAAACCCAACAAAGGCTGAACAAAACCAAGTTCAGCAAGGCTACAGGAATACACTAAACAGAAACACAAGAACAGACTGAAAAAAGAAATGGAACAGAACCAACACTGACCAATTCAACGCTAAAGACTCGGAAGATAGCCGGGGAATCAGGACTGGAAAGGGGGCATGCAGGTGTCCATAAGGCAGAGAACAGGGTCAGAATATTGCAGGGAGGTAGCAGAAACAGGTAATAGAGTCCAATGTATTTTCTCTGGGTGGAGATGAAGGCAAATGTAGGGAAACACTGTGTACAAAATTCAGCTCTACAAAGTAAAAAAGTATCTATTATTTCTATTATTTCCTTCTGAAATGAAGTAAAAAGTTGGGAAAACAGGAACACTCAAATAAAAGGCAAGTACCTAAAAACTGTTCTGAACTGCACTACTTTTTCCACCTCTAGTAGTAGACAAACCCGTGTTGAAGATCCAGCATTGATTACTGTTACATCCCAGCCTCCAGGGTTTGCGAGCAACAAAGAAACCAGATGTCACTGGTTGTGTAGCAGGATGAATGTTGCACTCTGCTCCATACTCTGCTCTCTCTCTCTTCCTCTCAGCTGGTGCCTTGATTGCTAGGCAGTGCTGGGAGAGGGCTGTGTGTATATACAGTTGTGTGCGAAAGTCAGGGCACCCCTTTAAAAACAGCATATTTTATATATTAAAAAATTAATATCCATATTTATAGTCTTTCTGGGATATGGGAAAAAAAGACAATATTATCAGGAAACATTAATGCATAGTTACATTTTATTTTATAACTTGAACAAAATTACAAAAATAAAAAACATCATTTTGGCCTGTGCAAAAGTCGGGGCACCCTGAGAGTTTCAATGTGTCAGATTCTTTTAACAAATTCAGACCTTTACCAGCTCATTAGTCCTGAAGCATGTGTCAACAATTGTCATTAGGGAGCGCCAGCTGGTGTGTATTTCAGGGTTTCTTAAATATGGCGACTCCACAAACCTGTGCAAACAACAGCAATCATGGGTTCCTCTAAGAAGCTAAGTAAGACAGAAAAAATGAAAGTTATTGATGCCCACAATGCCGGGGAGGGCTACAGGAAGATAGCAAAACGTTTTCAGCTTGCAGTTTCCACAGTGCGAGGTATAATTAAGAGATGGCAGGTGAGGGGAACTGTGGAGGTCAAGATGAGATCTGGAAGACCAAGAAAACTCTCGGACAGAACAGCTCGTAGGCTGGGCAGAAAGGTAAATCAAAACCCACATTTGACTCAAAAGACCTGCAGGAAGATTTAGCAGACTCAGGAGTGGTAGTGCACCCGTCCACTGTGCGGCGATACTTGCACAAACAAGACCTTCATGGAAGAGTCTGCAGAAGAAAACCTTACCTCCGTCCTCATCATAAAATACAACGTCAAAAATATGCAACAGAACATGTACAGAAGCCTGATGACTTTTGGAAACAAGTGCTGTGGACTGATGAAGTTAAAATAGAACTCTTTGGCCACAATAAGCAAAGGTATGTTTGGAGAAAAAAAGGAGCAGCATTTCATGAAAAGAACACCTTGCCAACTGTTAAATATGGGGGTGGATCCATCATGCTTTGGGGTTGTGTTGCAGCCAGTGGGACAGGAAGCATTGCTCGGGTGGAGGGAAGAATGGATTCCATTAAATACCAGCAAATTCTGGAGGCAAATATCACAGCATCTGTAAAAAAGCTGAAGCTGAAAAGAGGATGGCTTCTACAACAGGATAATGATCCAAAACATACTTCAAAATCCACCATGGACTACCTCAAGAAACGCAAGCTGAAGGTTTTGGAATGGCCTTCACAGTCTCCAGACTTAAACATAATTGAAAATCTGTGGGTAGATCTTAAAAGAGCTGTGCATGCAAGACGACCCAAGAATATTGCAGAACTGGAAGCCTTTTGCAAGGAAGAATGGGGGAAAATCCCAAATGATAGAATCCAGAGACTTGTCGTTGGCTATAAAAAGCGTTTAGAAGCTGTGATATCTGCCAGAGGGGGTCTTACTAAGTACTGAAGGTACTGACGCTGTAGGGTGCCCCGACTTTTGCACAGGCCAAAATGATGTTTTTTGTTTTTGTAATTTTGTTCAAGTTATAAAATAAAATGTAACTATGCATTAATGTTTCCTGATAATATTGTCTTTTTTTCCCATATCCCAGAGAGACTATAAATATGGATATTAATTTTTTAATATATAAAATATGCTGTTTTTAAAGGGGTGCCCTGACTTTCGCACACAACTGTATGCACTGGCACACACCTGTTCCCCACTGCCTGTTCAAAGTCAGTGCAGTGGCGTAGCTCAGTCGGCGCGAGGCTGCAGGTGTAGGTGCTGGAATCTTGGGAGTCTCACGTTGATTAAATGGTAAGCACCGATTCCTCCTTGCTCCTCCGATCACTGGCACACACAGCACATTCATTCATGTTGTGTGTTTGCAGCATGTGGCATTGTTTTGCTGCCAACAAATAATACCGCTCGCCCTCGGCTTGGGACCGGCTCATTGCAGTCACCTTCTTATCTGCGAGGTAGGCCTGCTTTCTTGTACTGCTTTTCTTTAAAATGAGTTTTAGTGCCAGCAATGGCTGAGGTACATGTTTTACTCCTAGCTCTCTGTGCAGCTGTAGAGCCGCCCATATCGCGGCTCCCAATTCCCCGACTCAAACTCACCTCCCAGTAAGTATGGGCTCTGCTATTTTCAATATAAAATGGCCATACACAACCATGTTCAATTATAACTTTGCGCGTTCCATAGGCTCAGAGCCACCGTGTGTAGTCTTGTTAAAGCCAGCTGCCAAACAAAGGCTAACAGAGTTCTCAAACTAGTCAAAGAACAACAAAACAACTAACTCCTTAGCCAAACTTAAACACAATAACAATACCCATAACCAACAAAAGAAACAACACATTAACACACAGTACAACAAGTAACTCCTGCACTGAGTAGAACACCTGCCAACTGAAGTTCCAGTCTTTACCAGGACATGGATAACTAAATGACCAGCTGCCAGCAGAAGTGACACATACATAACCTCTTCACTGGTTAACCGCTGCCAACCGAAGCCACCAGTTACATATACAAGCGCTTCCTCACTAAGTTGACATTAGCTAACCGAAGGTACAATAAACACAGACACAAGAGGCACCAGGGTGACGTGTTCACATTAAATCACAATGAGGTTGGATGTAGATTTATAGCAAGGTGTGGTAATTGCTGCAGTCCTGCTGGAGGAGGAAACCGGGTTGTGGACTAATCAGCCAGATTGGTGGTTGGGGAGAAGGACGAGAGCTGGAAAGCAGATTTTGGAACTCCAGGCTAGTCTGTCAGCTAGTTGGAATCATTTTCATGCAACTATCTCCCCACATAGAGGCCTCACAGAAGCAAGACAGCACTCTATCACCAGTGGCTGTAACACTTACACTTACTTGGGGTGGCTGTGGCTCAGGTGGTAGAGCGGGTTGTCCACTGATCGCAAGGTTGGCAGTTCGATCCCCGGCCCCTCTGCATGCCGAAGTGTCCTTAAGCAAGACACTGAACCCGAAGTTGCTCCCAATGGTAGATTAGCACCTTGCATGGCAGCTCTGTCGCCATTGGTGTGTGATTGTGTGTGTGAATGGGTCAATGTGAAACACATTGTAAAGCGCTTTGGATACCACTAAGGTAGAGAAAAGCGCTATATAAGTGCAAACCATCTTCCATTTACATTGATACTATACAGGTATACTGTTTCATACATAATTGAAATGCTAGAATGATTATTCAGCTTTTTTTTGTTCTCAACAACTGTATTGTTAGTTTACTTAGTGAGATGACATTTTTTGAGGTTTGGAGTATGGATCATACATTTACAGTTCATTTAGTGAGTTTCTAAACTGACCGTTGTATGGATTCAAATAAAATGATGTGACTTCCATAACAGGCAGAAAAACATCAATCATCCACAACATAAAACCATGTGCCTAATCTTGCATAGGTCCCACTCGTGCCGCCAAAACGACTTTGGACTTCACAGACCTCTGAATTTGCCATGTGGTACCAAGTACCAAGACATTAGCAGCAATCCTTTAAGTCTTGAAAGTTGTGAGATGGCACCTCCATAGATCAGACTAGTTGTAATACAACATGCCACAGATGTCCATTTGGATTCAGATGTAGGGAATTTGGAGGCCAAGCTGGCATCTTGAACCCTTTGTCATGTTCCTCAAGCCATTCCTGAACAGTGTTTGCAGTGTCGCAGGGAACATTATCCTGCTGAAATCATCGGGAAATATTATTTCCATGAAGGGCATAGTCTGTAACAATGTTAAGGTATATGTCAAAAAACATCCACATGAATGCAGGACCCAAGGTTTCCCAGCAAAACCTGTGCCAACAGGCCTTTTTCCCATTGTGCTTGTTGGAAGCGTTTGCAGAAGTAAACATGGATGGTAACAGCAGGTATGTTGCAGCCCGGTTCCGATAAGACCCCTCGGGCTTGGCCTGAATTATTAATGAACTCTGAAACCTCGCTTTCCCTTCACTGACTGCACTGCACATTATCGTCCGTCATGGTTATTGTTTTTGTTCCTGCTCCTGCCTGTCGAACACAGAATAGAGACGTTTGTCATGTATCAATGATGTGTAGGTTGTATAAATGTAACCTGGCCGTTCAGACAGAAGTAACATGGCAAGAGATCAGATACCTGTCAGATTTAGGATCACTGTTGTTCAGACTGTCATGAAAAGAGCAGATACAGTCGCATGGGGCAAAAAAATCTGATTTGGGTCACTTTATCCTGCAGTCTGAATGTAGCCAAAGTAATCTCAACTATCCAGTTATTTTTAAAAAAATATTTTAACCACATCTCATGGGCCAGACAGAGTTGGAACTTGCGGCAAAGGTTGAACAACATGACTAAAATAAAAGAAGCACTCCAGCTTTTGTATTTGAACAAAATATTTTCTTTATTCTGCAAGAGAAATAATTCTAGTGAACCGTCACTGATAAACAAACGTACATGGATTAACCTCATAAACAAATGGAGAATCAACAATCACTGAGCTATTGCAACTGACTGGACAAAGCAATGTGTACTGAGATAGATTAACTACCAGAGAAATCATTTCAAAGACAGAATACCGAAAGAAACCAGAAGCAGGTTTGGCAGAGTGTAACACTGAGAAAAAGACCAGTCTGAGTCAGTCTAACAGCTGGATAGATGTTTGTCTTTTCCGGTATGTGAATCAATGTGTTACAGTCACAATTTTGTCTTTCAAATTTTGAACCGTGTGGTGTTTTGACATGTCCACCGCAACATCAGTCGACCCAAACTTTTCTACCAAATTCAAATAATTCAAATATGAGAATGAAACTGTCAGAGGACAGTAATTTTGCATCAAAATAAATTTGGTGAACTTGACACGCAAATTTGTGCTGTTGAACAATAAGCAAGCCATCACTTGAACTCTGGGTGGTGTAAACAAGAGACAAAATCATACAGTCTTATCCTGGAGCGCATACTGCACATTCACCACAACTTTAAACATCTCTGAGCACATGGCTGCAAGACAACTTACTACCAACAGTAGGCTACACTTCTTGTCTTTTTCCTCAGTGTTCCGTTGTTTTATAGCATGATACAACCGACACAAAAAGACCTAGGACTTGTTTCAGTTGTTAGCAGTGATGTTATATTTGCTCTCTTAAATTTAGATTTGAATACACCATAAACAGACAAACAACAGTTGTTTTTCCAAAGACATTTTTTTGTTTGTTTTTTTTAAACCAGTTTTCTTTTATACACAAAAAACAACAGTCAACAATACCAAATATGCATGCTGGATCTGTACGTATGTCAAAAAGGGGTAGGGGATAGGGGTGTGTTTCAAATACATTTAAAGAACAAATGTATTATAAAAGTTTATATATATATGTATATATATATATGTATATATATATATATATATATATATATATAAACCCCTCAAAGCTGTGCTGGGTACTGTGATCAGATAAGCAGTGGTAAGAACACGACTCATGTGTTAGAATCACAAACATATTCAAACCTGGCTGCAAATAAAACTTTGCAGTACTGCTTGAAAGCAAGTAGTAGGAACAACAATAGAAGATAAACAACAGACAGTTGCTATTTTAACAGTCCTGGGATGGTAGTAAGTACAAACATTCAAAAAAAGGTAACAGCAAAAGTTGGGGTTTTAAGTGAGACCTCTGTTTAAACCAGTTTTCCCTTTACTTTCTGAGGGGCAACCCTTAGCTTGCTTCCTGGAGCTATTTGAATTAGAGTTTTCTGTAATGTAAACTTAACTAAACAGTCAGTAGAAGTAAATTTGACAAAACAGATATTTTGGTATGTCACAAAAACCCAACAAAACTGCTTTCCTCTCTTCCAGTTTTAGTACTACTACAAGAGAAACCCCACCCATTCAGAAACACCTGTACCGTTGGGTTTGATGCATCTGACCCAAAAAAGCCCCCCGCCTCCATGACTAACAGAAAATATTGCATGTTGTGGTGGAGTATGTCACAAAATCATACCGCAGAAACCTCAGATTTGTACGTGTTGAGTTTAAATTTCATGAAAAATAATTATACATAATTCCAATCAAATCATATGATGATACAAAGGGGTCAAAACCAGTCAATGAACAATGACTATGACTCGAGAGAACCGTTCAAACTGTTAACCTTTAGCTTTATATATGTGGATATATATGATAGATATGACATCTCCATGTAAATGTGACTCAGGATGCATATTACATCACAGGTAAATGTGTGCAATTTAAGACAAGCCCTCTGTGGAGAAGATCCAACATATCTCTGAGAAAAGTTTCAAAAAGAACCTACTTCTCTCCTAAAGAAGCTCTATGTTTGCCGGTAACAAATACTGTACATCTGTCATAAAACTTTGAAAACCGCAGCCCTGCTCACCATAAAACAAAGCGAACTCTTCGGTTTTTGTTGTTTTCTTTAATAAATGTATATTTTCATATAAAGACATTCAACAGCGAGCAATGCAATATAGTTCAAGTAATAGAGTTAGGGAATTTTTGAGTGTCCTATCCAAAAAACAGAACTCTGCTTAAAAAAGACATCCTCTTGTTGATAGTTCTGGGACCGCACTATAAGAAGTCATGAGGGACAAAGCCTCTTGAAGTCAGGACACTAAAAATGTCCAAATCACAGGGAACTAGCTAATCAATGAGAATGATTGAAGTATCAATGCAGGGGAAAAAAACAGATTTACTTTTTTTTTCCTGTTTCAAATTGCTGGCTTCGTTGTGTGGTAGCTTCTATGGTAAACTTGAAAACACCTGAGGGTTAATGATCAGAAAGAATTGAATGGGCCTGCATTTCCGATAGCACCTTGAGAGTTGCGATTATTGTGTGTCTGTTTTGGATGAACATGACTGTGATGATTCTTAAAAAGAAGAAAAAAGTCAGCATTGGACCTTTACTGATCCTTTTTCAACATTCAAGATTATATTGATAAACCCCGTGTTTCTGTCCCTTGTAAAAACCAAAGACTTCCTGTTACTCAGTGTAAGATAGCAGATGCAAAACTTTTAAAGGCTGTGTCCCAATTCAGAGGCAAATTTTAAAGGATGTCTGACATAAAGGAGAAGGCCAAATCTGCATTGTTGCAAACAGATGCTTTGCAGATGATTTACTACAGTGTAATTGCTAATTCTGGCAAGGTCCTACCAAGAACCACAACAGACTCTGGTATTTGTATTGATGTGAAATACTAGATAGAAACACCTAACTTGATATGTGGAAAAAATAAAAGCTAACACCTTATTAACAAGTTTACTCTGAAACCTTAAGTAAATCCTATGTGCAATCTGTAAAACTTGTCATGTAGGAGAGTAGCTGTAAAACTGCAATAGCACTGGGAGCCTAAACAGCACAAACATCTACAGAAACAACATGCAAATAGGAGAAAAGTGTCTTAGAACAAGGCTGCTGGAAATCAGAAGACACTCCCTGAGACACTCCCTTCAGACTGCGACAAACCAAAGTCATTCAAGCCAGTGTATTACAGGTAGCCCCTGAAATCAGACACAGCTAACATTTAACCATATTTTTCATTCTGCAAATGTCTCCAGCTGTGTTGATTTAGTCACTACCCATTTCCTCCTGGTGGTTTAAGCTAAACTGGGATGGCAGAGGACTACTTGAGCTGGCAGTATGTTCCAAGCAGAATCAAAACTGTCCCAATCTCACAAACTAACAGCTGGTTTGCGGCTAGTTTTGATATGTCATGTACCCGTTTGTAGGATGTTATTTAGCAGTTTATGCAGTGATGCCTTGTTTTTAGGGTCCTTGCAAGTTTTTTGAGCTCCAATCATGCTTCAGCATTGACTTCCTTACATACAAGAGCTGGGGGTCACAGTAAGTATTGTATGCTTCAATAGATTTTGTAATGGACTGTAAATGCTCAATCTTGTCACACTTACTAAAGAATATTTTCATGACAGGGAAGGAAAACCTTTTTATTATCAATGGCTTTCAGCTACACAAACCTCACCTCACCTTAACCCTTGAGATAGGTATAGATGAACTCATGGACACAACCAAAAAAGTTTTGTAATTCACTTACAATGGTTCCTTTGCAGCTTCTCAAACAGTGAAGCTCTTCTTAAAACCTGAAACACTCTTTCAGACGTACCACAGTGTGTACTGCAACTAACTATTTTAATTGTTGATTAGACTGTCATTTATTTCTTCTATTAATCAATTAGTTGCTTCACCTCTAAAATGTCAGAAAAAAAGTGAAAGCCCACAAGGACGTCCTTGAAGATGTCCACAAACCGATATTTAGTCTACATCATAGAGGAGGAAAGAAACCAGAAAAAAAACACATTGAAAAAGCTGCAATCACAGAATCTACACCATTCTGTCTTACAAAATTACTCAGAACAAAAAATGATTCATCAAAATAGCTGCCGGATAATTTAATTGTTGACAACAAACCAATTCATTTTTCAAGCTCTATCACAGTGTGTGCATGATCAGTTGTTTGTGGCCCATACATCATACTATCAATACACCACAGATGACGGGTGGTGGTGGTGGGGGTGCTTTGGTTGACCCTGTAACCAGTGTTGTCTTGTCTTTTTTTACAAACCACTCTGTATCTGATGTTTTAGAAGGTTGGGGGGAGAACAGCTGCCTTTGTTTGTCATAACCCCCCGCCCTTCAACGGCAAATTAATGATTTGTGCCAACAGCCAGTTAATGATAGAGAAATACTGTTCTCTTCAGTCTATGGATTTATTATTGTAATGTGTGATGCGCCAAAGTCTTTGACAGATAATCCACTTCCACTGGTTGTAAAGTCAAGCACTGGGCAAGAAGCATTGAGTTAAAAACTACTGAATAAGAAGAGAAAACTATCAGCAATCAGACAAAACAAAACTGAAATTCACTCCAACAGCTTGACTGTGTACTTTGATTACTTCACTGACCTTTAGCGTGTCTCACTTTCTGTTGACTGCTGAACTACAAAAACACAAAGCTAGATTGCACGTTCTTTCAAACTTTCAGAATTTCTTCTAAAGCCTGTGTCTTCAGCTCGATCGTTGAATCTGTCTAACTACTTTTTCTGTTCCACATAAAATATTTCATCAAAGCTTATTTCTGAATATTAGTGACAAAAACACAGTCTAGTCTTAGCCATGTAGCATGTAACCCCCTTAAAACATAAAATAAGTTTCAAGTGTTGTGGTCAGATTTTGTCTCCATGCTTTTCTTCCAGAGGATGACTTTGGTGAACTGACCATTTGAAACCTTTTGTCTGCAGCATTTTTGACCTCAGCCTTTCTGCAGCTTTAAACCCAAACTATCACAGATGATCAGAGTGGACAGCAGTCTGTAGAACATTATTTTATAATTTTGGGTAAGCCTGAGTTAGATCACAAGAATACGTCTAAAGATGCCCCCTTCTGCTGGAAACGGGTAACAACTTTTTCTAACGAGGGCCACTTCAATGATTCTTTTCTCTAATTACTCAGTGGTCTGCAAAATTTTGCCCAAACTTTATAAACCATGTGTAGTCATCAAATTGCACGTTTTGACCGACCACCCATCAGAGAACTAATTATGTTTGGCATTTTTTCCTCACAACTGACTCTTCTGTCCATTAACTGATCGAGCTTCAGTTTTGTCTGGTCTCCCTTCGGCTTACACAGGCAAAGCTGGGTGCAGAGTACCATGCAGAGTGGTAGTGATGGAGTCACAAATGGAGCTCATCTAAGTGCTTCTTACTTGACCATCTGTATGAACAGAAAGTCCTGGCAGTTCTGTTTGTGTACCATTTGGTTTTCAAAAAAAAGGCTATTTGGTGTACAAGCACATGGCCTTTATGTGTGGCCCCAAACACACCATTCATTTCCTTTTCCTTACTTCTATCTGCATTCGCAAAAACAACACAAAAACACACACTGGAAGAATCTTTGCTCCCCTCCCCACCCCTCTATACCAACTTTGGTCTCTGGTTTTGATCTGTGACGTTGCCATATACACATAGGCCAAAAAAAGAAACAAAACCCAAAAACTATGTTCCAGCAAAGAAAAAATAATTTAAACGCTCCACAGTCAGTATAAAAACGACCCTTTTGTCGTTCTTAAGACTACAAAACCTTCCCCCACTCCACTCCCCCACCCTCCCAAACCCCTAAGCAGCAGTCTACATGGAAGAACACCTGGACATGAGGTGTTGTTGTCTCGTAATGCTACATTATTTTATCTTTACATACAGAGAGAGATGAAAAACAGACATGACATTATCATCTCCTCTTGTAATCACCACAAGGTTAAGAGAAAACAAAAGCAAATATCTGAAACATGAAGACGACTCCAAAACATAAACGTTGTAAAATCTGAGGTGAAAATGAGAAAAAAATATGACAGAAACAAACAAAGTTTTAAGATGGCAATGTTTTGTTGTTGTCTTCGTCATCATTCTTGTGGTGTTTTGAGTTTCTAGTAAAAAGTCTGAGCTAAAATTTAGGTAGCAGCGGGGTCAACCTGAAGTCTCCTACTTCGTTTCCTTCCGTCCTGCGGTCACTTCCTTTTCACATTCACAAACATTTAGAACTTCCTTGTGCAAATCAAGCAGTCTTTAGAAAGAATGCCCTCCGAAATTGTTCTTGTAAAAATATATAACTCCAAGCTGGCTGACGTGTGTTGCAGCAAGTGTTCAATTTATATCTTTCTATCTCTGTCAGGTCAGGTTTTGGGGTTGTTCTGCATTTCAAACAATCCCACCCCCTGCCTTTCTTCACTCTCCCAGTACTGTTTTCCCCAAGAACGAGGTGGCTTGTTGTCTGTTTGGGGGGTGTGGTCAGGTGGGTGCGGTTCATCTACGTCCGGAGGGTATCTGTGCGTTGACTGGGTAGGCGAGGCACACATTGAGCGAGTCATTGTGTTGCACCAGGGAGGTGTGGTGGTAGTGAAGAACAAGGTCCTTCAGGCTGCTGTACAGGTTGTAGGGCTCAGCAAAGCCAAAGCCACGCGGTGTGCTGAAGATGACGCAGTGCTTCACCTCACCTTCAACACTGAGAGGACACACATAAGAGCAGTTCAGTTAGGCAGGAACTTAGATGTTTAGTCATTAATCACTCAGTGTTATCTGTCTGCAAGAAGGAAGTTATTTTTGTCAAACTGATGTGAAGAAAAACGATACTTCATATATGTTTCTAAAAGGCTTCCAATCTCACATCACTATTTTCAGAAGGTTCCACTACAGGCTTCTGTTTGTCACACTATTTTATACTAATAGTGTAATATATTACATATTGACAAAAGTCAGTAACCACAAAAGTAAATCAGTCACAGTCTCTCCCTAATCTAATAATATAATCAAATAACCTAATTTAAATGCTTTGTGCTCCCTTCCTTGATTTTAACTCTGTTGCCATCTTGTCATTTGTGATGTCATGAGACTTCTTCAGACTCTTTCACATAAAAGGAGGGGTTTAATGTGTCATGTGACTCTTCTTTTGCACAAAACGGACAAATGGTATGTCGCCTACTTCAGGCAACAGGTTGTTTTATTGGAGAGCTAAGAGGAATATAAAACTTTATAAAGATAAAAAGCACTGCAACTGTAAATTATTCAAAACAGGAATGCTGGTAGAAAACTGTTAATGGTATGTTATATTTATTTTGTCTTCTTTCTAACTGACAGCTGCACATTAGAGCTGTTAAACCTTACACTAAATACATTTAAACATGATATTTTACTGAAGTGCATTTAAATCTGACACTGAGTCATAATGAAGGTACATCACAAGAGAAATTAATGTTACTGATTGAATATTCTCTGTAACAGATACCAGTAGAATAATCAGTTTTCTAAACTCTGTTCTATGAGCTGCAGTACCAGCAGTTTAAAGGGACTTTACAGCAAATTAGGACCAAACATAAAAACATACTTATGTGTCTTCTGCATCACCAACTGAATGCATGCAGGTTGCCATGGCAATGCAACACATAAGCATGTGATAATGTAGCTGCACGGCTTCATTCAGTGGTTTATGTAAAGCATAGCTCAGCAGGTTTACAGATAAAACCTATTCCCTCAGCTGAGAATCTCTTTTGTGCAGAGAATCACCAGAAAACAAGTTGGTGAAAGGGAGGCACGGCTTACAACCGACCTAAATACAAAACTAATAACATAACAAAAACATAACCTTCTCCATACCACCTTAACTCTGCAGTGTAAATTACACTGGAGATGTAGTCAGATTAAAAGAGAGTCACCTTCATGACACTAAAACCTCTGGATACATATCTTGCTAACCTATTAACCTTGCTTTTCTGTACAGCCCTCCAGAGAAACAGGCACAAAGTAGATCAACAAATACACACAAACTATATCTGAAGCTTTTTTAGAGGTTCATAAAACATGACAAAAACTCACATCAAATATCACATCAACATACACCAGTCATCAGCTCACTGCAATAGAAACATCACCATAAGAAAGTTGATTGTTTTTTCATTTTTTGACGCAACATTGTTTTGCTTTCCCTCCCAGTTGTTTTCAAATAGAAGAGTTGAAATTGAAATACATTCACTTTTCTAGTTTATTTTTAAGTGCTGGTGTGAAGATTGGCATTGGTATGGTACTTGAGTGGGGCTGGTGCAGGCTACCAAATGTTTAGTATTAGGACATCCCTACTTCTAAGATGTTAGTAAGTTTGTATTACAAAGTTACCAGATTACTATGTGATGTAGCAGCTGTTACATCATGTCTCCTTTCTGTTCAGACTGTGTAACAGAAGAGTTGATTAAAACTTTAGTAATGTTCTTAGCGATGGTGCTGTCTAGTACTGCAATAGTTTGAAAGGTGTCCTCTTCATTTACATACATAAGGAAGTCAGGGTAATGGAAAACCAAAGATGTCGTTTTGTTTGTACTCACACTACAGAGCAGGCATAGCAGCCCTTTTTGCTGCTTTCTCGTATGAGAAACGCTCCATCTGGCTTCCCAAGGAGGAGCTCCTCCGCTTGCGTCCTGTTCAGATCCCCAACGAACCAGCTCTTCTCATCGTAGTGAGGCAAGTTCTCATCCTCCTCGCTCACAAAGTAGCCTCTGCACC
This sequence comes from Dascyllus trimaculatus, assembly GCA_024666655.1. NCBI lineage: Eukaryota > Metazoa > Chordata > Actinopteri > Pomacentridae > Dascyllus > Dascyllus trimaculatus. The sequence continues at coordinate 200,127 of CM045446.1, read as the reverse complement.
CACAATCAATCGCACATGAAATACATTGTCAACAGTAACTTAATGGCAGAGAAAAACAATCTGTATTTGAACATTTGCTGTGTGCACACTAAGCCCATTGCTTCAACTATGTATTTATCAAAAGGAAGTAAAAATACAGAAACTCACTCGTCGGTGTTCTCATTCTTGATTCCCAGCCAGTCATTAATTCGTTTCTGGCGAACGCCTTTGTGATTGAGCCAGCTGGAAAGAGAGAGAAAGCCATTATTAGTACTAGGAGTCAGTTTAAAGGCCATTTCATTAACAAAGTAGTTTATGGTGCAGTGAACAAGCATGACATTGGATAGAAATCAAATCTGCAGACCTACAACAATGTAGCAATCACAATAAGTTGGGATGAGGCCAGTTCTGCTAAAATCTTGCTCAACTTTTTTCCCAGAAATAAAGCCTAAAACCTCTGGCTGGACCAGACCTACAGTAAACCATTTTCTAATTGAGCAGCTTGAAAGTTGGAGGACCCTGAGACTAAAATATGGCCTGAGTGATATGAAATACTGTGAGGCAATACAAAGCTATAAGAATTACTTCCGATTATACTCCGTTATATCTTTTATATTTTTGTGTGACCCTTAATGATCTGTTGGGTATTTCTGGTAATTCAGTCGAGCAGGCTTGATTCTTTTACGTGTAAACTATTTCTCCACTAATTTTGCTGAAACTGACCTTATAACATCATAGGTGAGCTGATCTCTTCAGTTTAGAATATGGACAATTGGATTTGTGTCTTCACTGTCTGTTACAAGAGACTGGGTTAGAACTGAGCCGGGGTCTCACTCATCTACAACTTCTATATCCCTTTTAATTTTGATATTCATATTAGATACAAAGTGTAAAAAAGCTTTGTTACAAACAAGATCCCAAACTTGTCTAATGTCATGCAAACCAGGATCATGTGAAATGCTTTTTTGTAAAACTAGATCAGTATTTTTCTAAAACTTTCCTCTGAAGCCCTAGACTTGTCCTCTAACAAGACTTCTTCTGATTTCTGCCTTTATGCTCTACTCAGTCTATTATCCATAAGTCACCACATCAAGAGGTCGTAGCTAACCCTAAAAGATGTTTTTGATCTCATCAAGCTGTAACTTTGTATTAGTGATCATGTCTTTTATGCTGTAATAATGTCTTATACTTACACTAGATACTGGTCCCTGATCTTGCGGAGCTGTATGAGATCGGGCTTCAGGCTGTTCATCTTTTTGTCCGTCTCACGGTTGTCCATGGCTTGCGTCTTCAGGTCCTGCTCCAGACGCACCTTGCTGTCGTGAATCTCGCCGAGTCGAGATTTGAGCTTTTCATAATTCATCATGATTCGCTCAATCTCCTTGTCATTACCCTCACGGCGGAAGCGCTCGATGTAGTCCTTGCTGTACCGTTCCTGCGTGTGGCACTGCTCCTCAAAGATCTTGATCGTCTCATTGAAAGCTTCGATGGCTGTCCGCTTCATCTGGATCTCCTGAGGGACGAGAAGAGTTGGTAAGAGAGTGAGTGGACAAGAGACATGATTATTTTTTGTCAAAAGTAGAACGACAACGCCTGTGTACCTGTGATGTCTTGGTGTATTCTTCGTACAGTCGGTCATACTCTTTGCTTTTCTCCTGGTACTGATTGTGGTATTCCTGCAACTTCTTCCCCACAGCATCAATGTTATCCTCCTTCACCAATTGGTCCTGAAGAAATTGAAGAGGAGCAATGAAAAGCATTAGAGACAGTGATTCACTGCACAAGAACACAGGGAATAAAGAAAATGCTTTACATAAAAGTGTGAGATGTCAGAGAAGAAAAAGCTGTTTGTAAAGAAGGTATGTGGAAAAATGCAGGTCCTCGTTGGATCCCTCCACCCCTGATTCGACATGTGAAAGGTGGCTTTAAAGAGGGTAGTTAATAAACCACAAACGATATCCTTAATGTACAACAAAGTGTGCATTCTAGGAGACACTGCATAGCTCTGAGTAATGACTCGCCATGACAGATCTTTGACATCGTGGATGTGTGCAGTTATTTAGGGAGTGAGGCAAGAGTGTTGGCGAACTGAGCAATATTTTAGTGAGTAGCCATCCTGCTGCTGCTCCAGTCTGAAGTGGAAACACCCAGCACATACCACCTGATATAGAGTGAGCGTGGGTGTGATAAAACTAGAAGGAAGTTGTTTCAAATACACTACAAACTGATACAAAGATTAGTAGGAGGGAATTAGGTTCATAAGATCATGAAATAATAGAACTTTTCAAATAAAATTTTATTTTTTTCCAAGCTAGGTCTCTTTTTTGTATTTTTTTCCTGTTGGTTGTGATCACATTTGGCTAACCAGCACCACTGCACAGCCCTGGCCGGCCACTAGAGTGTAACAAATGAATCTGACGATGGTGTCTGTATTTCAGTTCATCCCAAAAGGTACTTGATGCGGTTGTTGTCAAATTCTTCCACACAGGCTAGGAAACCTTAGTTTCCATTTATAGACCTGGCTTTGTGTATGGGGCACAGTAACATTAAAGCAGTTAATCTGACCTTGGACATTTTTCCTGTATTAACTCCTTATCCCCATCACAAAAGCACACGAAGCTGGTGTAAGCAAGCTTACAGTACAGGTAAGCATCAGTGTATGCTAAGGAACTTTGTATTTAAGGTGCATTGTCCCATATCAGCAATTCCTAATTTCTCTAAAATAAAACCTGTTGCAAAATGTGATACTCTACCTGAGATCAAAATAAGTCCTGAGCTGAAAAAACTCAGAAGTTACTTTAAAAATGTCATTAACACAGTGTGTATCTTCTAGGATGTATATATGTATGTGTGTGTGTGTGTGTGTGTGTGTGTGTGTGTGTGTGTGTGTGTGTGTGTATGAATATATACATAATGAAGGCCATGGGCTTGCGTGTGCTGACCTGCTGAAAGCGGGAGATGGGGTACATAAGTTTGACATCCAGCTTGGTATTGTACTGAGCCAGAGACTCATGTCTGTAGTGGCTGATGAGCTCTACCACTGAGCTGAATGTAAGCGGGTCAGAGAATCCATACTTTCCGTCTCTGTGGTAGATCTTTATTAACTTGTTGTTGCCTCCTTTCCTAAACACAGAATGAAAAAGAAAAAGAGCACAGATGGAATACAATGAGCACACGCACCATATTAAAACCTTTCCAGCAATATAGACTGAAAATGCATCCCAAAAGAGATAGTATGTAAACATTAGGGAGACACTAACAGTTTATAGGTCAAGATTTTCAGGGATCTGGGCGATTTTTTTTAATTATCAATGATGCCGCTTAGGCAAAATGCTCCCCAACACAATTTCCATCAATCTGTTGCCAAGTAGATGAATAGTTGCATTAAAGTGGTGCAGAAGAAGTATTCCACTACTCTTCCAGCCTTGATAAATCCCCCTGTGGTTGTAAACAAGTCTTGATGCTCTGTCACAGACTTAAAGTTTCTGTGTAGTGGTGTTACCTCAGCGTGAGTGTGTAGTCGCCTTGCAACTTGGTTGAAGCGTCTCGAACCAGGAAGGTCCCATCAGGCATGTCTCTGAGCTTGTCATTCACCTCCTCCCTAAAGACAAAATGGGAAAGAGGGGAAAACTGAGTTTGAGTTGGCTAAGCGATCCATGTACACATAGTGTCCATTTGGAAAAGTCTGACTTCGGTCATCAGTTGCAAAAGATCAGGACTTTTCTCAAAGCCACACACCGGGGGTGGCCATGGCTCAGGTGAAGGAGTGGGTTGTTCGTGCAAGGTTAGCAGTTTGATTGTTCCATGTGCTTCAGTGTCCATGGGCAAAACACTGCACACTGATGCCACTGGTTTGTAAGTGTGCACGTGAATCAGAGGATGAATTTTGCCTGACAGCTAACCTGCACTTAGGTAAGTAAGACGGTGACCGAGGCCTACACAGTTAAGCCAGTTTATACAGCTACAAATCAAACTTGTCAGTGCTGGCTGTTGGGCAATCTATAAAATGGAGAAAATTACCTTAAAAAATATATATGGAATGAAACTCTGAATATACTGAATGAAAGTCACAAGCTTGTTTTTTTTTTTTTACTTCACTTTCACTTGTACAACTGCAAGAAGTGCCAAGATGAGTGAAGTTGTGCCAGCGTTGTGCTGAGTTATGTCTGCACTGCTCACCGGGAACGGCGAGATTTGTGTGCAGCACAGACATAACTCGGCACAACACTGGCATGTTAACAACTGTAACATGAATAAAAGCAACTATGTTGAACACTGCACTGAAGAAGAGATCCATTCACTGCTTAATCATAGATCCAAGGCAGACTATTAATATTATTTGGAGCATGACATGAAAAAAGTTCCACTTCAACAAATTATCAGTATATTTCAGCTGATGCCATTTGTGTAACTAGCAAATTTAGCAGGATGTCTCTTCTGTGCTGACAACACAATTAAACATGGTGGATTGTGAAGATTTATTTTAGCTTTCATTCCATGTATTCAGAGTTTCATTACATACATAATTTCCTAAACGGCTTGCCATATATAACTTCCTATGACAAATAATGTCTTTGCTCAGTTTTACTTGCCTAGATATGTCGCCCCAGTACCATTCAGCCTCTTGCAGTGAGCCTGCTGCTCCTCCATCCTTGGTGCCGTTGCTGCTGCCCCCTCCCACGCCAACTGAGGAGGGCTGCTGGGGCTTTGCTGGTTTTGGAGGAAGAGCTGGACAACAGAAATATCGGAGAAAAAAAATGGTGGATTATCCATTTAAATCACAGTGATAGTCTTCCATGCAAATGTTCCAACAGAAAAATTCCACCTGTCAGCATTTTGAGGGAACACCAAAATTGCATCCTTCGCTTAGCCTCACTCACGACAACTCTGACTGGTTTAAAGAAATACAGACAAGCCAGAGCCTTTTTTCTCCTGCAGCAGAATGATAGTGAGGTGCAGCCAGACCATTTTGTTCTACAGAATGGACTGGCTAAGTGAGACTACTGCAGTTGAAACTCTTGATCACACCAGCATATAGAAATCTTGCCTCATTCAACCGTGTACCAAAACCACCAGAGAGTTTTTCCAACAATTTTTGAACGTGCAAACGTGTCTCTTATGTAAATTATAACACAAAGAAGCAGGGCAGCTGCTGACTGCATTGTTATTAATCACGAGTGAACAACCTGCACACCTGTCGACACACCTGTTCTCCTTGAGTTTCTCCTGTCTTTGATCTCATCCTCCCACTAAGCTGCTAAATGGGGAACTTCCTTACTTTAAGTTGATCTTTTGGAGTTGTTTTCACAGCAGTATGTGGTAGAACATCTGGTTTACTCTTTGAATTTTATTTAGAACTGAATGTCATACTCCATTATTTTTCAACAACACGACCATTAGCATGTGTTATGCATTAAACAGATGCTAGAGCTGCAATGATTAATTGATTCGTTGTAAAATATTAAATTAACTGCCAACCATTTTGATAATTGTTTTGAGTAATTCTGTGAATAAAAGTCAAAGTTCTGTAATTGCAGCTTCTTAAATACAAATGTTTTCCAGTTTCTTTCCTCTTATATAAGTAAATGGAATATGTTTAGGTTGTGGACAAAACAAGACACTGGAGGCAGGTTTCTTGGGCTTTGAGAAGTAGTGATCCACATGTAAAAGGCCAAATAACTGACTGATTGATCCAGAGAAGAACTGACAATGACAGTAATCATTAGATGCAGCCCTCTAAGATAGAGCAAATTATCAGGTAAAAACAAGCAATGATAAAAGTTTGTGTGTGAAATACTATACAGCCTAATGAAAAAGACTGCAAGTGTAATTATTAAAAAATATTCATGTTATTAGTGTTTTCTGCAGAGTAAAAATTCTGTGTTGAAGAACAAAAAAATCAATCTGCATTTTTAGTCTTTCTGAAGTGATCATGACCTTTTTTTTGTAGACTGAATGTTTTTAGGTTTTCTGGTGAAAATAAACACTCCACAAGGGCAGAAATGCAAAGACACCAGAATTTTCATCCTAATTTTTTGAATTAAACATTTTAAACAATGTTCTTCTATTGAACTGCAGTGTTTACAACCATTTAACAAAGTGTAGCTTGTATGTTAAATAAAAAACTGGTTCATAGAAAGACTGCTGAAACAGTAAGTGACAGCAGCTTCAGATTGTTTGGGATTTAAACATGGGGAAACACAGGCACAGTCTGCACCTTTAAAGTCATATATTCAATAAAACATTTCTGAAGGTAGCCTATGCGAATGTACAAATCACTTTATGCACGGACAGACACACAGAGACACACTAATGTGGGCAGTGTCTTTTACAAAGGCTAGTACTTATGAATGATGCACCCATCAGAGGAATATTCTCCTTCTGGAGCATCTGGGGATACTGTGGCCTCAAATTATCATACGACATGCACACAGATGACACAAACAGACTTTTACCAATGAATGCTAACATGTCACTTCACTCACATGTACTGTGGTACTGTAGCCCTACAAAGACTCTACAGTTTACCGTTGAACTGTTTGGTTTATGTTTTTTGTTTACAATCTGCATCTGTGAATAATGGTGCCTCAACAGTAAAAAAAAAGTTAAAGCCACAACGTTTGGCCAGCAGGGGCAGCAGATCAAGCTCTATATGCAGTCAACTCACAGACTTGTTATGACCACTGAGCTTCAGTTTCAGTTTTCATTATGGAACTGCACAGATAACCTGCTGTGATTCAGCTTACCATACTTAAATGTGTTGTCCTGATTTGTTTTGCGAGTTTTGACACAACCAGAATTGCTATGCAGCAACAGTCCCATGAGTCCTCTTTTGTAACAAAGAGAGGGTTGACAGCTTGTGCTTACAGTCTAATACAAACTTTTAGTGGTCCTGGATGTCAAGAAGTATTTTCAGGTATTGCACTCCATACACTTGCTACTGTATAGTCTGTGATTTCTAAATATAACTCAACCTAAATCTGTTTAGAGCATGCAGGCAATAGAGAATTCAAAAACATACACAACCTGCCTTTGTTAAAAAAAAAAGAAAATGAAGACAAACTGGAATCATTGAAACTGTTCACATCCTACAAATTTGACTTTTCCCGTTTTGTCTGTGTGACCTCCTCAACAAAGACTGGCAACAGGAACACAGTAGCAGCTCATTGTCCTCTCCTGTTATCTTTGTTCTCCTCCAGCCCTGTGGAGCTTCTGACTCTTTCTTCTCCCTCACTCTGACACTGCTCATTTCTCGCCACTCCCCCCTCACATCACCACGGCATCAGCTACTGCTGCAAAACTGTCATTGTGCAGCTGCACTGTTGCCCTTCGTCAGTGCATTATTGACTCACGCACACATGTGCACGAGCAGAAATCCACTTTATGCTTTAAAAAAAGTTTGCACAAGTACAATATATTATTGAAGGAATTTTTTTTGTTATTCAACATAAATAAACACACTGTACTGAGTGTATGTGTTTGCAAGTTGTGCCCAGCGTTGAGGTACATGAACCAAACAAAGGACAGCAGATAAAAAGACAATAATTAATATGTTCGTTAGCAGTTACTCCAACCTTTACTTCACTTTACCAATTAGTCAAAAGACGTTTTAACATACATATAGTTTTAGTTTGCTAAAGCCATTTGAGTATCATTTCAAAAGCCCAGTTTGTTACAAAGACAAGAAAATTCATAGCAAACAGATTTTGCACAATGAAAAACCAGCAAAATTTGACAAATGAACAGAAGTGATCATCGTTTTAAAATCCATCCTCACCATTAAATGTGTTACTAATTTTGAAATAGGGCTTGTTGTTTCAGCACAACTACAACAACAGGACAATGAACAGCACCAACACACACAGAAACACATGCATATGTACAGTCACACACAAGTATTTTGTTGTTATGGTCCATTATAAATGTTAAATAAATTCAAGACAGGGATCTCTGGAGAATCCACAGAGCCATACCCACAACACAGGGATCAATACTTGTGAAAAGTCTGTTCTTTTGTCCTGCATAAAACCAGAACAACTTAGTAATGACAACTGTCCTAACCAAGGTGACACATTAGGAAATGTTATAAAACACATAAACTATTACTTTAACTGAACTGTCGTCGTCTAAAACAGTCACAATTACTTCATGAAATTCAGACGGCAAGCAAAAAGGATGAACAAAGGGGAGCGTCAGTGCAGCCTCCCCCTCCATCCCTCCCCCCACCCCCTCACCAGACAAAGGAGCAGTGCTCAGCCACACACACTTCGATATCACTTGACATCACACATGCAGGCAGAAACCCACAGCTCTCCTGAACAATGACTGTCAGCACAGACCAACACACACGATAAACACACATGCTTGACACAAATTGAAAGCATTAGTACAGATCTTAGTGGATCTTTGGCAACACAGTAGGCATTAAAAAATCCCATCTGTGCATGCTTCAGCTGATCAGGGGAACGGTAGAGGAGTGACCTCGTATTAACAACAATCTTGACTGCAATCTTTACTGCAACAAGAGTTCATTAAACACCAGTGAGATGACTGCACAGACTGCGAAAGCAACTCAAAACACACTTTCATTTCCACAGATTTGCATCAGGATGAAGGAAGGAGCTGCAGGTGGTGTATGTATGTGTTTTGAGCTTCAGATTGTTTTTTTCAAACTGGAAACAGATTTCTGCCACATTAAAGCTACAACTCAGTCCAGTGTCTTAATAATAAAGTGTCTAAATGGCAGTCCAAAATGAGAAAGTATTCAAATACTCTAATTACACTTCACACTACAAATGCAGAAAAGAAGAAAATCCTCATAATTGAGAGACTGGAACCGAAAAAGTGGTTGGCCTTTTTACTTAATAAGCAACATTCTGTGGACAGACTAATATTTGAAGCATTGATTCCATCAAAGTATAAAAACACACTGAGCAAGAAATGAACACTGAGAAAGATTGCAATTGTGCACGCGCACTTACACACACACTGCAGGCTTTGGAAGAAAAATGAAATAAGGAGCTGCACTGTGAGAAAAAAGGAGGGAGTGAAACTACCAAAAATGCAGATAAATGGATACAGAGCAGTAAAAAAAAAGAGTTAAAAAAACTGAGAAATGTGACAGATGTGTCCTGCTCCGTCTCTTACCGTCCTCCAACACTGCACTCTCCATTAGCTGCATGCTGCCACTCATCTCTCAGCTGTTTCCTTCCTCCCTCCTTCTCTTTCTGTATCACACTCACGCTTCCTCTCTCAGTTGCTCCCTCTCCCCTCCTCTATCTCCTCCTCCACCGCCACCTCCTCTTCCTGCTACTCTCCACTCCGTCAGACTGAAGAAAGGAGGGAGCAAGACTGAGTCTAAAAGACAGACGACGTGCTTACCAATCTTTGCTTGGAGGCCCGCCTCCTCGGCCAATCAGGAGACTGCCAAGGAGCGTGCGTGTGTGTCATTGTGTGCATGCGTATGTGTGAGGGGGGACCTCATGAAAGAAAGAAAGAAAGAAAGAGGACTTACCCTGTGGTATACCCATAGCAGGGCAGCCTCTAGTCCTAAATCAACAAGTCGTATTGAACACAGCACGACTGCTAGCTGACTGTGTATAAAAGACTCATTTTTCATTCATTCACCCTTGCTTCACTTGTCATTAAATGTCTTCTTTAGTCCAACCAACAATCCAAAAACTGGGAAGCCATACATTTTCCAAAATGAAAAGCTCAAACCAGAAAATGTTTGGCTTTCTGGCTTAAGTAACTGTACCTTGAGTCTGTATTCCTTTGATAAAGAGCTATTTCCAATGTCTAAAGAATTCTGAGGTGCACTTTTTACTCAGACACTTCTGTCTTTATATCTAAACTATATGATGGAATATATTTGCCTCATGTTCAGATTAGCTTATTACTTTATCTCTCAGTGAAAAATGAGGGCAGCAAACATTCAAAGGATTATGTCTCCTATGGGCCACATGTCAACCCATTCATTCAATGATGATTACCTCATGTATGTAAAGAAGCTTTGACATTTTCATGGTCCATAAATGATGCCACAGACCCACTCAGCTGCTCTCTTTTATAATAGCCACAGAATGTCGATTCCACTGGTCTTTTTTCTCATATAGTTTTCAAAACTGAATGTTTAAAAGTTTTTAAATTTTAACAGGTTTTTATTTTCCACATTTCAGTGTGATGTGCAAAAGAAACTAAAGAAACTGGAGTTGGTCCTTCCCAGCAGCTATTATGTCCGCCTTGTAGAGCTATCTTTGACATAGAAATGTATTATGAACACCAGTGTTTTCCACTGTCCAGAAAAATCTGCAAAAGAATCTCTTAGTAACTGGTGCTTTATAAAGCCCACTGAAACCATATTAGGGCTGGCAGATAGATTATGACATAAGAGTATGGATAAAGATGCTTCATTCTCTGACAAAAACCTTGATAATCATGCTTCAAAATGATGCATTCAGATTACAGATATAAAAAAACATGTTTGGATGAAGGATGATTTTGACCCTAACATGTAATTAACTGATTAATTGCCTCAGGAAAGGCAGCTGTACTGCTGCTATTGATGTGAAAGTTACACTGCTGTTGCATGGCAAGTCGGTGTCAAGTTGAGTGCAAAGAGATGTACAAACGTCGCACTGCTTTATCATAACTTCACAAAATCAAATGCAGACAGAGACAAACTAGAATGAAGAGCTAGAGCAGGTTTCAAGCCTGTGATTTTCATGCTGAGTAGACAGGACTAGAACCTACCTGGAATAAAGGATGTAATGTCTGAAAGAAAGTCATGTGATAAGACATGCAAAATAAACAAAAAACAAACACTGGTATGGTCCTTTGACAATAAAACCCTGGTGATTTTCCATTGAAAGAAGAGACACATTCACCCCACATCCAAACACACACAGTCATCAGTGGAAACACACTGTTTGCCCTCCCCTGGGGGAGCAGTAGTAGTCCACCTGGGCTAACCACTCCACAGACCCTACTGTTCAAACACATGGATTTACACAGGGTAACTGTCAGTGAGGCATTCACATTTCAATTCCGATGGAATAAATATGGTAGTCTTGTGTTTCTTCTACTTCTCCCCTCATCAATCCCTCCCTCTCTTTTGTCTCAATTTTACTTGTTTCTTATCTTCGGTTTTACCATAGTTCCGTATCTGTCTCGTGTTTTGTTAAGACAAAGACACATGTACACTATGCATACTATTAAACAAAGAAAGCCAAGTCAGAATAAGATGCAGAGGTTTCGCTAATATGATTTCTGACAGGGTGAGCTCATTCAGGCAACTGAAGTGAGGGATACACACAAAAGACCAGAAAGACGGCCAGCACTGTACAACGCAGTGTGGATATGAGGTACAAAAAGTGTATTCACACTATCAAGACACCCACACAAGAGAAGGCTGTGATTTTATTCACTTTTAACACCACATCCTCAAGCACCCTTCTCTGAAAACTACCCAGATTCATTCAGATTGCTCTGAATGTTCCACATTCTTCACTTACAACACAATTCAGGACAAATGTTGTTTCTGTGAAGTCCCAAAAGCACCTTTTTGTTTAGTTCTATCTTGGTTGAATGTATCTTTCACCACATGGATAACTTGGGTCAAGTTAAGGGAAAACTAACAAGATTTTGTGCCTTGACAGTGACCCCACATGAATGCACCAATGAATGAATGTCTTTTGGTGCTGTATCAGTCAAGGCCTAATGCGAATTAAGGATGTGAATCTCTTAACTGAAACCAGAAAAAAAGCCTGTGTTTTTCATTTACATACCCAACACACTGAGGGGCACTGTCCATTACCTCTACTATAGCCCTGACAAAAGGCAAGAGGAAGATAGAAAACGTTGGTCAGAAAGAAAGAAAGAAAGAAAGAAAGAAAGAAAGAAAGAAAGAAAGAAAGAAAGAAAGAAAGAAAATCAATCCTTCTCTCCAGGAGTAAAATTAAAAAATTAAAGAGACCACTTTAACTGGGCAGACAGAGGTCTGAGATGCTGCACCAGTCCATTTCTCTACACCTCAAAACAAATAATCCATACTGCACTTCAGGATGCAAGATCTGACTAGACAATGTAGCCAATTCATGCAAGTGAAATTATAGTTCTCTCCTTGCTGACACAAACTTCACATATGGTGAACTTGCCTTTTTCACATCCTCGGTAAAGTTCAAATCTGTGCGATCTACACGTACAAACACATTCTTTGATAAATCGTCTTAACCCAAGGGGTTTTTGCATTATCTCTTGAATGCGCGACAGATAAGACAAAACAGTGCCCTCTGTGGTTTCTGCAGAGCTTACAGTACATCTCAATGGGTCCATGAGAAAAGACAATGGAAGGAGGACAGCGCCACCGGGCAAACTGCATTGAGCAGCGCCTCCTGGAAACAAACCAACAACGTCTGCGCCATGACCCACTCAGAAGGGAATCAAAAGACTGGCTGAGGAATGAATGAATGAAACATTTCCAGCTCTGGCTGACAGCTGGCCAAAAGAGCGCAAAGACGTCATGTGTGTCATTGAGGGATGTTACGATGTTAACATGTCTGGGCCCTTCATTATTCTGGTCCCTCTGTTCTCTGGGTCCCATCCCCCCTCTCCTGCTGTCGGTACCGCCAAAGCAGATTTCGGAATGATCCAGACGGATCTGTTTCAGCTACCATCGTTTAAGTTGTTTTTACATAATAGCCTCCTATTGACGATATGCCACCTTTGCCTTTCCTTTAACACTTTGCATTATCTGCAAGGATGCATGAGGAGGATTCCGGCTCCTTCCGTGTCCTCATATCATGGACTGATCGTCTTCATGTGCAGGCTTGCTGAGCTACGAACACCGCATCTAAATATAGCAAAGAGCGTTTCGGCTGTATATGATGCAGGCAGAGCACCAGACAAGGATCAGACTACGGTGGATTTGAAGCCATGCCACTGGTGCTGGAAACCATTATAGCCGAACTGGGTTTATTCAAGCTCAGGTGGCTGCGTCTCACTACAGCCAGGATCATGCTCAGCTGATGTACACTATCGGACAAATGTAACTGCAGCAATAACGACTCTTATGTCACAACTGATCCGACACACGTGAAATGTCAAATATCACTGAGATGGTGTGAGCAGCAGGGGGAAACTTTCCAACAATTTCGTGCCACCGAACCAAGGCTTCCACCATTTCCTCAGTGAACCACCTCCAGTCTGACTTCCATGGCGGATGTGAGTCTTACCTGGCGGCTGGTCCATTTCCAGATAAAAGATCAGTTCGGTGGAGTAGGGCATCATCACGTCCCTCCAGTCTGCTTCCTCACCGGCTTTATCCGTCGTCCAGACTGTATTATACATTGCGTTCGTGCGGCTTATCCTGACAGTTTTTCTCCACAAAAAAAGCTACCTGAAGTGAACTGGTAAAAACGACGTATTATAAAAACATCCTCGACGGGCTAAGCTAATCTATCTCTCTACTTGGAAGTCTTCTATCTGAATTCCTGCTTCAGAATGGGATACAGACATGGAATGTGTCCAGCCAGCACCGGGCTGCGACTGCTCCCTCCGACATAACAGTGATGGTAATAAGTTGAGGCTCTTCATGAAGACATATATTTGTAAATGTATGTATAAAACGTCCTTTAAACGGCGGCCTGGTAAAAGCCAGATGTACATTTCAGTCCCGTCTCCTTCTCCTCCGCAGCTGCCGTCGTCTTGCCGGCTCCATGTTTAGAAGAACACTGGGGGGAGGCGGCCGGCGGTGGCGGGCAGTGGCTCGGGATAAACCACTTCACCGTGGTTTACAGGGGAGGACACGAAACGCTTCTTCACACAACATACCAAAATAAATATAAGATCATTGTCGTAATGCAACATATCTGCTAACATCTACAAAGTATTATGATCTATATTGGAGAGGAAACAACCCTCTGTTGTGTCTGCATTTCTTACATGCTTGGTCAAACCGTTGTCATACTCAGAGTGGTCAGCCCCATTCTTTCCCGGCCCAAAGGTGACCGAACTTCCGTGTTGAAGCTGAGCAGCTACATTTTAAAGCAAGTATTTCAGCTTCCGGACAGTTAGACAGTTATAAATACTGTGTCTTTTCAGTAAGATCCTCACCCTCCTCCTGACTACATGTGACTACAAACACAAGCCCTGAGTAGAGACTACAAGCTATTCAAATCAGTTTAGTTCAACTCCTACCAGTTCAATTCGTTTATTTTAAAGGGCTGTACTGTCATTAACGGTTCAGGAAAACAATATTGCCAGTGCATCATAATGTAATTTGTCCAAATATTTGGACAGTACACAAAAATAGCAATCTAAATATTAATAACCCCCCCCCCCCAAACATTCAAATGAATATGTATTAATAATACACAGCGTTTACAGTATATCCTTTGCATGTGTCTGTCTTTGTCATTCTATAGCTCTAATGCCGTGGCATGATGATACATAAGTGCAAGTCTTCTTCTCCTAGCAATGTTTTTAATATCTGAGATGTCATTATGTGACGACATGTGCTGTAAATATGTGCCATACAAAAAAATTGAATTGAATTATCTATTTGAAATCTTCTCCCTGTTTTTGCTGCCAAATCACATTGGTTGTAGTCGCGCCTGGCACCACTGAACTCTTGCCTCCTCCAGAGGTTCTGTCTTGTAGCTGGTCCTACCCTAGGACACATTTAATTATCTGTAACATTAAAATTACACCAGATTTGTTGGCATTTCAACCAATCCCCTGTCCCAAAAACTGTCACAAATATCTCCCTTTTGATCCTAATTCCTTTTTCCACTGCAGTGATTTACTTCAGGTTATAGTTTGTTCACTTTGCTTGTGTAAGTCCAGTGGAGGAAAAAATGCCATTTACAACATGAAACAAACCACTTACTGTGAGGCACAGTACCAGTCAAAAGTTAGGACACATCTTCTCATTCAATAGTTTTTTTTATGTATTTTAATTATTTTCTACATTGTAGATTAATACTGAAGACATCAAAACTATAAAAGAACACATATGGAACTATCTAGTAAACAAAAAGTGTTAAATAAACCAGAATATGTTTTGTATTTTAGATTCTTTAAAGAAGCCCGCTTTTGCTCTGATGACAGCTTTGCACATTCTTGACATTCTCAGCTTCATGAGGTAGTCTCCGGGAATGGTTTTGAATTAACAGATGTGCCTTGTTAAAAGTCAGTTTGTGGAATAACTTGCCTTCTTAATGTGTCTGAGACCCTCAGTTGTGTTGTGAAGAGGTAGGGTTAGTACACAGTGGATAGCCCTATTTGACTACTGTTGTAAATCCATAGTATGACAAGAACCACTCAACTCAGTAAAGAGAAACGACAGTCCATTATTACTTTAAGACGTGAAGGTCAGTCGATCCGGAAAATTTAAAGAACTTTGAATGTATCCTCAAGTGCAGTTGAAAAATCCATCAAATGCTATGATGAAAATGACTCTCATGAGGACCGCCCCAGGAAAGGAAGACCAAGAGTTAGCTCTGCTGCAGAGAATAAGTTCATTTGAGTTACCAGCCTCAGATACCACAAATGAACAGCACCTCAGATTAGAGCCCACATTAATTCTTCACAGAGTTCAAGTAGCAGACAAATCTCAACAACTAACCCAAACACAAGGAATGGACATTAGACCAGTGGAAATCAGTACTTTGGACTGATGAGTCCAAATTACAGATTTCTGGTTCCAGCCACCATGTCTTTGTGAGACCAGAGATGGTGAGCGGATGGTTTCTGCATGTGTGGTTCCCATAGTGAAGCATGGAGGAGGAGGTGTGATGGTGTGGGGGAGCTTTGCTGGTGACACTGTTGGTGATTAATTCAAAATTCAAGGCACACTTAACCAGCATGACTACCACAGCATCTGCAGCACCATACCATCCCATCAGGTTTGTGCTTACTGGGACCATCATTTGTTTTCCAACAAGACGATGACCCCAAACACACCTCCAGGCTATGTAAGGGCTATTTGACCAAGAAGGAAAATTATGGAGTGCTGCGTCAAATGACCTGGCCTCCACAATCACCCAGCCTAAACCCAACTGAGATGGTTTGGGATGAGTTGGACCGCAGAGTGAAGGAAAAGCTGCCAGTAAGTGCTCAGGACCTCTGGGAAGTCCTTCAAGACTGCTGGAAAACCATTCCAGGAGACTACCTCATGAAGCTGACTGAGAGAATGCCAAGAGTGTGCAAAGCTGTCATCAAAGCCAAAGAATCTAAACTATAAAACATATTCTGGTTTGTTCAACACTTTTTTTAATTCCATATGTGTTATTTCATAGTTCTGATGTCTTCAGTATTAATCTACAATGTAGAAAATAATTAAAATAAATAAAAACCATTGAATGAGAAGGTGTGTCCAAACTTTTGACTAATACTGTAAGTACAGATACAGAAAATGATATGGATGCTTAACCATTTGCTTAGGCATGCTAGCGGTGCAAACATGTATTTAAAAAGCATATAACAAAATACAAGAAGTATTTTTAATATTCTCAAAAGCCTGTGCCACCCAGCTCTGTGGAGCACTCCATCACATCTTCAACATGAGCCTGAGTCTACAAAGGGTCCCTGTGCTGTGGAAGACGTCCTGCCTCATTCCTGTGTTGAAGACGCTGCGTCCCTGTGGCTCCAAGGACTACAGACCTGTGGCACTGACCTCTCACATCATCAAGACCGTAGAGAGAGTCATCTTAGAGCAGCTCCAGCCCCTGGTCAGACCACATTTGGACCCCCTACAGTTTGCTTACCAGCCCCAACTCAGAGTTGAGGATGCCATCATCTACCTGCTCAACCAGGTCTATACTCACCTGGACCAGCTAGCAATCACTGTGAGAGTCATGTTTTTGACTTCTCCAGTGCATTCAACACCATCCATCCGGCTCTACTGGGTGAGAAGCTGACAGTGATGCAGATGGATTCCCACCTCGTGTCCTGGATTGTGGACTATCTGACTGGCAGACCACAGTTTTTGCGCCTGTGACACTGTGTGTCAGACAGAGTGATCAGGAACATCAGGGCCCCACAGGGAACTGTCCTCTCTCCCTTCCTCTTCACCCTTTACACCACAGACTTCAGCTACTGAACTGAGACCTGTTCTCTCCAGAAGTTCTCAGATGACTCAGCAGTAGTTGGATGTATCAGTGGGGGTGATGAGGTCGAGTACAGGGCTGCTGTGGACAACTTTGTTACATGGTGTGAGCTGAACCACCTGCAGCTCAATGTGACAAAGACCAAGGAACTGGTTCTGGACCTTAGGAGGACCAAGGTGCCAGTGACCCCTGTTTCTATCCAGGGGGGTCAGAGTGGACATTGTGGAGGACTGTAAGTATCTGGGGGTCCACACTGACAATGAACCGGACTGGGCTAAGAACACTGATGCCCTCTACAGGAAGGACCAGAGTCGTCTCTGTTTTCTGAGGCAACTGAGGTCCTTCAACATCTGCCAGACGACGCTCAGGATGTTTTATGAGTCTGTGGTGGCCAGTGCCATACTGTTTGCTGTGGTGTTCAGGGACAGCAGGCTGAGGGTAGTGCACACCAACAGACTGAACAGATTGATCCACAAAGCCAGTGACATTGTGAGAGTGAAGCTGGACTCTCTGACTGAGGTGTCAGAGAGGAGGATGCTGTCCAAGCTGCATGTCATCTTGGACAATGTGTCACACCAGCTACATGACGTGCTGGTCAAACATTGAAGTACTTTCAGTAAGAGGCTCATCGTACCAAAATGCACCACAGAGTGCCACAGGAAATCATTCTTGCCTGTGGCCATCAAACTATACAATTCCTCATTCTGAGTGTCACACACTTTGAGTCAACAGGTTTACTTGGACTTTGGACCCTTTAATTGTGTGCAGTAACTATTTCTACGTGTAATTCAACTATAGGTCAACTGTAGTATTATTCATTAAGGTGTATACAAGTATACAAGAGCAGAATGTACATTTATATTTCGTGTTTAGACATATTTTATTGTATATTACTTCTTCTGTGTATATTTTATTGATATATTTATACTCTCATACTTATTTTAAGACTTTGACTTTGATTGGGAGCATCTGTAACGAAAAGCAATTTCCCCAGGGGTATTGATAAAGTATTTCTGATTTCAAATGTCAAATAACAATGCATTATGGGAAATGGGTTCCTCATAATGATGCAATGTATTTTCACCTGACTTTGCCATTACTGTCAGCTCTTGGGCGTTATCGTGTCTTCAAATCATTATTTTGATAACAGACAGCAGCTTAACTGTACAGTTTATTGACTGTCATATTGGCAGTTATTTTCTACTACAGGATGCAGGTGTGGTGAGTGAAAAAGTTATAAAACCAGAAGAAGCACTGCCAGCCCAGTACCAAACAGGTGACAGACAACGTGAGAGACTACCTGTTGAAGAAAGTGGAACATACAGCTAAGTAGGGCTGGTAGAGGGAAAAAATTGAGCTAAATGGAGAGTAAATATTTGATTTCAGTATTGATCAAGTGGACGCAAACACCACTTAAGATCAGTGCTAATATTGGTAAGTGTAGGTTTTGTAATTAGATAGCTCTTTGCTAACATCTATGTCATTCAGCTTAAAAAGTCATGTGTGTAGGTTGTGTTCACAGCTTGGTTTTGTTTTTTGTCTTTTTTGCTGCTCCCAATTGCCTCCAAAACCTATAAATAGATATTAGTGAGATTTAGAGTATGAATGAAGTCTAATCTGCTTGGGTTCAGTTCTACTTGCTCACAGGTCTGTGTCATTATCTGTAATATCCAATGGTACAGACCTGCTATTAGCTTTGACTGGTCATATTTATCACAGACAAATTCGCTGATTTAAAGCAGCGTTGACTCCTGTACCGCCATACTGTTAGTGCTAGAGATCAATTGACATTCTTTTTAATGACAGCAGCTTGTTACTTTGAGTATCATGCTGATACCAGTGTTTGTGTTGTCATTCTGTTTGGGTCCTGAGGTCAACTCATACCAAGTCTGACAATCCTCTCTGAATCCTTTTCCATCAAGTCCTTTTCTGAATAAATGTATGCGTGTGTGGTTTAGGTACATGTTTAGATCGGTGTCAGAATAGGTCTCAAACCTTAAGCTGGCAAAGTTTGTTGGTGGAATAGGATTTGATTTGTCTGAGCAGGAGTGTGCAAGCATAAATATTAGGAGATGATGAGTTTAATTATATATACTCATTACAAAGACAGTTGGGAATGTGACTTTACAATAATAATATAAAAAATGTGAAACTATGAGCCTACAACGTTCCCTATCAGCTTCTATCACTATTCTGCAATACAAAGCAGAGGGCTTTTAGAAAAACAAACAAAAAACATTTGCATTGTCATGAGCAGCTGCCTCATAACACACAGTAAAGACCCAGACAGGCACACACCCCCTTTCATTTACGTGGTATTCTCCTGTTAGCAGCCTGATATAAATACGGTGTGTTCAGATGGGGGCTGCTACCACCAGTAATTACAGCTGCTCTGTCTATCTGCCTGTCTGGTGTCCTACTTCAGGGAGCAACCATAAAGAAAAGGTCTGCTCCCCAATCTGCCATCCATTCATTCTGTCCTCACTTTACATTCAACCACCCACTCATCCATCCTTCCGTCTATCCATCCCCTCCCTAAACTCATCTGTCTCATCTGTCCATCACAAGAGAAAAAGAGGAGGATGAAAGGTCCTTTTGCGACAGCAGCAGAAGGAAAAAAAAAGAAAAGTAGAGGGGGGCTGGGGAAATTTCAGTGAATGAAATCTATTTAATGCAGCAGACACACAGACACATGACTGTGTGTGTGTGTGTGTGTGTGTGTGTGTGTGTGTGTGTGTGTGTGTGCATGTGACTGGGTGATTCTTTCACAGATGGCTCGTGCCGGACACACACAGCCGAATGATCCTCTCTGTCGTGTGTCAAAAAGGTTTAATTGCTGCTGCTCTGTGCTGTGTGTGTGTGTGTGTGTGTGTTTGTGTGTGTGTGTGCGGCAGATGGATCCCTTACAACGACACAGAAACTGACTCTGCCCCTCCTCCTGCACAAGAGAAAGAGAGAGGAAGAAGGAGGGACAGGCGAAGGGTGGGGGGATGATGGGAACAGCAGTATTAGTCTGTACTCTCCCCAGTCATCAGCATATCACCCCCCATTTAACCTTCTCAACAATAGAGTGGAGTGTCATCAAGTGGCCTATTTGTATAGCGTATGCATAATCACATATATAACCATAACCATATATGAATTATTCCCTCCCATGACTCCATACAAAGCTTCAAATACTAATTATGATTCCAGCTATCTGTTTAGGCACATTATGAATGTGCACATAAAAAATAAGTTGCCAAAATATAAAGCAAAATCCAAAAATACAATGAGTGGTAGTTGGAATAAATGCTAATTTGGTGAAACCTACACTTTAGCTTCTATTTCGTAGCATTATTATACTGCTGTACTGGTATGTGACTCCACTACCCTAAAAAAGAGGGTTTTCACAAACCATCTGTCACTAGATTAAAGACTTTCTGACAGATAGTTCCTAAAGAGTAAGTCCCCATCGCTCCTCAGTCATCAGCCTGAACATTGGCTCACCATAGGGCTGTGTGCTGAGTCGCCTACTCTTCACTGTGTACATCCATGACTACACCCCCACTAACCTCAGCAATGCCACCATCAAGTTGCCCTACTGTGTTGGAGCTCATCTCTGGAGGGGATGAGGCGGCATACAGGGATTAAGTCCAACAGCTGTCTGAGTGGTGTACTGAAAGCAACCAGATCCGAAATACCTTAGGGACCAAGGAGTTGATCATAGACTTCAGAAGGAAGAAATCTGATCTACACTCCATCCACATCAGTAGGGACTGTATGGAGAGGATTTCTAACTTCAGGTTTCTGGGCATATATCCTGGAAAACAAACTCTAGTGTGCTTTTTAAGAAGGCCCAGGAGAGACTCTATTTCCTCAGGATCCTCAGGAAGAACAACTTGGCAGAGAAATGGCTGGTGTTCTTCTGTCGCTGCTCTACTGAGAGTTTGCTGAGCCACTGGTTTGCCAGGTTCTTCACAGGGTCATCTCCACCACCCAGAAGACCATCAGCTGCCCTGTCCCCCTCCTAACAGACATATGCAGCATCCGCTGCTTTAGAAGCAGCATCCTCAGGGACTCATTTCATCCTGGAAAAGCACCCGTTTGAACTGCTGCTGTTTAAAAAGGTGCTGCAGGGCGATATAGGACAAACAGTGAAAAACAGTTTTTATCCTAAAGCTGTCATGGCACTTAACTCTGCCCAGCTTTGATCACACTGGCCAATGTAAAAAATTGTCTTGTGTCTCTGTGCCAGCGTCCCAAGCTTTTCTGTGATCCTCAGTGCTTAGTGTGTGTATTCTGACCCTGCCTGTGTTGATGACTGATTTTTTCCTATATCCTTCTTGGATACCTCTGCCTGGTTATTGTGCATCAGTGTACAATAAATTGTTTGGATTTTTTCTCCTGTGATGAATCATGCATCCTTGGGTCCTACACCAGTTTGTATTCTATGCATGAGCAAAAACCTAAAAACAATAACTTGGATTTTAGATGAGTTGACCTTGCAGTAGAAATGTTTCATGAGCTGCACACAGTCACTGTACTGATTGGAACTTGCAGGGGGCAGAAACCTATAACTAGAAAATGTTTTTGGCTAGTGCGACAGGTGAGCAATTTTCACTCAAGTGTGTGGGGGCCATTTTTGAGTCCAGTAGCTATTTCTCCTTAATACGTCAATGATGTGGCTTCTCTAAATTTTATTATCGTAACGAGGTTGCCAGGTCTTGCAGTATGCCTTTACATAGACCAAAACCAAAATGCATGCTTGCCGATTGCATCTGGTGACGTTTGTCGCAGTGCATCAGTCATATTCGAGAATAGACCATTTCTATGGATAATAGACTTAGTTTGTGTGTTGTTTCTTCTGATTACTCAAGTGTTTTAATATCTGAACATGCTCTTTTGTGTCTAGATATTCAGTTTTCAATGCATAAATCTACCCTCCCTCTCTGGTTTAACTTAAGTTTAGCTCTTTATTACTGGCAGACAATGTATTTTGTGAATTCCTTTCAAAATCTATTGATGACTTCCTGTTCTTTAATCACAATGAATCCATTTCTAACTCATTACTTTGGGAGTCACTCAAAGCTTTTCTTAGAAGGCAGATTATTTCATTCTCCTCCCACTCTAACAAAAAACAAGCAGCAGCTAACCTTCAAAGTGAGGTGTTCAGGAAACATTGGTAGTGTCTACCAATAAGCAGATGTTCAGCAAGTGAGGGTGTTTCGCTTGTGACAATGTAAAATGATACCAGTCAAGAAGTTAGTCTGGAGCCTTACTCCATGCCATTTTTTCTTCACATACGCAACTGCAAGTCATGCCTTGTGGTAATTAGAATAGCTGGGACAAGCGGCACAGTGGTGCAAGGGCTTACACTGTAGCCTTACAGCTCAAAGGTCCTTGGGCCTTTCTGCGTGGAGTTTAAGGTCTATCTGTGTGGCGTTTGCATGTTCTCCCTGTGTCTGCATGGGTTTTACCGAGTGCTTCGGGTTCTTCCCACAGTCCAAAGATGTGACAAGGTTAACTGGTGACTCTAAATTGTCCGCAGGTGTGAATGTGAGTTTGTACTTGTTGTCTGCTGCTGTGTAGCCCTGTGATGGACTGGCTACCTGTTCAGGTGAACCTTGTTTTAATTCAAAGTCAACTTAGATAGGCTCCAGCCCCTCATGACCTTACAGAGGATTAAGCGGTATAGAAAATGGATAAGTGGATGGTACAGATACTCAGTTAAGGAAAGTGGACTTCATAGATGGTTGGTCTCCCCTTAATCATTAATGAGTTGTGAACTATATAATTAGGGCCCAAGCACTACAGTGCGTAGGACCCTATTGTTCCTGTAGTGTTTCTTTGGGGGGCGGTTTGGCGGTTTCTTTTTCTTACACCACTTTGAACCCCAATTTGACCCCCTAAACATGCTCAAAAACTCACCAAATTTGGCACACACATCAGGACCGGCGAAAAATTTGATATTGTGGGGGAATTACACATATGAATGGCAAAATGACTCAATAGTGCCACCTAGAAAATTGGGCTTTAGTGGAGTTAATACGGCTAGTTTCACGTAAACTCATGAAATTTGGTACACATGTAAAGTAGCCCAAGACAAAAAAATTCCTGCTGTTAAAATTTCAAAAAAAGCTCAACAGCGCCCCCTACAGCATGTGGTGCGCAGGCATTGGAATTTAACGAACTCCTCCCAGGATTTTTATCCGATCTTCACCAAATTCGCTGTGTGGCATCTAGACCCCTCCAGGATGAAAAGTTATTAAAATCTTGCAGTTGCGTCACACGGTGTGGGCGTGGCATGGCGGCCATTTTGAATCAAAAAGCTCAGCCGCGCCCCCTAGAAAACGTAGTGCGCAGGCATCGGAATTTAATAAACTCCTCCTAGGATTTTTGTCCCATCTTCACCAAATTCGCTGTGTGGCATCTGGACCCATCCAGGATGAAAAGTTATTAAAATCTCGTGGATATGTCACACAGTGTGGGCGTGGCATGGCGGCCATTTTGAAAAAAAATCTTAACGGTGCCCCCTAGAAAACGCTGTGCGCAGGCATTGGAATTTAACGAACCCTCCCAGGATTTTTGTCCCATCTTCACCAAATTCGCTGTGTGGCATCTAGACCCATCCAGGATGAAAAGTTATTAAAATCTCGTGGATACATCACATGGTGTGGGCGTGGCATGGCGGCCATTTTGAACAAAAAAGCTCAACGGCGCCCCCTAGAAAACGCTGTGCACAGGCATTGGAATTTATCAAACTCCTCCCAGGATTTTTGTCCAATCTTCACCAAATTTGCTGTGTGGCATCTAGACCCCTCCAGGATGAAAAGTTATTAAAATCTCGTGGCTGCATCACACGGTGTGGGCGTGGCATGGCGGCCATTTTGAACAAAAAAGCTTAAAGGTGCCCCCTGGAAAACGCTGTTCGCAGGCATTGGAATTTAACGAACTCCTCCTAGGATTTTTGTCCCATCTTCACAAAATTTGCTGTGTGGCATTTAGACCCCCCCAGGATGAAAATTTATTAAAATCTCGTGGCTACTTCACACGGTGTGGGCGTGGCATGGCGGCCATTTTGAACAAAATCGCCATATGGGATGAAACAGGTTTTGGAGGTGAAGGCATCCAGCTTTAATTATATTTAATATTATAGCCCAATATAATAATATATAGAATCACATAGCTAAGAATTGATGATTTCAGAGATTAACTTGACTACTTTAAATATAGGAGTATGACCTTACTGTATAAAGGTCGATGAGCTCTTACATCAAATTTAAGTAAATCTCCATATGTCAAATAGAGCTTAACTTCCACATTTAATGACACCTTGGTATTTTAGCTATAATATAGGTGGATTAATGTCCAGAATTATTAATGCCATACGATCTCAGCCTTTTCAAGGATTATGGTCAGGTAAAGCAGTAATACATGGGTTCAAGAGGCTGAAACTATTACTTCTACTATAATGGTTTCATAGGGAAGTTTACACCATAATAACTTTATAGGGACTCAAATACAGTACTTACTCTAGTTAGGTCACTCTGCCTGAACGGCCTGAATGGCCTGAATGCCATCAAATGTCACTTCAGTTTGTCCCATATTAGACATAATCTCTAATAACTTCATGGAATTTGGACAATGTCTCATGTCAGTTCATGAAGGTTGTGCACGCTTGCTCGAATTCAAAGGATATGTGTCATATTTGACACCATTCATAGTCTCATATCTCACACAGTATATTTCCTTTGTATCAAGTCATTATAATAGTGCCTTGCCAGATGTTCATGTGGATCTGCATGCTGCTGATCCACTGCATCCAGATGCTTAAATTCCAGGTTTTCTGCATTAATTTCTCATAAAATATCATCTGATCTTCATCTAAGTTAAGGGTATTAACAAATATAATGTGTCTAAAATAATAACACAAAAACAATTCTGATCTTTTATGTCTTTATTGAGAACAGCCATAAAAACCTCTTAGTGGAAAAAGTATGTGAACCCTTGAGTTAGACCTCAAAAAAGCTAATTGGAGTCAGGTGTTAGCATACCTGGAGTCTTGTCAGAGAAAATGAGTTTGGAGGTGAAATTAAGTTTGATTGTCCTATCTGTCTTTGTTATCAAGTTATGGTGCGGACATACACACCCACATGGATACAGACAGACAGACAGACAGACAGATGGCAGTAAGTTCAAGGTCAAAGGTCAAGTTCAAGGTTGAGTTTGATTATCTTATCTCTATTTGTTCTCAAGTTATGGTGCAGAAATAGCCACCCACCTACATACAGACAAACAGACAGCCGTGACTGTCCTACCCTCGGCCGACTCCGCTGGTGTGGATAAAAAGGTCCTATTTCAGTTTGTGCGTGTACAAAAATGCAAAGCCTTGCTGCTTTGAAAGCAAATGAATGCATATGTAGGTGTGTGATTATGTGCGGTTGTGTATGTGTTTGTGCAGTGTGCACTAGTGTAGCTACTGACAACTGGTGACCAGTTCATGTAAATGTGTGTGTATGTGGTTCATTAAGGCATTTTTGCATCCAGATGAACAACCACTTTAGTATACAAATGAAAAAACTGCCACACTGTCATACATACTTGGGGATAAGGCTTCTCTTATACTATCTATCCATCTCTCAGTATTTTGTCTGTGGCTCTTTGCACCAAGCCCATTGGTTTCGACTATTAAATCTTTTAATGGCTCATAAATAATTATTTAAATTTCTTAAGGAGATTCAGTCATTTCCTAAAAATTCTGGCCGTTAGTTTTTAGCAAACATGATTTATACAGGAAGAAATAATGTTTTTGTTTGGGGAGTAGCAGATAAATACACATTTGGTTCTCTGAAGAATATTTGGTGCTGCAGGATGGTGTACTGAATCTAAGAAAAGTACAGTGAGAAACAAATCACCCGGTGCCACAGTATGAACCATCAATGTATTTTTGGTATTTGTGAAACTCACTGTATGACAAAATTATGAGATTAATGATAAACAACAGTATCTCCGTACCTTATGCCTTTGTAATGCTCGAATACTCTCCTAATTTTTGAAATAAGAAATAAAAAACTTGTGACTTAATTACCAGATGACATTATAAGTGTTTACTCACAGGGGGCCCAGCAGCATACAGACTTGCGAGGAGGTGCCTGTCTCGGTGCATGAGAAAGACAAAGAGGCCATATGGACAGACACTCAACAGCCACTTCCTAAACAATAAAGACACACAGTGCTTGTTGCACAGTTTTCTGACTGTAAGTAACTACAAGGCCTTTACCTTTCACACAGGCCATAGAGACCCCTAACTTTACTTTTACACACATTTTGAGGCAACTAACAACCATCATGATTGCACCATCTTCCAGTGACCAGGTACTTCAGCTGTTTATAGCTGTGGTAAAAAAAAGACTTTTGCCAGTGACAACTCCTGCAGTTACAGGTCCAGACAAAATTTTTGGGCACCTCCTAAAAGACTGTACAAAGCAGATTAAAGATTTCTATCTATCTATCTATCTATCTATCTATCTATCTATCTATCTGTCTGTCTGTCTGTCTGTCTGTCTGTCTGTCTGTCTGTCTGTCTGTCTGTCTGTCTGTCTGTCTATCTATCTATCTATCTATCTATCTATCTATCTGTCTGTCTGTCTGTCTGTCTGTCTGTCTGTCTGTCTGTCTGTCTGTCTGTCTGTCTGTCTGTCTGTCTGTCTTTCTATCTATCTATCTGTGCACAAAATACAAAGTCTGTTGGTTAGCCTGAAAACAATTTTTTTTTTTACAAATGTAGCACTTCTCACATACTTCTCCATCAAATACTTCTTTTTCTTCTGTATAATGATAAAAAAAACTATCATTATGCCTATTTGGGTAACTCTGAGCTCAGTTTTTTGGGGGGCTTGAATTATAGTTTTTCACAGTCGCTTTGGTGCATTTCTCACATTACTATCAACATCTGCACAACAGTTCGGTACAGTGCACTTCTCTAAACAATTAGTACAAACTGCAAAACCGAGTTGATCACCTGCGAAAGTGTTTCACTTGCTCAAAATGGACAGTTCATTCCTCAAAAGCAAGTATTCATGTCAGTGAAAGTGTCAGTGTCATCAAGATGAAAAGTCCTGACACCGTTGTTTATGAACAAGATGGTCAAATGGCTTTTTCATGTTCTCATTGTGACAGTTTAGTCTGGAAGTGTTTTCAAATGCAAAAAAAGTGAGATCTTGGTGACTCTACATGGAAATGCTCCAGACAGCACTATACACTATTTACACAGCCATTTGAAAACTACAGTAAAATAACACGTTACTGTATTTAGTGAGGTAACTGAGTACAAGACACTGAACACATTCACTATATTACCAGTCCCTCCAGGATTTCGCGGGCATTTTTCAAGATTGTTGCGGCCTAAAATGCCTGAATTCGCGGCAGCTTTTCTAAAAAGTTGCGATGAAAGTTGCGATGTTTTAAGCGTATTTGTGTCGATGAAATTGTGGGAGACGGTAAAAAAAATTGTTTAAAGGTTGCATTTTTTCTTTGTTTTTGTATAATTCATTAAAAATTTTAAGTTTAAAAAGTTAATTTCACATCCTGGCACACACGTGTTCACACACACACGCTCACAGCTCATCACGTCAGTTAATTAATCTAACTGACCTTCATTCTTTCAGTGCTGGTGACAGATCTGGATGCAACAGCTTCATCATGGTGGTTTGTCTGATCTGTGGTCCGCTGGTTTCACCCATTCTCCTAATATGTTTACGGTAGAAAAGTGTTTGTCAGTCCATGATTTTTGTTTGTGTTCCACCTCAGTATTCCACGGGGTGAAAACAGTTTACTTCCGCTTTGGTGAAGAACATCAGGGAATTGTTTTTGGACTTTAGCTGTAATTTTTGTTGGTAAGTGAGAGATATTACTGTTGCATATGTCTGCATCTTCAAACTACATACAAGGAAGTGAATGCGGTGACGTACGTGCATTACGTTTGCACTGGGGACTGCTGTGATGAGAAGCCCCTGACTGCAGTTTGCAGTTCGAGGCGGGAGCTCAGCGTTCAACTTTACTTCATTTTGCAACAGTTTGGTGACAGTCTAACCCTCACCCTGCAGGCCTATCTAATGCAATTCAGAGTGGAACCAAATACAGGTTTGCGACTATGCTAGGAGCATAAGACGGAGCTTGTGTTTACATGCAGGCAATGTCCCTGGCGGAGTCAAATGTTAGATTCAGCCAATAGCATGCCGACATTGAGCGTTGAGCTCCCGCCCCGAACTGTTGGATTCAGCCAATAGCATGACGACTTTGAGCAACGTTGAGCTTCTGCCCTGAAGTGCATGCTAGAGTCAGGGGGGAACCTTGCTATGATTGGTGGAACTCATGGGAGGCTGGCCAAAATTGCGGAAAAGTCGCGGTGATTGGACAAAATTGCAATCGCAGAGATTGGTTGAATTTGCGTTAATTGTTGCGATCGCAACATCGCGAATTCCTGGAGGGACTGTATTACCAAAAGTATTTGCTCACCTGCCTTGACTCACATATGAACTTAAGTGCCATCCCATTCCTAACCCATAGGGTTCAATATGATGTCGATCCACCTTTTGCAGCTATTACAGCTTCAACTCTTCTGGGAAGGCTGTCCACAAGGTTGAGGAGTGTGTTCATGGGAATATTTGACCATTCTTCCAGAAGCGCATTGGTGAGCTCACACACTGATGTTGGTCGAGAAGGCCTGGCTCTCAGTCTCCGCTCTAATTCATCCCAAAGGTATTCTATCGGGTTCAGGTCAGGACTCTGTGCAGGCCAGTCAAGTTCATCCACACCAGACTCTGTCATCTATGCCTGTATGGACCTTGCTTTGTGCACTGGTGCACAGTCATGTTGGAAGAGGAAGGGGCCCGCTCCAAACTGTTCCCACAAGGTCGGGAGCATAGAATTGTCCAAAATGTTTTGGTATCCTGAAGCATTCAAAGTTCCTTTCACTGGAACTAAGGGGCCAAGCCCGACTCCTGAAAAACAACCCCACACCATAATTCCTCCTCCACCAAATTTCACACTTGGCACAATGCAGTCCGAAATGTACCGTTCTCCTGGCAACCTCCAAACCCAGACTGGTCCATCAGATTGCCAGATGGAAAAGCGTGATTCATCACTCCAGAGAACGCGTCTCCACTGCTCTATAGTCCAGTTGCTGCGTGCTTTACACCACTGCATCCGGCGCTTGGCATTGCACTTGGTGATGTACGGCTTGGATGCAGCTGCTCTGCCATGGAAACCCATTCCATGAAGCTCTCTGTGTACTGTACTTGGGCTAATCTGAAGGCCACATGAAGTTTGGAGCTCTGCAGCAATTGACTGTGCAGGAAGTGGGCAACCTCTTTGCACTATGTGCCTCAGCATCCGCTGACCCCTCTCCGTCAGTTTACGTGGCCTACCACTTGGTGGCCGAGTTGCTGTTGTTCCCAAACTCTTCCATTTTCTTATAATAAAGCTGACAGTTGACTGTGGAATATTTAGGAGTGAGGAAATGTCACGACTGGATTTGTTGCACAGGTGGCATCCTATGACAGTTCCACGCTGGAATTCACTGAGCTCCTGAGAGCGACCCATTCTTTTACAAATGTTTGTCAAAGCAGTCTGCATGCCTAGGTGCTTGATTTTATACACCTGTGGCCAGGCCAGGTGATTAGGACACCTGATTCTGATCATTTGGTTGGGTGAGCAAATACTTGTATATAGTAATATAATATAGTGTATGATTCACATTTTACTGCATATGCTCTTTATAATTCTAATTTGTTCACAGCATTGTGCAAAAGAAAAATACACACTTATTTACAACAAATATAAGAAAGACCCTTTGGGTAGAGCTGTACACAACTGTAAGCAATACTGCAGTACATATTGGAACTGAGCATACAACATACACGCAAATCACTAATGCACATCCAGACGTTCCTGTTCGTCTGGCCACAGATTTTCATCTACATCACAGCAAATGCTGTGAGGAAAGTATCTCCTCGAGTGGTGAATCCACCTATTGCAGGACTCTGTTGTGATGTCATCACATGCGGTATCCATGGCCACTAGCAGGGTCATTTGGGTATGTGCATGTCGGTCATATACCTTCCACCTCAAGGCAGAGAAAAACTTTAGGAATGGGGAGTAGGGAGGGAGATATTCCACCATCATCCTTTCATGTGCTGCAAACCACTGTCTGACCAGATCTGAGTGGTGTTATCCCAAATAACAGCATACTTGTTCAGATGGTCTCCAGTTAGACCCCTGTCATTCTCAGGGATTAAGTCCCTGTAAAGAATGTCTAAAAAAGTCAGCAGATGTTGTGTGTTGTATCGACCAAGACAGGAGATATGGGTGAGGATGCCGTTATCTGAGATGGCTGCACACATTGGCTTGACAGATTTTGACAAGTAGTTCAACATTTTTGTATGTAATGACTCAAGCAATGAAATGAGGACTATTAGTTTTATAGGGAATGACTATTCAGCATTCATAAGTATAGTTCATTTTCACTGACATGACATAAGCAAATGATAATGTTATAAAACAGCAGAGAATTGTATGAAAGCAGCTGATGCATGTCCAAAGGTATTTGCAATCTGCTGGAAAATTTCCCTCAGGGGACAATGAAGTTTAAAGTTGGAAAGTTGAAAGGAAGGAAAGAGAAACTGCTACTATGATGTGCACAAATGACTAAATGTTGTGGAAGCTGAACCAACAACTGTTAGTTCAACCTGTTAGATCAGAATTTAGAGAAATGCACCAAAGCAACTCAGAAAAACTGTAAATTTAGGATTGTGTCTCTGTACATCTATTTCCATTTGTTTTTGTGTGCATGTGTGATCATTGTTGATCTCACTGTCATTGTTAATCTCACTGACATTCCCACAAGATTCACTGTGGGAATGTCAGACCAACTTTAATGACGACAGTAAGTTTGTGACATCTCTCCCTGTGACACTGGTCAGATGCACCAATGCTTGCAACATCAGTGAATGACAACCAAGTGTGTGTGCCTCATATCCCCTGCTCTGCTCAGGCAGGAGAAAGAGAGGGATGATGACGAGGAAGCTGGGTTATTTAGACAGACAGAAAGGCATAGAAGCAGAGTGATGCCGATAGAAGGGGAGGAGGAGGTGAACAAAATGAAAATTATGACATGGAAGATTTGCAATTGAGAAGACAGAAAAAGGGGGAGAGAAAAGAAAAAGAAAGCGACAACTGCTCAGGCTCCCTTGTAACCACAAGTGGGAGGATTTTTTTTTTTTGGCAGTGGCAGATTTTTAAAAGTGGAGGTTGTAAAAATGTTAGGAATACCCTAATGGTGATGATACAGGTATTATTCTTAGTCCCTGGGCAAATTTGCTGAAGAGGAAATGCTGCTTTCAGTTACCAGAACTCTGATGGGACGGGCTCTGGGAACCCAGGCGTGGACACAGAGAGCAGACAGAGACAGGCAGAGAATCCAAAAAAGGATTTCTTAAACACAGGAACAACCTTTAACCAGTACGTAATGGGAAAGTAAGCTTTGGGGAAAAACTGAACTAAACCTCATACAAAACACAAGCAAAACTACAAAAACCTACAAAAACTCAAAACTAACAATTGAGGGTAAATTGAGGAATGAATTAACTAAACTAAACCAACAAAACAGGGGTACTCACGAAAGTGGGGAATTAAACTAAAAGGGGCAGGCAGACTTGTGGAATCTGGGGTCCGGTGCTGTGCCAGAAAGTGTTCCAATGCCAAAAACTGATTAACACTTAGTTTATATGTGTCTAGTGCTGCTTGTATGTGGATCAAACAGCCTTAACGTGCAAATACAAGATACAAAATATCTGTGCTGACAGCAAAAGTGTATCTAGGAAAACTTAAACGTTTCATGTAACTGAATGGTTATGACAGAAGAAATGTTTTCAGTTATAATCAGTCCTGAAATGAATGATTAATCAATTTGTCAACTATTAAATTTATCACTAACTAACTGATCATTGATTAACTGGTTTGAGTAATTTTTTGAGAAAAAAGTTAAAATTCCCTGATTTCAGCTTGATCAATTTGAATATTCTGTAGTATCTTTAATTCTCTATGACAGTAAACTGAATCTCTTTGGGTTGTGGATAAAACAAGACATACAAGGACATTAGCTTGAGCTTCGAGAACCTCTGATTGACATTTTTCACCATATTCTGAGATTTTATAAATCAGAGAATTAATGAATTTATCCAAAATAATCAACAGATTAATCGACAATGAAAATAATGAATGAAATCAAGTCGTTCTGTTGCATTACCAACATTTCAATCACAATGTAGGTGCTATAGTCACTTTTTGGCAAGAGGAAAATGACATTAAATTAGTTGAACTGGTCCTTTACAGCTATTTCAACTGGTAAAAATTACTCAGTTGGTTCATGTAAAACAAAGAGGAGGTAAAATTATGCGGAGACATGAGGACAATTGCTTTTGTGGCCTAAAATCTGTTTTTGGCAGACGATCACTTTTTGGCACAACATTGGCAGGAAGAGACGGAGCTGGCAAAAGCTGGGGAAAAGCTGGAGTGGACCCAGCAGCAGGAGTGGGCAGGAGTGGGATGGCGAGTGTGTTGCCGATGCAGGGGGTTCAGGCAGCAGTAGCTTGGAGAAGGCATGTAGGAGACATGTCGGGGATCGGCAGGAATCTGGGACATGAATATCTATGATCTGCCAGTGTGTGGATGAATGAACCGGGCTTTTATTGCACATAGTGACTGTGAACAGGTGAGCTGATCTCTGCAGCTGTCTGCAATGTCTGCAATTACCAGGCACACAGGGCTAGAATGGCTGGAGAGAGACAGAGAAACCCCTAAACATATACAACACCAGGCAACAGAGAAGAAAGAACAAAAGCAATATTGCAGAGAATGAGGTGAGGAGTGAGGTGAAGAGTCAGCTGAGGTTGTGAGAGTGTATGCTTGGGAGAAGGATTGGCAAATTGGCTAGGAGATGAATGACGAAAATGGTGAGAGCTCAGGCAATAATAATTAAGGGCGTGACTCGAACAGACTCATACACACATGCACACAGAGTTGGTTAGCCATGACACAGATAAAGGATAATATGCCCTTTCCCCTTCACCACCCATATATTGCTAAAGCTATATTGGGCTTATCACCAGGACACAGGGCACCATTCACCACCACAGTATCATCATTATTTACACCCAGATGGAGAGGGTCTATTGTTAGCAGGACCTGTCTGTGCGTGTGTGTGTGTGTGTGTGTGTGTTCTGTGAGTGTGTGCGTGGCACACTCATATGTGCGTTGTAGATAGGCTTGGGGGAGTGGATGGATGATGGTGGTGGTGGTCTGGAATGGATGGCGAGGCTACAGATTTATGTCCACCCATGTCTTGACCTTGTGCCCTCGTTGTCCACTGGAAGCTTCCTTATGACTCTGTGCAGTGGATTGGGGGTTGTCTCGGGGCAAGCGGCACTGATAACTGGGTGAGAGAGGTCTGAAGATCACATATGGAGACTTGAGTTTTGGGGGAGTTGAAGCTTTAAGTAGAAGGTTGGTGTGCAGGGCAAGCAGACAGAGTCCATGTTCAAAGGAACTAAAGGATCAGTCGCTGGCATTTTCAATTAGTACTCTGACCTCAGTGTTTCAGTCTGGTCTTGTCCTTAGACGTAACCTTCAGTTTGTAAAGCCTGGTTACAACAAAAGAGGCAAATGGTCAATCTAATTCAGCAGATTCAACAAAATGAACACAGGCTTACTGGATACTGAAGGTTTTGTTGTCACTTAAAAATTTCTAGGTGTTTTGAATATATATGTCAAAGAAAATAAATTTAGGGTTATTTGTTTTTCTGTTTTGCACAAAGACTGGAGACAGGGACAAACAGCTAGTCTGTTTGTGGCTAACCCACACTAAAACTAAATGGCTAACCCACACCATTTAGTTTTAGTGTGGGTTAGCTTGCTTAACCCACACTAAAGCTAAATGGAAAAGGTTAATTACAACGTGAAGTATTTCTTGTTGAGCAACAATCTCTAAAGTGAGTTGTCTTGTTGTTCCAGTGAGTTTGCCAAATTTAGTCCCATTGTGTCTGTAGAGGCCAAAACCTGTGCTCACGGCCTTTATCAGGGTAACTCTTCTGGACAACAACATAAAAGACAAATCTACTTTTGTATAATTTAAACAACCTGTTCAATCAGTCAGCTGTTAGGACAGAATGCTAGCTGTGTCCAACTTAGCTAACTTTTCCTAATATAAATTGAAGAAGAAAGAAAGTGCACACTAACATTTTTAGTGTCAAGTGCAAATTTATTCACAAGTGCATTTCATGGCTACAAGGGCTGCAAAAGTGGTAGAGGGGTTCCAGCAGATTCCAAGAACAACACCTGAGGTCTTTATCCAGAAAACTGCAGTCATAGGAACGGTTAAGATTCTGTGCAGAACCATCGATCTCTGGTACAGGGCCCTATCCTGAGGAAGACACAGACATTATACTGAAAGAGGCCACTGCCATCAGAGAATACTGCTGTCATGAGGTGGTGTAAATGGTTTGTCTGCATTGATATTTAGGTAGATTGCACATGTCAGAGCAACATCAACATGAATGCCAGTACCCAAGCTCTTCCAGCACAACTTTGTCTAGACCATCACACTGCTTCTGCCAGGTTTTCCCTCTTCCCATAGTGCATCCTGCTGCCATGCCTTTCCCAAGTGAAACACACACACGTACACGCACGCACGCACGCACACACACACACACACACACACACACACACAGCCAACTGTTCCCATTATGCAAAATAAAACATAATTTCTTAGACCAATGACCAACATGACAGCTCTGACAGGTCTTCAGCTACGCAGCACAATGGTTGTATGATTAAGGTTTTCAGCAATTTGACTTACAAAAGCTCTTCTGTGGGATCAGACAGCTTTCTGTCCTCACATGCATCAATAAGTAAACATTACAATGTTTAGCGCTATGTGACAACTTATGTTGTAAATATGCGCTATATAAATAAAATTGAATTGAATTGAATGAGCCTTCAGTGCTCATGACCATGTCACTAGTTCATTTGGACCACATTTGGTAGGTACTAACTACTGCCTACTGGGACCATCCCACAAGGCCTGCTGCTTTGGAGATGCTCTGACCCAGTCATCCAGCAATAATAATTTGGCCCCTGTGTCTCAGATCCTTAGGACTTCCAATTTCCTTCTTCAGCTTCCACCATTATACAAGCTGTGTCCCAGTTCAGGGGCTGCATCCTTCGAAGGACCCGGCGAAGGCCGGGTCCTTCAAAAGAACGCGTAGGCTGCATGAGCGTTTGTTAAATAAGACGGTCTAGTCTACAACGGACTTCCTGCTTCCGTCATGACGTCCTGAAGCGCCGCTCCTGTTGCCCAGCACCCAACTGCCGAATTTATATCCCGACATCAGGAAAAGACGATGTTGTAATTTTACCTAATAACCTCTGCCAAGGAGGTAATGTTTTTGCGGGCGTTTATCTGTTTGTTTGCTTGTCTGTTAGCAAGGTAACTTGTTGTTTGGATCACAAACCAGATCCTTAACTGGAGACTTTCTTGTTGGCTACATTACATATACACATTACACACACACACACACACACACACACACACACACACACACACACACACACACACCCACACACACCCACACACACATACACACACACACACACAATAGGAATTAATCTGCAGCTACAACAGCCTTCATTCTTCTGATTTCAGCCTTACCACTGGGGAGTCGGCACATTTTTGACTAGTGTAATTCAGACATACTGCAGTTGTTGAATCCTCTTATCTTGCCTCATATTTCACTGTTCGGTGTTCTCACTGCATACTGCATGTTGATATGTCAATAATGTTAATAAATTTAAAACACAGAGTTACTGCACCAAAAGTTGTGCCAGGAGTGTGAAATGAAGTATACTGCTGTCCCAAAAGACAAGAAAATGTTCATATTCATTGGTTGATCAGTAATTTATTGATTTGCATGCTTTAACTATGGCTTTATGGCTTTACTCGGGGCTATTCACTCTAAAAACTAGAATTAATTCTCAATTCAGAAAGAGACCTGAGCATTTTAAGAGAGAAGTGTTTTTTTTAATTTATTTAAGGCAATAAAAAAAGGACAGAGCAGAGACTGATGACTCTTGACTGTATTCATTTAATTATTTAAGATATGGTATTTCTAAATGACATTTATAAAGAATTAACTGGTAAGTAATTGACATTGAGGAAAATGGTAGATTCCTAATGAGAAAAGTCCCCGTTTATAACATACACACAATACACACATACACAAACAGCATAGTACAGGCAGGTCATGATAATTAACCCTCATAATCAGGACTGTCCTTGTGTTATCACTGAATAAATGCAGATTTCTGATCCTCATTTAAAGTAATTAATCATATATGAACAGAGAACTGCTGCCAATTATTAGACGTGAGATTTCATTTCACATTCATAAAGTACAGCCAATCATTCAGTCTTCATCCTCCTCCTCCTCTTCCTCCTCACATTATTCTACTCCTGCTCTCCTAATAACAAACATTTACCTCACTAAGATCTTCTTCCTCCTCCTCCTCCTCCTCCTCATCATCATCATCCTCATCATCCTCAACACCATCATCATCATCACTGTTGCCATCAGTTTTAGGTATCTTTATCATCTTAATCTTCATCATCATTCCAATTGTTCAGCATCACTATGATCATTATTGTTGTGATTGTCATTGTCATCATCAATGTTGTGTGTGTGTGTGTGTGTGTGTGCGTGTGTGTGTGTGTGTCTGTTCTGTGAGTGTGTGCATGGCACACTCGTATGTGTGTTGTAGATAGGCTGGGGGAGTGGATGGATGATGGTGGTGGTGGTCTGGAATGGATGGCGTGTGTGTGTGTGCGTGTGTGCGTGTGTGCCTTATTGAAGACAAGTGAGGGCATCTGTGCTGGGGGCTGGCTCACCTGCCTTTCAAACATCTACTGTGCTCCATGAAACATGACTCAGACTATCACTGTCACATCATGATCTCTCCAACAGTCAGTTCTGCTCAGGCCAGTTCTTCTGCTCATTTGCCAATTGTAACTTCTCTTTGTTCTGCCCTAGTTTCTAAGCCCGGATCCTCAGCCTTGTCCTCCACTAATCCCTAGAAAATCAGATCGGATTCCACCACATGATGCTCTTCTGCTCCATCAAGATCTCCGGACAATCAGCACAAGCCACCGGATTCCCCCACTTGCCTTGATCATCCATATGCCGCTCGATTCCACCTGCCATGCACACGCTGCTTGCCACCTAACTGGCTCCTTTTCAGGACTCCCACCCCAACCTCGGTCTCAACTACTGCCTAGTCCCCGCACCCTTTGTCTCTATCCCTCTCTTTCTTTCTCTTTCTCTCCCTCTCTTCTTCTCCCTCTCTCTCTCCCTCTTGCTCGGCCTTGCTTCCTCTCTCCTGTCATTCCACTCCTGCATGCAGTGTGCTTGTTAATTACATGGAATGGAGCAGCTGTGGAGATCATCTCACCTCCGTACAATCATCCAGACACATAAAAGCCCGGGTCAATCCTGCACACTCTGCCAGACCATAGACATTGAAACCCGATCTCTGCTGATCCCCGACCTGTCTCCTACTTGCCTTCCCCAAGCCGCTGCTGCCTGACTACCCTGCATTGGCAACACCCTCGCGGTATCCCGATCCTGCTTGCCATCTGCCCATACCTGCCACGGTTGTCCGATCTGTCTCCCCTTTAATGTGAGTATCCCTGTTTTGTTAGACTAATGTAGCGAACTAAGGTGCAGAAGATTCCAAAGTAACACAGAGAGAACCCAGAGACCCTTTCTCAGAGCTGTAAACCTGGTAAAAAAAATCCTTTCAAAAGGCAGCTAACCCAAAACTCACACCTAAATGGAACATCTGCAGATTAGATGTTTACATTAGGATCGCCAATAACCCCCCAATTGGAGACAGCAGGATGTCTCCCTCCTCCACTACAATCTCATAAGGGTCATAAAGTGCCAATTGTGAGGAAAACCACACCTCGAGAGAAGAGGAGATGGCATTCATCACAGTGACCTTTGTCTTCTCCTAACACACAGAACTTTCTTTACAATTAAGTGAAAAATTTTAAATCTTTAAAACAGTTTACTTAATGCTGGTGTCTCAGGTTTTAGTTTTTCTGGTTATATGGCCTTGTTGGTTTATCACACCCCGAGCTTCTCCCTCCAGGTCATCTATGTCTTTGATTCCTGCATGTTATTTTGCTTTCTTTGTTTTTTAAATTACTATTTTTTTAATTTCACACTGGTCTCCTTGTGATCCGTGCTTGCACTTGGGTTCTAATACAAACCCTGGTTAAGTTGGTGTCCCATCTGTCACAAACTTGAATGTATGTTGTTTTCACCTCTACTGGTACTGTAGTTTAATGTTTTCCTGAGCAGGTCCCTATCTGTTTTCAGTTTTGTATAACAGGAGCATACGTACTAAAAAACACATGGTCATTCACCGTCATATTCCGTGAGGTTACATGGCACAATGTTTTGCTAGTGTTACTGTAGTGTAAACACAGCAATGACTTGAACACAAGACAAACTGATGCAAATACTGCAGATTTCACAACATGTAGCCAAATCTTTGCAGATTTTTTCATGAATGTCTTGCCACATCTCTGCAGACTTAAGTCAGTTTGGTGTGTGAGTGAATGCAGCTCTAAGAACTGTGCCAAAGACAGTGTACTGTCTTGTGTGAATATAATATCAGTGTAAGCAGGATCGCCGGGCGGTTGGATGTGAGTTTTAAGTCAGGCAGAACAGTTTTTCTGGGGTGGTCCACTTCTTTTTTTTTTTTATTTTCCAAAATGTGCAAATAACAAAAAAAAGGTGCAGGTGCAATAAGGTGCAGTAGAGGATAAAATCAGGATGTGGCTTCTCCAGCAGCAGAACCACAAGTGATGGTATTTGGCGCCTTTTGTATGCTCTACTAGATTGGATAAAACCATTCTATTTCCTGGGGGTGTTACCTTAACATTAGCCTTCTCAACACTAAGTTAAAACCCTCTACTATAAAACCATAAACCAGCTATAAATAAACCCCAACTAATACTAAAGAAATAATCCCAAACACAACCCACCAAAACCATAAACTAACTAAATAAACAATCTAAAATATTGCATCCACCCCGGTGATGTCATTCCCCCTTGGCCCAGGCCGGAACGTTCTTCAGCGGCGTCTGGTCCTCCCGGGAGTCTTTTGGCCAGACGCCGCCCGCCTGGACACAAGAGGAGAACGGTAAGTTTTAAAACTCTGAAACACACTCACCACACGCCACTCACTCACACTGCAACACTTCAAACATTCACTGCATGCACACCACATCTAAAAGAAAATCTAATTTTAAAATACAGCACAAATATTGCACGTTCCCATTATAATTGTCGTGTTGCCTCCGCAGGACCGGGCGCCGCCATCACCGGAAGTGACGTCACCGATTGGTTCTACGGGGCAATATTAAAAAGTTTTAATAAATTATTTTTGTTAAAAATGACAATCATGTGCAAATTGCTTTTGTGCAAATTAGCGTTCTTAAAGTGAAGTGTGCATAATAAAGTGCAATATGAATATCTAAAGTGCTCAGTGCAAAGTGCAAGGTGTTATTAAGGTGCAGGTGTGTGTCACGTGGTAACGAGCCGCGTCCTCGTGACACTTCCCCCTCCCTCTCCAAGGCAAAGCCTTCGTCTTCCCCGCTCCTGGAAAGGCAGTCCGCGACCACGTTAGACTTTCCGGGGCGATAGTGGACTGTGAAGTTGTATGGCTGCAGGGAGAGGTACCATCCAGTGATGCGGTTGTTGGCATCCTTCATCTTGTGGAGCCACTGGAGAGCGCGATGATCCGTCTCGAGCACGAAGTGACAACCAAACAAGTAATATCTGAGAGAGTCAACAGCCCATTTTACAGCCAAGCACTCCTTTTCAACTGTTGAGTACCTGGTTTCACGATCCAACAGCTTCCGACTGAGGAACACCATGGGTCTCCTTTCCCCCTCCCTCTCCTGGATCAGGACGGCACCCAGCCCATTTTGCGAGGCATCCGTCTGGAGGATGAAGGGTTGACTGAAGTCGGGGCTGTGGAGGACTGGCTCTGTACAGATTGCCTCCTTCAGGTCTTGGAACGCCTGCTCGCACTCTTCTGTCCAGCGCACCTTGTTGGGAGCTGCATTCTTCGTCAGGTTTGTTAGAACAGCAGATCTCTCTGAAAAGTTGGGGACAAATTTTCTGTACCAACCAACTAGTCCAATAAATCCTCTCACCTTCTTTTTCGTGGTGGGGACCAGGAATGAGCGAATGGCTTCCATCTTCTCCACCTGTGGCTTGACCCTCCCGAAGCCTATTGTGAAGCCCAAGTACTGCACTTCCTGGTGGGCCATGGCACATTTCCGGGGGTTGATGGTCAGCCCAGCTGCTCTGATCCTCTGCAGGACTTCCTGGAGGTGGTGCAGGTGTTCTTCCCAGGAGCTGCTGTACACAACCACATCGTCCAGGTAAGCAGCTGCAAAACCGGACACGTCTCTTAGAATGTGGTCCATTAGGCGCTGGAAGGTCGCCCCCTGTTGGCCGAATGGCATGACCTTAAATTGGTACATCCCGAATGGTGTGCGGAATGCAGTCAGCTCCTTTGCTTCTGGGGCCAGCGCCAGCTGCCAGTAACCTTTGCTGAGGTCCAAGGTGGTGATGTAGGCTGCTCCTCCCACTCTCTCCAACAGGTCGTCGATTCGAGGCATTGGATATGGATCAAAGTTTGATATTGCGTTCAGGTATCTGAAATCAATACAGAATCGCAAAGAGCCATGTTTCTTAGGTACCAGTATGATGGGGCTGCACCACTCGCTACTGGACACTTCAATGATTCCAAGTTCAAGCATTAACATGATTTCCTTTTGCAAAACAGGAACCAACCGCTCAGGGATTCTGTAGCTCTGCTGTCGGAGTGGGGCATCCTTCTTTAACCGTATTTTGTGCTGGACTAAAGAAGTGAAGCCTGGGGTCTCACGAAACAGTGATGGATCCAGGAGAGGCTGAATGGTTTCCTGCTGAGGGGGAGAAAGGTGGGACAGGTCAACAGCAACAGTTTCCCCAGCACTGGTGGGAAAATATTTTTCGGTAACCTCTTTGTCCTGCACAGCCCTGACCAATAGCTGCTGTGTAGGCTCCTGTCGGACATTGAACAGTTTAAGCAGGTTGACATGACCTGACAAACCTGGTGTTTCCTCTGTCTGTCCGGCATGTACAGTTCATAAGTTACGTTCCCAACTTTCTTAGTAACTTCGTAAGGGCCGTGCCATTTAGCAAGGAGTTTGTTTTCACTTGTAGGCAACAACAACAGTACCTTTTGGCCTGGGCTGAAGACTCTCTCTTTTGTTTTTTGGTCAAACCACTGTTTCTGGTGCTGCTGCACCTCCCTCAGGTTCTCCTGCGCCAATGCGGACATGGCCTCCAGTCACTCCCTCATCTTGATGACATAGGCGATGACGTTATCACCCTCGGACTCTGTCTGCTCCCAACAGTCCCTCAGGAGATCCAGTGGCCCCTGAACCTGGCGTCCACAGAGCAGTTCAAAGGGAGAGAAGCCGGTGGATGACTGTGGGACTTCTCTGTAGGCGAACAGGAGGTACGGTAGCCACTGGTCCCAGTCGGAGCCTGTACTGGACACAAACTTGCGCAGCATGTGTTTTAGTGTCTTGTTATAGCGCTCGACCAAGCCGTCCGTTTGGGGGTGATAAGGTGTGGTCTTAATGCCCTTAACCCCCAACAGCTGGTAGACCTGCTTTAACAAGCGTGACATAAAATTGGTACCACAATCTGTAAGAATTTCCTTTGGCACTCCTACCCGGGAAACAAGCTGCAATAGACAGTCAGCAATCTGTTTAGCTTTAACTGAGGGCAGCGGAAAAGCTTCAGGGTATCTGGTAGCATAATCACAAAGGACCAAAATGAAACGATTTCCAGCGGAACTTTTTTCTAAGGGACCAATAATGTCCATTCCAATTCTTTCAAATGGGGTACCAATTATTGGCAAAGATTGTAACTGAGCCTGAGCAACTCCTTTTCCTGCAGTTAGCTGACATTTTTCACAAGATTTACAAAATTTGGACACCTGGGTGTACATTCCAGGCCAAACAAAACAACTGCCAATTCGGCGCAGTGTTTTTTGAAAGGCCATGTGACCAGCCCATGGAATGGAGTGACCAAGTTCCATAACCTGCTGTCTGAACTGGTGAGGTAACGCAAGAGCTTCATTTTTGTCACTAACTTGATACAAAATGCCATTTTTTATTATGTATTTTTCCTCCTCAAAACCTATTGTTTCACCCTGATTGGACACTTTTTCAAACCAAACTTTGAGAGATGGATCTTGCCTTTGAAGTGCACCAATATCAGCAGGGATATCTAATTAACTGGACTGAGAGGTTTTGTCACGTCATTTTGTTCTTTAGGAGAACCAGCAAACTTTTCTTGCCTTCTTTGAGCTTTAGTTTTTCTGGACTTCCCTGGCAAGCGCTCAAACTCTTCCTCCCAAAATGGAAGCTCTTCAAACATAGCTTTTGCTTTTTGTGCTCTGGTAAGGACATTAACAGGGTTCACTGGTTCAATTTTAAGCTCATCAGGTTCAAAATTTTCATTTTTGTTCTCTTCCAGGTTAGTCAAGGACATAAGATCAAGCAATGTTGGAACATCGTTGCCAAGGACTACATCAAAAGGTAGGTTTTCTGCTAGGGCTACACTCAACAGGTAAGTTTGACCCCCTACAGTTAAATAGACCTCAGCTGTTGGGTAAGTATGCTCATCTCCATGGATACAGGTAAGTGGTGTTTTATCTCTGGACCATCTCTCTTCAGGAACCAAACTAGACAGGACTACAGACTGGAAACAGCCAGAATCTAGTAGTGCTTCAACTTTTTGGTCATTAACTAGCACAAGTGTTGTGCGCCCTCTCTGCTCTATGCTCGGTACTGCAGCCGGCCTAGGTACTGAACACAATAGAGAAGGTTTTGATTTTAAAGCAGGGCAAAAATGCTGTGTGTGACCTAAGTTGTTAAAGTTGTAGCATCTTACATCCTGGTTTTGTGTCCTATTTAAAGGTTTTTTAGCAGGGCCTGAACGAGACTGAAAAGATGTTACTGATGTTACCCCCTGGGACTGGACCACACCTATCACCCCCAAAGGACTTACTTGGCTGGGTGAAGCGAGGCTCCCGTCCGAAGTAGCCTGCTCTGGTTCCCCTGCGTGCAGACAGGAAGGACTCTGCCGGACGTGCTGCTTCCTCCGCGCTGCCTGGGTCACGCTCCCGGATCCATACCTCGAGCTCTGGACTGACCATGCGGAGAAACTGTTCCAGGATAAGCTTCTCCAAAATGTCACTTTTTCTTGCCTTATCGGGATGGAGCCACCGATGCAGGAGGTCCTTGAGGCGAACGTAGAGCTCCCGCGGCGTCTCCTCCAGTCCGATCTTCAGGGATCTGAAGCGGCGACGGTAGGTTTCGTCATTGATCTCATATTTTGCCAGGATAGCTTCTTTCACCTTGTCGTAGTCATCGGAGTCTTGAATGTCCATAAGAACAAAAACGCTGCGGGCCTTTCAGGTCAATTGTGGAATAAGGCGGACCGCCCACTCGTCTTCTGGCCAACGACAGACCATGGCCATCCTCTCAAAAGCGACTAAAAAATGTTCAATGTCATCTTCAGGTGTGAGTACAGGAAGTTTGGGCTCCCTCTGTGGTCTGTAGCCGTAGCCGCCGCTACCACCAGGATTATGGCCATCAAATTCTTCGTCCTCCTCTTCTTCATCACAGGAGGGCTGGATACCCACTGTCAGTCTGTGCCCATTAGCTTCAGGGTGCTCAGACTTACTCTGCTGCTGCTGCTGGATTTGCTGGAACTGCTCCTGCATAGCCTTCCATCGTTCCTCCTGTCGAGACAAATCTCTTTCCAGCTTTTTGTCTCGGGCATTCTGGTTTTCAATTAACGTCTTCACCAAAGCTGCCAATTCCTCCACTTTATCTTCAGGACCACCCTTAACCCCATCAGAGTTAGACACTGCAGTACTTTCATCTTCTTGCTCTTTTCTATTTCTGTTTTTA
This sequence comes from Dascyllus trimaculatus, assembly GCA_024666655.1. Lineage (NCBI taxonomy): Eukaryota > Metazoa > Chordata > Actinopteri > Pomacentridae > Dascyllus > Dascyllus trimaculatus. Next base: position 155,892 of record CM045446.1, on the reverse strand, counting down.
CTCATTTTGACTTTTTACTCACTGTGGCAGGGCAGCACTTCTGATACCAAATGTAAGCAGGATCGCCGGGCGGTTGGATGTGAGTTTTAAAAAAGTCAGGCAGAACGGTTTTTCTGGGGTGGTCCACTTCTTTTTTCTTTTTCTTTTCCAAAATGTGCAAATAACAAAAAAAAGGTGCAGGTGCAATAAGGTGCAGTAGAGGATAAAATCAGGATGTGGCTTCTCCAGCAGCAGAACCACAAGTGATGGTATTTGGCGCCTTTTGTATGCTCTACTAGATTGGATAAAACCATTCTATTTCCTGGGGGTGTTACCTTAACATTAGCCTTCTCAACACTAAGTTAAAACCCTCTACTATAAAACCATAAACCAGCTATAAATAAACCCCAGCTAATACTAAAGAAATAATCCCAAACACAACCCACCAAAACCATAAACTAACTAAATAAACTATCTAAAATATTGCATCCACCCCGGTGATGTCATTCCCCCTTGGCCCAGGCCGGAACGTTCTTCAGCGGCGTCTGGTCCTCCCGGGAGTCTTTTGGCCAGACGCCGCCCGCCTGGACACAAGAGGAGAACGGTAAGTTTTAAAACTCTGAAACACACTCACCACACGCCACTCACTCACACTGCAACACTTCAAACATTCACTGCATGCACACCACATCTAAAAGAAAATCTAATTTTAAAATACAGCACAAATATTGCACGTTCCCATTATAATTGTCGTGTTGCCTCCGCAGGACCGGGCGCCGCCATCACCGGAAGTGACGTCACCGATCGGCTCTACGGGGCAACATTAAAAAGTTTTAATAAATTATTTTGTTAAAAACGACAATTGTGTGCAAATTGCTTTTGTGCAAATTAGCGTTCTTAAAGTGAAGTGTGCATAATAAAGTGCAATATGAATATCTAAAGTGCTCAGTGCAAAGTGCAAGGTGTTATTAAGGTGCAGGTGTGTGTCACGTGGTAACGAGCCGCGTCCTCGTTACAATCAGATATGGATTATCTGAGGCCTGGCCCCAGTCTCTGGCTGCTTCTTACTTATTAAACAGCTTGACCATGGATCTCTAAGATGAAAGCCATCTACCTCAGAGACTCCATTGGCAACAGGCTCAGTCACTCCTCAGCCTCAATCAATAGAAAACTTTTTCAACTTTGACTCAAGCAATTCAGTGGGAAGTACTGACAGGTAAGGAGTCAACAAAGCACACTGCAAAACATCTGAAGACCATTGGTGGCCAGGGAGGAGCCCCATGATGGTGTCTGCAGAGTGAAAGTATAACAATGACCCTATGATTTTTTATTAAAACTCAGAGGGTACAGTCACCTTTAATTTAACTGGCCTCCAAAAGATGATGTTTGCCTAAAACATACAGACGTTTAATGATATCAAGAGGCTTTGAAACAACAGGGAAACCTTTAAGTGTATGAACCTGGAAAGGTGTGACACCTTCAGAGATTTGGACAAATCCCACTGACTGACAAGATGCAGGCTTTATTATTTTCAGGCACACAAACTGTTGTTTCTGCGAAAGAAGAAATGACTGACAGTCATGACACAAGAGCAATTGCTTCTTTTTTTTTTTTTTTTAAATTTTATTTAAAGGGACGAGTATGCTCCATGAGCTCATGTCACACACTACAACATTTTAGCCAAGGCTAATTCTCAATGTATGTCCCTGGAAGGGTTTTTACATAAAATAAAACATTACAATAAAAACAACAATGTATACAATATAAAACAACCATATAAATACAACAATATAAATACAACAATATAATATAATCAATAACATCAATAATGATTACAAGTTTGATTCCTAATTAAAAGCAATTTGAGTTTTTGATTGAATTGGAACAGGTTTGTCTCCAACTTAAGTTCAGTGGTTAAGGAGTTCCAAGCATTAGAGCCTTGCACAGTGAAAACATGTTTAAGGTTTTCCATACACCATCCCCACCCGGTTCTTCTTGGACTCACCTCCTGCCTTTTTCACGCCACTCAACCACAGCTGCCTTACGACAACCCACTCCCTGGCCGGCAGACAGTCATGTAGTAAGCCTTCGTGCTAGTTTATGTTTCGCCAAGTTTCCTTTTATTTTGTTGTGAAGTGTTCGCCTTACCGGCGTTCTGTGTTTGAATCCGTAGTTTCGCTTTGACTGGCGTTCTGAGTTAGAATCAGTAGTTTGGCTTTAAATGGCATTCTGTGTTAAGAATTGGTAGTTTCGTAAATATGTCTCAGATTCAATTACCTTCTTCTATGACACATAAAAATAAAGAGACTTCCCCTTCACTGTTATGGGACACTATGAAAGCCTTTCTTAGAGGCAAAATAATTTCATATACATGTCATAAGAATAAATCTCGCAATGCCCGCAAGGAAGAATTAGTAAAATCAATTGCTGACCTGGACACATCATTATCAGTAACAAATACTCCGGATCTGTTTAAGGAGAGACTCAAACTTAAAACAGAACTTGATTTACTTCTTACAACAGAAGCTGAACGTCTTACTCTTAACTCGCGTGGATTTCTGTATGAACATGGCGATAAAGCAGGTTGTATCCTTGCTAATCAACTAAGGGCCAAACAAGTATCCAATCAAATAATTCAAATTAAAGACCATTCAGACACATCAATGCTTCATTTAGGACATTTTACTGTAATCTGTATAAATCTGAATCCTCCATCGACGAAACCCAAATGAACAAGTTCTTCCAGAAACTTGACCTGCCCAGAGTCTCCACCAACGATAACGGAGTATTGGAGGCCCCACTAACCCTGTCAGAGATCAAAGAAGCAATAAATTCAATGAACAGTGGCAAATCCCCAGGCCCCGACGGATATCCTGTCGAATTTTATAAAAAATTTTCCAGTCAGCTAGCCCCTCTACTTTTAGAAATGTTTGATTACTCTTATCAAAATGGCTCCCTGCCGAACTCTCTTATGCAAGCCTCCATTTCTCTCATCCACAAAAAAGGCAAAGACCCCCTAAATTGCGCATCTTATCGACCCATTTCTCTTTTGCCTGTTGATGTGAAAATATTAGCAAAAATCCTAGCCCGCCGCTTAGAACCTATCATGCCACTTGTTGTCTCAGAAGATCAAACTGGGTTTATTAAAGGGAGGCACTCCTTTTCTAATGTCAGAAGGCTTCTCGGCGTCATTCACACCCCATCTTCTCCCACTGATCCTGAGGTAGTGATTTCGCTTGATGCGGAAAAGGCCTTCGACAGAGTGGAATGGCCCTATCTCTTCTCCTCCTTGCTACATTTTGGGTTCAGCAACAAATTCATTTCTTGGATTAAGTTACTATATCTTTCTCCCCAAGCTTCAGTTTGTACAAACACTCAACGCTCTGACTCTTTCCCTCTTTTCCGGGGCACACGGCAGGGATGCCCTCTCTCCCCCCTCTTGTTTGCCCTCTCCATCGAACCGCTGTCCATAGCGTTAAAAGCTGAAAAAAACTTCAAAGGAATAAGTCGATATGGTACTGAACACAAGGTTTCGTTGTATGCCAACGATCTTCTTCTTTATGTTAGCGACCCTGTATCAAGCATTCCACACATTCTTTCTACTTTAAATTCTTTCAGCATCTTCGCTGGGTATAGGCTGAATGTTTCCAAAAGTGAATACTTACCAATTAACCAACATGCTGTAGAAATCCCAACTTCGCTTATACCATTTCGGGCTGCTGACTTGGGCATAAAATATCTAGGTATAACAGTCACTCGATCTCTGCGCTCTTTAAAAGATCTAAATTTCACAGCATTAACAACAACAGTTAAGTCAGACTTTCAGAAGTGGAATCGGATACCACTATCTCTAGCAAGTAGAGTGCAAACTGTAAAGATGAATATTCTGCCAAGATACCTTTACCTCTTCCAGTGCTTACCCGTCTACCTTCCTCGTTCATTTTTCAATACAATTGATAGTTTGATACTCACTTTCATCTGGGCTGGTAAACATGCGAGGGCAAACAAAACCTTGCTTCAGCGGGAAAGATCTTTGGGCGGGCTAGGACTACCTAATCTTCTGGGCTACTATTGGGCAGCCAATGTGCAAAAGATTTTGATGTGGTTCACCTCACCTCAGCTCAGCTGGTGCCAGATGGAGGCGGATTCCTGCTTAACATCTCTCCAAGCGTTGGCGTGCAGTACTCTACCCCTTACGCCTACTACCTATACATCCAACCACGTTGTTATAAACACACTTAAAATCTGGACCCAAATTAGGAAACGACACGGCTGGTTCACTATCCCTCAGTCAACACCTCTCTGCAACAACCATTTATTTATACCTGGCCAAACTGACTCACGCTTCAGTATATTAGGACAGAAAGGAATAAGTACACTTGGGGATTTATATATAGATGGAGTGTTTGCCAATTTCAATCAGTTATGCTCAGCTTTTAACCTAAGTAGCACAGACTTCTTCCGCTTCTTTCAACTTCGAGACTTTGCTAGGACTCACTCCTCTCAATTCCCCCAAGCGCCACCACTCACTGGTGTGGATGTAGTGCTCCGGGCCAAGGCACTATCCAAGGGCCACATTTCACACTTCTACACCCTCCTGGCACCAATTAACAGATCAGTGACAGACAAGAGTAGGGCAGATTGGGAAACTGAACTGCAAATAAATATTCCAGATGTTCTTTGGCAAAAAGCACTTGTCGCGATCAACTCTTCATCCAGCTGCGCCCGACTTTCTGTGATACAATTTAAGGTCCTATTTAGACTGCACTACAGCAAAGATAAACTCTTTAGATTCTACCCCGATAAAACAACTGAATCCTGCGATAAATGTTCACAGACACCATGCAACCTATCACACATGTTCTGGTCATGCTCAAAACTATTCAACTTCTGGCAGTCTTTTTTCAATTTCATCTCGAACATTCTAGGCCTAGAAATAAGTCCGTCCCCACAGATTGCAATCTTTGGTGTGTCTCCTGATGAATTAAAAACTACTCCTAGGCAAAATAGGGTCATAGCTTTCACATCTTTAATAGCCTGTAGAAAAATCCTCCTTTTATGGAAATCCCCACAGCTATTATCTTTTAAACCCTGGTTATATGACCTATTACACTTACTGAAGCTTGAAAAAATCAAATTCCGACTTCGAGGTTGTTCCCATAAGTTTCACTCTCACTGGGGCCCTCTACTGAATTATGTGGATAGGCTACCGGCCACTGAAGTAGCTCCATAATTCTCTTTAACACCAAATCTCTAATGAGGTTATACTGTGTCCACACCACCCCCTCCTCTCTTTCTTTGTCTCTCAGTCTCTTTCTCTTAAATCTTATATTCAGGTGAGCTGGTTTACTCTGCATTAAGTGTAGGAAGTGACAGGGAGCAAGCAGTGGTAACTAATTGCACTTGATCAAGAAGCACGTATAAATGTGAGATGTATGTAGGTAGATGTGTATCTGTACATCTGTGTGAATGTTTACCTTGATATATAGCTTGACAGGACGCGTGAGGTCTCCGGGATGGGTGGGAAGGGTGTTTGAAATGTTTTGTTTGCTGTGGTTTTTGTGTTTGTTTGTTTTGTCTTCCTTTTGAAAATGTGAAAACGTGACTCTCTGATGCATACTGTACATTTCTTATATTTTGTTCAATAAAATATATTATAAAAAAAAAAAGAATTGGTAGTTTCGCTTTTACGGGCGTTCTGAGTTTTAATTGGTATTTTCGCCTATCCAGTGTTTAGAGGATCTGTTTTGTATTACACCACTACCTTAGTTATTTTCCTCTATATGCCACCTTACTGGAGTTTTGAGTTTTTGATTAATTAATGTCCAGCTGTTAGCTGTCGATTTCTCTTTGTAATTGTTTTGATTGAGTTTGTAATAAATTGTTTTTTCTTGCAACTGAACGTTTGTGTATCGTGTGTTTCCCTGTCTGCACCTGGGTCTCTGTGTTTTCCTGTAACATCCATCCATCCATTATCTATACACCGCTTATTCCTCACTAGGGTCACGGGGGGGCTGGAGCCTATCCCAGCCGACTCGGGCGAAGGCAGGGGACACCCTGAACAGGTCGCCAGCCTATCACAGGGCTACATATAGAGACAAACAATCACACTCTCATTCACACCTACGGACAATTTAGAATAATCAATTAACCTCAGCATGTTTTTGGAATGTGGGAGGAAGCCAGAGTACCCGGTGAAAACCCACGCATGCACAGGGAGAACATGCAAACTCCACACAGAAAGATCCCAGGCGTCCTAACCGGGATGCGAACCAGGGATCTTCTAGCTGTGAGGCAACGCTGCTAACCATCGCGCCACCGTGCAGCCCTTTCCTGTAACAATGATGCTAAAATAAAGGAAACAAGAATATTCTTACAAATACAGCAAAAAAAAAAAACATTCTTTTTGTGATCAAATTAATACATTCCATTTATGAGTGTATTAGACCTATTTACAGTCTATTCTGACATACTCCAACACTATGTGGTGGCACTTTGTTGAACATGGTCCAGCTTTTCTTGCATCCCCAACCCTCACCCTAACCCTTTTGTTTTATAACAATACAGGTCATTGTTACATATCGGGCTCTAACATGCATGTATTCATTCATTTACTGTCTGTTGTTACATCGTTGTTTTTTATTGTTTGTAGTGTGAGTTAAATGTTTGTGCATATTTATCGTCGGTTCTACTGTGTATTTCTTTGTTTGGGAACTGGAGGTCAATGAAATCAGAGTTTACGACTTTTGGTCATGAGAATGATCAATACAAGTAGACTTGATAAATTTATGGCTATTCAACCCCAAATATTCTTGATAAAGGTCTCTTAGATGCCTAATTTAAATATCTAAGTGGTGTCCCTAATAAACGAGTGTAAATTTAATCATGAAGTGTAGTTTCTACATACGTGGTGTGGCGGTGCATGAGGCTACATATTGGTATTGCTACATATATTTTATTTTGGTAGCCCAGCATATGAGGCTATTTCTTCTACACACTTATATTAATATCGCTATACAGGCAAGTTCATTAGTGACTAAACCCCTAGACAGAATGTATAATGAAAAATATCTGACAAAACACCGATTAGATCACACCACTGTCACACCCTGAAAAACATGAACAAATGACCATTACAGGCCTTTGGATTATCGACTATGGAATACCTTTACAGTGAACTGTAGAGTCTTGTATCAGAATACTACCTTTGGCCAGACATCCTTACCGAAATGGGGAGCTACAATATGGAATGGAAGCCTACCAAACTCAGAACCAAAAAAACTGTGAACATTTCAAAATGGAACTAAAGGATCTTTTAATTAAACAACTCAATCATATACCCATGAGTGGTGGAAGGGAAGTAGGTATATAAGTGTGGATATATATGTAGGTTGTATGTATGTGTTTATAAAATTATGCTGCCAAGTACTATTGTTTCTACCAAGTCCACATGGATTAACTCTGCCAGCAGAGATGTTATGTCTTATTTAAAGGCCCTTCTAGGGATTTGTATTAGAAATAAGCAGTTGCTATAACTGCTGTGATGCACTGCTATTTTACAGTTTTTGTGCAGTTCTGTATGTATGCTGCATCTGTACCTATCAAATAAACTGTAAATGAAATGAAATCTTCTATTATTTCAATCTTTCCAGCTACTGGACTACATACAATAAGACTACTTTAATGAATGATCTCTTTAGGCCAAACTTGTTTCTAGTCCACTTCAGCATCATAAACGTCATTAAATATCTAGTAACTATATTTATAAAAGGAAGTAATGTTCTTTAGGACCCTTTAGCCTAGAAATTATATTCATATACAACTAATCCACACAAGTAAGTACATTTTGAAGCATGTGCAATGCTGATGATTAAACTGTTTTGGTTAAACAGTTTTAATAATGCTGGTTAAGGTTAGATTGTGATATGCTTAGTACAGACAATGCCAAGTCTGCTTTGGTGTTGGTCGATATTTTGTCTGCGCCTGAGCCAGTCAACATTCAGCCTGTTCCACAGTCTGTTCTTAAGTCTGGCCTGGCTGCCACTTCTCCAGTTCCCTAGCCTGTTCAGTGCTCATCAAATGTCAAGCCCAGGCCCCTGCCACGTTCAGCTGCCACGTTCAACATATAGACTGTTATTGAGTGAACTGATTTTCCACCTGTTACTAGGTCTGTTCCTGTCCCAGCCTACGCCTCATCTGTTCCTGTTCCAAACTACATCTTGTCTTTTCCTGCATCCGAGAGGGCCACCGTCTCTTCTGTTTCAGAGTGTGAACCTGGGGCAACAATTTTAAAGCCCAGGACGCTATCTTGGTCACTGACACAAAGTCAGTGAAAACAAAGAGTGTTTCTGAGTCAACTGATGTCTACCTTGCCCCTGAGTTTGTTTCTGAGTTGTCAGATACAAGGACTGGTCCTGAGTCAGCCAACGTCTGCCATGTTTTTAAGTCTGTTTCTGTGTCAGCTGATGTCTGCCCTTCCTTCTGTCGAGCCTCCAAAGGAATTGCCCCTCTACTGCCGGTCTCCCGGTCTGCCTACCAAGGGATTCCATCTACCTGAGCATTCCTGCCTGTTTGCCCCACATTGGGGCTGCTGTCTGGACTATGTCCACTTTTTGACTAGCCTCTGAGCTTCCTGCCAGACTGAGTCTGCCTCTTTGCTTTGTTACCTGTTTATTTTGGACTCCTTAGTTTAATCTTTTTCATCCTGTTTGCTTCCCTCATGTCTACCTCCCTGTCTGGCACTTGGGTCTTTGCCTCATCATCCCTGATAGAAATATCCCTCGTCTCTGATTAGGATGCAAAAAATACAATAAAAAGTGAAAGCAAAAGTCTGGCTCTTTTTCAGAAGCAGGATGCATCATTTCTCTGCTCTCTCTTTGTCAAGCTTCCTGGTATTATGACCTGTATTAATGAAGCATTATATGCATCTTGTCACATTTCAGCAAGCACTTCCTCCATCTCAGCTGTCTATCAGTCCTGTAAGTCTCACCACGAGCATCTCACGTTTTTTTTTCTTTCAGTTAGACAATTTATGTCTTTCCACTGAGAAGGAGACACAGCCATGCAGGGTCATAAAAACATTCAAGCCATTTAATTCACTGCCTTGCCAACACAGGAAACCTAGGACAGATCAATAGGCTGAAATTAGACTTAACCTCCCTTTATATGTAACATTTATCTATTTAAAATGATTTTTTAAATAAATGAATCCAGGTAGCATTACACTTCTTGACAGATTCTTTATTTATTTAAAAGGGACAGTGCACATTAATGAACAAATGTTACAAAAACACGTTGTAAATGCACCACAGTTAGCATAAATTCTAATTTGCATCTGTTGTCTCTTGGTAGGTCACAAGACTAAACAAACATGAATTCACAAGGCTTAAAAGAACACAAATACAATTCAATCAATCAATCAGATGTATTTGCTGTTGCAAATGAGTGGCAAACACTCTGGCGTGAAATATCACTCTGCCCTGATTGTTTCCATTTTGCTCAATTTCTTCTCCTTTTTCAGTTCCTCCTCTTCATTATTGTACATAATTTGCATGAGGTTTTTTTTTTTAACTTATACTCTCAGAGGAGTATTTGACATAATTTCCATGTGTATAATGTTGGAGACTCTGTGGTATAGTTTTTTTTAAACTGTGACAAAAAATGTTAAAAATTGAACCATTGTCTGCTTGTAAATAATAACTGAGAAAATACCTTTCTGGAGCCCTGACATAAAATGACTGTTTCTGTATGTAACAAAGAAAAGGAGAGACAGATTTTTTATGGTACTATTGAGAATACAAAACTCATTACACTTGATCCCTCAAAGGCATCACAAACAGGACATATGGCTTGGTCGTGTTTGCGTATCTACAGCACATATGCGGCCACATGTATGTGTGCCATGAGATTTCACAGATTACTGTCACCTGTGGTTCTACTGCCTCAAAGCTCAGCCTGACAGACACCAATTACATCTCCCCGGCCACCCATAAACCTCCCAGCACGAAAGGACAGGTGAGATTGTTTCTTTATAGGAACCTGAGGAGGGAAATTACTCTCTCCCTTTTATCCATTTCAGTCCTTACATATCAGGCAGATTTCATACCTTTCATATAAAGTGCCCTTGACCTTCAAGCAGTATAAAGGGTTTGATAGAGCATCATAATGGGGTCTTATAACTTTCCATGTGGTTGAGCAAGCAGAGCACGGCAGGCTAGCAGGGCAGCTTGCTACAGATTAGCTGTTAAAGTGTGTTGCCAAAAACCCGCAGAGCCTGTAAAATGCATAAAACATAGCAGGTCAGGTGCAGGAAACTCCAATGTCAAGATGTCTGGAAAAAAGTCAATCAACTGTTGAACCTAAAGATGCTAAAAAAATCTAATATTCAAGTTACTTTTTCCGTGCTTCTCCTGTTGTCAACAAACACTTAAATAAGTGCTTAAAAGCTTTGTTATTTTAAGCATTTTGAAAATCTTGCCACACTTATGTGGATTTATAGGCTGCATTAATGACATCTGTCTTGTCATGTAGTCCTAGACTGATTTCATTATGTTGAGATCAGGGTGAAGTTCACCGACTGAAGGACTCTTTGTTTTGTGGCGATAGTTCTTTACAACCCTAGCTGTTTGTTTTGAACTAGCTGTCCTACTGTAGAAATAATTTGGGCTGAGTCGATGTCTTCACCCTGTATGGATGCCTCAAAGTAAAGTAGCTTTGTACCTGAGGTGACCAGTTTGAAAAGAGTACATTTTGAGATTTTATGGTTCACTATCTAAAAGGCTGCTTGCAGGTCCAGCATGATGAAGAAGAAGACAAGGCTTGAGTTCTTGCCTTAGGATTCTAACTACTTGCTGCTCATTATCTGGGTTCATAGCACACTACATGGATCATTCATCACCACCATTTAAGCAGCAATAAGCAGCTGTTTTTAATCAAACAAGCTTAGAGAGAGACCCACTGTAAACAACCTGACTAGCACCAAACACAGATACAAGTAGTACTCCAGTGGAAAAATAACGCTGCTATGCCAGTTGGATGCGTCCACTGATTTCTAACATGTTGGTCAACAATTTATAGGCTGTGACGTATTTATCCTGTAATCATTTGTAAATATATAAATATTGTTGTAAATAAATTATTGTTACATTTAAAGTATTAGTTCACTGTGAAAAAAGGATCATTAACCCCAGTGCTGTCCGGTTGAAAGTTCCTGCCTCCATGCACATCCATCCCATCTTCCATGTCTCCCAAATTAAACCTGTGAAAACCAGACCCGCTCCGTAATAGGTACAATAAAAAAAAGTGTGTGGGGAAAGGAGAATGAGATTTCACACCCAGACAGCATGGCAGAGGTGTGAACAAATAATTAGCATCTGGCCTGCCTGACTAGCATCAGTCAAGACAGCCATTGGATGAAACAAGACATTAAAACAAAAAAATGAACTGTGTTATGATTGGTTGACAGATTCTTGCAGTGTCTGCTGGTACAATCAGAAGATCCTAATTGCAGTGAAAAACTGGTTAAAACAAGCCAATGGATCATAAAACTGTCTGGAAAATGTGCTGCTACTACACCAATGAATAACAACAAACTAACAGTTATTATACCAGAAGTAAATCCAAACAAGGATGAGACTCAAGTTCACGGTAAATGAAGGTTATGGCTGCATTGTCCCTATGATCTGTCAATCTTTCTAGATCAGACCGTCAATCAAACAGTCCACCAACACATAACTATCATTGTTTAAAAAAATGGCACCTTACATTAAAGTAGTCATAGAAATATTTTCAAATTGACCACTAGATCTCTGGATTGAAAATTAACAAAAAAATATTTCCATAACCTCTCCTTTTGGGGTTTAGAATTTGTGTCTACTGGAGCCAGAGCTTTTTGGAGCCTGGTATTGCAGGTTTTGATACTTCCAGGTTGACTTCACATTTCAGCGCCAGTTGCGACATCCTTCTTTTTTATACAATCTGTGGTGTAAATGTGAGTATCTCTCCTGCTTTGGAGGGATTCCTATGAATACTGCTGCTGTCTGGCGCTGCAGGTATTTGATGAGCTCAGAAGAAAGTCTCTTTCAAACAGCTGGAAGTAACAAACCAAACTTCAGCTCCTGTTTAAACCATCTGTGAATGCGTATGCACCTCCGAAAACAAAGGGCATGCAAACTGTATTTTTTTCCCTCTCTGTGATGTTAGCGGATGGGCTTCACAGTCCACTGGCTGCTGATACGCTTAGCTGTTACAGCCATGTAATGATGTTATCACTTACACTTGGACACCTAACTTCCATTCACTGAAACTTGGACATTGGAGCATCAGTAAATGAACTTGACCTGTCAGATCTGAGAATAGAAAATTAGACATGCACCCCTGAAACCCTTTTGTAGGCACCACTGCAAAGAGACAAAGTTCAAAATATAATGTAAAGAAAGGAGAGGTGACAGACAGAGACATAGACAAGAGGTACTGTATTGATTCACAGCTGACTTCAGCCCATCCATCCATCTTAAATTCTTTACATCACATTTGCCCTTCAGTGTATTTAGGGTCTCACACAACTGGTGGAAACATGGCTGCTCACAGTAGAGCTGGACAGTCCATCACATGTAAGAATGCATGCATCCTCACACACTGTCTTGTCAAGATGAAGCTTTTTTAATTGCTACATGAGAGAATCAGATGTTTCATTTTCATTTTATCATGTAGTTTTGTGCATCATTAGAACTTTGGGTCATAAGTTCAATGCATTATTGATGACTTCCATGGGAGAAAAAATTGAAACAGGGTTAAGATTCTGTTCTCTAGATTGCCTCTAGTTCTAAGCTCTTAACTAAACAGTGAGATACTATAAAGTCTCTCTGGCGAGGGATGTGAGCAGTACTCTATTTTAAAGAAGGTGAATTTAATTTTGGTATTAGGCAGAACAAAGAGCAGAGAAGCATGTTAAAAAAAGGAAAGAGAAGAGAGTTTGAAAAGTAGCGGTTCATTGGATCATTGTAAGCAGTGACAGGTGAACAACTGCATACTGCGTGTAGATCGTTTTAATTTTGATTTTTTTTTTGTTGTAACCGACATACCATTGTATTTTTTTACCTGCAAATGATTAAAACCATGCTTACTAGTTACTATTTATATTAAAGAAAACCTACTTGTTTAATAGTACTACATAATAGCATGTAACGATAATTTTAGAAGATATGATTGGGTAATATGGTTTAAAATAAAATACCTATAATATCAATATGCATTTTATATCACAGCATTAAAATTGGCTATAAAATTACAAGTTAAAAAATCATGTTTTCTATTTAATAAACCAATTAATACAATGAATTAAAGTGGTCCACTTAAAGTCTGATGTATACAACAAAACATCGGTAACTAATTGTGCCATTTGTACCAAAAACATTATTTTCATTATGTTTCCTGGAGAAAGTTGAAAAAGTCAATAGTACTTTGAAAACATGTAAAGAGTGCTATGGTCTTGTCTAAACAAAAGTTAAACCTTTACCACACATTGTCCTATCTGCTGTCTGCTGGCATCGTAAGAACTGACTGCCAGTAGAATAAAAAGCTGCATGAATAAGAACATGTGTTGTGTCTATAAATATGGTGTCTCTATTTTGAGAGTATGCCGCACAAAATGGACTTTTGGAGGATGGTAGTAAGACATATTGTGAAAGTCACTGGGAGGAATGGAAAGAGTGGAAGGAGTGAGGAGTGGTACATGGCATGAAGTGTAGCTTCCATGACCTGCTGATCCTTAAAACTATGAATGAAGGGATAAGCATAAGACTCAACATCTGTTTCAAGGTAATTCAAGCTTCATGTGAGCACATTACAGCATAATTTGGCTATTAACCAGGGGAGAGCTTCTTCCCAGAATGTATCATAAAACAACTCAACCATAGAGCAGTGTGCTACATGATAGGCAGTATAGGATGATCTTCTAACAGAGACTAAGCTGAGAACAAAACTGTACAGAGCTGAGAAATGATGTACTGTAGAGGATGAGGAAGAAGACATCTTTGAATTCAAACTATTTAAATGTGGCTCTTTTGTTCTGGCACTGTATTAAATACAGTTTCATATGTTCTAGATTGAAGAAAAAATGATGATGGCTAGAACTGAGTGTGTCTATCATATGTGTTATGTGTTACACAGCCTATAATCTGCAATATGCAACTGCTATTTTGGCTAGGACACTGCTATACAATCACAATCTCAGCTAAGACACTTTCTTAAATTAAACACTGGCTATCATGCTAAAATTTGAATCTCAGAGTAAAGGCTAAGTTGGGGTTCCAACAGTTCCCAAAATGTCATGGTTTATGGGTTTGGGTTGTGCTTTGCTTTGTTTAATTCATCCCTGCATGCTCTTCTTCTTTGTCATTTGTGATTCCCTAGATGTGTTTCCTTATTTTTCTATGTGTGAGTTTCATGTTCCTTTTCAGTTACTTCCAGTTTTATTTTGAAATCATCTTTCCTCATGTGCTGCTTGTGTTTTTGACTTCCTCCCTCTATTTCACTCCTCTTTTGATTGCCCTAATATGTTTTAATTGTGTCTTGTGAGACACCTAGGTCTTGTCTTCCTACTACTGTCTCATCTGTGCCAGATATTGCTCAGAAAAAAAGTCCATGGTAACACACAATGCCAGCATACTGTATATACAACACACTCTCACAGCAAAATGTGTAATAGCCACACAGGTCCACAGCACAAATATGCTGTCCTGTATATACTATATACTATAGTATATACTATATTACCAAAAGTATTTGCTCACCTGCCTTGACTCACATATGAACTTAAGTGCCATCCCATTCCTAACCCATAGGGTTCAATATGATGTCGATCCACCTTTTGCAGCTATTACAGCTTCAACTCTTCTGGGAAGGCTGTCCACAAGGTTGAGGAGTGTGTTCATGGGAATATTTGACCATTCTTCCAGAAGCGCATTGGTGAGGTCACACACTGATGTTGGTCGAGAAGGCCTGGCTCTCAGTCTCCGCTCTAATTCATCCCAAAGGTATTCTATCGGGTTCAGGTCAGGACTCTGTGCAGGCCAGTCAAGTTCATCCACACCAGACTCTGTCATCCATGTCTGTATGGACCTTGCTTTGTGCACTGGTGCACAGTCATGTTGGAAGAGGAAGGGGCCTGCTCCAAACTGTTCCCACAAGGTCGGGAGCATAGAATTGTCCAAAATGTTTTGGTATCCTGAAGCATTCAAAGTTCCTTTCACTGGAACTAAGGGGCCAAGCCCGACTCCTGAAAAACAACCCCACACCATAATTCCTCCTCCACCAAATTTCACACTTGGCACAATGCAGTCCGAAATGTACCGTTCTCCTGGCAACCTCCAAACCCAGACTGGTCCATCAGATTGCCAGATGGAAAAGCGTGATTCATCACTCCAGAGAACGCGTCTCCACTGCTCTATAGTCCAGTGGTGGCGTGCTTTACACCACTGCATCCGGCGCTTCGCATTGCACTTGGTGATGTACGGCTTGGATGCAGCTGCTCTGCCATGGAAACCCATTCCATGAAGCTCTCTGCGTACTGTACTTGGGCTAATCTGAAGGCCACATGAAGTTTGGAGCTCTGCAGCAATTGACTGCGCAGGAAGTGGGCGACCTCTTTGCACTATGCGCCTCAGCATCCGCTGACCCCTCTCTGTCAGTTTACGTGGCCTACCACTTGGTGGCCGAGTTGCTGTTGTTCCCAAACTCTTCCATTTTCTTATAATAAAGCTGACAGCTGACTGTGGAATATTTAGGAGTGAGGAAATGTCACGACTAGATTTGTTGCACAGGTGGCATCCTATGACAGTTCCATGCTGGAATTCACTGAGCTCCTGAGAGCGACCCATTCTTTTACAAATGTTTGTCAAACAGTCTGCATGCCTAGGTGCTTGATTTTATACACCTGTGGCCAGGCCAGGTGATTAGGACACCTGATTCTGATCATTTGGATGGGTGAGCAAATACTTTTGGTAATATAGTGTATGACCATTGTTTTGTGGCATTTTCACTAGCAGGTGGTACTCGCTGTTTACTTATGTTTCTTACTTAAGTTGTTGTTTTTACATAGTGTAGTCGTTAAAACCAATGGCAACTACATTTATAAATAGTGCAAACAAGTGATGTTATTAATCTTTTACGCACCATTATCCAGAAGTATTGCTTCATTTCTGAGCTTCCATGGTTTCCTTGTCCCCTGAGACTGACAGTAGTAAGGCAAATTCTGTGTGTGTTTTTGTGTGTGTGTGTTTACACCATCACCTTCCAACCAACCTCCTGTTGTGACTAATCAGGTCAAATGTCTCTCTGCATCCAGCTAAAGTCAGTTCAGAGGTTTTTACCTTTATCTCATGCCACACGATAACGTCTAATCTCACCATATAGCAAAGTTTGAAGGTTTTCAGCAGTTTAGATTGTTGAGATCAGACCACACAGGTCAGTCTTCACTCAACACACACATCAGTGAGCCTTGGATGTCCGTGACCCACTTTTAGTGAGCACTAATAACTGCATACAACCACATAACGCTTGCTGTTTTTGAGATGCTCTGACCAAATCATTTAAGCATCACGATTTGGGCTTTGTCAAGGTCACACAAACTGTTCCCTTACTGGTTAATACAGCTAATGTAACCTATTGATAGGTGCTACTGTAACAAGATAAATTAGACAATCGAGACAATCGAGATGTGTTATTCACTTGTGGTATTCATGTAGTGTCTCATCGGTGTATATGCCCTTGTTTTGAATTAAAGTGGGACATTGGTCTTTCATTAACCACTTTGCCTTGCTCCACTTTAGTGTCTCCACTTTAGTGTGGTAGGAAAGGCATTTGCATTCTCATGTCCAAAATGTGTGGACCATGTGGAGCCAGAAATCACAAAAAAAAGCATTGTAATGAATTTAACTGCAGTTAAAAAAATATGCTGGACGTCCTAATTACAAATGAGTCATATCAGAGCTTCTTTATTTAAAAAAATCTTTAATGGACTTTTTATGAACAGGAATTAAGCAGAGAAAACAGATTGCTTGTATTATGTGTATGTGTGTTTGTATCACACTGTAATTGTGGAGCACAAGCTGGGTAAAGACCCATAAATACAAACATGGCAAGTACTAACAAATACACATGCTACCAGTTATGAATACTTGCTTGACTTTAATCACAATATACATCCATGATGTCCTATACATATTCACATGTGGTACAGTAATGTGTGTGTGTGTGTGTGTGTGTGTGCGTGCTTGCCCTGATGCTGACCCTGACGCTAATACAGGAGAAATCTGATCTCTGTTAATTGTTCCTGTCAGAACTCTGGCTGCAGTATTTTGTATCAGCTGATAATAACAAATTACAATAGTCCAGCCTAGAAGTTACAAATGCATGGACTAGTTTCTCAGCATCAGAACATATTCCTGATTTTGACAATATTATGTAGATGAAAGAAATATGTCCCACAGACTTGCTTTATATATAAGTTGAAAGACATAGCCTGATCAAAAATAACTCAGAGTTTTTTTTTTGTTTTGTTTGTTTTTTTTTTAACAGTAGAACGGGAGGCTAAGGCAATACCATCTAGAGTAACTATCTGGTTAGATAGTGTGTTTCTGACGTGTTTAGATCCAAATACAATAACCTCAGTTTTGTCTGAATTTAAATGAGGAAAATTACAGGTCATTCAGGCCTTTATGTCCTTCAGACATGCTTGGAGTTTGACCAACTGATGGCTTCATTTAACTTCATAGATAAATATAACTGGGTATCATCTGCATAACAATGGGAATTTATGCAGTGCTTCCTAATAATGTTTCCTAGGGGAAGCATGTACAAAATAAATAAATTTGGTCCTAACACAGAACCCTGTGGAACTCCATAACTAACTGTAGTGCAGGTGGAAGAATCATCATTAACATGAACAAACTGCAATCTGTCTGATAAATATGATTTAAACCACTTTAGTGCTCCTCCTTTAATCCCAATAACATGTTCCAGTCTCTGTATTAACATGTTGTGATCAACTGTGTCAAATGCAGCACTGAGATCCAGCAGAACAAGTATAGAAACTAGTCCAATGTCTGAGGCTATTAGAAGATCATTGGTGACCTTCACCAGTTCTGTCTCTGTACGCTTATAGATTCTACATCTTTACAAGATAAAAAC
Source organism: Dascyllus trimaculatus (assembly GCA_024666655.1). Taxonomy (NCBI): domain Eukaryota; kingdom Metazoa; phylum Chordata; class Actinopteri; family Pomacentridae; genus Dascyllus; species Dascyllus trimaculatus. The sequence continues at coordinate 137,724 of CM045446.1, read as the reverse complement.
CATTTTGACAAAGTCAGGTCAATCTAAGATGAACTTAATCTAAGTAGCTTTGTAACCATTATTATTATCTGAGATTCTGTCTAATTTAAAACCATCTGACTCTAGATGTCAGGATCCCTGATCCAGCCCCTGCTCCCCCCTGAAATTGCAGCCTTTTCTTTTCTTTGCACTTGCGGATTAAACATTAGTGAAACTAAAAAGTATTGATGTGCATATATTTTCATGATGGACAGAGACAGTTGAGCTGTTTTTACTAGACCTTTGCGCTAAGTAAACCCCAAACAAAATGAAAGAATGATGGCTGAAACATAAGTCACAATAAACCAGAATCAGAGAACAACAAATAGGAAGACCTTCTCAGTTGTGTGAACACCTGCCAGCACTGTGATGAAGTCGCTGCACAGATGATTTTACCATCAAACCAGTCAGATAAAATACCAGAAAGAGCCAAGAGAGAACAAGTGAATGTGAGCATGTGTAAAGTGTGTTTTGTGTATATTGCATTCTTGCCAATCTGCAGGCACAGTCTGTGTGCCTGGGAAGAAGATTACTCAGAACAAAAACAGAGAGAGAGAAGCCCCCACCCACCCCCCCACATGTACCCACATAAACACACTCAGACATGTCCTTTGCTTACAAACTCCTGTAGAATTTATATGAAACATTGTCTGTAATCATGTATACAGAACTGCAACTTTGTGACAACTTTCTGAAAACTCTTAAAGGGAACACATCAATTTTAAGAGTGGAAGCATAAAAAGTGACTCTGCAGCAAACATCTTAATTTTGTATTTTGACTTAACTGAAGAAAGTGAAAAAGTGTGAGATGTTCTGAAAAAATAAATAAACGATGAACAAGTCATTGAAGTGGAAACATTAAAAGTAACATTTATAGAAAAACAAAATCAAATCCTCATCGGCATCAATCAATCTGACGTATGTTCTGAATAAATAATCCTTGTTCCTGTCAGTCCTTCATTCACCTCTGATCTTCTCGTTAAGCTGCTCCTCCATGTCTTTGGACATGTCATGAATGTTGTTTGACAGAGGAATGGCCTTTAGTTTGTTTGCTGTTGCTTCATCAACCAAGGTTGAAACCATGTCAGTAGCAGAAGGAAGAATTAATTCCTCGGCAATAGTGTGCGGCTTTTTACACTGACCAACTCTGTCCGTCACTTTATAAGAGGAGTTGGGCGTTTCCAGGTACAGATGCTGTTTCAGTGAAACGACTCTGTTGTTGACGACAGTTTAGAAGGTTTTTCCTGAAAAAAACAAGTGGCTTTCCTCTGTGTTCAGGATGTGTAGTCTGAAAGTGGCGTCTTAACCTGTTCGGCTTCTTACTGTCAGAAGCTAATATTTTGAGACACACAACTAAGGATGGGTATGGTTAAGATTTTATTAGTACTACTTCACCTTTATTTGCACTAACGTGGTGATATTACACTGACAAACAACAACTAGACTAGAAACTAGAACAAACAGAGGTACAGAGCAGCCACATGATTAAACCCCCACTGCTCTGAAAGTGAAACTAACTCTGGACCAGTTTAGATGCTCTGACTTTCAGACTGACTTTATGAACACACCCATAGTTGAACAATTATGGCTAACGATTACATTTAATAAATTACACATGTTCATGTCATTCAGCTAACTTTGCATGTGGGCTCAGTGACGCTAGCATAGATACCATACCTGGTTAACGGGGGACGAGCTATGAACCAGGCTGTCTGAACTTTGTAGGTGATGTACTTCAGCAAGATGTTTCACTAGATTGCTGCTGTTTCCACCCTTGGATGCAAACAACTTGCTGCACTGGTGGCAACGAGCATTGTCTGTGTCAGTCCTACTGAAGTGTAACCACACTTTGGAGCGTTTAGTTCTCTCCGCCATCCTAAAGCTGCAGGTGGATAACAGAGAGCTACTCCGCCAGGCACCATTCACTTGTGGATCTAGAGAGGGACAATGCCTCATAGACGCATGTCTTCATCTTCTTATAAAGAACAATGAGGACTGGTGAGAGTAATTATGCTAAATAAAATTCTTCCTACGTTCTAAAGTATTGTTAACAGAACCGTTACTGTCAGAGCTTATCGATCCTCCGGTCTTAAAAAATTTCTCCCCGGGGCTCGTTTAGTACCGAGACTCAGTACCCATCCCTACACACCACACTGTGGCCTCTCTTCATTATCCATAGTTGTACTGGTGAAGTCGAGGGCAGATATGTTTCTTCATATTTTCTAATATTTGTTTTGTTCATTGGTAATTCATCTGCTTTCCATTTACCTCGCCATCCTCCTGTCAAAACCTTCTCCATTCTTTGCTAGCTTATACTGCACTACGCACCATTAGCTTATGTTTAGCCTCGCCAGGCAGGGTTGCCAGGTCTGTGGTTTTTGGGTTGTGTGAAATGGGTTACTTTTCAAATGTTGCTGCTGGATTATTTTGTTTTGTCCGCTGGCTGGGTGGACCTCTTTTGCATGCAGATTACATCAATAATATCTATAAATACACATCCATAATTGAAGTGAAATAAGTTATTTCTACTTGCATCTTACCAAACTCCAGTACATACTGTATGTGTACATACACAGACCTGGCCAGGGGGGCGCACCCCCCAGTTTGAGAACCACTGCTCTAATGATTCTAGTGTGCTGGCTAACAAGTGTGCTGGACAAGACAAGGGTTTCACATAGAAGTAAAAGATGACAGACACACACACACACACACACACACACATACACACAAATTCTGTACAGAGATTAACATACAGCCAACCCTGTGGTAACGACTGACCTTGTCTAATGCTGTCTGGAGGGGTGACAGAAGAGATAATGAGTGAAAAAATGCTCCCACATGATCCTGACCTCTCTGTTTCAGACTGCCACTCTGCGTCTCCCTCTCTTTCCCTGTACACATCAAACACAAAGAAGCTCAGTCAGACATGGTGCCACTCTGCCCTACCACAGAACCATTAGCATGGGCTGAACACACACACCCACACACACCCACACACACCCACACACACACACACACACACACACACACACACACACACACACACACACACACACACACATTGACCCATTTAATGACTGTTACTGAATTGTACCACAGACTACAAAAAAAGATACTAAAAACAAAACTTAATGACACATTTGGTATCACTTTTCTTTTAGACACTAACTAAACAGTAAAAATGGGAAGCACAGAGGAGCCAGATATATTCCTGTCTCCCTGAAAACATGATGTTTTCTTTTTTAGGGGGAGTCCCTGAATACCAATAATATATTACATTGGTGATGCATTTTTATTTTTCCATATTTATACCATCATGGATTATGCTTACAATTATGCTGTTGGTATGTATGATTAAATCGTTAAGGTGATTTGTTTTAATAGGGACAGGCCTGCCTGCATGCATGCTGTTCTTACCATCCTAATGGAAGCATGGTGGCACAATATACTTATACTTCTCTCCCTTTAACTCAAACATCAGGCAAAGTTTACGTTCTTGATGCCAACCCCCAAAAAAACTGAACAGAAGAAAAAGGCTTCCTCTTCGTAGTGCTGAAAGCAGGCAGAAAGGGCTATTTTTCATATATTTTCCTTTTCTCATTATTCATAACCTTAAGGATAAGGAGAAGACAACCACAAAGACAGTCGTGAGTGTAGTGTGAAGAAGTGCACCAGGCGTCTCAAACAGCTCAAGACCTCCAGGGAGCACCGAGAAGGAATTTTAAAGCTTTTTGAAAGGGCTTCTCAACAATACCTCAGTTCTATTACAGGAATATTTTGGAATTGTATAAAGAAAAAAAAGAACTGAGCAGAGACCTTGTACCTGCAATATTGGCAATTATAAGTTTACGGATAAACTGAAGTATTAAGTATTTATCATATCTATAATTTTGTCCATTCAGCAAATTTGTTGTGTTTCTTTTCGTTACACATAGTGAAAGTCTTTCACTACTCCAGTTGTTCTTTTTAAGTTCCTGCCACTTTTCCTCTTGTTTAGGGGGGAGTTCAATTCTTACTTTCAGTTAAAAAAAATTCTATAGCACTTAGTAGTTTCAGGGTAATTTGAATAACACGGTTAAGATCTTATGGTATTTTTTCATATCTGAATTAAGGATCTAGGGACGGACAGACTGCAAAGCCCCTTTGTGTTACAAATGGCTCTGAGACTCAGGTGCAGGACAACAAGACATGACACAGACTATTCAAAAGTCAAGATTTTAATCAACACCAAAACTATTTACAGAACTTCACACCTACATAAGGTAATACCAAGCTAGGAATGAGGTAAGAAAAACTAAAACTAAGCTACTACTGGCTCCAAATAAAGTACGAAACATAAAACTGAACTATCCAGCTGAGAGCTGAGCTAACAAAGAAATAAGCGAACTATACTAGAGCTACGCTGACTCTGACAAACAACAAGAACTAGTTCACCACTTCAACACACTAAGTAAAACCGAAGTGTATCTAATCTAACCAACAGGCAAACTAACAAGAAGTAAGATTAACGCTAAGACAACTAAGACAACACTCTCCTCACAGAACCTTAGGGAATCGGCACTTAAAAAGACCTCAATCTCATCATCAGCAGTCAGATTTGCCCAGAGGGGGGACGGCTGTTTCACTGTATGCATCCCCAGAAGTCTCAGTTCTTGAACCTTTGAAAAGTAACAATGAAATATGAGTGTTAATGCAATAGGTTTCTTTGCTTTTCCTGTTTACATTCTAAGTAAGCTCAATGCCAGGCAGTATGCAGTTCCACATTTGATATGAATATTTTACAGCATAAACATAATCTGACTATAAAATCATAAATGTAGAACTACTTATGACAATGTGGTTGTTTAAAATCAGACAGCGGATCATCATTGGGCTACTGTGCTATAATGCGTCCGCATCCAACTTCTACAGGATAGGCTCTAACCATCCCAGCTGTTTAGATTCTGCTGCCAAATTTTCATATCTAAGTTTTTTCCATTCATGAGCCTCCTTCTTCATTATTGACTTGCAGCCCACAACACTTGTTACACCCTCTGCTGTTGGTGCCAGTTAGTGGCAGTCTCTCTTTCCCTTCCCTGTTCCGTTTTCCCTCTCTCTCCAGGTGGGCATGAATGTTTGGTAGCATCGAGGCACAAGTACTGCAAGGACACAAGGACTGCAGCGTGCAGTTCAGGGCGGAGCTCAACGTTGCTCAATGTCAGCATGCTGGCTGAATCCAACAGTTCGGGGCTGTGCTCAATGCTGCTCAACTTCAGCATGCTATTGGCTGAATCTAACATTTGACTCCGGCCACAGGGACATTGCCTGCATGTAAAAACGAGTGCCGTCTTATGTTCCTAGCGTTGTCATAAACCTGTATGTGGTTCCACTCTGAATTGCATTATATACACAGTTCCTGAAGGGTTAGGGTTAGGGTTAGGGTTAGGGTTAGGGTGAGGGTGAGGGTGAGGGTGAGAGTGAGAGTGAGGGTTAGATTGCCACCAAACTGTTGCAAAATGAAGTAAAGTTGTATGTAATAAGACTGAATGCAATTGCCTTATGGACCATTGAGATGGGTGGAGTCAAACTTTGAGCACCGCCCCGAACGTTGAGCTCTGCCCCGAACTGCACACTGCAGTCAGGGGCTTCTCACAAAGCAAGACAGGTGGAATCTGTTGGTCATCAGCTGACGAGGCGCAGGTATAAGTGATCATCTGCAGCGTGTCTACCACCAGTTAAAGCCTCACTTTGATTGTGACTCGGCACCGGATTGTCATACAGCCTCATTAGTTCTGACTCTGTTATCTGAATTTAGCTTCGTTTTGCCTGCAACTATTACTTGTCTCTGTCTCCAGTTTGATCTCTTGCCATTTCCTGCAATAACCGGGACCATTCCCCCCCTTGATCCATCAGCCTGCAGCCAAACCTAAGCCTAACCTAAGTATTTGCCCGGGTAGCCAGGCAAATACTGGAGATTCTACACCCACCCTCCATCTGCCATTCCTCCCGGGTCACCTCACCTATCCACCTGTCTGCTGCTGCTGTTCCATCCCCGCCGCCGCTTGCCATTCTCTTCCCACCTGGTTTCCATTTTGACCCAATCTCTGCCTGCACCCCAGTTGAGTTATACATTTAGTTTAAGTAGAATTATTATAGGGTCTTGTTTGATTGTTTGTTTGTTAGTCTAAGTGTCTATTCACTCTGTTCTCTTGTTAGGAGTTCGTTAGTTGGAGTGTTTATTTGTACTCCTATTTGTGTGTCAGGATTAGTGTATTGAGTACACGTCAGTTAGTTTGTTAGTGTTTATTGTGTCAGGGATTAGATGATTAAGTGCTAGTTTTATGTTGCACTTGATTTGAGTTCAGTTTTGGTTCACTTTCCTAGCTCGGTCATACCTAGTTCTGGTTAGTGTTTTTGTTATTGCCTGTGACTACTTTTGTTATCATTAAAGAATCATTCTGTTTTTGACTCTGGTGTCTTGTTGTTCTGCACCTGAGTCTTTGAACCATTCGTAACAACACAAGGTCACGGTTGTAGCCTGTAGTCCTCTGCTTTCAATTCCTGCTTCGTCTGGATGCTTACCGACATTGAGAAAGACTAGTCTTGCAGTCTGCCAGAATATGCCTCAAAGTTGCCGTCTCTGAACATAGATCATGATGGTGAGAGTAGCACATCATAAGTAGGAAGTATCAAGAACTTTCTACTTTTTCCTCCATGCTGCACAGGTCCCTCCAGCTTAGCCATCTTCCCTACACTTTCCCAGTTCATCCACTGTCCCTGCTTAGTCTATCAATGATATAAAGGAGAACAATGCAAAGCATAACGTTTTGTTATTATGACTCACCTATCATCACCTATAACAAACATTTTAAGAGAAACAATCTGTTGCAACTTTATCAACTATGGTGCATTTATTGGAAACAACTAGTGAATAATAGAAATTCAGCTACATTTGTAGGGCCATTAAAAAGGTTCTTGTAAAATACCTTGAAAATATGTTATTTGCAAATAACCAAAAGAATGTTTGGTTGCATACTCACAGAATCCCAGTCATCTGCCTCTCTCCTTCAAAAATCTTTTTCTTGGCCTCATCATAACACTCCTCACACTGAGCATGAAGCTGTTTTAGAAATTTGCAGACGGTGGCTCAATCTAAGCTGTCTAAATCAAGAATCAGATGTAAAGAGCTTTAGTCTTACTTGAAATTCGATGACATTAGCTCACATGGTATATATCTCTAGTCAAAGAACACAAAGAAGGCAGTTGTCTTATGATTATGATGATGCAATTCATTATACTGTAAATGAAAATAATAGTGGCTTAGAAATGAAAAAAAATGCATTATACTAAACCTGACACTGGGGATGATTTGAAATACATGTCTCACACTTTGTGTCATGTCTTGTAAAGATGAAATCTGAAGAAATTTGGGACTTCAGTGAAAATAAATCCCTGCACCCTGTCCATCCTGGCTGAACGCAGAGGTCAGAGCTCTGCTGCGAGGGATGCTGCATTCTTGGTGGGTGATGTACCAGCACTCAGAGCAGCTATAGGAGAGAGCTGACTGCAGGCATTAGGAGGGCTAAAGCTCAGAAAATCCAGAGTCATCTCTCCACCAAGGACCTCCGGAGCATGTAGAAGGGCATTACGTGCATCACAAACTATGACACCAATGATGCATAATTCCCAAGGGACCCCTCTTTGCCTGACACTCTCAACAAATTCTACACCCACAATGAGGACCCCAAGTGCTTCAAGAGACTGGTCATGGCCCACATAAAAGCCTCCATCGACGCCACTGTGGACCCACATCAATACACCTACAGAAAGAACCACTCCGACAGGCCTTAGACCATCAGAAGCCATGACATCTCCCCCTGCCCTACTATCACCCTCAGCACTGGCTCCCCCCAGGGCTGTGTATTGAGCCCCCTCCTGTTCACCCTGCTGACATATGACTGCTCTGCAAAACACGACATAGTAGTAGTGGGGCGCATCACCAACAATGATGAGTCCAAATACAGAGAGGAGGTGGAGTATCTAGAGGGTTGGTGCAGAAAAACAATCTGCATCAATGTGAAAAAGACCAAGGAGATGATCGTGGACTTCAGGAAGGGCAGACACACCCACACCCACATCCACCTCCACTGCACATCGGAGGAGTAGCTGTAGAAGTGGTCTCCTCACCGAGGACCTCACTTTGAGCTGCAACACTTCCTGCTTCTTTCCAGAAGCTGTTGGACTGTTGAACTCTGGTAGTGCTCTGTAGCTTTCCAACTATCACCCACCTACCTGCAACTACAGACACTTTTTTTTACCTCACAGCACAGTTTTGAATGTGTATTTATCTGTTTACCACTGGTAAACACTTGTATGTATTGTTTTTATTGCTTGTATTTTACTTATTTTTCTTTATATTTCACTTTCTTTATTCAGTTTTTCTTATTTTTCTATTTATTTATTATTTCTTTTTTGGACTTACAACCTAGACAGAATGCCAATTTCCTAACCTCATGTGAATATGTATGCTGGTATGACAATAAAGAACATAAAATCCTTGAATTTTAATCACCTTCACTGAGGTGAAAGGCTGTATTGATTTTGAATGTAGGGCACACAGACTTTAGTGAAAATAACTCACATGAGGTTATGGGCTCTTTAGGTCAGTCTCTATAGAAAGTTTTGTAGAAATGTCCACAGTCATGAAGCGATGCCACCCTAATGTGGTGTAAAAGACACAGGATTATCCTTCTCACTAAACACTTTACCTAAGGCAAGCATTAGTTGTGGAGTTGTTGGAGTTAGGCTGATGGTTTCTTCCTGGTTCCAACATTACATTATTTTCAGATCAAGTGTTTTATAGAAGTAAAGAAAATTTGATGTTCCATGATGCAAGTGGTAATCAGTCAAATTAAGATTAAAGTGTATGCATCTGTGCATCTTAGTGCCTGCTCACCAGCTGAGCATATGTGCACAGATGTCTGTGCACTGGATGACATATGCACAGACATCTATCACATTAAAAAAAAACATTTCAGCATTTCATTCATACACATTGAACGTAGAGCAGGCATCCCTGCTGTGCTGCCCAATGAGCACCTTCTCCATCAATATACAGTACATCAGAGCACCAACTGCTTTTTGACTTCTGAGGACATGGAAGACCTTGGCAGGACTTTGTGATCTGAATTTGAAGCTAGTCCCATAGCCAGCTGGTAGGCAGCTAGCCTTGCAGACACTATGGAGAAAATTACAGGACCTTCACACACAGATGGTTGTAAAAAAAACAATGACATAGCAGAAGGTGAAACTGAATAAAATTCTGATTCCTTTTATTGTATTAGCCGTTCCAGACGTATTGATAAGTGCTTTTACTACAGGCCCTTTGTAATGGCAAACAAACTGCAAACAAGAAAGTATCTGTGCCTGCTGTGTGCTGGGTATATGATGTGAAGACTAAGTGGAGGAGCACAGATCTGCCACTGACCAACAGATTAATTATTCTGTACAAGAATCCCCAGAAGCAGTCCATCTCTCTCTCTCTCTCTCTCTCTCTCTCTCTCTCTGGCAGTCTTGAGCTTCCTGTCACTCCTACTGCTATAATTTTCTATGATGGAAAATATTTAACAAAAAACAATGATGCATGTTGGTTCTTTCACATTTATTACAGATCTTCTGGAAATACGACTTAATCTGCTGGGTCAAAAATATACATACAGCAAAGTTAATATTTGGTTTAATGTCCGTTGACCATTTTCATCTCAGCATTCATGGTAGCTGTCCACAAGCTTCTGGCTGTATATTTGACCACCACTCTGGACAGGATTGGTGCAGTTCAACTAAATTTGTTGACTTTCTGACAGACTTGCTCCTTCAGCACAGTCCAGAGGTTCTTGATAGGGTTTAAGTCAGGACTTTGGGGATGCTCAGTCTCTTATTAAAGGCTATTTCTATCAGTATACGGAAACAGATTTTTATGTGCTTAGCAAAATGTGATTGGTCCCTAAGTATATCCACTGAAATACTGTTTTAGTGTATCATTGACATAAAATATTTCAATATAGGGGTTTATTTACCTCTATTCAATAATTGAATAATTATACGACACTACACTACAAATATGCAAATACAGGTTTAGACACAATGATTAAACCAAATGAAATACACAGCCAAAACCCAAAATAGATATGTGAAACATATTAAACATGAGTTAAAGTGAGAAAACAAAAAATCAGTACAACATGGAAAACAATGAGTTTCTGTCCTTTCCCAACAGTTTCTTTAAGGTTTTGTTACTATAAGAATATAGATTATAATAGGTATTTCTCATGAAAGGTTATAATCTAGAATTTTTTTCCCAGTGCTATTCCATTGTAGTGGATAAAAAGTGAGTTGACAGGTGTTACGCCCAGCCCATGTCATGGCTCCACCCCCTCTGCTTGGTGGCAGTCTCTCCCTCACCTGGCTGATTAGCCAATTCTGGACACCTGTGGCTGGAGCGCTTCACCTGCACCTGATCGTCTGTCCCATAAAGCCTGGCTGAGTTCTACATTCCACATCAGACCGTGATATAGCAACTGTCAGTGCTCTCTGACCAGTATGTAGTTTTTATGTTGCATTAGCTGTGTTGAGTAACACGTTTCTCTTCTGTTTAGTGACCCAGAGCCGCTGACCTGCCACCCCCAGCAGCCAATCCTGGACGTGGAACAGCGCATCGTTTAGCTGCAGTGATTTTACTCCACCTGTGTTCACGGGAAGAATATAAGGCACAACATATATACACATTTACACTGGCTGACAAGACCGCAGTCATAACAACGGGTCCATCCATCCATCCATCCATACATACATAGACATATATCCATAGATACGTACACACATACATCCTTTCTTTGTACATTGATTTGTTGATATGTACTGGTTGACATCATGGGTTATTGATGTATTTTCCTGTGTGTACAGGGAATTAACTGTTCGAACTGATCCATATAATGCCAACATATCAGCATGCTGTCACAACAACTGACAGCAGGTTTGGCAGAACGACTAAAGACGAGGAGGAAGAGGGAGAAAAGATAGGGAACTAGCCGCAGAAATGCTCCATAGTCTCACCACTCTAAAGACCCCGGTTCTGACTAATTCCACTGAAAATTATTAATAACACAGTCCTCAAAAAATCTATACCAAAAACAATATTACATAGGAAGGACATAGAAATAGACAGGATGGCCCAAACAGCGGCTGTCTGTGTGACAACAAAAGTTACAGCTATAATGTAGAATGTTGAAGATGTTTTCCATCTGCACGTGGTATTATGTTGTCAGACCCTGGGTAAGCCATGGAACAGGGCTACTGATTCAGCTCTCTGTCTCTAAGGTTAGGGTCTCTTGCCTAATAGGGATTCTGAGAACAGCTCAAACTTAAGTTAAGGAAACTTGCCTAGCTTCTGATTACCTTCATCCAAATGCCTACTCTGATAGTTAACTGAACTGGGTAGGCCTTTGACTGTGTTAGCCTCTCAGTCTCATTTGTTAACAACAGCTTTCTTCTAAATGATTTGGGCTCTTGGTAAGTTGCTAGGCTGCTATTAGAGGTTAGGATAAAAGCCCCAGGAATAAGTTTATACATTCTAAATTCAAATTGACTACAACAAAGTCTAAGTACCATGTGCAATCTTACAAACACAACAGCCCAAATTTTTCCTACCATCAGAGGTCATAAGTGACATTAAAAGTCCAAACAAATCTTTTTTAAATGCAGGCTAAATATTTATTGCAATGTTATAGAATGGGCCGGTTACTTAAATTGGTTTCAGAAGTAGAACTGAGCTTTTCTGTTAAAACAGTGTAATTTGGGAGGGAAAGAGCAGACAGCTTGGCCTTAGCTGACTCAGTCCTATTCTGATCCGAGAGATTCCCTTACTGACGGGTTGAAAACCCAGTGTCTAAGTCCATAGTAATGTCCTCCTTTACTCAGGGGGAAATAAAAAGTCCTAGTTCCAGTATGGTCTGCAATAATCTTTTTTTTTTCATTTGGTTTAAAAGAAATAATCCTTCCTTATTGTTCCCTTAGAGTAGGCTAAGGCTATCACCTGAAATTCCTTTAATCTTGTCAAGTAGAACAAATAGGACAGTTTATCATTCCTTTCCAATTGAACAAAAAAGAAAGATATTCCATTATTCCCTTCAAGTTAAAAAAAAAATATTCCATTGCTCCTTTTGAGTAAAATTGCTGTCCAAACAGGACTTTTCTTTTTGCAGGGTAAAATCCAATATCCTGAAAGTAATCGGATAAGATCCGACTCCAGCGATGTCCTATTCCTGGGATCTCAAATCTCACTGCCGTGTTTTATTTCTTTTCCTTTTAACTGAGTGCCGTGTCTTGGTTTCCATTGCATGGTTTGTATATAACATTTTACCTGGTTGTGGTGATTTCTAATTATTTTTAACTTGATTGTTTGTCTCCAGTTGTTTTAAGTGTGTTGACAGCCTTTTTAGTAAAAAGCACTGACCCTGGGAATGCCACACCCATGTTTTAATCAAAGACAAAGGAGAATGCCACAGAGAGCAGTGGGATGTAGCAGACGCTGAAAGGAGTGCTCTGGGGAAGTGGTCTTCCAGTGAGCCGCCAGACACACCACACCATCCCAGACACATTCAAGGAGTTGAAATAAATGAGAGCAGCAGTGAGAGTCCGTCAACGCGAGGTCATCAAAGGAGCTGCAGATATGGACTGGGCTGGGTTTTTTATTAAACTTTTAATTGGACTTTTATAAATTTTGAAAAGGCCTGAATATTATTCTTATGGTGCACCAAATACACAATATTAGTTTTACTGAAACATTGCCTTCAGGTGGTACTATCATTCAGATATTGTTGTTCTTAGCTTTCATTGTAATAATACTGCTGGTTTTCACTTTGCTCACCCTGATTTTAAGAACCTGTGTTGCCTTTTAGAGTCCTAGGCTCTTGAAAACCCTAGGTGGTGGGCTTTTTGTATATATTTTAACATGTAAATTAAAGTAAAAGTACAGCCCTTTTGTATTGGGCCTGGCCACAGTATGGTTTAGGTTTTGTCTCTTTATTGCACTTTGTATGAAGTCAACTGGTAAATAAAAACAACTGAATGGATCATTTCTGAAAGGCTTCTCATTTTTAAGAGCCTAAAACCTTTTGCTATACTATATATGTTTATGAAGTTTAAGTATATATTGCTGTATCTGTTATAATATGAGATACCATGTTGAGGTCTGGTGACCCTCACCAGACCTCAGCATGGTATCTCTGGTATCCCTGATCTTAACATGAGGTCCAGTTTCATAACAGAGAGGTCCAGTTTCAGTTGAAGGAGTCAAGTGGCTTTGTCTACTAACAATTAGATATGTATTTCTGTATGTGTATATGTTAAGTATGCATTGTTAGAGGATTGTAATATGTACTTCTGTAGAATTTTACACAGCTCATAACCTGTGTATATGAAGTAATCTCTTTTTACTTTGATATGAATGGTTTTTTTTTTTCTAAATTCTTGTTCATTTTTTAAAAAATGCTTTAATTAAATGTCAAAAAACCTTCAAAAAAAATCTACAGGTGTGGTAAATACTTTTTATAGGCAATGTATGTAAATAGTTCACTGTCTTAGCTATAGACAATGTATTCATGCATATTTTTTTCTCTCTTTCTCATGAATAGTTACTCAATCAAATGTCTGAATGTTTTTCTGTATCTTTCAAGAAAGACCATAATAAAATATGCCTTGAGCTTCTCTAACTGAAATGCATCTTTTTAGAATGCAGCCAAACTAACCAGGATTCATCATGTCACAACAGAAACATTAAGATACGTACATACATCATTGTAAATCTGCTGTAAGAGCCTAATGTAAAGCATTTCTGAAATATAGCTTTTTTAAAATGGGAGTTTTTCAATTTTTATTGATGGAGGGAGAGACAGTGTGAAAGGGGTAAAAGAGGAGAGACAGACATGCAGCAAAGGGTCATGAGCCAGACTCGAACTCATGACAGCTGCTGATGACCTGCACCCATGTGGTAATTCCTTAACTCAGTGAGATATAAGGCGGCCCAGAATATAACATTTTTAAGAGTAATTTTTGGGTTGTGTAGGAGAGTGGGAGACCCAGAGAAGTTCATGGACATGTAAGGTGTCTGTTTCTGTGTGTGTTTTGGGTGGGTGGTGATGGATGGCTGGCAATCTGCTGCAGCCTGATGGAGGTCACGGAAGTCGCCTCACTCTGTCTGACCAGACAACCACCACACACACATACACACACAAGCCTCCTTCGTCTATTATCATAGATTGTGGTTGACCCTGCTGGTCAATAGAGGTCAAGGCTGGAGAGGGACCTTGGCTTGTCCATCTGGCCTTGTGGGGGAATGGACAACAGGACAATGGGGGAAGGGGGGTCAAGATGCAAGAGGAAAAGGACTGTAGTGGAAAGGCCAAAATTTAACGACAGCTCCACTACAGGATAATTTTTAAAGGTAATTTAATATTTTACATTATTTTCCATAACTCATAGACTTGACTTGTGCCTGTTGTCATTTTGATGAGCTATACATATAGAAGAGATATATTCCTGAGGAAATATTATTTATAAATAAATAAAATTATTATTATACAATATAATAATATAATATAATTATAAATTAGCCATCAGAAATCTGTGGAAATGCCACTAATCTTCAATTATCCTTTTTTTTCTTCTGAAAATCATACAAATCCATTTAATGAGAAGAACAAACGGAATAAATCATCAGGGAAGACTGAGACGAGTGACTCTTACTAAACTAGCAGGATGACATCAACTTGGAAGTGAACAGATGAAGAGGATTGTAGGCCTTTTTAACTATATTTACAATAGATACATAGAAATGTGAACAAAATTGTTGGTACTCTAACGTTAAAGAAAGAAAATTCCACAGTGGTCACTGAAATAACTTAAAACTGACAAAAGTAATAAAAAAAATTAACAGAAAATTAACTAATGGAAATCAGACATTGCTTTTGTAATGTGGTTCAATGAGTCATTAGATTAGATTAGATTAGATTAGATTAGATTAGATTAGATTATACTTTATTAATCCCACAATGGGGAAATTTCTTCGTTACAGCAGCAGAGAAAAAGCAGAAAAACACACAATATACCCTATACATAAAAAAGAGAGAAAAAAAAACTAGTGAAACTGGCCTGGACAAAAATGATGGTACCACTTGAAAAGATTGAAACTAATTTGACCATAGGGACATGTTAAACTAAGGTGTGTCTTGTCATTAGCATCGCAGGTGTCTTCAAACTTGTAATAAGTCAGTCTGCCTATTTAAAGGGTGAAAAGTAGTCACTGTGGTGTTTGGTATCATGGTGTGAACCACACTGAACATGGACCACAGAAAGCTAAGCAGAGAGTTGTCTTTGGAGATTAGAAAGAAAACTATAGACAAGCATGTTGAAGGTCAAGGCTATAAAGACCATCTCCAAGCAGCTTGATGTTTCTGTGACTACAGCTGCACATATTCAGAAGTTTAAGTTCCACGGGACTGTAGCCAACTTCCCTGGACGAGGCCGCAACAGGAAAATTGATAACAAATTGAAGAGACAGATAATGCAAATGGTTACCAAAGAACCCAGAACGACTTCCAAAGAGATGAGAGGGGAACTCCAAGGTCAAAGTACACATCCTTTGGACAGATGAGACAAAACTGGAGCTCTTTGACAAGTCACATCAGCTTTGAGCTCACAGATTCAAAAATGAAGCATACAAAGAAAAGAACACTGTACCTGCTGTGAAACATGGAGGAGGCTTGGTTATGTTCTGGGGCTGCTTTGCTGCATCTGGGACAGGGTGTCTTGAATCTGTGAAGGGTGCAAAAAAATCTGAAGACTATCAAAGCATTCTCAAGCAAAATGTGCTGCCCAGTGTCAGAAAGCTTGATCTCAGTTGCAGATCATGGGCCCTTAACAGGATAATGGCCCAAAACACACAGCTAAGAACACCCAAGAAGGGCTAAGAACAAAACATTGGACTGTTCTGAAGTGGCCTTCAATGAGCCCTGATCTAAATCCTATTAAACATCTGTGGAAGGAGCTGAAACATGCAGTCTGGAGAAGGAATCCTTCAAACCAGAAAGAGCTGGAGCAGTTTGCTCACGAGGAGTGGGCCCAAATACCTGTGGACAGGTGCAGAAGTCTCACTGAGAGCTACAGAAATCGATTGCAATGATTGTCTCAAAAGGTTGTGCAAGTAAATATTAAGTAGTTTAAATGACCAAAAGAAATTTTTGAAAGTGGCAAAAGCTTATTTTGGACTTTACAGCTATAAATGAGTTGCATTGTTAAAGAGTCAGGGACTATAACAGATAAATCTGCCATTTTGAACAGTTTTAATGAACATTTTATTTCTTTGGGCTCTTTAATTTGAGTCAGTTCATCCAGGTCACAATCCTCAAACTGAGCAGAGGACTACGTCACCACCACCCCCAAATAACTCCAGGGTCCAACAGCTGACTTTTACTCATTTTAATGTGTCAGAAGTCCATAGTGCATATAAGGTGCTAGATACAAGTAAGACTGCAGACAAACTCGACCCCTACTTTCTTAAGCTTGCTCAAGATTTTATGGCAGAACCTTTAATATATATTTTTAATCCCGTTTTATCCTGTAATGAATTTCCCAGCATTTGGAAGTCTGCTTATGTTCTCCCTTTGCTGAAAGGAGAGAATCCATCACTGGATAATAACTACAGGCCGATCTCGAAATTGTGTGTTTTACCTGAAGTCCTTTAAAAATTGATAAGTAAATTGATACTGATAAGTATCAGTATCAATTGATAAGTGCTGCTAGTTTGCACTGCAAAACTAGCTGACTTGCTTGAGCCTAAAAGGCAGGTGTTGAGAAAAGACTTCCCTGCTGTGAGATGTTACGTGATGTTGCTGGTGTTACCCCCTCTTGTGGTAATAAAAATGGTTAAAAATGAATCTTTTAACATCTTTTCACATTTTTGTTTATACCAAATTACATATAGTAATATCGATAAGAGTATCGATAGATATCGGTATCAGTAAGGAGTATCACATTGGTAGGTGTATTGATAAAATCCTAACAATATGCATCCCTGCTCTGGACAGCAAAAAATATTGTGCAGCTCTATTTCTGGATTTGTGAAAGGCTTTTGACACAGTTGACCATGGTGTTTTGGCTGATAGACTCCACAGCACTGGTTTATCTGGGCATGTTGTTTTGGTCTGTAAATTACCTGTCTGCCAAAACACAATGTGTCCAGTTTGCTGGGACCTCATCTTGCTTCCTCCCTGTGTCGAAAGGAAGTGTCCCAGGGTTCAGTTCTTGGACCACTGCTGTTCTCATTATGTGAACAATCTGTATGAAACTGTATCGAATGCAAATCTCTATTTCTACACATACGATTCAGTTACCTACTGCTCATCCCCTTCAGTAGTTCAGACTTTAGAATTTCTGCAGTTTGCTATTGATGTTGTTCAGTCACATTCAAATCAATTGAAATTGGTGTTCAATGCAGATAAAATTAAAGTCCTGCTATTTTCTACAAGCAAAAGAAAAATAAAAAAATGTCCAACCTTCCAAGGGTCTCAACCGCTCTAGGGTTCAATGCTGAAGTAGTTCAAACTTATAAGTACTTGGGTATTATTATTGATCACAAATCCTCTTCCTGCTCAGACATTGAAAACCCAATTTCAAAACTGAAACTTAAACTGTGGTTCTTTTTCAGGAACAAATCCTGTTTCTCCTTCCAGGTGAGGAAACACCTGATTTCTGCAATTTTTTGCCTGCACTGGATTACGGTGGTCTACTGTACATGAACGCACCTGATCAGTGCCTAAAGAAAACAGATGCTGTGTGTTATGAACGGTTCAGAGGAAAGTGTGAGACAACAAAACACGACACAAGACTTGACAGAAAATCTAACAATGAACTGAGACTCCAATAAACAAACTATAAGAGTACCAGAGTACACAGTAAACAGACTGACGAAATGCTCAACTAACAAGCAGACTAATCACTTAGTGAGAGTTCATGATAAACAGGCTGACTAAATGCTCAACTAACAGGCAGACAAATCACTAACTGAACAGGCTACAAACTATCAAGTAGATTACATGATAAATCAAGCAATATCTCACTCTGTACTCAACTGGGGGCTAGCAGAGAGAGTGGCTTAGGCAGAACCAGGCAGACAGAGGAGGAACAAGTGGCGATGGAGTTGGCAGCAGCAGACAGGTGGAGACGGGAAGAATGGTGAGATCAACCGGGGTGGCTGACGAGCAGAGGGAATGCAGGAATCTAAAGGGTTTTGTATCCAGCAAACCATCAGGGCAGGAGAAGGAGGGAGGCAGAGTGATCCAGGGAGAATCTGACCGGGTTATTGCAGGGACCGACGGAGGAGAACAGGTTGCAGCCGGCGGGTGATCCAACTGGAGGCAGAGAGAGAAGAGGTTAGAAATAAGCATGAAAATCTGGAGCCAGACTGAACGAAAGCTTGAACTAACAAAAATCATTTGACGGTCTGGCAACTCAGCAGCATCTCACTGAGACTCTTATCCTGAGCAGAGTGGTAGTCACTGGTGATTAGGTGCAGCTTTGCTACTGGCTGTGGAAATTTGGTACACCATTGTTCCCTGTATGCGGCTGCTAAATGGCTGTTCCTGTACGCCCGCAGGGTTTCACACTGGCTGGCTTTTGTATACAAATCATTCATTGGATTGGTTCCTCTGTATCTGTGTACATGTGCACAAACCAGAATCACTATGTCCTGTGTTCTGATGATACTGTGAAGATGTTGATCCCAAAGGTTAGAATGGAGCTTGGAAAGAAAGCTTTTCAGTATGCAGCTCCTTCATCCTGGAATAATGCCACGAAGGATCTGAAGCTGTCAGAGCTGGTTACTATGGGGGAGTTTAAGACCGTTCTAAGGGATCGAGAAAATACCTTTATAGGTAAATGTGACTGCTCCTGACGTTATTGCTAAGTCGTTTTGACATCAACTTGTTTGTGCATTAGAGCTGCTTTTTATCATGTTGCATACAATCTGGATGTCCTGCCCCATTGTGGGGCTTGTATTGTCTGTTTTTTGCTCTCTTTTTTTCAGATGTAATGCTTTTCTGTTCTTGGCCAGGTCACTATTGGAAAAGAGATTTTAATCTCAATGAGTTTTTTTACATGGTTAAATAAAGGATAGCCTATATTAATTTAAAGGTATCATTTTTGTCCAGTCCAGTTTCATTAGTTTATTTATTTTTTTAAATTATTCTGTTGAACCACAATTCAAATGCAATGTCTGATTTCCATTAGTTAATTTTCAGTAAAATTTTATGTATTATTACTTTTATCAGTTTCAAGTTATTTCAATAACCACTGTGGGTTTTCTTTCTTTAACGGAATGGTACCAACTATTTTGTCAACATGTGTACATTGATTATCTCTGAATTGTCAGTGTGACATTTAACTCTGGTTCGGACTACACGCCTTCCTGGGAAGTCTTAGCCCTGACACCACTTTGCTTTCACATCTTGTATAGCAAACTATTATAACGGAGTGTGTGATTTTAATGGTCACTGTTACGGCCGCTGCCGTATCAGGAACATTTGCTCTTCCTCTCCAGTGTGTGAGAGTGTTTGTGTGCATGCGAGGGTGTACTCAGGTTATCCTGATTCCTTCCACCTGTGATGGACCAGATGGATTGGTGTAGGAGCAACGACTGCTGGCCCACCAATCAGAGGGAGCCACCAGGAGTATTTAAGGAGCCAGCAGACGACAGCCAAGCAGCAAGCTGTAGCCAGCCCTGCTTGCGTGCCTCGTGTCACTTGTGACTTTGGAAACTCTGTAAAACTCGGTAGAACTCTATGAACTTGTGAGGCACTAGTTTTGAAATTGCACAACTTGTAAATTCCCTTTGTTAGTTTCATTGGCGATTGAGTGCTCTTAGAATTGTATTTGTTTCTTTCTATCGCTGAGCTAGAGAGCCAGTAGTTCTTTTGTTACCCCTGTTTTCTTTTTTTGATAAGTTAACAACTCTAGTTTAGTGTCTCTTTTTGTTCTTGCTTTTTAGCACTCATTTAGTCTTTCGCTGCCTCACTTTTGTTTGGATCGCTTAATCTTTACTTTTGTTAATAAATAACTTGAATTTACCTCATGACAACTGGGTTTTTATGTTACTTCCTTTCCCCTAGCGAGCTGGTTGTAACAGTCACGTAGCTTCATTCACACAGATCATTTCATGACACCACTCTATAAATTCTAATATCTTTATTTGCAGTGTGCACAACCATCTCAGTACTATGCACTGAACTGACATGTTCCACTCTTGGCCTTATACCTCGATGGTGAGAGTGACCTGCGCCCTGACTTCTGCCTCTCCATACCCACATAGACCACCTCACCCACATCTCCATGTGACCATGGTTGGGGTCAGGACTTAGAGGGTCTGGCATTTCTTTTTTGGCTCGCAAATGCAACTTCCTATTGTGTTGTGTCTAGAACACTTTGGCATCCCATGCTCCATAGTGAATGACATAATTCAAAATCAAAATCAAAAACAGGGTCATCTGCTTTCCACCACCAGATGAGTTTCAAAGAGTTGGTGTTGGCTGGATCTGCAGCATTTGGAAGGGATGTGGGCAGCACTGATGGCTGACGTGAGAAGCCATCGAGTGCTGATGCTCAGTATTATTTAAACAGACAACTCTTTTATTCAATTTTAATGCAAGCAGTGTGTGACCACTAATGTCAGTTTCTGGACATATTTGTGAGTTACCCGGGTTCAGTCCATTATTCCAGAGTCCTTGAAAATAGCCTAGCCTGTTATATGTAGGTAGATTGCACCCACCTGATGGCTTCTGTATACTTGGAGATGATGGATATCCATTTATACCACAATCAGTTGCACTCATCACACCTACAGAGAGCCAGTAAGAAATCCAGTGGCAGTGAGGTTCAACAGACATCAGGCAAGGGCTCAGTCTGTTATTGAAAGGACATTCTGTATTTTTCAAGGCTCTGGAAGTGCATCCTGTTTTTGCTTTGAGGGTCATTGCATGTTGAGTCATTTTGCACTACTTCTGTCTTAGAGAAGGAGACATAATTAAGGCTGTGGAAGAAACAATGGGACCAGATGATGAAGATGGTCAGCTTCAGTCCGACTTGCAGTGTGGTGAGCAGCTGTGTGGAGGCACCGCTGCTGCTCTGTCAGCACCAGACAGGACTCCTGATGCTCTTCATGACCACGACTGCTATTGAGGAGACACAAAACTATTTCTTAAGTGCTTTTTGGTTCAAGTTTCATCTGTGTAAATAATATAAATTGGTTTTGCAAATAGTGTAAATAGTAATTACCGATGTAGCCAACTCCCTGTTGTTGGCTTTCTGAGCTCCTGCACGCATAATAGTTTTTATATATAATAGATGAAATGTTATAATACAGGCATAAGTCATTTGCATACATATACTTACAAGCTTTACTTCAGTATAAATTTTCCATTTTCATGAGAAGGGATCAGACTTATTGCTGTCATTAATAATGATAATAGACAGTACTTTAGTTATGAGTTAAAATACAGTTATACTTTTTCTTATAAATACCAAAACGACTTGATTTCTTCACAGGAATTTGAGGTTACTCACTCCCATCCAGCTGCTGAAGCAAAATGCTTCACTGAGAAAAGGTTTTTTTTTCACATCTCAGGCAAATTCATTTTGCCACATCATCGCCAGCCCCTTTGGAGAGAAAATAAATTGATGATCGCTTATGTGGTGCACCAATGCAGTTCCACAACGTACCAATTGGAAATTATCTACTCTTCTACTGTACATTTAGCTGTGCCACAGATGGCAATGACTGTACAGAGGAGGCTAAGCTAACATCAGCAAGCTCAGTCACTCGCTAGCAGTGATTTGTGCTGTATCAGTGTAGTGCAAACACATAAAATTCACAGTTTATTACATGACTAAGAGACAGGTAAAACAAAATTCAACAATTACATTTGTATAACAAATTTTAGTACGCATATAGTGCTTTATATAGGGATAGAAAGTGATTTCGGACATTGTGTAGGTCTCATTTGGAGTGAAAAAAAACTGTTTTAGGCAATAGTGAATATCAGCTACCAAACCAGTTCTATAAAGAAATGGTTTTCCTAGTTTGGTGTGGAAGAATCTGACAGAGATGCACAGAGTGAGCCCTGCCTTCTACCCCATCCACTACTGGATGGGGTAGAACTTTGATGTTAACTCAGACCCAGGCTTTATCCTTCATCATCCGTTGGACCTTTTGTGTCCAGCCAAGCTTCAAAATCTGGTAGAAAGATACTTTTGGCCATTACATGCATCAGTTCACTGAGAAACGCTAGCCCTGTCTGTGTCTTCATCTTCCCTTTATCTATAGGTCCAGATGGACAGTGGTCAGTCAGACTTAGCGAGCTGGCCTTTATCCTTACAGACTATGACCTCTGGGAGACCATTAAGGGAAACAAGCCATCACAAAACTAATCAATGAGTAAATACTGCAAAAGGATGAAAAATGGGCCCAGAGGAGGGGGAGGGGTGGGGAGAGGTGTAATGAAAAGAAATGAATTAAGAAGACACAGGCCAGAAGGGAAGGAAGCAGAGCTGGCCTGTAATTTAAAGTATTAACATAAGTCCCTCACTAAGCCTACTCGCTGACAAAAGACAGAGGTAGAATAGAAAAGAATAAGGGTGGCATTAGCTGTGACTTTTGACTAAGAAAATACAAATGATGAGATACAGAGGAACATGAAGCCTAAAAATTAGGAATTTAGGTGTCACTTCACTTTTTGTTTCAAGTCCCAAGCAGCATCACATCATCATCTCACTTCTGCAAACATTATTTTAAAATGGTTTCAGGGGCTTTTGTAAACATGACAACGTCACAATCCTCACACCTTTGTCTGGAAAAAAAAGAAAATAGTAAATGCTCCAGCCCTGATAACAAAAGGTCAGCTGTGGTCAGAATACTGCCGGAACAGATGAGAACAGATGACAGGAGGATTACAGTCATCTGATGATCATTCCTTGGTTCCTTCCCTCCGTCACTGACTACTTCCTCATAGAGAATCCAAAGGCAGCTTTGGACTGTTGGGTTCTCTGCTCTCTGCTTATAGTTCATAAGGTCTGTACCTTACTATAAGCGCTGTGAGATGATTTATGTTGTAAGTTCATATATTGTAAATTAAAATTGAATTGATTTGAAATTGATGACAACAAATAGTAGTGAGTAGTTATTTGTTATTCTGTTACAGAAAACAACAGAATGCAATTTGCTCTGAGATAGCCAAATGAATGGACTAATTTAAGGGTTAAATGGTGACTTTAGCTTCAACAACATGTTTGCTGCCGATTTCACATTTAAAGTGATTTTGCATGTTTTTACTTACTCTTTTAATGATTTTTGGGAGGTTAAAGAAAAATCACCTACTGGTGAGTGTGTTGGGTTCATGAGGTTTTTGAAAAATCCCTTCAAATTTCAAACATTTAATCTTTACATTGAACAGGTTAGGGGGACTTCCCACGCTGTGCCACAGACTGGAGAAAAGAATACAGATCAGATGGATACGGATGTGAAAATGACTTGGATGCCAAAAGAATACTGCCGACCCCGGCTTTAACAAAATACCTTGCTTTGCTTAAGATGCTGCTGTTAGTTCTCCGTACATTTCCAGATATTGTTGCTGAGTTGGAGATAACAGCTGATGGTAAATGAGCACAGTGTAAGGACACAGAGCAGTTTGTCAGCATCAAGAGAACACCTCCTTGTTCACAGAATGATTTTTGCATTTTGTCTAAAACTAAATAACTGGTGGCTGTCTTCATAGAGATCAGAGGTAAGGGTCCCCTTCTCTGAGCCACTGGGCAGGACTGTCACTTAACAGTGCAAGAACAAAGGACAGAGGGAGAGAAAAGCACTTAGATAGCTAAAGGGGTTTGATGTTGGAAATCACGTTTAGGGTGCTTAAACAGGGAATATCTTAAGTGGAAGTTCATGGGAGGCTGTTGTAAACTTCCTGCAAGCTCAAAAGATGCCTGTGTCTTTAAAAACACTAGCATGCACAATATAATGCCTATAAAAGGTATTCACCCCCTTGGATGATTCACCCTTTTGTTGCTTTTATAAATGAAATCATGGTCAATATAATTTGGCTGTTTGACAAGAATTTGCAAAAAAAAACAAACAACTTTTTAATATCAAAGTGAAAACAGATTTTTACAAAAATAATGTCAATTAATTAAAATGTATAGTGTAAAATAAGTGTTTGAATAAATATTCACCCCCCGTCAAATTGACTGACCTACAGTGGTGAAAAAAAGTTTTCAGACACCCGTAAAATTTTACAAAACCTCAAATATTATCATGAAATATTTGTGGAAAAATCTTTTTGTCTTTTTGTGGCTGCATTAGACAGACACAAAATGAACACAAAAAAGAGAGAAAATTGACAGTTTCAGTATGTCAGTTCTCAGCATTGTCGTATCAAAGTCAACAAATAGCAGAGAATGTGTTCAAAACTGAACAAAAAATAAATTAACCATCACATCATCAATTAATATTTAGTTGTCCTGCGATTAGCACGCAGTAGAGCTCTAATCCTGGCTGGTATGTTCCCTACGAGTCTTTCAAACTGTTGAGGGGTAATCTTGTCCGACGTACAGTGCAGGTGGAACACTGGACACCAGTTTGACCACTGCTGCTGAAGCTCCTGGATGTCATTCGGCGGTTTTCCCTGTACATGTGGATCAGGATGCAGTCATTTCTTGCTGAAGAAACCCTTGGACGCCCAGATCTTGGTTTGTCTTCCAAATTGTTGGTTGGTCTGTATTTCTGCAGAGTGTATCCAACTGCTGACGGACTGCATCTGCACTTCTTAGCTATGTAGCAGCAGCTGTACCCTTAATGGCTGAGAATCTGTATCTTCAGGCATGTTTCCTGTGTTAGGTTCCTTGTTTTAGCCATTTGTATCGCTGAAGAACTTTCAGATGTGCTGCCTTTAGACACAAAGCATGGAAACAATAATTGTGTGTTTTATTAAAAAGCATGACCTTCATTAGTGGATCACTGGTACCAGCATAACCCAATACTCAAAATTTCTAATGTATTTTTAAGGAATCAATCAATTTTAAGTTTTTAATCGCTTTTTTTGGATTTGTTTAGTATTTTAGCTGTGACTGTACTAAAATAAATTGCACTTGAAGACTTAAGAGTGATTGTTAACACAATATTTCACAAATGCATGGGATGTCCGAAAATGTTTTTCCACCACTGTAATTCAACAGAGGTCCAGCTAGTTGAAGCCAGCAGTGTCACAATTAGTGAAATGGAGATCACCTGAGTGCATTTGATGTGTATCAAGTGACTGTAGTCTAAAAACACATGTGTCTGGGAGGTCCACTGTCTGGTTCATCAGTACTCCTGCTACAATTGCAACATGAAGACAAAAGAATAATAATAATAATAATAATAATAATAATAATAATAATACATTTTATTTGTCAAAGCACCTTTCACGACACTCAAGGACGCTTTACAACACAAATAACATGAAAAACAACACAATAAAATATAATAAAATATAGTGGCGATAAATTAAATTAAAGCTGCAAGCAGCGTCGGATGGGCCCTCGCTCCTCACTGCCCTCCTCTCCACACGACCTTGTCTAGGGGGCGCCGTAGAGCTGATTGGAATTTCGACTGTGCAAATCTGTTGGTCTTGGGATACTATATGTATGTACCAAATTTCATGTTTGTAGGATAAAGCAGTGATTTTATATGAGTATTTGAATATTTGTAGGGGGCGCTGTGGAGCCGTTTGACCACGTCCATTCCTGAATTGTACATTAAATATTAGGTCTTTAGATTAATGAGGATTTGTGTGGATTTGTTGATTTTATATGGATCCCTTCACTTCCAAAAACCAGCAAATTTTGTGAAGATGGGACAACAATCCTAGGAGGAGTTTGTTAAATTCCAATGCCTGCGCACCACGTGTTCTAGGGGGCGCCATGGAGGTTTTTTGTTCAAAATGGCCGCCATGCCACGCCCACACCATGTGACGCAGCCACAAGATTTTAATAAGTTTTCATTCTGGAGGGGTCTAGATGCCACAAAGCGAATTTGGTGAAGATCGGACAAAAATCCTGGGAGGAGTTCGTTAAATTCCAATGCCTGCGCACAACGTTTTCCATTGTACAATGTTAAGCTTTTTTGTTCAAAATGGCCGCCATGCCCCGCCCACACCGTGTAACGCAGCCACAAGATTTTAAAAACATTTCATCCTGGAGGGATCTAGATGCCACGAAGCGAATTTGGTGAGGATGGGACAAAAATCCTGGGAGGAGTTCGTTAAATTCCAATGCCTGCGCACCACGTATTCTATGGGGCGCCAGTGAGCTTTTTTGTTCAAAATGGCCGTCAAGGCCACAAAGATCAGATAAAAATCCTGGGAGTAGTTCGTTAAAATATCCAATGCCTGCGCACCACATGCTGTAGGGGGCGCTGTTGAGCTTTTTTTTAAAATTTCAACAGCAGGAATTTTTTTGTCTCGGGCTACTGTACATGTGTACCACATTTCATGAGTTTACGTGAAACTAGCCGTATTAACTCCACTAAAGCCCAATTTTCAAGGTAGCGTTTTGAGTCATTATGCCATTCACATGTGTAATTCCCCCAAAATATTAAATTTTTCACCAGTCCTGATGTGTGTGCCAAATTTGGTGAGTTTTTGAGCATGAAACCGCCAAACCGCCAAACAAACAAACCGCCATCCCCCCAAAGAAACACTACAGGAACAATAGGGTCCTATGCACTGTAGTGCTCGGGCCTAATTAAGGTAAAATCAGACAGTGTAGTTGACCTCAGGTGGGATAAGCAATTTTAAACAAGTGGGTTTTGAGAGTGGATTTAAAAAGGGGAAATGAATCAATGTTTCTGAGTTCAGGCGGTTCCAGGCAGGGAGCAGAGAGGCTGAATGCTCTGCTCTCCATGATAAGAACACTCCAAGCAACTCAGAGAAAAGATCATTGAAAAGTGTAAGTCAGGAGATGGCTACAAAAGATTTGCAACTCACTGGACATGTCACAGAGTTCAATTAAATTAATCATTAAGAAATGGAAGGAGTATACCACTTGTTTAAATCTGCATTGAGCCGGCCATCTTCACAAACTGAGTGACTGGGAAAGAAGAAGACTGGTGAGGGAGGCCACCAAGACACCCACCACCACTCTGATGGAGTTAAAAGCTTCAGTAGCTCAGATGGGAGAGACTGTACATACAACAGCTGTTGCCTGTTCTTCACCAGTCGAACCTTTATGGGAGAGTGGCAAAGAGAAAGACACTACTGAAAAAAACTCATATAAAATCTTGCCTGGATTTTGTCCAAAGGCATGTGGGAGACTCAAAAGTCAATTGGAAAAAGGTTATTTGGTCTGATGAGACAAAAGTAGAGCCTTTTGGTCATCAGACTAGATGCTTATCACCAAAACACCAAACACTATACATCAACACAAACACACCATCTCCAATGTGAAGCATGGTGGTGGCAGCATCATGATGTGAGAATGCTTCTCAGCAGCAGGTCCTGGTAGGCTTGTAAGGGTAGAGGAGAACATGAATGTTGAAAAATATCACCAAATCCTGGAGGATAATCTGTCTGTCTGCAAGAGAACTACGACTTGGGAGAAGATTTATTCTCCAGCAAGACAACGACCCCAAGTATACAGCTAAAGCTACACAGACATGGTTCAAAGACAACGAGGTGAATGTTCTGGAGTGGCCAAGTCAGAGCCCAGATCTCAGTCCAGTCGATAATTTGTGGCTGGACTTGAAAAGAGCTGATCCCCGAGCAACCTGACAGAGCTTGAGCTGTTTTGCAAGGAAGAATGGAGAAGAATTGCAGTGCCCAGGGATCTCATTTATCAAGCGTGCGTACGCACAGATGTGTGCATAATGAGCACGTATGAACATTCCCATGCAAAGTATGGGAATGTAAAAATTAAAAGTACTTGTGCGTAGAAACATACGTAAATTTCAGCACAACTCTGACCTTGAGTACACACAAAACCTAGTGGTAGAACAGTGAAACTACAAATGGAACCCATTAAGAGCAATCTGGAACAATCTGGAACTTCACACATGTTCCCCGTTTCCACTAAAATTAAAATTGTCAATTAGTAATTTAGCTGACATTTTGAAAAATTGGTGTGACAAGCTATAAAAGACAGCTGTGACAGGACAACCTGAAAAGAAAACTTGAAATACAAGCACCATGGCTTATCTTGCTCTATTGGAAGATTTGGAGAAGCGTGTGCTCTGCAGGGAGCTCATTTTCAAAGAGCGTGCTGATGTGTTCAGTGAGAGCACAGAATGGCTTCTCTGCAGGTACCGCTTCCCCTAAAACATTCTGTTGGATTTATGCCATGGTTTACAACCCATGTTGGAGCAAGAGACAAAACGCACCAAAGCCATCCCAGTGCACATCCAGCTCCTGTCCACCCTGGGATTTTTGGCCACTGGAACATTTCAGCGAGAGATTGGAGACATATGCCGCATTTCACAGCCGACGCTAAGCAGAATCATGCCGGCAGTGTTGGATACATCATTTCTCTGGCTCCATCTTACATCCAGTTCCCATACAGACATCACCAACAAGCCAAAATTAAATGAGAATTTTACGCCATTGCTGGATTCCCAAATGTAATTGGAGCCATAGATTGCACCCACATCACAATAAAAGCACCATCACACAAGGAATTCCGTTACGTGAACAGGAAAGGATTTCATTCAATCAATGCACAAATAAGCTGCGATGCAAATATGTCTCTGTTGAACGTTGTTGCCCGCTGGCCTGGAGGAATGGAGGCATGACTCATTTATTCTACAGAACAGCTCTGTGGGTGTGCGCCTCCAAGCAGGAGCTGTTGAGGATGGCTGGCTGATTGGTGAATGTTACAACATTTTGAAATTATTTTCTGTGCTTCGTATGGTTTATTGTAACATCTGTATAGATGATTGGGGACATCCACTAGAGCCGTGGCTGATGACCCCCGTAGCTAACCCGAGGACCCTGCAGGAGCAGCATTACAACCGGGCCCATGTACACACAAGAACAGTGGTTGAACGTGCAATAGGCCTGCTAAAAGGCCGATGGCTATGCCTGTCCAGCGCGGGGGGGCACTTCAGTACAAGCCAGAAAAAGTCTGCCACATCATCTTGGCTTGCTGTGTGCTGCATAATTTGGCCGTCAGACAAGGCGTCCCTCTGCAGGAACCCCCCAGAGCAGATGAGCCCATACCCAATGCAGACCCTTTCCCACCCCCTAATGCTGCTGCCATTCAAACAACGCTGTTAACCGATCTTTGAAAAGTGGGAAATTTCAGATTAAAAGTGTGTGGGATAATAATCTCAACATCATTCAACATTTTTAAAGTTAATTTATTCAACATTTGTGATGCACATGCAGCAATCTGTGCCAGTGACTCGTTGATTTGCAGTAAAGTATTGATGATGTTGGTCAGTTGATCTCTTATTTCATTTATGGTTTTGGGGGTGTCTTGTTGATTCTGCAGTACTGCCTCCGTCAGCAACCTTGCCCTGCCAGGACACACTGAATGGGTTTGGGATGGCCCTGACTGTTCCTGTTCCTCCAACTTCTCCGGCTCTTCCACTGGCTTGAGTTTCTGAGTTATTAAAGAAACATCCCATTGTTGTAACATTTATTTAAATTCAGATCCACAAATTAAACTGGCTAAATAAATGTTTTTGGAACACCTCAGTCCAGCTTTTTATTTTACCTGTAGTGTGACTGGTCGATGGCTCTGTTGGGAGAGTGTCCATATCTCCATCTGGAATAATCCCATCTAGTGCCGTGTCCCAGATGATGCTGGCAATACGGGTGTCCATGGGTAAAGCTGGGTTGTTGCCTGTCCACCTCCAGTTGTAGATATTTTGCGTCTGTGTACTGCTATGTATTTTCTGGCACTGAGTTTGATATCAAACCATTTCTTTTTTATTTCTGAGAATGATCTTTCTTTGGACCCAACAGAATCAACAGCAGTCGTCACCTTCTCCCATGCAGCATTTTTTTTCTTTTGTTGGTCACACCTGCATGTAGTGTTCCAAAAAGGATTTTTTTGGTTAGCTTAAAAAATGATGATGTATCCAACAGCTTAAACTTTGCCTACCAGTACCTCAATCTCGGTGTTTGAGAAATTCCTCTTCTTCACCCTCTTTGCCATGATTTTGGTGAGGCGATCAAAATCCATTCATGCATTTTAAGGGATGGTTGATATATGGTCAATTAGAGGCGTTTCTGAATGCAAATGGTAAATGGTCTGCACTTATATAGCGCTTTTCTCTACCTTAGGTATCCAAAGCGCTTTACAATGTGTGTCTGCACATTTGATAATTATGGATTTTTTGTATTTACACACATTCTAAGTTTCATTCGTACAACAGAATTTAGAACCCTTTCTGTGCACGGTTGATAAATGAGGCCCCAGATGTGCAAGGCTGACTGAGACTATCCACACAGACTCAATGCTGTGATTGCAGCCAAAGCTGAATCTGCTAAATACTGACCTGAAGGGGTGAATATTTATGCAGTCTTTTATTTAAAGTCTTTTATTTAATTAAAACTTTAATTAATTGACGTTATTTTGTAAAAATGTGTTTCACTTTGATATTAAAGAGTTATTTCTGCAAATTCTTGTCAAAAAAGCCAAATTCTATTGACCATGGTTTCATGTATAAAAGCAACAAAAGGGTGAAACATCCAAGGGGGTGAATACTTTTTATAGGCATTGTACATTTGTTTATGTGTTTGTCTGTCTTTGACATTTTTTTTACTCTGTTACAACCCCGGCTCAGGGGGGAAGGGAAGCAACATAAAACCAGTTGTAATTGGTAAAAATAAAGTTATTTATTATTAAAGTTTGAAAAGAAAAGTGGAAAGTTACAAACTGAGGCAAAAATGCCAAGGGAAATGGGCTGGTGGGTGCTGTTCAAATCAACATACATAAAGAGAGGGCGCCCCGATAGCCTAGTGGTTATGTCGCGTGAAGCAGAAGCATAGCGGCTGTGCCGGGTTTGAGTCCGACCTCGGCCATTTGCCTCATGTCCTTCCCCACTCTCCCGTTTCTTAATCTATCCACTGTCCTGTCAAATAAAGGCATGAAAAGCCAAAAAAAAAAATCTTTAAAAAAACATAAAGAGAGTTCTCATAAGGAAAAGTTAACACTTTAACAAAAAGCATTTTATATATATATATATATATATATACATATACATATACACATATATACATATGTATATGTATACACACACACACACATTTATTTTTAATTCAGCAATTTATTAATTTTGTTTTCCTCTCTTTCCCTCTCCAAACCAGCCAAGACCACTTTATTGCAAAATAAATCTGGCTGTCCCAGTCCTGGAAAGGTTTTTTAACCAAGAAGAAACAATCACCGATTTTCGGCTGAGCAGGGAGTCCCTGTCAGTGCTGCTGGACCTTCTCCAACAACAAAGAAGACATGGGTGGGGTGCCACAATAGAGGTCCTGGTTTTCCTATTCTGGATTTCAAGTGGGGCATCATACAGGGTGGTCTCCTGAGCTTTTGGAATGCCTTGTTCAACTGTCCATCGCATCGTCCACAGAGTCACAGAGGAGGTGGTGGCCACTCGCCACCAGGTCATCCACCTCCCAAACACCCCAGAAGACCTAGAGGCAGTGGCTCATGGGTTTGCAAGGCTGGCTAGACATCAGGCTTTCTCTAAAGCAGCGGTTGCAATCGATGGCTGTCATGTCCGTATCAAGCCACCAAGCGGCCCTGATGGTCTCTGTTATAAGAACAGAAAACTGTTTGCATCTATCATCTTGCAAGCAGTTAGTGACCATCAGGGTCGCTTCATTGAGACATATGTGGGCTGGCCTGGGTCAGTCCATGATGCCAGAGTGCTCCGCCATAGTCCACTCTTCAGGCGGGCACTATATCCTCCTCCAGGACATTTCATCCCCGCAGATGGAGGGTACCCATGTCTCCAACAACCTCTTCCCCTCATCACTCCCTACAAGAGGCCACTACAAGGTGTGGCAGCCCAATGCCTAAATGCCCATCATTCCAGGGCACGCTCCATCATAGAGCGTGATAATGAAGACCAGGCCATTTTTCTCCAAGTGCTGGAGATGCACCACACCTTTGTACCTCATGTAAGAAATTAGTCAAAAGTAAAATACTGAAGTAGACTTCATTAAAAATGCGTGTGTGTGTGTGTGTGTGTGTGTGTGTGTCAATATATATACACATATATATATACATATATATGTATATATATATATATACATACATATATATATATATATATATATATATATATATATATATATATATATATATATATATATATATACGTGTGTGTATGTATTTTCTCTTATTTCAGGTCATAACAGAATGTGCCGTTCTCCACAACATCTGTCTTGGGACCAGTGACATCATGGCCCTGGAGGACGAGCCAGAAGAGGATGTGGCAGAGAATGAGGGGGAGAGTGAGTTGGAGACCAGTGCTACTCTCTGGCAGGACCAGCTATCTACAGAGGTGTCTGCCCTGGAGGAGGTTTCACGAGACCACGACTATGTGTAAGAGGCAAGCTGAAGTATTATAAAGCTATCCATTTTTGTGTAAATGTCTTATACATAGTTTTGCCTGATAAAAATAGCATTTAAACTGATTTTGTCAAAATATGGTTGTCAAATAAGCATCTCCACGTTCTGATTGACTATTTCCTAAACATCTTAGTGACATGGCAGCCGTCGATTGAGTCAGCCCTGCAAACCCAGCTGATGGACGATGCGATGGACAGGGGAGGCTTCTGGAGACCATCCCAGATGATGTCCCGCTGAAACCAGGACCTCTAAAGTGGCAGCCCACCCAGGTCCAAAAAGTGGACCTGGGTGGGCTTTAAAGTGTTGTAATATAATATAATATAATATAATATAATATAATATAATATAATATAATAAAATATAATATAATATAATATAATGTAATGTAATGTAATATAAATAAATGTATTTTTTTTATAGGCTGCACGGTGGCCCGGTGGTTAGCAGCGTTGCCTCACAGCTAGAAGATCCCTGGTTCGCATCCCGGTTAGGACGCCCGGGATCTTTCTGTGTGGAGTTTGCATGTTCTCCCTGTGCATGCGTGGGTTTTCACCGGGTACTCCGGCTTCCTCCCACAGTCCAAAGACATGCTCAGGTTAATTGATTATTCTAAATTGTCCGTAGGTGTGAATGAGAGTGTGATTGTTTGTCTCTATATGTAGCCCTGTGATAGGCTGGCGACCTGTTCAGGGTGTCCCCTGCCTTCGCCCGAGTCGGCTGGGATAGGCTCCAGCCCCCCCGCGACCCTAGTGAGGAATAAGCGGTGTATAGATAATGGATGGATGGTATTTTTTTTCACTTCACATGTTTTTTTCTCTTTAAATTTTAAAAATTGCTACTTTGTTATTCATTTTTATTTATATTGTTATGTAGTTGAAATTTGACATCATATCCACATACTCTGTACTTTTTCTTTAAATTATCTCATTTCTTTTTGGCCTGCAGGGGGATGACCTTTCCTTGCAGGCCAATTTTCTCCAGAACTGTCCTGCAGACAGAAAAAAGGGAAATATATCAAACATGTTAATAAGCAAACTTAGTGAAAATCAGAAAAAGCATAACAGCGGTTACATCACAAAATAATCTAAAAATTCTTGGATCAGGTATTTAGTATGATAAAAAAAAATATGACAGACACAGCAACGCTGAAAATACACAAAATGAGGACAGTTTATCCAGTTTTTTGAATTAATTAGATTGCATAATGTAGATGAAGGTACTGTTTTGAAGTTAATATCACACCTAAATAACAGTAAATCTAAAGATATTTTTGACATTGATACTGTGCTTTTAAAAGAGCATAAAGAAATTTTAATTCCAGTGTTAACAAAAGTCATAAATCAGTCTATAAATGAGAGTATCTTTCCGACACCTTTAAAAACAGCTATAGTTAAGTCCATACACAAGTCAGGAGACAAGCTCCAGGTCTCAAACTATCAACCTATTAGCATCCTCCCAACCATCTCCAAAGTATTTGAAAAAGTAGTAGCAGAGCAGCTTGTGGAACGTCTTGATTCCACTGCAGCATTACATCCCCTCCAGTTTGGTTTCAGAAAACGATACTCAACTGAGACCGCATGCTGCTACTTACTAGAAAATATAAAATCCAGTGTGGATGGTGGTGGAGTAGTAGGGGCAGTTTTCCTTGACTTGCGTAAGGCCTTCGATACAGTTAACCATGAGTTGCTAATAGATAAATTTCTCTATTAGCATGAGTACAATCAGCTGGATAAAATCGTGTCTCAGTGACAGGCAGCAGTGTGTTTTAGTGAATAAAGTAACATCTCCTTTATGAGCATGCAGCATGGGCGTGCCGCAGGGCTCTATATTAGGACCACTGCTGTTTACCCTTTATATTAATGACTTTCCATCTGTTTGTAATGCTAAAATGATTATGTATGCTGATGACACTGTGGTGTACTTACATGGTAAAACTGTCGAGGATGTTGCCCAAAAATTAACAGAAGAAATGAAGAAGGTTTTTATTTGGTTGAGAAACTCTCATCTAACCTTAAATATTGACAAAACGGTTTCTATGTATTTCACAAATCGCCGTAAACCTTTGCAGCCTAAAACGGAACCTGGAATTACAATCGAAGGTCAGGAAATCTTAAATGTTGACCATATCAAATATTTAGGAGTCATACTTGACCCATATTTAAGTTTTAAAAAACACATAAAAAGGTTAACCAATAGACTAAAATTTAACATAGCAAACTTTAGATACATTCGAAACTCACTGACTGCTGAAGCATCAAAAACTTATCTTCATGCAATGATAATTCCTCATTTTCATTACTGCATGACAAGCTGGTCACAGGCATGTAAATCTGCCTTAAGGCAGGAATCATTAAACAAAAAATCTCTCTAGATTTATGACAGAAAATCTTGTCGATTTCACCACTGGCATATCCTTACGAAACATAATATTTGAAGTTTTGAAAACCTGATCAATCAAGTATTCTAACCCCTGCCCATTATTTAAGTTAATTCATGGTCTTACTGCTCCTTTGAAAAAGTTTATTTCTTTGAGCTCTGAAACAACATCCTGAGCCACTCGGTCAACTGTTCGGGGCGAGTGCAGGATCCCTAAATGCAGGACAACATTTGGCAGCTCAGCGTTCTCATGTGTGGCCTTCAGACAGTGGAACATGTTACCAACAGAGCTGATCACATGTACAAACTATCACACTTTTTCACGTAAGGCCAAGCAGTGGCTTCTTTTAAATCAAAGCTGCTCCCACAATGTGATATAATTGTGTGCATGGGAGAGTGTATTTGCTGAGGAGTGTTGATGAATGAATGAGTGTAGATGAATGAATTTTATGCTGTTATTAATATATGGATATTTATTAATTAATGTAATGTTCTTGTTTTTTTGGTTTTTTTCTTCTTCTCTTTTTTCATTTATGTTTGTTAACATCAGCTTGCCCAGGGACTACAGGTGGAAATTAGCACTAGTGCTATAACCTGGTACAATGCATCTCTTCTTTCTGAGGTTGATGTATATTGTACACTGTCCCTGTTCAAATAAATAAATAAATAAAATTTTAGCTGACTTACTATTGTGATTTGTGTGGTGAATAAAGGCTACATCAACTTTAACCTTCAGCACCACATGGTTACATCGGGAAAATAAATATTTAGGTTACTGATGTCTTACCTCCAGCCTGAGGTGGCTGAATGCTCTGCCCCTGTGAAAAGATCATCAAGTTCACCTCTAACTTTTATAAATTGAGCTGTCTGCTCCTTGTTCCCTAAAATAACAAACAAAAGGAAACATAAATTTGTTGGATTTTTCACATATCTATTGTTAACAATTGGAGTGATTTGTAAGTATAATAATATACTTACATTTGAAATTGTTATCCTTCGCTCTTGCATCCATCATTTTCATTAGCCTTGTCAGCTGTGAGCAGTTAAAACTCCAGCTGTTTATAAACTGTCAGCGGCGCACAATGAATCTTGGGATATTTGGGGCTATGAAGGATACACCGATGCATCCTTCAAATCCGTGGAAAAGAAGGACGCATTCGTTGGCCGCATTTGAGTCTTGAAGTTTTATTGAAATGGGACAGCCTTAGTCGCACCGCTGTGACCCTAACCACACAGCCTATTTACATACACACAACCCTAACCCTAACCCAACACTCAGTACAATTAAATACCAAAAGTGACTGTATATAAGTTAAAATGTAAGTAATTAGAGCCTATGATACATATTTGGCCAGGGCTAATATCAGTGCATCTATAGTGTGTTGTGGCCTACTCCATCATACCTTGAGTAGTGTAGACCAGCTCGCTGTAGACTGTGGTAGGGATGGGAGCAGACAGGCCCTGCAGAACACCTCTAAGAGCATCAATCAGCAATATCACATTATACTGGTCAAAATCCACTGACACCTGACCTAAGAGGACAAGCAATAGGCAGCAGGAGAGAGAAGTGTTTTTATGCTCAAAATCTTGGACCTAAGCATGGATGGGTTACAGAACAGGCCTACTGGGGGCTAAAACACCAACTAAAATCAGTGCATAAATCGTACAGTTTGCTTTAATGTGAATTACAAATGGATAAGAAGTGCTATATGCTGAATTGTACAAGTAAGGGTCTCCTTTGGTCAAAACTGTAAATCAGCAAAGTATAAGTAAAATTGGACCAGTGGTGATTTGACTGACCAGTGTGTCTCAAGTCTCATGGTCAGTTGTTTCTGGGAAACAACAAGGACTGATAGTCAGCCACAGATGAAAATATGCTGAGATGTCCAATCCACAAAGAAAATTTACCAATCTTTCTGCCACTAAACAAAACAACAGATAACAAGCCCCTGTGTGCTGATGTGAGTGTTCCAGCTGATTGGAAGAAGACAAACAACATGGTGCCACAGGACGCTTTGCTGTTCTCCATCTTTAGCTTACTCCTCTACTTGACCTCCACTTGTCCTTCTCCATTTATGCTTTTAACCTCCCTCCCCCAGCTTCTCTTCTTTTCCTTCCATCCTGACCTTCCAGCTGTTTGTATTTTATTTTATCTTTCCAAACCAACTCCACTCGCCCTTCTTTTAGCTTTATTTTCATTTCCTTCCTTCTCTTTTCCATTCACTGTTTGTCTTTCTCAGCCTAACCTCCTCTTCCACCTCTACCCCCCTGTGCACCATATGCACCATACACTCTGGAACCGAAACTGTTAAATCCCATTGATCTGCCTTTCTTGCTAATGCCTGAATAAGCTTAACCAATCACCCCAGACCAGTAAACCATCAGGCCATTAATATCAATAGATGACCTCTTAACATTGCAGCACTGAACCTAGTGTTATCATACAATGATGGGTATGAAAGGTATGAAAAAATATTAATACATGTCTCTCTCTCTCTCTCTCTCTCTCTCTCTCTCTCTGTGTGTGTGTGTGTATTAGCCATAAAACAATTTCATTCCTGAAGAAGAACACATTATAATTTGTTCATATTTGGTCATTTGAGAATGCTATTTTTCATTAGGTTGTAATTTGTGCTGGCGATAATAAGAACACACTGATGGTTTTAAATATTAATTTGTGCTTTTAGGTCAAAACATAGCAATGCTGATCAATTATGATGCTTGTTGTACTTGAGTGTTTCCTTTGCAGTGAGGAAATTAAATAACAACACACTTAATTCTTCCCCATTTTTTATAGGTGCTTGAGCAACATTTTAAATTAATAGCAGCTATCCAGCTGTTAAAATTTCAGACTGTAAAGTTGATCAAAGGAATAGTGACTACATGAATTACATTCTTAATGTGAACAAAGAGTAGACTCAAACTGAATGTTCATTCTGCTCAGTCTGCTGGATGCCTCATTCAGCATCTGTTTGCTAAGTGTTGGCCCTTTCTTGATAAGGTGACAATATATCAGGTGTTTTGGTTGTAGCTTGTTATACTGCTCCTCTGGTGGCCACAATGTCAAATTATGAAGCTTGAAAACAACATATGTGCTACTGAAGGACTGGCTTAGGTCAGTTGAGTTTTGTTAGAGAGGTGAGGTGTGCTGGGCTGGAAGGTCGCAGAGCAGATTTAATCATACCTAATGAAACAAAGACTACTCTGGGGCCACAGCCAACATAGCATCACTACCCTGCTCATGGAGGGGTTAGGAATTAGATCAATGAATCCTTTCTCCATTTTTCATTTTATCTTCAGCCTGCATCCCCTACCTTGGAGTCTCTTCCAGCCTCCCAGAAAAAATATGAGGTTACATAACCTTTTCAGTCCAGTTGAAAAGAATATCAAAACATTTCTTTTAAAATATTTATTAAGGAGGAATACTTAAACACACACACAGTAAGAAGAAACTTTGGATGCTCTGATCCCATATGTTTATTCAATTTTGCATTTAACCAGTGTGACTTAAATGTCATAGAGACATACAAATCTACACACACAACTACATGCATTGACAGGTTTAGGCTGATCTTCCTCCCAAAGGAACAACTTCAACCTCTCATTTCACCTGTGATCCATCACTACCATTCTTCTCAATCATGATGCCTCATTGGCTATAAGCTGATACACACACGACACACTTACATGTGCATTGCCAATTTCCTTCTCATGCTCAATCCCTCCATCAGGTAATCAAAGCTTTGTCTGACGATGGCTATGGACAAGTCAACAGATGAATCTTACAGAGGATCCATTTGGCAGGAATGAGTGACTGGCTTAGATAAGACTGGGTAGAGTGTGAGATGTAGGTTGATAATACTCTTATCAGAACACTGCAGTACAGCAGTTGAGGTTGCAGCAGCAAGCTTTAAGGACGGAGCACTTAGCGTGTCTCTATTATCTGGAATCAGAATGCAGGTATAAAAGATGTATAGTGGTTACATCACAGACAAAAAGATGTGAAGGTTCCAGTCTCTTTTGAACATTTAACCAGATAGTTACTCTGGATGACATTGCCTTAGCCTCCAGTTCCACTGTAAAGAACCTTGGAGTTATTTTAATCAGGATATGTTCTTCAACACACAAAGCAAGTCTGTAGAACAGCCTTCTTTCACCTACGGAATATCATTAAAATCAGGAACACCTGTCTCAGAGTGATGCTGAAAAACTAGTCCATGCATTTATAACTTCTAGTCTGGACTACTGTAATTCCTTATAGTCAGGATGTCCCAATAATGCTCTTAAAAACCTCCAGCTGATCCAAAATGCTGCAGCCAGAGTTCTGACAGGAACCAGTAACAGAGATCAGATTTCTCCTATATTAGCTTCTCTTCATTGGCTCCCTGTAAAATCCAGGATAGAATTTAAAATCCTGCTTCTAACATATAAAACTGTTAATGACCAGCTCCATCTTATCTTAAAGACCTTGCTGTACCTTATCATCCCAACAGAGCCCTTCACTCTTAGACTTCAGGCTTATTTGTGGTTCCAGAGTTTCCAGAAGTAGAATGGGAGGCAGAGCCTTCAGTTATCAGCTCCTCTGTTGTGGAATCAGCTCCCAGTTTGGGTTCAGGAGGCAGACACCCTCTCTACTTTTAAGATTAGGATTAAAACTTGCCTCTTTGATAAAACCTTTAGTTAGAGCTGCTCAGATCACCTGAGTTGTCCCTCAGTTATGCTGCTATATGTTTAGACTGCTGGGGGATTGATATGATGCACTAGGCTCCTCTCTCCCTCTGTATTGTTATATATCACCATTACATATTACTAACTCTGTGTTTCCCCCAAGGTCCTGTGTCCTGTGCTTGTGCGCCTTGCGGGTATCTCTGGATCTGGAGCTACATGTCTCTGGTCTGTAGTTTTTGGCCTCACTGACCTCCAAAATGTTCATTGTTCTGCTTGTATTGTTTGTTCTCCATCTGCTATCCCCACCCAAACCCCAAAACAAAAACAAAAACAGCAAAAGATGCACAAACATTTAGGTGAAACTGATGGATTTATAAAGCAATTTACGAAATATTTTAACCCTCTGAACTCTGAGCAGCAGTTTCTGGGTGTCATTATTCCTGTTCTCATTTTACCTCATTCACTGTAAACCCAAATTAGTAATCATTACTAAAGCCGCGCATGGTAAGTGATTGCACTGGGATGTCTAGTTTTTACAAAATCAAAAACTAAACAAATCAAGCTCTGTTTACATAAAGTCTTGTGTCCAAGATGATCCATTACTAAAGAACTCAAGGTCTTAAAACTAATGTTTACGAGTAATGAACTTTACCAGTACTCGTGTATATCAGTAATCATTACTTATGTTTATCAGTATTTATGAGTATTTATTTCTCATGTTTATTAGTATTTATTACACTTTTTTTTTAGTTAGAATTATTAAATTTAATTTATAATCATAATGTGTATATTACCTATTGTTCCTTACATAAAATTATTATTATTATTATTACATAAAAAGACAATTAGATTATTTTTTCAACAAATTTATTGCAAAAAATAGTGCAATAGTAACATTTTAAACATTTAAGTGCAGTCTTCAAACTGTAACCAATAAGTAACACTTCACATTTTAAACATGAATATAAAAATAAATGTGAGTAAAGTGCTATGTCAAAACAATTCTGCATTTTACCCTTTCCTATAATGGGTTTTCAAACATTTTCCAAAATTAAGCATTTTTCTAACATTTGGAATCAAGGTGAAATTTTAAATTTTAAAACCTTGTGCAAAGGGGAACATGTTTGCACAACATGAAATGGCTGAGGTGTAGCATTTATAGACAAATTTGTAAAAGCAGATCATTTAAATCATTAATCTGGTCAAAAGACTAACATGGAACCCTGGAATGGCTTTGACAGGTAAACAGGTAAATTGCCTATTTAGAATAAGCGTCCCTACCTTGTACATTTTTTTTTAATTTGGAAGCCTTAATGATCAGAAACAAAAAAAATAACTAGCATGGTGGCACATAAGAACTGTTTAAAACAAGTAATGAATAGGACAGTTTCTGTGTAACAGTTTAAAGTTTTTCAGTCTGTAAACTTCACCGGCCTCTACATTGCAATTCTTGTTCACATTTTAATTAATTAAGTTTGTATTTTACAGGTAATGTGTTCATCAAGGTGGCTACAAACTGAACTTCAGCAGCATAAACAATAAACTTCTAGCTGCTAAATGACAATCAAAACATCCACCTTTTTCCATCTAACCAAAAATAGAGCACCTGCCCCATTTTATACAAGTAGCTGATTTTTCAGTGTTTGAAGTCTTGGCTTCAACTCAGTGCTTCCCAAAGAAAAAAAAACCTGTTGAATGAACTGGAGGGTATTTCTGATTTTTTTGGGGTAGTTTAAATGGAGTCCATATGTGAGCCCAAAGAGGAGACACACAGCTTCTGGCAGGGTCGTCAGCTTTTCCACAACAACTTCACCCTCAATGACGATTTTCAGGCTTGCTGGGTGAAGATCTGACGCTGGGGGAGAGACACCTTCAGGATTCACCAACAAGATCCCAACGTCCATTTGCCCAAAGGACTCATCACCATCCTAAAGATAAACAAAACATGATTGCCAGAAATATAACCATAAGTGAATAAAATTACTGAACTACAACAGACCACCATTTTTTTTTGTTGTTATTAAGAATAACAAAACAGGAATTGTACGAAATACAATTTATGCTGACATGATAATAACTACTATTTGGTCAAGCATTTTAAAATTTTCTAACATTAAACATTTTTAAATAAATATTGGTCTAAGGACTATTTGAGGGAACTTAAACAAATTAAATTAATTGAATGATAAATTAAGTGATCAATAAGTACAAATATTGCATAGGATCATGTTATTAAAATTAAACTCTAAAAATGCTCCTGTCCTATACAAACACTTACAGAGCCTTTCCTTCATCCCTACCTGTCTCACGCACTATCAGGGGTCCAAAATATGAAAACATGTTGGTTTGTCAAAATGAAAAAAAAGAAAAATGTTACGATAACATCTAAACTGACATTGTCAATGTCATACAGCAGAAAAAAAACAAAATCCTTATTTTAAAAATTTCTAGCTGTCTTACAGCTCTCTACAGAAGCTAACTTATGTCTTTGATCTGCAGATTCTTCAGTTGGTAAAAATCCAAGATATATTAACTATTCTAATAATTTAATATTAGGATTAGATCTTGTTTCAGGGTAGATCAGAACTTAAATTGTTTGCTATTATAATTAATTTAGGTTATGTCAAAATGTAATCTAGCATTATTTTATTTCAATTAGGACTATTTATGGACTGACTGGAGCTACTAACATAGGCTACTTGTCAATTTTGGCTGGTTCAAATTATACAATAAATGTCAAATTATAAAAGTTGCACATCACAAACAAAATGTATACTTACAAAGCTAGATTTGAAGAACTCAGTAGGATTGTCTCCGAGTAAGTGAGGAAGCCCTCTTAGTGTGACTGTTCTTTTTTCAGTGGGAGTCAGTGACTGTATGACATAAAATGGATACAGTACATGATACGTTAAAAGAAAAAGAAAATACAGGCAGACAGAGACACACAGACAAACAATTTGTGCTTTGTTGTTTTGCCCCAATTATAAAGTTTTACCTGCATTTGCTGCAAAAGCTGTGCCAAATGTTCACCCATGTTGCCCCTCTTGGCTCTAAAAATTTCCATAAGACGGGTAGTGTGATCATCAAGGGCAGAATAAAATTCCTACTGCAGGTCTTTTCCACAATCCTTTTGAATTCCAGACAAATCTTTAAAAAAAAAAGGTAAAGAAATTAGTGTGTTGTACAACTGGAGAGAAAATGACGATACAGAATAGTTATGCATACCTGCTCATTGGTAAAGAGTGCAGGCCAGCGCGTCATCAGAAGGCTTACTGGTGGTTCCGTCTCCACAACTTCTTTCCTCCGTAAGGGAAATGTTAGGTCCATATTTTGTTTTATTAATCTTCCATTTGGCGTTTTTTTTTCATCTCGTCCTCCATTTCGGTGCGTGCTTGTTCAAGCCTCGTCTCATTAAACCCCTCCGGAAAATTGGGCAGAAAGTTGAGTTCTCCTTTTTTTGGTTTCTTTATTTGCTTATTGACAGAGTCACCTTGGGTGTGGCGCCCCCGTTTGCCAGCATTTACAGTCACATCTCGACATCCAGATCTGCTTCTCTTTCTTCTATAATTGGCCATTTTGCAAGTTATGCTGTTCTTCCATCCAGAGCAACCACTTACTGAACCACTTTCCCTAAGACAAGGGTGTTTGCTAATTAGGGATTTGGCTACGCTTTCATATTGTTGATTGGTCGGGTAAGC
The DNA here is from genome assembly GCA_024666655.1 of Dascyllus trimaculatus. Taxonomy (NCBI): domain Eukaryota; kingdom Metazoa; phylum Chordata; class Actinopteri; family Pomacentridae; genus Dascyllus; species Dascyllus trimaculatus. The sequence goes on along the minus strand of CM045446.1, from coordinate 94,270 downwards.
TGTGTAGCCATACATGTGTTCAGCTATCTTTTCCAGCATTTCATGCTTCATGTCTTTTGGGACTTTTTTTAAGACAGAACCATCCTGAAGATGTTTCAGATCAGCTTGTCTAAGACGATACTCCACATCTACTGAAAAATTTGGGATGTCAAATATCAAAGGCCATGGTTCTTGCCGTTCCATTGGAGATCCCAAAAGAATCTCTGTATCTGCAGAACTGTGACAGTCCTCACTCACAGCACCACTCCCTATTGGAGAAAGTTCTAACAGGGGGATTATTTTTACAGTGGGTTTGTCTGGAAAGTCACTGACATCAGTTAGATTGCAAAGTTCATAATTGAACTCTGGGTCTTGAAACTGAAGATCAAATGAGTACTGCAATCCAAGGGAGACTTGTAACTTGCTCTTTAAATCTTCAATAGTTGTGGGTCTGGTTTCCAGTGTCAGTTTTCGTATATCTGCTTCACAAAAGATGACCCTCATGGTCATTTTCTCAGGTGCCGCCATCTAGAAGAAAGAAGTCACATCAGGGTTTGTATTATCTATGCAAGGAGAACTCTTAAGTTGTATGTTTCAAGACAATGTAACGCCTGAGTGTTATAATTTGACTGTCTCCATATCTGTATGACGAAAGGGGAAAAGCGTCATTCAAATGTTTTAGTTCCACTACACTAAAACGGTTTTCTTCACAAAGCTCAAAACATCGTAGATGCTCATGATACCATGAGGTCATGTTGCTGCAAAGAAACATTAGCTCTGAGTTTACGACAATAATCTCCTTTATCTGTTTAAAATCAGGCAACGCTGAACATGAACCTGCAGATACAATCATGCCGGCAGTATACTGAATTCCATCTGCAAAAGCAGTAGATACAGTAAGGACAGTGGTTAGTCCTGGGACCTTTTGACCAAGGATGGTCTGCACATTTTCTGGGTAAGAGGTTATCATTGATGTGGTAACCTTGTTTATCTCAAGTGCCGGTCTGAAAAATGAACTTCCATTTAAATAGTATGCCATTAACTTTTGATGCTTGAGTGACATAGTCAGAGCTACATTTTTGTAGTTTTGGGCAGTACGGATAACTTTCTTGAAGAATTTGTGTTTGCCTTCAAAGCGCATTGTCCAGACGTGGGAAAGAGGACCAAAAGCCATAATGAGGTCAGGGTAATGTTCTATGAAGTGATGCTTTGGGCGCAACCTGTATTGTGGGAAAGTATCTTGTAAAAGTTGCCGGTGTTCTGACAATTTGTATCGTAGAATGTCGACTGATTCTACTGTGTGGTTTGTGGCTAAAGCAAGTTCAACTATGTCTTTGAGGAGTAGGAGTATTTCCCAGGCATCCTCACCCTCTGGCACCTTGTGACCGATGAGTAAGGGTAGCAACCTTATGAGGGCCCAGTTTTCATGGGCATTTCCTCCTATGGTCCCTTTTGCCTGAAAGCCTGGTGTAATGGGTTGAGGCTGGTCAGTCTTATCATAAGAACTGTATGGAAAGGTCTTGATTGCATTATTAAGGGCCTCCAATGTGAAAAATTTCCTGGAAATCAAGTGTGACAAGCAAAGACACAACTCTACAGGCACAACACCTTCAAGGAGATCGTGCAGTACATCAGGGGGGTAGCCATTAATAGCATGAAAATGAGACAGGGACTCAGTCAGCACACACATTTTTTTTACTCCATAATCTTTTGCTAAAGTGGGATCTTGCTGGACTGCCTGTACTTGCTGGTTGTACATTTGTGTATTTCTTGGTGTGAATGAGCCTGGACATACCTCTTTTTCCTGGATCTCGTGTTTGGATGCCATGCAAAATCGGCAGAATCGCTCAACCCCAAAGCTCTCGAAGAATCCTGCCAGTGAATGAGAAGCCAAGTTATCTGCAGCCACATATAGGACAGTACCTTTGACAAATGACCCCAACTTGTCAACATAGACACCTTGTTGCTCCAAATATTTTAGGTCTTTCAAAAGTGGTTCAAGAACTTTTTCATAACCATGTTCTTTCACATGTGCAGCTTTGCACAAAAGCGCTAGCTGGATGGAGTGCAATGTGGATCGGTCCTTGGAAGGGAGATTGGCAATGACCCAGTAAACTGCAGTCATTTTATGTTTTTTCTTGGATGTGCCCAAAGGATTTGAAACTTCAAAATCGTCAATATACAATCCAAGTGAAATTTTGAAACCATCTCCTTGAAACATCTCATTTTTAGTGTAGTGTGAGCCATCTCTGTATGTTAAGTACTCATGAGGTAGTGACTGTGGGACCTCTAAAGCCTTGTTAATAATATCAGTCTTGTTTAGCATTGCCTGTAGCATTGCATTTAGAGGTCGATATACAGCACTGTCTTTTTTAAATCTGTCAATAATGAACTCCACTGGCTGCACAACAGGAAAGGTTCTATTCTGATATGTTTCTCTCCTCTTATTTGTTGATAGAGAACCACCTTTCCCACAAAATCTTCCTATGGCATTAGTGTTTGTGATGGCAGTCACCAACTGGCCAACCATGACATTGTCTACCATGTGTTGTTTTAAAATGTCATTTACAGACTTGTGTAACAGTGGTTCAGACAATGCATTTATCTGTACAAGTTGTTCAATGACTTCTTGTATTGATCGCTGGGGAATATGTAGGATAGTTTCCATTTTTAAAAATAGCAGGGCCAAATTCTCTTCAAGCTGTTTCTCTAGATCATTATGGTCATCATTGGGATCCTCATCATCATCCTCACAATCCTCAATGGTTGCATCATTTAACATATTGTCTCCTATGTTTACATTATCGTTATTACTAGAGATAATTTCAGCCTTGAACATCCTCCAGTTATGCTCTTTGTGTTCTCTGCTCTTGTGGGCATTGAATGTGGAATACACATTGCTTTCAAAATTGCATCCATTAAATGGACAAATAACTTTGTGATGAACTTTAAGATGTGTACTTCGAAGGTGTTTGAAAAACACATCATCTGTGCAGGTTGCCACAAAATCGCAGAGTTGACATGAAAATTGTACAGGCTCTTGAGGTTGGGCTGCACAATCCTTATGGATTCTCGACAAGTGAGTGTTTAGTGAATTGATCGAATTAAATGTACAGGGACAATCTCTGTACAACATGGAAAGGGAACTGTTCTATTGTAACCTCCATGTTTTAGTCTGTAGTGTCTTAGCAAGTAACCCCTCTTATCACAGTTGAACTCACAGTATTTACAGCTCCACAGCATGTTGGATAGCCACCTGTAAAACAGAAAATATGTTTTAGCCTTTAATTCCAACCTAAGTAAAAAGTAAAAAAGTACAGATACCTGCTTCAAAATGTAGAAGTAAAAGTAATTTTTTTAATCATAAAATTTAAGTAAAGTAAAAGTACCCTAGATTTGTACTTTTTACTTAGTTACTTTCCATCACTGGCTAGGATATACTTCCAAAAACCGAATGAACCAAGAAGCGTTTAGCATGAACGCATCAGTTATTTTGAGATTTTCCTCTCACAAACTCACAGTTTTATCAAGACCTGGATAGTAAACTGGGCGCCAAAGCCCATGCACTTTATAATGACACGTGATTTTAAAAACAACCTTATTGCAGAAAAGAAATTAAACGCCAATATATATATATTTGCTCTAGTAGCGACCAAACCAAATGTGACGGTTAGGAGGGAAAAAAACAATTGAACGAACACAGCTAAACCACCAAGCAAAATTCACGGCAACAGCGCCAGGAATTATTGTAATGCTACAGGACCAACATCCCTCGGTTTGCATGTCCACTGTCGGAGTTACGAAAAAAATTCAAGCATGTGGTAAATTATTTATTCTGTACGCAACAGAAAGCTAACTTACCAATTGCTACCTCTTAGCATTAGCTGATATATGTTCGCGGCAGTTAGCCAGCCTTACGTTCTCTGCAAGCATTAAATACTGATTAATTCAGTCCCAAAAGAGTAACAATAAGGAACTCCCATATAAGGTGGACTAGCTTTAATGTAGGGCTAAATGACGAAGTTGACATTGCGGCGAAATATTATAGCTAACATTAACATTAGCTTGACAAAAATGTGATTTTACTCAGCATGTAGAAACATTATGCTGCTAACGGAACCAAATTTGTGCACTTACCATACGTTGACAAACTCTTATGCATCAACCAGACTGACGCTGACTCCCCCACTTCTTCACATAAGCAAATTGCTCCAGCGATCAGCAGCCGAGATGTGTTTTGGGCTTACCGGTTTTCGCTGGTCGTCAAGCCCCTCCCCCTAAACCGGTAAAAACATGTACACGTGAGGTGTCTCCACTCAGAGGCATTAGTACAGCAAATACGCGTTTTAAGAAGTGTACAATTTACATGTTGTTTAGTAATGGTCCCGCCTTTTGCAAAATAATGAAAACATTAGTAATAATAGCTTGACTTAATGTGTAACAGAAAGTTTGGGTTTACGGTGTTGTGGGTGAATTTTTCACTGCAGTCTAAAGTCCTGCACCTCTATGGAAACAGAGCAACCATGAAGAATGGGAGAGAACTCTGTCTTCTGTCACTATGACACAGTTAGAATGATGGAAATAAAAAAAATAATAAAAGTGAAAGTTTTTGATGAAACTGGCTCTCATGAGGACCAGCCCAGGAAAGGAAGACCAAGAGTTAGCTCTGCTGCAGAAGATAAGTTTATTAAAGTTACCAGCCTCAGATACCAAAAATAACAGCACCTCAGATTAGAGCCCACATAAATTCTTCACAGAGTTCAAGTAGCAGACGAATCTCAACATCAGCTGTTCAGAGGAGACTGAATGAATCAGGCCTTTATGGTGGAACTGCTGTAAAGAAGCCACTACTGAGGTTGAACAACAAAAAGAAGAGAAACACAAGGAATAAATATTAGACCAGTGGAAATCTGTACTTTGGACTGATGAGTCCAAATTAGAGATTTCTGGCTCCAACCACCATGTCTTTGTGAGACCAGAGATGGTGAGCAGATGGTTTCTGCATGTGTGGTTCCCATAGTGAAGCAAGGAGGAGGAGATGTGATGGTGTCGGGGAGCTTTGCTGGTGATTTATTCAAAATTCCAGGCACACTCAACCAGCATGGCTACCACAGCATTCTGCAGCACCATGTCACCCTATCTGGTTTGTTCTTCAACAAGACGATGACCCCAAACACACCTCTAGGCTATTTAAGGGCTATTTGACCAAGAAGGAAAATGATGGAGTGCTGCGTCAAATGACCTGGCCTCCACAATCACCCAACCTAAACCCAACTCATGGTTTGGGATGAGTTGGACCACAGAGTGAAGGAAAAGCAGTCAACAACTACTCAGCTCCCCTGGAAAGTCGTTCAAGACTGTTGGAAAACCATTCCAGGAGACAACCTCATGAAACTGACTGAGAGAATGCCAAGAGTGTGCAAAGCTGTCATCAAAGCAAATATAAAATATTGAACATATTCTGCTTTGTATAACACTTGTTTGTTTACTACATAATTCTGTTTACTTAGTTGTGTCTTCAGTATTAATCTACAATGTAGAAAATAATTAAAATAAGTAAAAACCATCAAATAAGAAGGTGTGTCCAAACCTGTAACTGGTACTGTACGCTTTCACGCAACAGTCATGAATGTGCATGGATGCTGAAAAATATCAATTTGATGACATCAAAATTTTTCTGAGGTAAAAAATGTAGATAATACTTGCATTTATCAGGTCTTGCTGTGGACATGGCCAGGTCCTGATGTAGCAAAGCAGGTCCAGATCATGATGGTTCCTCCATCACACTGTATGGCTGGGAAGATGTTTTCATGATGATATGCAGTGCAATTTTTAAGCCGGATGTGCTCTGTGTTCTTATATAGTGATAGTTCAGTCTTAGTTTAATCAGTCCACAAAACATTTTATCAATACCACTGTGGAGTGTCAATGTGCCCTTTCACAACCTTCTGGCATGCACCAATGTTCTTTTTAGTGAGCAGTGGCTTCCCTCATGGTGTCCTGCCATGGACACCCTGCTTGTTTTACGTACTGTAGACTCATGAACACAGATGTTAGCCAGTTCCAGTGATGTCTTTAAACCTTTGGCTGTCACTCAGGGATGTTTCTTTACCTCACTGATGAGTGTTCTTTGTGCTCTTGGGGTCATTTTGACTGGGTGTCCACTTCTTGGTAGAGCAGCCACAGTCCCAAAGTGTCTCCATTTGTAGATGGTTTCCCTAACTGTAGACTGGTGAATTTCTAAAGTCTTTGAAATCATTTTTTAATGCTTTCCAGCTTCAAGTAAATCAACAATTCTTGACTGAAGATCCTCTGAAAGCTCTTTTTGGTGAGGCATGGCTCACATTAGCGTATTCTTCTTGTGTGGAGCAAACTCAGAAAGTCTGAGTGGTTTTTATGAGTCAAAGTAGCTCTAGTCCACACCTCCAAACTGATTTTCTTAACAAGACTCCAGGTATGCTAACACCTGACTCCAACTAGCTTTTTTGTAGTCATTACCTCAAGGGTTCACATCCTTGTTCCACAAACACTGTGAGGTTTTTATAGTTGTTCTCAATAAAGACATGACAGTTTAGAACTGTTTGTGTTATTTTATGCAAATTATATTATTATATATCAGTACCGTTGACTAAGATGAGGATCAGATCACATTTTATGAGAAATTAATACAGAAAACCAGGAAATTCCAAAAGGTTCACAGACTTTTTCTTGCCACTGTATAAATAAAACTGAATTGAACTGAGACAAACTGAACTGACACACCTCTGCAGCAAGGAGCTTTTGTCTGTTTCCACCTCACGTCCATTGTGCATGAATATGTGTTCAAGTATGTGTGGGTGCACTTCTTCACTCCCCAGCTGACAGTAAAAATGCTGGCTTCTAATAGGTTATTGACAGGCAGCAGAGGAAGAGGATGACGTCACCTACGACCAATAGCAGGGCTGAGAGCAAGAGGCAAGTGGTAGGACAGACGGTGAGAATGGAGGGATGCAGACAAAGAAAATGATGAAGAGATGGAGAAGAGCAGCGCTTTCAATTTGTGTTTTGCTGAACTCAGCGACTCATGTCACTGAGGTAGAGAAGGAAAGAAAAGCAATGGTGATGAATGAGTGAATAAAACAGAAGAAGAAGAAGAAGAGATAAAGGAGACAGAAGGTGGAAGGGAAGAGAAAGAAAGACTGGAGACTACACCAAGGAGGTGCCATGAAATGAAAGATTATTTAATGGTCCCGGAGCTGTTAGAAGTTGCTCCAGGTGAGCAGTGAAAGGGTTTGATAAGAGGATGGAGAGAAAGGAAGTCTCCATCTGTATATGAAAAAGTGAAACTGTTAGGAGAGAGAGAGAGAGGTGTAAGGATTTTTCTTATGTCTGTTTTTATGAGAAATGAGTGCATAGAAATAGGGGCTATTCATTGTTAATGTCTAAGTTAAATCTCTATATGCTTGCATTCACAGTATGTTTGTATGCATATAAACCATGTGTGTTCAGCCTGTATGGAGGACACAGTGTATTCTGCCACACACTGAGCCAGCATGAGTCATCCTTTCCAGAACAGAGGCTGCTCTCTTAGCTGGGAAAATGTGTTTGTTTGCATGTGTGAGAGCACATTCATGTTATCGTCTTTCTAACTGGGTTAAAATCTAATAACAGACACAAGATAGTGAGACACATGAAAATTAACCTAGCATTTTTTTTTTAAAAACAGAGGCATGTTTATGGTTCCATACTTGTAAGGGCTTAGTGCATTCCCTGACTAACCCTTAAATTGAACCAAAGTCTGTCCCTAATGCAAAACCAACCCTTACCTCTCAAGCAGTCTTATGAAAAAGAAAGAAACGGACAAAAATGTCCTCACTATCCAAAGCTTCCTTTGCACAAACATTCCAGCGGAAGAGGACAAGGGGATCAGAATCTTGGTACAAAAGTGTTTTAGAGTTTGTGACAAATCTAGATGAAACTGTGATATTACAATTCCAAACCACAAGAAAACAAACCAGAGGAGTGAGCTGAAGAAGGTGAGAAAACAAGCAAACTAAACTGAAGGAGCTGGAACAGACAGGCAGGAAGGATGGCAAGTGCAGAGTCCCGAGGTTGCGACAACAGGAACAGGCTGAAAAAGATCCAGAGCGGAGAATAACACTGAGAACTGGTATGAGCATGTGGCAAAGTTGATGATCTGGCACAGAACAAAGTCTGAGCCAAAGTTCTATTGGGAGGACTGTGGATTGGTTCAAGGTGAGGCAGCCTCTGCACAGGTGTGTGCACTTGCTGCTGATTATGCAGCAGTTTACCAAGACGGGGAGAGAGAAAGGAGGAGCAGAGGCTGCAGCAAATCAGGGGCAGGGATCCTGACACTTTCAAAAAATAAACCCCTCACTTAACAAAAGATACAATTTTCAAAAATGTCCCAAATTTAAATGACTCTCTTCACCTAAATTGTCTTTTTTCAATCAAATGTCCTCACTTCCAAGCATATCTTCACTTTCCACGAAGGGCTTTACAGTGAACACAGACCACTTTCAAGAAAATTCCTACGTTTTAAACTTGTCTTCATGGTGTCTTCAATTTCCACAAATGTCTCCGTTTTGCTTAAATGTTCTCGCCTTCCAAAAGTGTTTAATGTCTAATGTCTCTATTTTTTGAAAAGGTTCTCATGGCCCAAAAAGGTCTTCACTTCCCCAAAACATCCTCACTTTACTAAAATGTGATCACAGTTTAAAAAGGATATCCTCACTCTTCAAAATGTCCTTAATTTCTTTAACTTTTCAAAATGTCAAAAATTTTGAACTATATCCTCAATTTATAAATGTTCTTATTTCCCAATGTGTTTTTCTTTTCCTGAAAACGTATTTTATTTTCAAAAAATGCCCCCACTTCTCTAAAATGCCCTCACTGTCCAAACATGGGATTCACTTTTAAAAGAAATGTTCTCACTCTCCAGGTTGTGTTTGCTTTTGCAAATGTCACCACTCTTTCTGTATAAAATTTGTGTTGGTGCGTGCAAATGCGCAGTTCAAGCATCTGTTTGACCAACTACCCTCAGGTAGACACTTCAGGCCCATCAAATCATGGATAAACAGACTGAAAAACAACTTCTACCCCAGAGCCCAAGTGAACTGAACTCTACCAAACAGTCACACTAACTGTCTGGAGCTGCGTACCTAGTAGCAATTACTATTACGTATTTATGCACTTCATGTTTACCTATTATTCACTAAGAGAATATTAACTAATTTTGTTGCACAATTGCAATGACAATAAAGCTATTCTATTCTATTCTATTCTATTCTGTCCTATCTATTCACACACATACACACTCAGCGTTACTGGGCCAAAACACTGAGCGCTGTTTGGGTACAGCAGAACCAACGGGCTAAAAAAGGCAAGCTGTCACCATGGTAACATTCAGGCTGTGTACCAATTGCAGGTCAACAGGATGAGGTAATGTTTCAAAAAGTCTTCCGAGTTTGTAAGAGACACTTGCATGCATACACACATTGACTTTGACAGAGTAATGCTGTACATATGCAGAATATCAACCAGACAGACAAAACACACACTCAGACATATCAATTAAGCACGATCTGAGGCTGTAGAGTCTACGTACAGTGCAACAACTCCCTGTTACATAACATTTTTCCATTATTCATGCAACACAAACACACAACAGAAAGAGGCAAAGCACTGCAGTAATTCTGAGACCCTGCCTGCAGAGTGACTGATGTTGCATTGTGCTCCAGTAATATTCTCTGAAAAATATCAGACCTGTTTTGCAGCACACTGATGCAGCTCTTTTTGTAGTTCATGTCAGTTATTAAGACAGAGGATGCAGATAAGATTTTGGGGGAAAAGATATAAACATCCTGATATACACACCTTTTTGTTAAACTCTGATCTCTGTAGCTCAGGGTGCAGGCAACTTTAACCTCTCTAATGTTAACTAGCAGCAATAAGTCAGTAAAGAAAATAAGTTATCATAACACACCTTACAGTGTTTGCTAAGGTGTAACACTACTAGAGTAAATATTACAGTTTAACTGAAATTGACATTTAAGCTGGAAACACAAGGCTTTTTAAAATTACAATGGCTGTTAAACAGATAAAAAATAGCTATTAGTAAGGTCTTGTACAACTTATCTGCTTACTTAGAGCTACACAGAGCCACAGAATACGTACAGTGGCAAGAAAAAGTCTGTGAACCTTTTGGAATTTCATGGTTTTCTGCATTAACTGCGCACCCCAGGGAGCCTAACCACTTCAGGCCTGTTGCCCTGACCTCCCACCTGTTGAAGACCATTTTGAGATACCTGCGACCCCTGGTGAGCACACTGATGGACCCCCTGCAGTTTGCTTACCGGCCTGGTATCGGGGTGGACGATGCAGTGATCTACCTGTTGCACAGATCACTGTCACATCTGGAGGACACTGGGAGCACTGTGAGAGTCATGTTCTTTGACTTCTCCAGTGCTTTCAACACCATCCAGCCGTCACTGCTGAGGGTGAAGATGGAAGGAGCTGGAGTGGACCAACACCTGGCTGCATGGACAACAGACTATCTCACCAACAGACCACAGTATGTGAGTCTGAAGTGGTGCAGTGCAGCACAGGAGCCCCTCAGGGTACGGTGCTCTCTCCTTTCCTTTTCACCCTTTACACCTCAGACTTTTCACACAACTCCACAAACTGCCATATCCAGAAGTTCTCTGACGATACAGCCATTGTTGGATGTGTATCTGAGGGGAACGAACTGGAATACAGGACGGTCATCAAGGACTTTGTCAGCTGGTGTGAGATAAACCACCTTCAACTGAACGCCAGCAAGACAAAGGAGATGGTGATCAACTTCACGAGAAATACACCACACTTCACTCCGGTGAGCATCCAGGGTTTGGACATCGAGGTAGTGGAGACCTACAAATTCCTGGGTGTTCACCTAAATAACAAACTGGACTGGACTGACAACACCCACGCCCTGTACAAGAAGGGCCAGAGTCGCCTCCACCTGCTGAGGAGACTGAGGTCCTTCGGTGTGTGCAGAGCTCTTCTCAGGACTTTCTATGACTCTGTGGTAGCATCTGCCATCTTCTATGCCAGGGGTGTCAAACTGCGGTCCTCGAGGGCCACTATCCTGCATGTTTTAGATGTTTCCCTGTTCTTAAACACCTGATTCAAATGATCAGCTCATCATGAAGCTCTGCAGAAGCCAGATAACGATCCTGATCATTTGAATCAGGTGTGTTGGAAGAGGGAAACATCTAAAACATGCAGGATAGCGGCCCTCGAGGACCGGAGTTTGACACCCCTGTTCTATGCTGTGGTCTGATGGAGAGGTGGCAGCACTGACAGGGACAGGAAGAGACTCAGCAAACTGATCAGGAGGGCGAGCTCTGTCCTGGACTGTCCACTGGACTCCATAGAGGAGGTGGGTGAGAGGAGGATGTTGGCCAAGCTGACATCTATCATGAACAACCCCTCTCATCCCCTGCATGACACTGTGGGGTCTCTGAGCAGCTCCTTCAGCAGCAGACTGATACACCCACGGTGTAGGAAGGAACGCTACCGCAGGTCCTTCATTCCAACAGCCATCAGACTGTACAACACACAACAGTAGCACAACCTGAATGTGTTGTGGCTTCTTTTTGCACTATTCATCTGCTTGCACTATTCATCGTACTGTTACCATGTGCAATGTTATTTATTCAAATTTTCCTTGGTAAATATTCCTTTGATATTCATATGTCATTTATTGTTGTATCTATTGTATATTTTAAATGTTTCTTTATAGTAGATTCTTTTATTTTCTTTTTTCTGTATAGGGTATGTTGTGTGTTTTTCTGCTTTTGTCTCTGCTGCTGTAACGAGGAAATTTCCCCGTTGTGGGATTAATAAAGTATAATCTAATCTAATCTAATCTAATTAATTGGTCATAAAATGCAATCTGATCTTCATCTAAGTCACGGGTATTGACAAATATAATGTGTCTCAAATAATAACACAAACTAATTCTGATCTTTAATGTCCTTATTGAACACACTCATTCAACACTAAAAATGGTCGTGGAAAAAGTAAGTGAACCCTTCGAGTTAATAACTGGTTGACCTCCCTTGGCAGCAACAACCTCAACCAGGCACTTCCTGTAGCTGTGGATCAGACCTGCACATCGTTCAGGAGGAATTTCAGCCCATTCTTCCTGGCAGAACTGCTTTTGCTCTGTCATATTCTTTGAACGTCTCATGTGTACGGCTCTCTTCAAGTCATTCCATAGCATCTCTATTGGGTTGAGGTCTGGGCTCTGACTTGGCCACTCCAGAAGGTGGATTTTGTTTTTCTGAAGCCATTCTGTTGTGGACTTGCTCCGGTGTTTTGGGTCATTGTCCTGTTGCATCATCCCACTTCTACAGAGTTTCAGCTAACGTACAGACATTCTCACATCATCCTGAAGAACTGTTTGATACACTTGGGAAATCATCTTCCCTTCAATGATTTCAAGCTGGCCAGGTCCTGATGCAGTAAAGCAGGCCCAGATCATGATGTTTCCTCCACCATACTTTACAGCTGGGATGATGTTTTCATAATGATATGCAGTGCCCTTTTTAGACCAGATGTAGTGCTCTGTGTTCTTTCCAAAAGTACAATCTTAGTTTAATCAGTCCACAAAACATTATACCAATACTGCTGTGGAGAGCCAATTTGCACTTTAGCAAACTTCAGGTGTGCACCAATGTTCTTTTTAGTGAGCAGTGGCTTCTCTCATGGTGTCCTGCCATGGACACCCTGCTTGTTCCATGTTTTATGTACTGTAGACTCATGAACACAGATGTTAGCCAGTTCCAGTGATGTCTTTAAACCTTTGGCTGTCACTTGGGGTTGTTTCTTTACCTCACTGATGAGTGTTCTTTGTGCTCTTGGGGTCATTTTGACTGGGTGTCCACTTCTTGGTAGAGCAGCCACAGTCCCAAAGTGTCTCCATTTGTAGATGGTTTCCCTAACTGTAGACTGGTGAATTTCTAAAGTCTTTGAAATCACTTTTTAACCCTTTCCAGCTTCATGTAAATCAACAATTCTTGAACGTAGTACTTCTGAAAGCTCTTTTTGGTGACGCATGGCTCACATTAGCGTATTCTTATTGTGCAGAGCAAACTCAGAAAGTCTGAGTGGTTTTTATGAGTCAAAGTAGCTTTAGTCCACACCTCCAAACTCGTTTTCTTAACAAGACTCCAGGTATGCTAACACCTGACTCCAATTAGCTTTTTGAGGTCATTAACTCAAGGCTTCACATACTTGTTCCACAAACACTGTGAGATTTTAATCATTGTTCTCAATAAAGACATGAAAGATCAGAAACTTTTTGTGTTATTATTTTATACACATTCTATTTATCAGTACCTTTGACTTAGATGAAGATCAGATCACATTTTATGAGAAATTAATGCAGAAAACCATGAAATTCCAAAAGGTTCACAGACTTTTTCTTGCCACTATATTTACCACTTAAACATGATTGTTGCTTGGTGCATTTTTATTTTTGTTTTCAAATGTTTATTGGTTTTTTAACAAATAGCAGTTAAGGAATATGAGAAAGGAAAAAGAACAAGGAATAAAGAAAAACCCGTTGATAGGGTTAATATGGTAAGTCGCTGCCATTGTTATCTTTGTTTCCATCCTGTTATCTCTCTTCTCCCCACCCTACTCCCAGTTAGCAGACTAAATACATAGAGTTGTTCAAACAAAATAATTAGCATACATATACAAAGCACAGGCAGAAAAACAAACAAACAAACAAACAAAACAAAACAAAACAAAACACAAAGCAAAACAAAAAAGTAAAACAAACAAACAAACAAACAAAAACATTTTGTACAAGACTCAAAATTCCAAATAGGACAAAGATATAATTCATTGTACAGCCAAACACGAAAAATAAAAATATTGTCCTTATAATAAGATTTCAATTTTTTTAATCAGGTTTGACCAACAGTTGATGTTTTGTACTTTAGCAGAGTGTAATCGTGCTGTAGAGAGCTCCAGCTGTGCAATATCCTTAAAGGAAAAAAGCCATTCCTTGGTTGATAGTACATGTGGGGTTTTCCAGCGGCAAGCTATTATCCTTTTGGCTGCTGTAAGCCCCGCCAACAAAAGACGGCTGTTATTTATTGTTAATTGCATAGAAGAAAAGTCATTGAGTAATAGTAAAGACGGTGAACAAGGAACAGCTCTCTCCATAACATCAGATAATATATTAGAAATGTTCTTCCATAAACTGTTGACCTCCGGGCACTGCCAAACTGAATGAAAAAATGTACCAATGGTATTGCCTGGGCAGAAATCACAGAATGGGTTATTTTTAAGTTTCATTTGATGAAGTCTTTGAGGTGTAAAATAAATTCGATGGATAAATTTATAGTGAATCATCTGATGGTTTGGATTTCTGGATGAAATGGTGATATTAGACCAGATAGATTGCCAGTTTAGTTCTGTGGAAACATCAATATCACTTTTCCAGATTCTGTCTAAAGGCAGATGTTTATAAGAAGCCTCAGCTATTAGTTTGTATAGGTCAGAGGCTATACCTTTGTTTTTATCTTTAGTGCTCAATTTCATGTGGAATGGATGATCTTCTAGTTCAGAGTCCCATGGAACACCTTGAGCGCGCATTGCTGCACGTAACTGTAGATAAAAGAAAAAGGAAGTACCCGGAAGGTCAAAAAGTCTTTGTAGTTCCTGGAATTCAAGGAGACCTCGTTTCCCTGTAATGTCTTGAAGCGTGTTTATTCCTCTATCACTCCACTGGGGAAAGGAAATTGGTTTCCCGTCTATTAGAAGACCAAAATTATGAAATATGGGAGACTGACGGAAAAATTTAGAATGTATTTTTGCAACTTGTTGGACTTTACCCCAAACATTGAGAAGGTGGGAAATAATTGGTCCAAAATCCTGTTTCACTACCTTATGTATTATATTGGAATATATCAGATTATGAAGTTTGTATGGACATGTTAACTTTTCCTCAATGGGGCGCCATGAAACAAGACTATTTGGATTTAGCCATACAGCAAGTGAACGTAGGACAAAGCACCATGAATACCACTCAAAATTGGGCAGGTTCACACCTCCTGCTGATTTGTGCCTGTGCAACGTGGATGTTTTAATTCTGGATTTTTTATTATTCCAGAGAAACTGGTTGATTGTGGAGTTTAACTTTTTCCAATAATTATTTGGAGGGATAAGAGGTAACATTGAACTTATGAAATTTACCCGTGGCAAGATATTCATCTTAATCACCGATAATCTAGACTGGAAGGAAATAGGGAGTTTTCCCCATTTCATTAAATCTTTCTGCACATCCTGCAAAATCTTATTATAATTGTTTATAGTTATTAAATCCAAAGAAGGAAAAATAGAAACACCTAAATATTTAAAGTTAGTAACAACAGGTATAGGAAAATTTAAAGTGAGAGTCTGATCACTTCGCTCACCCAGTGGCATTAATGCTGACTTGCTCCAATTGATTTTATATCCAGAAATTTTACGAAAGGTGTTAAATATTTTCATCTGGTGTGGGAGGGATTTTGACAGATTCCTTATAAAAATCAAGATATCATCTGCAAAAAGAGAAATAACATGCGGTGTGCCATATACTCTGATGGGCTCTATAACCTCTGATTGCCTTATTGCCTGAGCTACAGGCTCTAATGACAGTGAAAATAAAAGGGGAGACAAAGGGCATCCTTGGCGCGAAGATCTAGACACTGGGAACCTCGAAGAACAGATATTACCAGTTATCACTACAGCAGAAGGGTTAACGTATAACAGTCTGATCATAAAAATAAAATTATCACTAAAGCCCATGTGTCGGAGCACAGACCACAAGTAGCACCACTCCAGCCGGTCAAAAGCTTTCTCCGCGTCCAAAGAAAGAACAGAACTGTTATTTCTTGAATTGGAGTTTATGATATGGAGTAGGTGACGGACATTATCCGAAGCTAGTCTTGATTTCATAAACCCGGTCTGATCATGGTGGACAAGATGGGGCATATAGCGCTCTAACCTGGATGCCAAAACCTTTGCATACAGTTTGATTTCAGAGTTAAGAAGACTTAGAGGTCTGTAAGATGAGCAATCAACAGGAGGCTTATCTTTCTTCAAAAGAAGAGAAATTATAGCCATATTAGAACTTGTAGAGAAAGATCCTTTACAAATAGAAGCTTTTATCATATCCAACAAATAAGGGCCGAGTAGAGGCCAAAAAGCCATATATAACTCCGGGGGTAAACCATCAATGCCTGGTGATCGGCCTTTATTCATTGATTTGATAGCTTGGCCTAGCTCTTCTAGAGTAATGGGTGCCTCTACGGCATCCGGGGGCAGTTTTGATAAAGATAGCGAATTCAAAAAATCGTTACAGATATTTTCCTCATAACCCACCTCTGATGTGTATAATTTTTGGAAAAATGCTTTAAATGTATCATTGATCTTTACTGGATCAGAGGTTAAACTTCCTTCTTCAGTTCTAATTGTCGCAATATTTGCTAATTGATTATTTGCTCTTAATTTGAGCGCAAGAAGACGGCTAGGTCGAGCACTATTTATATAATAATTTTGTCTCGTGCGATGCATAATGAATTCTGTTTTTTGTCTCAATAAACTATTAAGTTCGTCCAATAACTTCTGGCGTTTGTTCATGTTTTCAGGTGACATATCATTCAACATGCTTTGTTCTATTGCTGCAATTTCAGTCTCTAAAAAGTCAATACGGCGCTTCCTGTTTTTATTAAGATTTGATGCGAATGACAGTTTTATTTCTAATGCAGCCTTCGATTGCATCCCATAACGCTCGTGGGTCATCGACCGATGCACTGTTTATAAATATAAAGTCTTTTAATTCAGCCTCCAGCTCTGTTATGAAAACATTGTTTTGAAGCAAGCTAGTATTCAAACGCCAACGAGGAGCTCTAGGTTGGCCAGGTCTAATCAAAAAAGTGCAAAGCACCATTCTGTGATCAGATAGTGGTGATGGACACAGAGTAGTGCTGTCAATATTGCTAAAAAGAGTACTGGAGGCAAGAACATAATCAATTCTTGAAAAAGTCTTGTGGCAAGCAGAGTAAAAGGAAAAGTCACGACTGGAGGGGTTCATCACACGCCAAATATCCACTAATCCATGATCAGCAGCTAATTCTCGTAGTGCTTTAGAAGACAGCTGTTGATCTCTACTCTCCGTCACTCCTGTACGGTCTATCTCATGCAGCCACACCGCATTAAAATCACCTCCAATCAAAAGCTCAAACTCGGAGAGGTCTAATAATATTGAAGCTAATGAATCATAGAAATATTGATCAAAACAATTCGGAGCATAGGCACAGATCAGAGCGATTTTCACACCATCATAAATAATTTTACAAAAAGCGATTCTCCCGTCATCACTGCCTCCTGTTCCCAGAATACTATAATTTAAGTTACATTTAGCGGCTATAAGGACACCTTTGCTTTTTTTGTCAAAGCAAGAGGAAGCAATAACTTGATAATTTTTATTCTGAGATCTGTGTACGTCAGTCTTCAGGAAATGAGTCTCCTGTATAAATGCAAAGTGTACATCTTTCCTAAACAGTTGTTCTAATGTACTTATTCGTTTCTGAGGGGAATTAAGGTCCCGTAAATTCCAAGATAGGACAGTAATTTTATTCATAAGCTTACAAAGGCGTATATAGCATGATCAGTTAAACAAACCCAGTTTAGTAGGTTGAAATACAAGTGAGATCTGGTCTGAGTCCCCATCCCGCTCCCCACCACACACGCGCACACACAAACATCCCCCCGCCCCCCCAAAAAAACAAATAAACAAAAAACAAAAAAACAACAAAGAGAACAAAGAAAAAATACGACAAACAGCAACAACCCTATCATAGAAATGTATACCAGTGCTCATGAGGAAAACAGACATGTTCCGTCCACCCTCCATCAAAATAAATTGTCTTTATACCACGGGGCAGTGAGTGGCGTTTTGTGGCCTATAGAGCTCCCATCATCTATTCTGGCCGCTAACTTTAAACAAATGAAAAGGAAAAAAGTCCGCTGTGAGCTGCCACTGTCAATTTAAGTCTTACAGCCAATGTATAATTTCGAGTAGGTTAATTCAGTCTTGTTTGAGGTTGAATCTTTCAGAAGCAGTCAGGAATTAGTCTTACCAACTCTGGAGATCCTTCACTGTCATGTCTATTCCTCCAGTGTTGCGAGGAACCGCTCGGCTTCGTTCGGCTCCTGAAAAGTGTGCACGTCGTTCCCCCGTGTTAACTTGATGGTTGACGGGTAAAGGAGGAAAGCTTGGAACCCCTTGATCCTCGCTTCGTGCATAAGTTTGTAGCATGGCTTCCGACGTTTGGTGGTGGCGTCACTGTAGTCTGCGGTGAATCTCAGTTGGATATTGTCCACCTCCGGAGGGTTCTTCCTTGCTTCATTCAGCAACGTGTCTCTGTCGGTGTACCGAAGGCACCTTATTATCAGCGGTCGGGAGCGCTGTGTTTTGCCGTTAACAGGTGGACGTCCCAGTCGGTGGGCCCTCATCAGTTCCGGAGGTACAGATGCGAAAACAGGGAACCATAATGGTATATTCTCCTTCAGATAAGAGAGCACATTTTGGCCTTCTGCTCCCTCTTTTAAATTGAAAATAAGGAGATTTTCCCTGCGCGCCCGGTCCTCCATTTCGGTAAGTCTGGTTTCAAAAGTTTGTTGCTTCTTCTGGCATTCATGTAAAACCTGACACTACAGGCCAGGAATTAAATAAGACGGAGAACAAGGAATTAAGGTATGCAAATGTTAATATTTATTTTTCATACTGCACATCATAAAATCGCCATCTTGTTAATCCGAAAAAGGGTTCTAATTACTCATACCATTAATTCTCAATGTACTTAAGCCCGATAAACCAAAAGTGAAACCACTGCACGCTAAAATGCCACTGCACATCAAAAAACACTGCAAACACTTCACTCGTGCCAACAACCATCTCACATAGTCGGGTTTCCGTACCGCGAGGGATTAACATTAAGTAATCTACGACCCAGGATCGAAAAGGGAGGCAAATAAACCAACAAAACAAACAAAACAATAAACATAAGTATAAAAAGTTAGTCCGCTCTCACACGATGCACCCCAGGTTGTTCTCATCTACGGGCCCTGCAAGGCCGAGCGGACTAACTTAAACAAATTATACAAACAAAATCAAAAGGACAGCAGGAAACAATTGCTGGAAAACACAAACAATAAAAACACAATTAACTACTGAATTCAGGATAAACTTATCACAAATAAAACACATTTTAATAAGCATCCCTTAAAAATACATACCGGCTACGCTGCCATCTCACACGCAGCAGGAATCGAACTCTTCATTAAAACCGTGTGGCCACACACGATCAAACTGAAACCTTGTGTGGTTCTCTGTGCTCACGCCAGCAATCGTCTGCACCTGGCACTCACCTAACTCCTTTTGTTGCTGCCTGCCAATCAGAGGCAGACAGCGGAGAACCACCAGGTTCCACTGGTTACATTCAGATATGTTTTTTTCTGTCACAGTGACGCGCTCCTTTATATTAACAGTTTCTGAGCGAATAGATTTTATCTCTTCAGTATGACGAGACAGAATAGAATGCATGCTTTCCAGTCGCCTTTCCAGTCTGTTCATCCGCGCCTCGGACTTCTCGTCGGCGTCTCTGAAGTATCTCGCCATTGTTTTTTCAATGACTTGTGCAAGAGCCGCATTTTCCTCACCGAGCTCCTTCTGTATGGAAGCCATGAGCACTTGTTTAGCAGCCGTAGCTTGTCTTGTAGTTGGCATTTAGCGATGGTTGCCTTCCTGGAGTTGTGGCCCACGCGGTCGTAGATTTCGGCAAAAATTGGGAAGGAGGGTGGATGTCGGAACGGTCTATGCTGCCGCCATGACACCCGGAACCTCTGTTTTCCAATCCTGCACTTTCATCGAAGACTGTTCAGAACACAGTCAAGTCAAAACACAGACATCATATACTGATTGAATCAAGAAACATCAAACTCATTCCAGTGACAGCAATGTCAGATAATAGATCTGCTTATAAATGAAAAAGGTGCTCATTATACATTTGGATTCATAGTGCCACTGACCTACTGTATGTAATGGCATTGCTGGATGAACTAACTCAGGGATGTTAAACTCTGGCCACTATCCAGCATGTTTTACATGTTTCCCTCTTCCAGCACACCTGATTCAAATGATCAGGATCATTATCAGGCTTCTGCAGAGCTTGCTGAACTGATCATTTGAATCAGGTGTGTTGGAAGAGGGAAACATCTAAACATGCAGCATAGTGGCCCTCGAGGACCAGAGTTTGACACCCCTGACCTAACTAGTTCTGAAATTAATGAGTAGTGCCTTGAGCCATAAGCATGTAAATAAAGGCTGTGGAAACCAAGCAAAAACAACTGCTGGCTCAAATGGTTGATTTATTTATCTAAGATACTGTTATAGTGTTTCTGCCGAAGAAAAATGCAAGTTTAATGGCAGTGTCCAAAGACACAGTGCTTTTTCCTTTTGTTACATATATATCATCTGGCTGTACAATTCCAGCTGTGAACTCTGGCAATGATAAAAGATTTTTCTATGTATGACAAAGCAAAAAGAAAGGTAGATTTGTTTCTCTCTTTTGCTCTCCTCCTTGCCCATGTATTCTCACTCATTACAGACTCATCAGGCCACTTCTCCCTGTCCTCAACATTCAGACCATATACTTTATCCACAGTTAATGTGTTCACGTAACTTCACAACCACAGGTCAGCTCAATTCTGAACATAAGCTACTACTTTCGCTATATTGCAGAAAGTTCAACATGACAAACATAGCCATCATAACAAGGCCGTCCTCAATACAAATGATTTGCTTTGTTCAGTTACATTGTTACAACAGTACAGAGACTCGGGTGCAGGACAACAAGACACCAAAATTAAGAAATCAGATTGTATTTTAATATGAACAGGAAAGTTTACAATGATGTAGGCTTAAACAAAAGCACTAACCAGGACTAGTAACACCAGGCTTGGAAAGTGAATTTAAACTGATAAAGAGAAACTGAAAGGGAATTCTCTAAACACGACTAAACTTTAATGTTTAAAAAAACTAAATGTGTATAAACATACAGGACAGACTAATCTCAAACCATTACAGACATATCTAACATTATCCAAACACTCAAACACTCTGGGGCTAGCGGAGAGAGTGGCATGAGCTGAACCAGGCAGGTGGAGAATGACAAGTGGTGGCAGAGATGGCTTGGTAGCAGCAGACAGGTGGGGTGTGGATGAATGGCGAGACAGACGTTGGTGATCGGTGGGCAGAAGGAGGGTGGAATCTCTGCAGTTTTCATCCAGCAATCCAGTGCAAGTTGAGAGGTGAAGCAGGCAGAGTGATCCAAGGAAACCAACCGGTTTATTGTAGGGGCAGGCTGATGAATGCAGATGAAAGCAAGTGAGTGATCCAGCCGTAGACATAAAGACGAATTGTTAGTTGCAGGAATAAAGCAGTGGAGCTAGAAGGAACAGAACTGTGAACTAACAACTGTTCAACGGTCAGGCAATGAGTCGTGGTCTGAGTGAGGCTTTTATCTGCTGGTGGTGTAGAGCTGCTGCTGATGAGCCACAGGTGCACCTCCTCAGCTGATTAGTAACCAGATCCACCTGTCTGCTGCCTCACCACCACCCATACTCACATCCACCTGGAGGAGAGAAGAGGAAAGGGAAAACACAAAGGCTACCACTACCTTGCACCGGAGACAGAGGGCATAACATACATGAATTACCTTAAAAAACAAGGGACATCCTCCAGCTCATACAACTCTGAAATCTGAATTTTCATGTTTAGAAAATCAAAGGAAAAATGACCAGTTCCCATAATAACAAAGTTGAAATTCAATAAAGAGCAGTAAACATCCAATTAACTCATGATATATATGTGCTGATGAAGACTTTCAACTGTTTTAACCCTAGAACACTAAAGTAACAATTAGTAACACCATCACTAATGTTGGGCATATTTTACCTGATATAATATAAAAAATACTTCTCATCAAAAAATGTTAAAGTACAACAATACATGACAAAATGAAGTACTGAAGTATACAATGAAAAAAAGTCTAGTGGGGAGACTATAAAAAGGCTCTAAAATTAATGAAAAATTAGGGAATCATTCACGACAAATTCCTTAAAAAAACAAATACAAAAACAAAAAAACTTTTCTGGTGAAGACACAGTCTCCTTGCATCACTGACAACTGTGGGAGAGATATATATATACATACAGTATATTCCAAACAAAAAATATTTCACTCTCTATCATTAGCGTTGGGCGAAAATCACCTGCACACGTGCCTGTTGAAAAAAACCAGGGATGGGAGCAGGGAAACACACCTACCTCCTCAGTGAGCAGCATGAAGCTACCCAAGGACCCACGCAGCTCAGACAATGGCAACACAAAGAAAATCACGTAAGCACAACTGCATGAGTGAAAATCACCTGGCGCTATTGTTCTAGGGCTAAAGAACAAAAACGAAACCGAAAAACCAAAGATATGGATTTTCCTCCTTCAATAATATAAAAATATCAGAGTGCTTTGAGTATTTTATGAATCTTTCACTTTAGAGATGCTTAAATTCAAACAAGTTTAAACTGTTACCTTTGACAGCTGCAGATGGTCTGATCAGTTCCAGGTGTGACTGAGAGCTAAATCTTTTCGTCTTTTGAGGTGTCAAAAAAAAAAAATCAACCTGTGAAGTATTTTCTATAAATCTGAGAAATCTGTTTCCTAACAGCTACAGTAGGATCAGTAAATCCACTTTGAATCCTGCCAATTAAAACAGTGTCTTCCATCCCTGTTACAAACTTCAGACTAAGTTTGGATGGACAGCGTTATATCCAAAGACAGCCTGTTAAACTGAGCTTGATCTCCAGTATCTGCCTGTTTCATGCTGTTATAATATGCTGTTTGTGGTGTTTGAGCAAAGTGGTCTGACCACAGGATTTTGTGGCAAATGGCACAATCTCAAGGATGCAATCCCAGAAGCAATGTGTATAAGGTACTGTCGGCTTGACCTGTGGGAAATCATATAGTGATAATAGTGCCATGTGAAGGTACCGTGTGAATGGGCAGATTTCCCAAGACAAATCAGACTGCTATATTTTATTAATTACTCCTTAAACATTAAATGAAACATAGCACCCACATTACTACCTCCCTGAATGCTGCATTGGAAGTCATTACATAAGCATCTGCTTCAACTGTACTGTACAAGTTATTATTTATAATATAAGGTCAGCTGCAGTCTCAGCAAGTAATAATAATCAATTTCTTTATAAATATTTGTTAAGATAAATAAACACACAAACCGTAGCCCATTGTTGTACAAGTTTCTACAAATTACTGCAATCACAACTTCTGGGATTTTCCCTGGAATATGATCTCTTATTTTGGGTCCATGTAGCACTAATGATGAAAGACTCCAACACTGTCCAGGGAATGAGTTACCTGTCATGTACATATCATACCGTACCAATCACTAGCATTATAAAGTGTAATACTCCCAAAATAAAGTACAGAGTCAGAGCACTCCCTGGTGGTGTCAAACCTGAACTTCCACAACTTCAGCTTGGCAAGCTTTTTTCGTCTGAGTGACTCCTGCTTTACTTTGCTTCAGAGTACCTGCCAGTACAGTTTCAACACGTGTGAGACAACATGTGAGTGTTAGTGATGAGTCACCAGTTGCTTCCAGATTTAGTGTGCAGAGACTGCATTACACCTTTTACTAGTTTTAGTAGTCAACATTGTGACATTGTTTGGCTGAGCTACCATGAAAAGACTGCTCTGTGCATGGACATGAATAGCTTAGCTCACTGAGTATACATGTGGAACCCTGTGGTTTTCTCCATTTAGAGTTCCAGTAAAGTTTATTCAAGCAAGATGCCCACATCCTCAACAGTGGAGACATAAATTGAGAAAGGCAGCATTTATTGATGCAGTTCTAAAATAAACAGAAAGTAAGAAAACATAAAAGCATACAAATAATTGAAAACATGTTTATGAACTGACTTAAGAAGAACTGCTTACTTTTATCCTTGTGAAACTTTGACATTTCCATTGTGATGGCAGGTGAAACCTGTGCATGTAAAAAGCAAAAAAACCCCGTCAGACTCAAGCTGCTCCCAGCAGCTTTTACATGACTTATTTGAAGTTACTCACATCCTCATTTATACATGAAAACTTTAATGCACTTTTTAAAGTTAAGCACTTTCATTTGCTCTGTTTTGTTTTTATAATTGGATTGCTTTTCTTTTCAGCCTTCTTACCTTTTGTGTGTTTCTGTACGTGTTTCCTCATACAGTATCTCTCACATGCAATCCACTTCAAACCTGGTGGTCATATCGCAAGGAAAGTGCAGTGTCAAGTAAGGCAGATTGGATGAACAGGGTTGTGTTGTGATATTAGGCTTGGCCTTTGGATCCCTGTGGGTGTAGCCTGTGTTGCTGACAATAAAGAACCTTGAATCCATGAATCTAGGCCAGGGGTCTCAAACTCCGGTCCTCGAGGGCTGCAATCCAGCATGTTTTAGATGTTTTCCTCTTCCAGCACACCTGATTCAAATGATCAGGATCGTTATCAGGCTTCTGCAGAGCTTCAGGATGAGCTGATCATTTGAATCTGGTGTGTTGGAAGAAGGAAACATCTAAAACATGCTGGATTGCGGCCCTCGAGGACTGGAGTTTGAGACCCCTGATCTAGGCAATGCCTACCAATTCATCCATTTGTTGTACACTGCTTTATCTTCATATCTTCACATAGAGACAGACAACCAAGCACACTCACATTCACACCTATGGACAATTTTAAATCACCAATTAACCTCAGTATGTCTTTGGACTGTGGGAGGAAACCAGAGCACCCAGTAAGCACCCACACAAACACAGGGAGAGCATGTACGGTCCATACAGAAAGATCCCAGGCAGAGATTGAAACCCAGAACCTTCTAGCTGTGAGGCCACTGCACCCCTGGAAAATGTACAGTGACACATGATAATGTCACAAGTGATAGATAACACTTCATTTGTTCATACTGATTCAGTGCACCTATTCTGAGTACATGAGATCAATACAGTTACTGTCACGCCCTCCACCTCTGCTGCCTGAGGATTGGCAGTCTCCCTCTTCCCTCTTCCCTTTTCCCTCTCTCTCTTCCAGGTGGGCGTGAGCAAGGTGTGGGCAGCGAGGAGCACAGCAGGTGCAGCCACTTCTAATCAGCGGAGGAGGCACGCATGTGATTGGATTATCAGCTCCCACTCTCCCTGTTAAAACCACGCTCCACATGCTCCTCGGTGCCAGACCGTCACATAGCCTCGGTCAGTTGCCAACCTCAGCCTTCTATCTCGTCTGCTCTGCTTGCTTTTTGCTCTGCTCCGTTTGCTCTTGCTAATGCTTTTTCCTCTCCGTTTCCAGTTTGGTTCCCCGTCTTCCTTCCATGTGTGCCTCCTCCGGATTAGCTCAACCACTACCTCCACTCCGTCTGCAACCTCTGCCACCCGCCATTACTCCAGTCGTGGACTTCCACCCCCACTCCCGGATCTCTGCTCACCTCCACTCTGACTGCCTGCCTGCCTGCCTGCCCTTGCACCCACCTGCTCCGCTCACCTGCTCCGTCGTGCCCCCCTCTCCGTTCAGGTTCAGTTCTGTCTGTTTAGTAGCCTAGCATCTGTATTAGCCTGTAGGTTCAGTAGTCCTAGTGCTTTCCTGGTTTATCAGCTCGTAGGTTTTTGTAGCTCGCTTTCTGTTTCTCCGGTTAGTTTTCTCAGCTCGTCTTTTTCGTAGCTCGCTTTATGTTGGTGGTTTTAATTAGTTTTGTCAGCCTTTGCTCGCTTTTAGTTTGGTATTTGTTTGATAGTTCTGTTTCCTGCCTAGCAGTGATTTTTCTGTTGTACTTCGTTTGTTAAAATAAGTACTTATGGTTAATCTGTGTGTCGTGTCTAATTGCCTGCGCTTGAGTCTCTGCACCGTCCGTAACAGTTACTGTACATACAGTTGAATCTGATGAATGGTGAAATGTAAAGCTCTCTGTACTGATAATAATTTACATAACAATCAAGAGAGCATTCCTGATAGCACTCGGGATATTTTACAAATGTTACAGGTAGTTAAATTAATAGTTCATTAAATCTACTAAAATTGCAGCTAAAGATATTTGGTTTACAATGATAATCTGCTAATTTCTAAAGAGAAGATACCTGGACAACTTTACAGGTCCACTGGAGGCTTGTGGGGCTCAATACAGAGACTCATTGTTTAAATCTGAACAGAAAAAAACAAGCAGAAGAAAAAGGAGTCACCAGAAAAAAAATCACTGTCACAGAAAATATGCAGTTTCTCTCAGCTATGAGACAGTGATTAACAAGTCCTGCTGAAATATAAAATACATCTACTACAGTAAGAAGACATAATTCATAGCTATATGTAAAGTTCAGAGCTAGAGTGAGAGCATGGTTAGTCCTATATCAGCTCTCCATGCTCTTTACTGGGGACGTACCTGAATACTAATGTGATTCATGCAAGAGTTTGTACACACATAATATCAGCAACCTATACATCAAAATTAAGTGTGTAGTTTTTGATTTCATTTTGTCCATTAAAAACAAACTAAAATTGCCTACATTTTTAAAAAAAAAAACCTTGCCGTCTTGTCAATATTTAACTGTTTCAGATGTGATGAAAAAGTCTACAAATCTTATAAAAGATAGCTCATAAATGTCTTGTAACTTAAGTTGTAAATGATTTAATAATCGTTTATAAGTGGTTTGTTCATGATTAGTTAACTATACACTAATATCTACTAAAAGCTTATAAATGATCGTTACAATAAAGTGTTACTGAAATATAAATAAGCAAATATTTCTAATGGCATAACTCTAACTGTCAATTGATGCAGCCGTCATTGCAGTGACTACGTGCAGCTTCATTCAGTCATTAAGTGTGCATTTCCCAAAATGTTAAACTGTTCTTTTAAAGTGAATGTTCCTCTAATAAATATGCCTACTACACAACTATTCATAATTGTTTTCTCCCTGTTTCTCTCAATGGTCTTGATGAATCTCTGAACAATGACAGGAGCTGCTTATGACAGAAGCTCTACTTTCATACCTGAGAAATTAAAATGCTTTTAATTCTTATGTGCATGTTTTACTCTGTAAATCTGTTTCTGCACAAAACAAAATGCTACTTTTTGTCAAACTGAGAGAATATTGTGTGATTTTTCTTGTACTTAATTATGGCATTTGGATAATATCAGAGGATAATTCTACTTCATACAACATATATTTAATTTCATCAATTTTCATTTACATTCCATTTCATTTTACAGTACACTGTTGCCTGCTGATGTATTTGTGTTGCCTAAAATAATTATAAATGTACAAAACAAAAGAATAAAACATAGGTTGTTCAAGGTCCCGCTTAACAGTTTCAAAGAACTGCTGAAATGAGATATTTCTCTGAGCAAGCCAGGTATTAGACATGCAAGATCAAAAGCTTTGACCCCACACATTCTGCAGCATATCCATACAAACTGATTAGCCCAAGTGTGTGTGACTGTATGTGTGGTTGATGTGCCCTCCAGTGAGAGAACACCCACATACACACACACAGCAGGATGAAGGCCATACAAATGTCAGTGCTGAGTTCATGCTCTGGTCAAAATTTCATATGCCACAGGCTGAGGTCATGACACAACTGCAAAAGGACACATAAACACACAAAGATGGACTATGCAGTATCTGTAGCTTCTTCTTCTTCATCTTCTGAAAACTATAATCCAAATGTTCTTCAGGGTTATCCTTTTACATCTGTAGCCACTTAAACCAAATTGTTCATACTGGGCTTCTTTATGAAAGTTAAGTCGTTAAATCAAAAATATAGTCATCAACAGTAGAAAGAAAAGAAGCCAGGAAAAGCCTATGGTTGTTTTATAAGACAAATGTATGCAATTTTATTTCGATAAATATTTAGAAACAAATTTGGAACTCTTTCTCATACGTGATAGTAAATCAGGACAACCACTGGGGCAGCAAGTAAAGATTCCACCTCTGAATTCTAAACATCTGGTGGTAGTAGTAGCAGCAATGAAATGAAAAGTATCTATAGCAGGAGAAGCCAAAGTGTAAAAGAACATAATCAGACACCTGGAAAATTTCAGTATCGTGCATGTGGTGCCTGACAGCAGGTAATTAACTTGAGTGTGTCAGGGCGGGTAATCTGAACCAAAACGCAGACACCAAGCACACGGAAGCTAAGACCAGGTTGAAGAATACCAACTTTATTTTACAATAGAACTGAAATAACACTAACTGTAACTAAGCTCATACTATCACTAACAAAGATGAACCAAAGTGAATTCAATACTAGGAGAAACTAATAAACACAAGAAAACACTGACCTAACAACTAGGGGAAGATAATTATTTATATGTCGACTAGGATCAGAAGATTGTTGCTGAAAGTAACAAGATTTACTCACGGCTAGACCAACTAACAGAGTACATTGAGTCAACGATCTGGCGGAGAGTGGAGGTATGAGCCAGCGTTTTATTGTGAGTGGTGATTAATCACAGATGCAGCGGCCCCTCAGCTGCCTCGGATTTCTGCTGATTGCCAGGAGAGTGGCAGAGAAAGAGAGAGAGGGGTAGAGCGACAGAACAATTGAGCAAGAGGGGGGTGGGGGGTGGGGGGGCATTGGCAGGGGCAGATGCAGTGGCTCGGGCGGGGCTCTAACAGTGGAATGTGCAGTTGGGGTTAGTTTTTTAATTTAAGTTAAAAGTGAAGCTTGTTGTTTTAGGGGCTGCGTTGGGATAAAACCGCTCCCACTCCATCCACCTCGACACCAAACTGCAGACTGGGAACTGGCTGGGTGAGGATGGGAGCAGACACAAAATGTTCCTTCAGCTGGTTGAAGGCTACTTCGACTTCTGGGGTCCATTTGTAACTTATGGCAGTGGAGGTGAGTGCAGTCAGTGGGGCCGCAACATGGCTGTAGTTACGGACAAAGCAGTGGTAGAAATTGGCGAACCCGAGGAACCACTGGAACTGTTTCCGACTCTCGGGTCCCTCAGGAATCCCTCACCGCCACTATCCTGTCAGGGTCGACCTTGATTTGCTCCTGAGACACGATGTAGCCCAGGAATGAGACCATCGAGGCATGGAAAACACACCTTTCAGCTTTCACGTACAGGCTGTTCTTGAGCAGATGCTCCAGGACCTGCCGAACTGTTGCTGGTCCTCCTCTGAGTACTGCGAGAAGATCAAGATGTCGTCCAGGTAGACAAACACAAACTGATTAAGGAAATCCCAGAGGACGTTGTTTACCAGGTTCTGAAACATGGCTGGGGTGTTTGTTAGGCTGAATGGCATCTCTAGATATTCAAAGTGGCCCAAGGTTATGTAAAAAGCTGTCTTCAATTCATCCCCCTCCCAGATGCGCACCAGATGGTAGGCGTTTCAAAGATTCAGCATTGTGAAGATAGTGACTCTGTGGAGGTGGACAAAGGCTGAACTGAGCTGAGGCAGGGGGTACTTGTTTTTTACCATGATATTGTTTAGACCCCCAAAATCAATGCAGGGTTGGAGGGTTTCGTCCTTCTTTCGCACGAAGAAGAACCCGGCCGGTAACGAAGAAGGATGAATGATGCCAGCCGCCAGGGGAGTCCTTTATGTCATTTTCCATGGTGGCCTGCTAGGGCTTAGACAGATTATATAACTGTCTGCTTGGCAGGGGGGCTCCGGTCAGGAAGTCAGTAGTGCAGTCCTAGGGACAATGTGGTGACAGGGATAAAGCCTTGTGCTTGCTGAAGACAGGGGCTAAGTCATGGTATACTGCAGCAACTAGTGACAGGTTGGTTAGTTCAGGCAGGGGCTGTGGAACCGGCGTGGCCAGAGCCAGGGCAGAGTGGAGGCTCACAGTCTGATTGTTCTAAGTTAAACCTCTAAGTAGTTGGTCATGATGATAAACACAACTGAGCGAATAGTCCTTAGAGTGACGGTCATGCCAGTCCTTTTGTTGTGATCATACATCTTTTGATGCACCAGGGCACATCATTAATGATGTATCCTGAGATCATTGGATGTTTTGGGTCTTGCAAACATCATACATCCTCTCTCAGGTCTCTCAGGCGACGCAGCTGAGGTTGATCAGGCCTCAGCTTGTGCCCTGGTAGCTCAACCACTCTCTTTATCCAGAGCCACCTAGAGGCTTTCTCTGCTGCCTCTGTGTTGTTGAAGATGGCTCTCCTCCTCCTTTCTCCTGTGATGCTGAGTGGAGTATAGGACCTGCAGAGGGACTGTCTGGCAAAGCCTCTGCACCCTATCTCAAGAGGCAAGTACCTTGCCTTCCAGCCTTGTCTGTGGCAGTCACTGACTAGGTCAGGTTTCGTTCACTCCTCCCATGGCATGGTGAGTTCCAGCATGACAACAGTCTTTGTTGCCTCTGACACCAGAATGATGTCAGGTCAAAGAGTGGTCTTGACAACATGGGGGAACTTGAGTTGCTTGCCCAGGTCTACTGACAGCTGCCAGTCCTGTGCAGTGTTGAGAAGCCCTGATGTTCCTTTTGTGGTTTTTCTTGGCTTCTCTCTGGCTCTGATGAAGTTGATGGTTTGCTTCCTGGGTTTGGGCGTTTGGCAGGTGGTGACAGCACTACAGATGCTCTTTCCGATGGTCTTGAGCACCTGGTCATGACGCCAGCAGTATCGGACTTCCCCCAGAGCTTTTGGGCAGCAACTCAATACGTGCTCAAGGGTCCCCTTCTTCTTCTGGCAGAGGGGTCATGATGGTGATTCAACCAAGCCCCATTAGTGCAGGTTTGACGGGCTGGGGAGAACATCATAGACAGCCTGGACAAGGAACTTAATGTGGTGTGGTTCTGCCCACCAAAGGTCAGTCCACATGTTCTTCTTCTCCACAACTTGTTCCCATCTAGTCCAGTCATTGTGCTGTCTTATCCCCACTGCTCTGCTGGTCCTCTACTCCACAGCTGCTCTCACTGTTATGGCGCAGAGAACTAAACCCAAGAGAAGGTGTACAGAGCAGGCCGAGACAAATCAAGATTTAATAAAGTCTATTAACAGTAAATAGAATCAAAACAGGGGAGAAAACTAAGCTAACTAAACTAAGAACTAAGTGAAAGTAATTCTAAATGTAAAACTGAATTAACAAAAGCCAGAATTAATTTGAAGAAATGGAAAATAAAAATAACTAAACTCACTACTGGGGAATGAACAGGGTTGGCAGGCTCAGAGGCAACTATGGGACCGGCGTACCTGCAATCTATCACCACCCGCTACAATAAAAACCTTGGATGTTCAGTCAGACACCGCCAGATCATGCAACGACAATACTGCCTTGCTCCCTGCCGGTCCCCGCTGCCTCTCCTGCCTGTTCCCCGCCTGCTTGCTTTTGGGTCCTGCATCCCTGCTGGTACAGTCCCAGGGACTCGATTAGCCAGCCCCATTAGTTCCCCTTTGTTTTTCCGCTGCCCGGATCGGCCGCTGCTCCTGCCCTGCTCCAGTTCCTGTCCAGCTCCCGTGTGCTCCTGGAGAAGCAACCTCGTGGTCCCAGCACCTGCCCACCGACCGCCTGGGTCGGCTTCTCCCCCCCTCCAGTCCCTGTCCCCCATTGAAGAGGATCGGCTCACGCCGCTGCTGCTCTCCGCTGCCAGCCCTCGGCTCCTGCGGCTCTCCCTCCACATGCTGTGGCCGCTCATCACCACCAGCCCTCCACCACTGGCGCAGCCCGGGCTGCCGGACTCCAGTCGCGTGCTGGCCACCTGTCAGTTTGCAGGTGTTTCTATAGAGGACGGTGTTATTTAGGCTCTCTGGTAGACCCAACCATCTCCTCAGGTAGCGACTGGCTCTCCTCTCCAGGTCTGTAATAGTGGAGATCGGGAACTCATAGAGGAGCAGTTGCCACAGCATCCTTGGCAGAATCCCGTGCTGGTAAATCCATGGCTTGAATTTACCTGGTAGGCCTGTCTTGTCTACATTCTTAAGCCACTCCTCAAACACCTCACAAGTGTTCTTTATCGAAGCTGTGTCCCTGAGGTTGCTGTCAAAGAACTTCCCCAGGCTTTTCACAGGCTTCTCGGAGATGGTAGGGATAGGTGTTCCTGAGATGGAGAACTGGAACTTATCAACCACTCTGCCCTTCTTCAGAACCAAGGATCTTTGCTGGCTTCAAAGACATCCTAGCCTATCCTATCAGCCTTTCTAGCTTGCCCAAGGTCCATCTGCCTCCAGGCACTGACTCAGTGGTCACTGTCAGGTCATCCATGAAGGCATGGATTGGCAGCTGCCGGATCCTAGACCTGGACTTGGGGCCTCTGCATTGGTTCAGCTTTTACCAGCATATTCATCCTCAGAGCAAACAGAATCACGGCAATGGTGCAGCCTGCAATCAATCCCACCTCCAATCTGAGCCACTCAGATGTTATTGACCCTGCTGAGACTCCCAGACAGAACTTGCTGTAATAATCCAGAATGAGGTCTCTTACTGTGGCTGGAACATGGTGTCTCTCCAGTGTTTCCGACGACAGCTTGTGGGGCATTGAGCCAAAGGCATTGGCCAGATCTAACCAGAGCACCACCAGATTCCCCTTGTTCTCCCTTGCTTCTCTAAGGAGCTGTGTGACCATGCCCATGTGCTCTAAACACACCGGTACACCAGAAATGCTGCCTTTCTGCACTGAGGTGTCGATGTATCAATTCTTGATGAAGAAGTCAGCCAGCCGAAATGCTGAAGATCTTCTCCTCAACACTGAGTAACGAGATGATTCTGAACTGGCTGATCTTCTTGGAGTCCTCCTCTTGAGGAATCCACACTCCCTCAGCTCTTTCTACCCTCCTTGTGCTGTTTGGTCAAGGCTTTCAGCTCTTTCCTGATGTTGTGGATTTTAATTGCCCGCTGGTTCATGATGTAGGGCTGCCCAGCTCTCCTTTCTTCCTCTTTCTGCAGCTATGCTCACTATGATGGTTGTCATAGTGTGCAGCCTCCTCTCCACATACCCATTAGCTGTTGCTTCCAGTACTGCATCTGCATCCTTGTCAAACTTCTGGCACTCTGATGTTTTAGAGGCTTGAGGCCACTTGATCCTTTTTTCTCAGACGGCCTGTTCGGAGGGACTGACAGCACCACTTGGAGGCTCTGAGTTCTGTGGGTTACTTCTGGG
The DNA here is from genome assembly GCA_024666655.1 of Dascyllus trimaculatus. Lineage (NCBI taxonomy): Eukaryota > Metazoa > Chordata > Actinopteri > Pomacentridae > Dascyllus > Dascyllus trimaculatus. The sequence goes on along the minus strand of CM045446.1, from coordinate 61,024 downwards.
CCCTGCTTCTCCTCTGTCTCACCAGATACTGGACCTGAGCATTGTGGTGGATGTAATCGCTCCTTACATTTCATCTTTGATTGATGGGTCTTTAGGCCTCTCTCATTCTTGCAGATCTTTCTACAAAAACTCTCTTCTCGTCAACGTTTGTCCATTGCTGTTGTTGGTTAATCTTGTGTCTATCCGGCTGGGGGTGCTCATTTTCACCCCCTCTCGGGCTCCCCTGGGGAATCTCCTTTGCTTGTACTGTAGCTTATTTTGAATCCTCCTTCATAAGAGGTGCGGTTAGGGGTGCTGACCCACGCCGCTTCAGTATATATATATATATGTACAATGCAGTGCAAAAGTATTTGCCCCCACACAGAAATCTTCTTTTAAATGATGGTTTCCTTTATTGTAAGAAAAATGCTGTCCAGCCCACATTGCTTGATGTGAAAAAGTAATTGCTCCCTTAGCTACCAACCTACCAAATGAGCAAATTCATTTGGCAGTTGGGTTCAATTTCACCAGCCACACTCACATATGATTATTGTCAGGCTTGTTGAATCTAAATATCACTAAATAGAACGTGCCTGGCATTGTGAAGTAGCTAAAGGGTCTCAAAAAGCAGCACATGATGTCATGTTCTAAAGAGATTCAAGAACAGATGCAAAACAAAATCAATGACATTTATCAGCCTGGAAAGGCTTCCAAAGCCATTGTTAAGGCTCTGGGACTCCAGAGAACCACAGTGAGAGACATTATCCACAAATGGAGAAAAATGGAACAGTGGTGAACCTTCCCAGGAGTGGTCAGCCTACCAACATTTCTCCAAGAGCGCTAATCCAGGAGGTCACAAAAGAACCCAGACAAACATTAAGAGAACTACAGACCTCACTGGCCTCAGTTAAGGTCTGTCTACATGATTCCACAATAAGGAAGACACTGAATCCAGCAAGTTCATTTTTTCCTTTTGTCTTCTTATTTTCAATATTATTCTTGGGGTTTTTTTGCAGACAAATAATTGCACGAGATGTTTCTTTACCTTGACATGTTTCAACTGTCATCTGCAGTCTTTCTCAGAAGCGTTAACTGATTGCTGTGACGTGTCTTTATGTGTTGTTCTTCCTAGGCATGGTCAACCTGACGGACCTGAAAGGTCTATCAGATGCCACAGCGATCAGCTGACACTTCTTAGGAAGACTGCAGATGATAGTTGAAACATGTCAAGGTAAAGAAACATCTCCTGCAATTATTTGTCTGAAAAAAAGAAACCCAAGAATAAAATAAGGAAGACACTGGGTAAAAATGGCGTCCATGGGAGAGCTGCAAGGTGCAAACCACCCCTGACCAAAAAGAACATAAAGGCTTGTTCAGCATTTACAAAAAAAAAACAAAAAAACAAAACAAAACAAAACAAAAAAAGTTTAGATGAGCCCAAACATTTTTGGGATAACATCCTGTGGACTGATGAGTCAGAGGTGGAACTTTTTGGAAGACATCGGTCTCGTTACATCTGGCGTAAAGCTAATACCGCATTCCACAGAATAGCAGACCAACAGTGAAACAAGGTGGTGGTAGTGTGATGGTTTGGTGCTGCTTTGCTTCCACAGGACCTGGATGACCCGTCATCATTGATGGAGCATGAATTCTGCTCTCTATCAGAAAATCCTCTTGATTGAGTTGCTGTGGTAAGACCCTAAAAGGGCAGTTTGCATGTTAATTAGCATGATTGAAAACCGTCTAATGTGACCAAGTTAAAACTAAAATTAAAAATTCCTCCATGGTGATGTAAAGGACTGATCACAAACTATGGCAAACATTTAACTGCAGTTGTTGCTTTAATAAATCTTTAATAAATCATAATTGGAAAAACTGCATATGGTGTGTTATGGACTGTCTATGTGTAATATTAAATAAATATCAATATTAGTTTGATGAATAGGAACATTTATGTGTGAGAAATATGCAAAAATAGAAGACACACACACACACACACACACACATATTCTATATATAACACATGGACATTTGCTGTATTAACAGGGGTATAAACCTGTATTTTCTGCACTGATTGTGCTAATCAGAGTACACTATTGTGAGTACTGTTTCAGGTAAGTGTGTCTGTGTGTGAGCAATGAGAAGTGGCAGAGGAATTTCCACGGATATAGGTCGTTAAACGTACAGTGCTTCCATTAATGTCACTGTCACAATGCATCACAGAGGCAATATCTCACATCGAAGAGAAGAGGAGGGAAGAAGAGATGAGTGTACAATAGAAAAGATGAAAAGAAAAGAGGAGTGACAACAAAGGAGATGACAACAGAAAACAGACAAGAAAAGAAGACAAAGGAAGAGGACTAAAGAGCAGGACATATCAGAAAAGACACAACAGGGCATGGGACAAATAAGACATGAACAAAGGGAGAAAAAGGGGGGACAAAAGAGATGGACATAATGGAAGGAGATAAAATAGGCTGTATACAAGAAAACAAAGATAAGAGAACATGAGAGAAGAGGAGAAGAAAATGAGAAGACAAAAAAGAGGGAACCGAAGAAGAGGACAGAGGTAGGAATGAGATGAAGAAAAACACACAGGGAACTTGAAAAAGGAGAAGAGAAAAGGAAAACAGAGAGTAGGTTAAAAGGAAAGAAATAGAGGACAAAGCAGAAGAGAAAGTGTGAAAGAGGCAAAAGAAAGGAGGAGAAAAGAGAGAGGAAACCAAAGTAGAGAATGAGAAGTATATGAAGAAGAGACAGGTGTACGAAAGCAGAGTGGACAAAAGGAAGGAAAAAAGAAAAAAGTGAGAAGGACAGCAGACTAGTTAAGACAAGAGAGAAAATAATAGAGACAGAAGAGGACATCAGAGGAGAGGACAGAGGATTGAACACCACAGAGAAGAAAAACACAGGAGAAGAAGAGAAAGAAGAAGGATATAAAGAACAAGACATAATAAGGAATATGCAAGATGGTGAAAGTTGAGACAAGACAAAAAAAGGAAAGGACAAAGAGGAGAGAGGACAACAGAGATGAGGAACAAAAGAGAAAATAAAGAGAGAAGACAGCAAGTGAAGAGAGGACAAAAGTAAAACAAAAGAAGAAAAGAGGAAGAAAGAGAGGACGACAGACGAAAACGAAAAGAGGAGAGGAGAGGAGAAGAGAAGAGAAGAGAAGAGAAGAGAAGAGAAGAGAAGAGGAGAGGAGAGGAGAGGAGAGGAGAGGAGAGGAGAGGAGAGGAGAGGAGAGGAGAGGAGAGGAGAGGAGAACAACAAAGGTGAGAATCTACATTCGTTTAGCTCTGCAGCAGATTAGCCTCCTCCCAGCTGCTATAGAGTACATATGGAGCTGCATACAAAGACTAGAACACACCTTCACACTCACACACCTCCGCACACATACATACAGCAGGCAACAGGAAGACACAGACTCCAACATAACAATGAACACAGTGTGCTTGTGTGTATCTGTAGTCCTCTGCCCCACCCCCCAGCTCCCCAGCCCACGGCCACTGAGGGCTCTTGACATTAAAACATGCTCCATCACACTATACTGCATAGACTCTATAACTCACTGGTATTAACACACACAAGCACACACTCTGAGCCTGGTTCTGTTGGAGGTTTTTCCTCCCTGTTAAAGGTTTTTTTTTTGTTTCTTCCCACCGTCACTTACTGCCTGCTAATGGGGAATCCAGAGGCAACTTTGGATTGTTGGGATTTCGGTTTAAAATTTGTAAGGCCTTTATTTTACTAGGTGAAGTGTTATGAGATGACATACTGGATGTTGTGAATTGCACTTCCATCACTGTCTGGTTTGGATCGACAACCAAACAGGACAGGTACAGACTGCAAAGGACAATTAGGTCTGCAGAGAGGATAATTGGGGCCGACCTGCCCTTCATCCATGACTTGTACCTGTCTTTATCGTGTTCCTTTTTTTTTTTTTAAGTCAACATAAATGCACCTGTTGTCAGTCATAACACAAGATTGTGTTGTGTGTTCTTTGTTGGCAAGGAAGAAGCAACCAACTGAATTTTATCCCTACAACACTGAGCACAGAAATGGATCCTGCTTGTGTAAAATTCCGTTAAGGTACAATTCAGTCCATGTAAAACTGAAATTCTCCACACTGTATGGAAGAAATCTGTCCTCATGTAGCCTGTCTCAGAGCAGCAGCAAACTCCTTGATTCCCTTCATTCACATTTCCTCTCTCAGGTTTCAGTCAGTTAAAGAGCTTTAGCGAGTTTCCTGCAGACTAAATCTCTCCAAAGCAGAGCTATATATTAATTTATCTTTTAGAACCCTTCTTCTCTAGCTAGCTAATGGGCCATTAAACTGAGAGTGAGATAAACTGAAAGATGTAGATGAAGGAAAAGCTTTATTGACCTATCACAGGAAAGTACCATGAACTGATGGAATCACCTGGGCTCAGTACTATTTTTATAATTACTCATTTAGACATTCAATAACAAGAAAGAGAATTCAGCTGCCTTCTACTGAATCACTTACAATTCTAATTTATACCAACTATTAATAGGAAGTTATTTAACACAAATTTATTAAGAAGGTATAGGAAATTAAACATTTCTATTTTTCATCTTTGCTTATTCCAAAATAATCTTTTGGGGCATTTTTCTCAGTCAAGCTAAAATTATGTTACATGTTTTTAATGATGTCTTCCTGTTGGAGGAAAAGGACTGCTGTAGTCATCAAAAAATCAGTACCCTTAAAGGAGAATTTTTCAACTTCATAATATATAATCATTTATTTATTTTTGTTCACAGGGCCCTGTACCTTCACAGCAACCAGTTAGTAGACTACTGACATTTTTGACATTTTAAACTGTGTTTGCATGAAGAAGTGAGTTTTATCCTTGGCCAGCAGTGACACTGACCAATAGCCAAACAGTAGCCTATGACTTTGAACATTCCACATTAGCTTTCTGGCTTAACGGTGCCTTCTTTCCCACAAGCATGGACATGGTCACCTGCAAATATAAATCAAAGTAAGGGGCAGTTCACTAGATTACTAGCAACCGCATTAAAGTGCTTAAAACTCTGATAAAAACGCATTTCTGATATTTTTTAAAAGCTCGTCCAATGACTTTTATTATTATTATTATTGATAATAATAATAATAATAATAATAATAATAATAACAAATCACTCTCTTCCTCAGCCGGCCCTTTTCTCACCACATCAGCTCACCAGTTACTTTCTCTGCTGTAGTGGCTACTAAATGTAATTACCCCCTCACTGTAGATTAAACTTCCCTGTCCCTCTGTCCAGCACTAACCTTGAGGATCAGAAGAACACTGAGGTTCCTCCCTTACGGCACTCCAGGTCTCATTAGCTAATTGAAATGGCTCTGTCTGGGAATAAGAGCAATATGGTGGCCTAATGTGGAAGCCATTTAGAAGTAATCTGGGGAGAGATTGTCCTTCAGAGAGACCAAGCCAACCGTAAAAATAAAAAATTCTCTGGAAACATTCACATTTATTATAAGGGGATTTAGCTTGACCCTGATCCTGTCTTTCTTGGCTTATAGTAGTTTCAAAAGGGAGATGGTGAACTTAAGCAGAACACACAATGTCAGACAAAACTTCCACAGTTTTGGTTTCATCATCTTCAAATCCTGAATTATTTACTGACCAGTGAAATGTTAAAAATGTCTCGCAACCAACTTCCCATTATTTTTAATATCTTGCAACCAAGAATAAGTAAAATCGATAGACCTTTTCAATGCAAATCACATTTTAAACAGTAACAAACATATATATTGCGACATGAAACCATTGTGTCCCCCAGAGACAACAGAGATGCATTCCAGCTTCATCCCAGGCAAAAGCTATTTCTGATGATTTGTTTCCATTTTTTAGAGATCTCTTGTTTACATTTTTGTGTTTGATAACCACACTGAAAATGTGTTTAGAGCTAATTCACACACAGACTAATCTTTGTGTCATTAACTTACCACTGACAGGTGAAGTAAATGATTTTGATCATCTGATTGTAATGCAATATTCTGCTGGGAAATCTTGGGTCCTGGATGTTAAGTTGACATGTACCTTTCAGTTGCATTCTGTCTGATGTTTATTTTGTATCTGTATATCCTGAACAGAGTACATTAGCAGTAGGAAGCTCTGTGACAAAAGACCTATAAAAATACTGTTCTAAAGAAATGACTGCTTGAAGGCATCACACTTCTGATAATTCCAGTGGCTATTTGAACCACAGCACAGCATGTAGAGCACAACACGGCCATGTTCATTGAGTGATTAAATAAGTTCAGTTCTAATGTGCCATCATTATCATTGACATTTTATTGAGTTCAGAAAGAAATGACTTTGTTAAGGCTAGAGAAGGTGATGGCTGATTGAAACCATGGTGACAAATTGTAGGAAACACAAAGCAAAGAGCCATCACCAGTATTAAAGTCCAACACTGACATCGACACACTCTCTGGAGGTTTTATGGCAGTGTTACAATGTCAGAAAAACAGCTGTCTTAATTTGCAAAACCAGAAGAGGTATCTTGTCAGTAAAATGTAAACCTAGGTTGTTTTAAATAATTAAACAGAAGAATGATCAGAACAGCTTATGAGGCATGTGGAACCATTCAAATTTCCATCTGCATTAACACGGAGCTGAAACAATTATTTTCGTTACTGATTAAACTGTTGACTTTTAATATTTATCACTCGGTCACAGTGGGAAAATGGCCATCACATGTCATCAGAGCCCAAGGCACCACCTCTAAATTTCTTGTGTTATTTGACCATCAGTTCAAAACCCAGTGACATCAAACAAGAGAAGAGCAACAAATCCATCACAGCTTTATTAAACAAATGTGTGTCTATTAATTTGACATTTGTTGATGGACTCCATAATTATTGCTTCACCATAAGGTTAAAGTAGACATTTCCTTAATTTGAAATATTTGTGAAAGAGGTATGCTTCACTCTGTAGAACCCATTGGTTCTGACTTTAACTGTACAGTTCAGCAAGAAAATGACTCGGTCAGAACAGGAATGATGACACTGAAAACCTCTGCAGCATATACTAGTGTGTTTGTGTGTGTGTGTGTGTGTGTGTGTGTGTGTGTGTGTGTGTGTGTGTGTGTGTGTGTGTGTGTGTGTGTTATACATTTCCAAACAGCTGTGACAAGAGAAGGACGGAATGAAGGAGAGCTGTAGGAAAGTAAAGGAAAAAAGCAATTAAAGCCTCTTCTCTCATCTGGCTGTTCACCTGGTCTCATGAGATGAAGCAAGCAATGCTCTCTCTCTCTCTCTCTCTCTCTCTCTCTCTCTCTCTCTCTCTCTTACACACACACACACACACACACACACACACACATGGAGTCCACCCGTGGGAGAAAGAGCTAAATAGGGGTGTCAGACAGGTTTATTAGGTCTGTGTCAATGTATATATGTGTGTCTGCCTGTGGTCACTGTCGACTGGTGAGCAGCACAGCTGGATCATCGTGTTTATAATTAAGATAAGACTAAGAGACTGCCGCTATTGCTCCTTTTAAATTCCTATCCTGTCTTCCATCCTCCTCCTCCTCCTCCTCCTCTCTTTGTTCTACCTTCTTCTTTTTCTCCTCCTGCTCCTCCCACTTTTTCCATTTCTCTTCCTGTCCTCTCCCAGCCTGCACCCCCTACAGTCACTCCTTGCATCTTCCTCAGTGCAGGAGGTTGCTGTTGACCAGTTACTGGTTTTCTCAGACAGGTTACATCCGTTTTTTTCTCTTAAGCTAGCCAGAGTGAAAAATGAACAAATACAGGAGTTATGCATATGATTTTCTTAACTGAGGAAAAGAAAGAAAATGCTGAGAGACAGACACAAAAGAAAAAACGAAAGCAAAAAGGACAGATAGAGATAAAAACATCACAAAGAATGAAACAGATATAAATAAATAAAAGCAGAACAACACAGCAAGAACAAGAATGACAGATAAAAATGGAGAATTAGGAAAGAAAGGGGAAAGAAAACATATATATAAATATATATAGCTATATAAAAAGCACAATGCAAAAGAGACAAAGACAAGCAGAAAAAGAAAGAAAGAAAGAAAGAAAGAAAGAAAGAAAGAAAGAAAGAAAGAAAGAAAGAAAGAAAGAAAGAAAGAAAGAAAGAAAGAAAGAAAGAAAGAAATCTCATTAGTCCTGCTGGTCCACTGGGGTTGCAGGTTGAAGATATGCTCTATGTGGCTGTCTGTGAGACATTCAGAACAAAGGACTGAGAGAGTGACAGCTGGTCTGTAAGCAGTGCTGTGTTGGTATTTCAGAAGGTGGCTTTTCTTGGGGATGTGCAGTCCCACCATCCTTCATATCTAAATAGTAATCAAAATGGTATGTTTGAAATGCTCAGAGGGAGAGCTGGACATTGAAATCCTGTAGTAACCCTAAGTGGTGCCACATATAACCACAAAAATCAATATTTTTGATAATACAGTTTTTCTCGATAGCTTATACACATTTTCTGAAAGCATGCCTCATACTCTCAGAACTCTACACACATGTCAAAAAAACACACAACACACAACACACAATGGGCAAAACCCCTCAATTCTCCTGCAAAATGAAATTTTACTTTCAAAACAATGTTATTTCCTCTCAAAATGGTATTTTGTTTTCAAATGACACAAACCATCATATGAATAGACATTTATGAGAACCAGTTGAACATTGATGTGCTCAGTGTAAAACACTATGAAGAATGGAAAACACTTCTCCATTCATCAGAATGACTTAGGCCTTTTGTTCAGTGTTACACTCACTACAGACAATACATACATGAGTGTGATGTAAAATATTTTAGACTATTGTTTTTTTTTTACTCAGAACACACAATTAGATGGTAACAAATATATTAGTTTTTTCCCACAGAAACAGTGTACACAGTGAACATCCCAACCAACACAAAGTTGTACATACAGTGGTCTACATACAAACAACAGAAGAATTTACTGTATACAGTTACAGTAAAAAACAACTATGCTGCATCTACTTTTCTGTTTTGGTCTGACCACAGCACCTCATCCACATCACAGCCAATGTTCTCCCTGGCCAAGCAGCGGGAAAATATCACCCAGCATGGTGAATCCAGCCATGAAAGCACGCAGAAGCTCAGCGACACAATATTATAGTTACAATCTAATGGCAGCAAAAAACACACATTCAGGTGCTAAGAGAAGGAATACAGATGTTCTGCACACCGCCCTCTCGCATTTGAATGCCTGGTGGTCCAAACATACTGACAACAGGGGAAGAAGGCGAGGCAGCGTCTCTATCACGTGAGACAGCTGAGGAAATTCAGAGTCTCTCTGAATGTCCTGAGGGCTTTCTACTCTGGAGTGGTGGAGAGCACACAGACTGGGAACATCAGCCAGTAGTACAGGAACAGCACTGTCTGTGGCCAGAGAGTCCTGCAGAGGGAGCTGAGGTCAGTGGAGTGTACCATGGGCACAGCACTCCCCACTGATTGAGTCATTTACACCAGGAGGAGCATTGTGAGGGCAAACAGTTGTAGTGGACTGAAGGGCAGAACAACAGACAGATTTCAAAGCAACACATCAAGAATCCAGGAACCGTTTCTCAAAGCTGTGAATTTGGTAGGAAACCATTTGAGAAGACAGCTAACCTAAAACTCACACTCAAATGGAACATTTGCATATTGGATGTTTATTTTAAAAAATGACCAGTCACGGCCCACTTGGACACAACAGGCTGCCTCCTACCTCCACCAGGACCTGAAAATGGTCAAAAAAGAATCAATTGTGAGAATAATAACATCTGTGGAGAAGAGGAGATTACATTCCTCACTGTGACCTTTTGACCGTCTTCTCATCATAACACCCAGAAGTTTCTGTACAGGAATTAATCGAACAGTTTTAAATCCCAAAATTAAATCCATCATCACTGGAGTGATGATCCAACATCTGGACTTAATTTGTGATACCAGGTTAATCAGGACCAGCATGGAAGAAGAACACCTGACATCTAAAGTGTCTATGGAAGATGCACACACGAAACACAAACACTGCCCTTCTCTTTCTGTCACTGCAATAAAAGACAGACTGTTTATCTTAAGCATATGTAATTCTTAAGTCTTATTTTTCTTATGATTAAATGTATATGCTTGAGTTCTTAGTTATAGGAGAAGTTTACTATCATTTACCCTGAAAAACACTTTTAAAAAAAATATCTTACAAACAGTATGAGATAAATATCCATCCATCCATCCATCCATTATCTATACACCGCTTAATCCTCTGTAGGGTCACGGGGGGACTGGAGCCTATCCCAGCCGACTTGGGCGAAGTCAGGGGACACCCTGGACAGGTCACCAGGCTATCACAGGGCTACATATAGAGACAAACAAGCACACTCTCATTCACACCTACGGACAATTTAGAATAATCAATTAACCTCAGCATGTTTTTGGACTGTGGGAGGAAGCCGGAGTACCCGGTGAGAACCCACGCATGCACAGGGAGAACATGCAAACTCCACACAGAAAGATCCCAGGCGTCCTAACCGGGATGCGAACCGGGGATCTTCTAGCTGTGAGGCGACGCTGCTAACCACCGGGCCACCGTGCAGCCCTGAGATAAATATGTATAGTTTTAATCACCTGGTATATCCTACCTGTGATCGTCATCGATATTTACCTATTAGATTTGTATGTTTAAGAAATGAACAAAAAGTAACTACAAAAGGTATTTGGCCTCTGATGTCTCCTGGACAGTGTAACTCAAGACCACCCCTTGGGATGGACACATCCATGATTGGTCAGATGCTGATTTGAATTTGACTCCAAAACTTTCCCTATAAAAGACAGTCACTGAAATGCAACTTTGGCTTATTTTTTTTATGATGGCTTATTTGTACACGTGTACTGACTACTTATTTTGAGCTCTTTCTATTATGTAACTTTGGCTTTCTTTTAAGTGTTTTAAAGTTCTTAAGTTAACTTTTATTATATGACAGTGGGAACATCTTCTTTATAACTCTGAGCTTTGACTTTTAACAGTTTTGCTTTGGCACATTCTTTTAATACAACTATGAAAAGGTGTTATCCTGTCTCTGTGTTCATGAACCAACTCATCCAGCAGATCCTGTGGCCTCCCTCTCTCTCTGCTACAAAGGCTACGCAAGAATAATTTTCCTTCTGCTAAACAGGTGAATTTTACGGAAGCCCTAAGCAGCAATGGTCCAACTTAATTTTTTTCACTCCGTTTTCTCGAGAAAACGAGATAATTCTCCTTTGTTTTCTCGTGATAATGACATATTTTTGTCGCTATCATAGATCAATCTGGCTTCAGTTCACCACCACACCATCTGCATCAGTTCCCCCTGTCTCCAAAATGTCCATACGCAAGCATCAAAGTTGGCATACCGGTGTGCACATTCTCATGCCAAGTTTGTTTTTGTAAATCACAACCTTTGTGTAGGATGAGGTGTACGCAACTTTCAAGCCCCGTTTTGTACATAAGCAAGTTTTATAAATGAGGCCCCAGGTGTTTAGTTTATATGTAAATGCCCTCTTAGAACAGTCCTCCTTGTGGCTTAGGATGTTTCTTACTCATGGGGAGTTCATTTCATGCACAAATTCTATCCTTTGCATGACCTCACTAAATCTGTGTTCTCTTAAGATAAGCATAAATGATATTTTGCGGCCCCCTGCCTGAAATCAAAGCTTGGTGTTAGTGTGGCCCGCAAGTTTTTTTTCTCACATGCATCTCTGCGTTTATATTTTTGACACTTGTGGACCACAGTAGCTCAGGCTCATGACAACGACACAAATTACCGTATTTTTCGGACTATAACGCGCACTGGATTATAAGGCGCAGTATCAATGAATGGGTCTATTTTCATACATAAAGCGCACCAGATAATAAGGTGCATTAAGCGAAACAAAACAGTCAGATAAGTCAAACTTGCATGTCTCTTAACAGTTGCCATTTTGGGGTCCTTATACACACTGTAATGTTATATTGAAGCACAGTACGTATTACTCTGCGAGGCTCCTGACTACGGTAGCCGTAATGCGCCGACAATCCATCAAGCGGTCCAGCTTCGTAGCTTACCAAAGTTGTACTAAAACATTTTGACAGATTTTTGAGCACCGTGTGCCACATAAAATTGGTTCAAGGTCAGTAAGCACAACCACAATTAATACATAAGGGGCACCGGATCATAAGGCGCACTGTTGATTTTTGAGAAAATTAAAGGATTTTAAGTGCATGTTATACTCTGAAAAATACGGTAGCATTGGTCACTGGTCGGTCACCGAGTGGAGGGAAAATCCTGTCATCTAACTTAGTGCTATACGGTGTCTGTCAGCCCAAGTTATGGCTTTTTCAAAACCTGCTGTGAAGAGAAAAATTGGTGATGAACACAGACAATTTCAGGCGAAGTGGGAGATGGAGTTTTTTTTCGTTGAGCACCAAGGATTTCCAACATGTCTAATATGCACGGTGAAAGTTGCTGAGCATAAGAAATATAACATCAGACGTCATTACTCAACTAAACATGCTGAAGAGAACACAAAATTCCTGGGAGATGAGTGAGAAGATCGGGTCGCCAAACTTAAAGCATGTCTACTGAGGCAACAAGATTTTTTCAAGAGAGCAAACAAAGAGAGTGAAGTGGCTACGTGGTGAGTGAGATGATCATTAAGGCGGGAAAGCCATTCAAAGACGGCGAGTTCATCAAACACTGCATGTTACAGGCTGCAAGTATTGTCTGCCCCGAAAAAAAGGGTCAGTTTCACAACATCAGCATTTCAGCCAACACAGTGGCAGAGCACATCTCTGACATGTCAGATAACATTTGAGAAAGCTAAACATTTTCATTCACATTCACTCATTCTTGATGAGAGCACTGACGTCACTGACACTACGCAGCTCGCAATATATGTCCGTGGTGTTGATGACAACTTTGAAGTGATGGAGAAGTTGCTCACAATGATTCCAATATATGGTCAGACCACCAGTCAGGAGATATTCCGCCAACTGTGTGATGCCATTGAGGATGCTGGCTTACCATGGAAGCGTTTTGCTGGAATAACAACTGACGGAGCACCATCAATGATGGGGAGGAAAAATGGCCTGGTGGCACTTGTTCAAGAAAAACTGGAAGAGGAGGGTGTGGAAGAGGCTATTGCTCTGCACTGCATTATCCATCAGCAGGCTCTTTGCAGCAAAATCCTGAAGTTTGACAGTGTGATGTCTGACGTGGTGAAAATCATCAACCATATCAGATCCAGAGATTTAAAGCATCAGCAATTTTTGGAGGAAATAGAATCAGAATATGAGGACATGCTCTACTTCACCGAGTTACGTAGGCTTAGCAGGGGAGAGGTTTTGAAGAGGATTTTTGAGTTGAGAGCAGAAGAGACAGCTTTCATGGAGAAAGATAGGATGACTGTTCCTGTACTAAGTGATCCTAAAAGGCTGATGGACTTAGCTTTTCTTATTGACATCACCCAGCAGCTAAATGTAATGAACAAGAAGTTACAAGGCCAGGGCAGCTTGTCAGTGCTGCATATGACAATGTCCGAGCATTCTCCAGAAAACTTGTGTTATGGAAAGCCCAGCTTTCCCAGACAAACCTCTGCCATTTCCCAGCATGCAAAACACTAATGGATTCAGGCACAACATTCAGTGGTGAGAAGTATGCTGCCACCATTGGAAAGCTAAAAGAAAAATTTGATCACAGGTTTGCTGACTTCAAGACACACAGAGCCACTTTTCACATTTTTGCTGATCCCTTCACCTTTGATGTGGAACCACCCGCAGAGGGAATCGTAGTCGACGGCGGGGGCCTTGGCGTCCCAATTCCTGGACACAGCTTCTAACAAATTCAAATTCAATTTCAAATTCAAAAAACTTCATTTATCCACTTTTATGAATACTCTTGATTGGGTTACACACTCCTCTCTAGTCTTTGTTCTTGTTGTAACGCTGCTCTGTGTGACTTGAATTGCCCCTTGGAGACAAATAAAGTAGAGAGAGTAGTGCTGTCAATTGATTAAAATATTTAATCTCAATTAATCGCATGAATGTCTTAGGCTACATTCAGACTGCAGGTCTTAATGCTCAATTAGGATTTTTTGTGAAATCCGATTTTTTTGCGAGTTCATTCACATTTCCAATTAAATGCGCTTTGTATGTTATCTCCTGTGTGAACTTCATACGACCCAAAAGTGTCCCGCATGTGCAGAAGAGGACACAACGACGTCAAAAAGCAAAGCCGCTATCCAGCAGTTCTATTGGCTGAACGCAGGGCTTATCTCCCAAAATGTGGTCCAGCTCTTCGTTAAGTGGACAAGCAACACGTCCACGGCCTCTTCGTTTGTTTGAGTCTTTAGCCTCCTTATTTTCGGCTTAGAGGCTCTTTACTTTTCTTTGGCATTTGAGCCAGGACCGTTTACACCCACGTTCGGCCATTTCTCTTTGGAAATGTTTTCAAAAACCGCCCGGTTCCGATAAGACCCCTCGAGTTTGTCCTGAATAGAGCTTTCCCCCCAAATAGTAATTAACTTCGAAACCTCCACTGACTGGACTCCACATTATCGTCCCCCATGGTCCCCCATCTTGCAGCTAGGGCTGGGCCTGAATATCCAAATATTCGGTCAATGTGGTGGTATCTGAATAATAATTTTGAGGTCCAAATAGTTGTGCGCACCCCCACCGTCGCCTGGCTGAGTATCTGCGCCAGTGGCACACGGTTCAGGACGCGGAAACGGAGCCGACAGAAAGGCATGATGAGTGAGGACACTGCTGCTGTGCCACCACCAGCAGGAAATATCTATGCTAATGCTGCCAGACTCACAGCCAAGAACCCCTGACCGAATCTTGTTCACATCCATTTTGGCATCTCGCGTTTGCCATCCACACAAAACGGTAGCCTCCTCTTTTACAGCTGGAGAGCAGGCAAGACCAAACGTGCGTGGGGCGTGTTTATTGTTTTGTTCCCGGTCTACATGCAGATCCTATAGGCTTTCTTGTGTTACTAGCTGTGGCCACAGCTTGTGAAAAAACTACAAGTTCACTGGGTCAAAAAGAGCGTTAATCTAAATAAATAATAAATAAAAAAATTGATGCCGTTAAAATTGATTTGCGTTAACGCGTTAATAATGCAATATTTTTGACAGCACTATAAAAAAGAAAAAAGAAAAATAAAAAATACAATAAAATAAATAGAAATGTGTATGTATATACAGTTTATAGGAACAGTATGCTTATGCTGTAATGTGCATTTACAGCATAAGCATACTGTTAAATGCATACTTGAAATGCATGTCATTCAAAAATAAATATATGAATGCAATTATTAACTGAGCAATTTGATTTTGAATGCAGTTTTTTTGGCATGTTCATTTTATGTCTGGCAAGCGTAAACCATTCAGACCTCACCTATACAAACAAAGAGAGGCCAAAGGAGTGTGAGACAGCTCTTTCTCTCGCTGCCTCCTTCTCCCTCTCTCTGCACACCTTTCATCTGGGTGATTAATGAATCATGTATCTCATTTATCATAGCTAATGTCACTTTCCTTAAGACCAGATTTTAGTGCTGACCTAGTGGAAAAGACATCTCAGTGGAAGAAAGGGAGAATGGAGAGGAAGAAGGAGTGTGCAGCACAACCTTGAAATGTCTGTCCCTGTCTGATGTGAGTGAGTGAGTGAGTGAGTGAGTGTGTGTGTGGGTGTTTATGTGTGTGTGTGTGTGTTACTAAGCTGATGTTGGACTATCCAAACTATGACCACTAATATTCCTGTCATGGACATTTATTCAACTCTGCAGCTTTTCATTCACTTCAGAGGTCTTGTACACTAAATCCTTTCTCTTGTCAGTGCATGTGTGTTACCATTATTTACATGTGCACATTTTGCTGAACGTACATGTGTTTTAGGTGGGCCACAGAGTGACCCTTGGAGTTTCACATGTCTAATATTTTATCTTTCCTCATGCTCTCGCTGCACATATTTCTGGTAGTGGTTTTGTGTGTTTTGCCTTTTTGCAACAAATCTAGTTGAGATTTAGATTTTGATTGAATTGTTTTTACTGTCTCAGATAGCCACAGTCTACGGTGTGTATATGACAATCCTTTTATTGTTGTCAACTTTAACAATAGTTTGGTGTTCTGAGAACTTTTTGGAACACTTCATGTTTCAAATGCTTTGTAATCCATTTTCCAATCCATTAATCATTTACTCAACAAAACCTTCTGCACGGAACTAAACTGAAGCAATGAGCTTAGCAATAACAAAAAGATATAAGAAAATGTGAGGTACAGTCATAGACAAAAGTTTTCAAACCGTCGGAAAGACCATCTTTACCATGACGGACCGGTACAGCGACCGCATGACTGGGTTCCAGAGCCAAAGCTGTGTGTGGAGGTGAGCCCGACTATATCAAGACGGTATCTCTCAACCTCCCACACAAGCTCAGGCTCCTTCCCCCCCAGTGAGGTGACGTTCCAAGTCCCAAAGGTTAGAGGCTGTCCAGGGATCGGGTAGCTGAGGCCTCCGCCGTCGACTGCTGCCCGATCCACATAGCACTCGGCCCCTACGAGTCCCTCTGCGGGTGGTGGGTCCGCAGGAGGCCGAGCCTTTGGGCAAAGGCTTGGCCACCAGGCGCTCCCATTCGAGCCCCGACCCCAGGCCTGGCTCCAGGGTGGGGCCCCAGCTACGCCATGCCTGGCGACGTCACAGTCCTGGTTGTTAAACTTCTCATAAGGGCTTCTTTTTCTTCGTGGTGAAGAAGGAGCTAAGCCAAAAGGCGGGGCTCTATATTTACCGGTCAATCTACGTTCCTACTCTCACCTATGGTCATGAACTTTGGGTCATGACTGAAAGAACGAGGTCCCGGATACAAGTGGCTGAAATGAGTTTCCTCCGCAGGGTGGCTGGGCGCACCCTTCGAGATCAGGTGAGGAGCTCGGTCACCAGGGAGGAACTTGGTGTAGAGCCGCTACTTCTCCACATCAAGAGGGGTCAGTTGAGGTGGCTTGGGATGCCTTAGCTTTGGGACGCCTCCCTGGGGAGCTGTTCCGGGCATGTCCCACGGGGAGGAGGCCTCGGGGTAGACCTAGGACATGCTGGAGGGACTACGTCTCTCGGATGGCCTGGGAACGCCTCGGGGTCCCACCAGAAGAACTGGAGGAGGTGTCTGGGGTGAGGGAAGCCTGGGCCTCTCTGCTTAGACTGCTGCCTCCGCGACCCGGCCCCGGATAAGCGGAAGATAATGGATGGATGGATGGAAAGACCATGTATATCGTGGCAGTTTCGAGTTTCCAATCAATCCCATAACTCTCAGTTTTCTATGGTACATGGAAGGCAGCCATCTGCCTTCACCGGTTGGGGTGGAGATAGCAGGATAGCAGGTGGTGAGGCCAGTTGGTGCAGATCAGAGACATGGGACTCCTGGTCCAGAGACATCCGTAGAGAAAACAAATACAGGACACAGGACTTTGGGGGAAACACAGAGTAAGTGTTATGTAAATGTGATATATAGCAGTATAGATAGAGGACAGGAGCCCAGTGCAACATGAGAACCCCATGTTGCAATAGCTATTGATGTAAGAACTTAAGTGATTTTGGTTATTATCAAGAAAACCATGGAAAACAGCTAGATATATCAGCTCTTAAATTAAACTCTTATGAGTTATTTTTTGTTGTTATCATTATATTTGTCCAAACAAATGTACCTTTAGTTGTACTGGGCATTAAAATGAATGAGACATATGTCACAGTAGAAATGACGATTCAGGACAATCGCCATTTCCCTAGGATAGATTGCGATCAGAGTCTCTCCTAGGACAGATGGTGATCGGGATCGGGAAAGGAAACAATATTCTATCAAAGCATGATTTCATTCAGAATTTACACATACAGTATTCACAGTCTATTCTTATGTACTCCAACAGCAGATAAGGGTCACCTCCTGAAGGTCCTGGACATCAGTGCTCTGAAGTGATGGTGTACTGGCCTCATGAAACCTTTTCATTATCCAGTTAGTTAAACACCCCCACACAAGAAGTCGCAGACGTCATGATGAGTTGGACTCGTTTTTTATATGGCTGGTGTGAAACTGTAATAAACAGATACAGTATACGTGAATCAGTATACACAAATTATGAGGCTATTATGAATTCAAGCTTAACATAAATCATAGACTGCCTCGTTACATCGATATGGACCAAAATAACGCATTGAAAGATAAGACTTGTAAATAGTTCCTTAAAACATTGATGAACTACTTAAATGTACCATTTTCTAACATATATTGATCTGAACATTGTTTTACATTGGTTTTACTCACAGGGAATGCCTTTTATGAACTCAAAACACAGCTACAGAACACAACAACTTGCCGTCTCTGCGGTCTGAATCACACTACATCGCTGTCTCTGCGCGGCATGGTCTGGACATCCACTTCCTGGTTCTCTTAAAGAGCCAGCACACATAAACTAAT
Organism: Dascyllus trimaculatus; assembly: GCA_024666655.1. NCBI lineage: Eukaryota > Metazoa > Chordata > Actinopteri > Pomacentridae > Dascyllus > Dascyllus trimaculatus. The sequence continues at coordinate 42,558 of CM045446.1, read as the reverse complement.
GGCAGAGCCAGAACACTCCCCGTCTGGTATCTTATGGATACCACAACTAAACAAATTTAAACATCACCGGATAATAGAAAAACCATCTCTGATATGGGTCTATAATAAGTCTTAACAGTCCCTTGGTTAGCGACTCTAACCTCAACTTTTCTCACGATTCCATCTGTACTGGGAACTGTCTTGACAATGACACCCATCGGCCACTCGTTTCTTCTTGTTTGTTTGTCCTTAAGGAGTACTACATCTCCTTCTTTAATGTCAGTCCTTTTGTGATGCCATTTCTGACGAGATTGGAGGCTGCTCAGATACTCCTTTCGCCACCTGCTCCAGAAGTTGTCAGCGAGGAACTGAACACGCTTCCAGTGGCTCTTTAGCATCTCCTTCTGGCCTATGTTGTCACAGAGAATTGGAGGAACAGCATGTGTTTTTTGTGTGAGCAGCATAGCAGGGCTCAGAATGAAAGGATGCTCTGGGTCTGATGAGACTGGTATTAGCGGGCGGGCATTTATTATGGCCGTGACTTCTGTTAGAAATGTAGTCAGTATTTCATGGGTAAGTTGGGCACGACCAGCTTGTAGCAACATGTTGTCCAGAATACGCCTCGCCAGGCCGATCATACGTTCCCATACTCCCCCCATATGGGATGAATGGGGTGGGTTGAATACCCATGTGCACTTGTGTTCCTGCAAATATCGTTGCACCTTGTTTTTGTCTGGCACTGAGGCTGTAATCTCTTTGTGAGCACCAATAAAATTAGTGCCACAGTCAGAGCGTAGCTGCTTAGCAGGACCTCTCAGCGCAAAAAAGCGCCTCAGTGCGTTGATAAAACTTGATGAGCTCATCTCCTCCACAACTTCAATGTGAACAGCCCTTGTGCATAAGCAGGTAAAGAGCACTGCCCACCGTTTGCTGTTAGCCTGTCCCCCTCTTGTACGTCTTGTGTATACTTCCCATGGGCCAAAAATGTCCATGCCCACATAAGAAAAGGGGGGCTCTAACCGAAGCCGCTCTACTGGCAGGTCACTCATTATTTGCTCCTCAAACTTTCCTCTCAGTTTCTTGCATGTAACACACTTGTTTATAACTTTGCCAATGCACCCTTTTGCACCTACAATCCACAGGCCACTTTCTCTGACAGCCCCTTCGGTAAAGTGTCTCCCTTGGTGGTTAACCCTTTCGTGATGATGTCGCACAAGGAGGGTGGTTATGTAGTTGGTGCCTGGTAATATAATAGGATTCTTTTCCTTTGTTTCCAAGCCTGAGCGGGTAATGCGACCACCGACTCTCAGTAGGCTGTCGTTTCCAATGGTGGGGTTAAGCTTTATGAGCGGGCTGTGTTTGGAAAGATTTTGTTTTGCTGCAATGCATTTGATCTCGTCTGCATATGTTTCTTGCTGAACATTTTTAATTATTATGTTCTCAGCTTGCTCTAACAGTTCACACGTGATGGCTGTTTTGCAGATATGCCATCCAGTACAGTCTTCGTTTTTTTTTGAAAGGGAGAAGCATTGAGCTATGTGAATCAGGTTTGCTACAGTTCTGTTCAGTGATTTCCATGAGGAAAAGCGTTCCCAGTGTTTTGTGTCTAACACAGTTTTTGTGGTGTTTGTGCAAAGCGTTTTTACCGCTGGACGCACCTCTGCATCACTACCTGGATCCAGTAGCTCGTACTGATGTTGCTCTGGCTGGATGTCTGAAGAGCACTGTAGGAAGGCTGGCCCTGTGAACCATGACGTATTCTGCAACTCTGAAGCTGGAACAGAGCGTGAGCCGTGGTCAGCAGGGTTTTGATCTGTTGTGACGAAGTGCCATTGCTCAGGAGCTGTTGACTCTCTGATGCGCCTGACACGGTTGTTTACATAGACGTAGAAGCGCCTTGACTGGTTGTTGATATAGCCCAGGATCACCTTGCTATCTGTATAGAAGCCGATTTTGTCTATTTGATGATCGATCTCTTCGCTTATCACTTCTGCCATTTCCACAGCCATTACTGCTGCACAGAGTTCAAGCCTGGGGACTGTAAGCTCTGGCTGGGGGGTGAGTCGTGCCTTACCCAGAACGAAGCCAACTTCTGTTGTGTCATCAGCAGCAGTAACTTTAATATAAGCAACTGCACATATTGCTTTCATGGATGCGTCTGAAAAGATGCATAGTTCTACACGTTTGGCTTGAGATAGTGGGATGTTGGAGTACGTGCGTGGGATTTGTAGATTACTGAGGCATTGTAGAGACTGTTGCCATTCTATCCATTTCCCTCTCATGTCTTCGGGCAGAGCTGAATCCCACTCTGTAGTGTGCGGTGAAAGTTCTCTCAAAAGGAGTCGTCCTTGAATGATGACTGGAGACAGGAACCCGAGCGGGTCAAATACACTGTTTACCGTTGAAAGGACCCCTCTGCGTGTGTAGGGTTTGTCTGTTTGGGGGATGTGAAAGGTGAAATAGTCTGACATTATGTTCCATTTTATGCCAAGGCTCCGCTGATCAGGAAGATCGTCCTTGAACAGGTCCAGATCCTGGAGATCTTTGGCACGGTCCTCCGCTGGAAATGCGTCCATCACCTCGACTTTGTTGGAGGCTATTTTGAGCAGCCTGAGGTTTGAGGCTGCTAGCATTTCTTGTGTTCTTTTGACTAAATTGATGGCATCTTGCTCAGTGGGAACAGACTTCAAGGCGTCATCCACATAAAAGTCTCTGTCAACAAATTGACGCACATCTGCCCCGTATTTTTCCTCACCTTGTTGTGCAGCCCTCCTTAGTCCATAAGTAGCTACTGCAGGAGAGGGGCTATTGCCAAAGACATGGACACGCATTCTGTAGTCCACTATGACATTTTTGGGGTTGTTGTCTTTGTGCCACACAAATCTCAAAACATCCCTACAGTCCTCTCGTACCAGAAAGCAGTAAAACATCTGCTGGATGTCTGCGGTTATTGCAACTTTATGCTTCCTAAACCTCACTAGTACACCCAATAGACTGTTGTTTAGGTTAGGCCCTGAGAGCAACACGTCATTAAGTGACATGCCTTCAAATTGTGCGCTGGAGTCAAATACCACCCTTATCTGCGATTGCTTCTGCGGATGGTAGACTCCGAAAAAGGGCAAATACCAGTACTCTTTGTTTTTCTGTACTGGGGGTGCAAGCTCAGCGTGTCCATTGTCCATCATCTTTTGCATAAAACCTGTGAGGTGGGACTGCATTTCCGGGTTCTTTCTGAGTGTGTGTTGCAGCGACTTGAGGCGACTAACAGCATACTGGCGGTTGTTTGGCAGTATTTTCCTTGGCTCACGAAAGGGTAGTGGGGCCACCCAGCTCTTTGAAGCATCTTGTGTGAACTCTCTGTCCATAATTTTGAGAAATAACAAATCCTCCATTGAAGGTGCAAGCTTGTTGTCATTTTTGGTCTGACAGAAAACATCCTTTCCCAGGCTTACGTTGCTTGTATTTCGTTTCATGTTTGTGCTACTGAGAGCTAGCTGTCGATCTGGAAGACTAGTCTCTGACTTGACAGTGAAGTGGTTTTCACAAGGAGGAAAATGAGTGGGTCTCCCATTTGCTAGAATGTGAGTCTTTAGACTGGTGACTTCTGGAGGCTTATGAGTGCTACCCAAGCATACATCCCCAACTATCACCCAGCCTAGATCCAGTCTCTGTGCATATGGCGCATTGTGCGGGCCATTGATTTGACTGCGCACTTTATGGACTCTTAGAATGTCCCTTCCGAGTAATAGCAGAATCTCAGCACTGTCATCGAGAGGTGGTATTTTGTGTGCAATACATTCAAGGTGGGAATGACTTTGTGCAGCGGCTGGAGTGGGAATTTCCTCTCTTTTGTTTGGTATCATGTTGCACTCAATCAACATTGGTAGCTGTATTGCGGGGGCACCATCTATGGACTCTATGACATAACCAAAGGCTCTGCGACCAGCTGTTAGACCTACACCAGAACAGGTCTGCAGGGTGTATGGCGCTGCAAAGCTGTTAACTTTGAACATATCGAAGAACTCAGAGCGTGCCAACGACAAGTTACTCTGGTCATCCAGCATGGCGTACATTCTTTTGCTCTTGCTGCGGTCGTTAGCTGGGTAAACACTGACCAGGCATATCTTAGAACATGACTTTCCTGAAAATCCCTCCCCACATACCTCAGTGCAACTCGTAACAACTGTTTCCTCCTGCCCATCTTCTTGCTCCCCGCCGTGATCTACTAGAGGTAATGAGGACTTGGGTGGAAGGGTAGGTGTATCTGGATGCAAAGCAGTAGGGTGCTTGTCAGAGTCACATTCAGAACATTTAACTGCTGCTTCACAGTTACGGGCCACATGTCTGTTAGATGCACAGCACTTGTAACAGATATTGTGTTGCTTTAACAGTCTCTTCCTTTCTTGAAGAGGTTTTTCCTTAAAGCCTCTGCATTGCTGTAGTGCATGTGGTCTGTTATGCACAGGACACCATTTGTCTGGTCCATTAGTGGGTGTGGCCGTTACGTTTGTTTTATGCACTGAAACTGTTCTGCGATTGTTACTGTGGTTCTCTCCAAACCTGTCCTTTTTTGTTCCGATGATGGTTAGTGACTGGATATTGAAGCTTGGGTCGTTGCGTGCCTTTGCTTGTGTTTGAATAAACTGCAGAAAGAAAGTAAAGGGAGGAAAAGTTACTTTATATTCCTGTTTGTAACGTGAACCTTCCATCATCCATCTGTCCTGTAGTCCATACGGCAGCTTTTCCACGATCGGACCGATGCCTCTTGCCGTATCAAGATAGGACAGTCCATGCAAATATCCCTCTTGCATTGCTGAATGGATTTCCAACAGTAAATCACTTAGCTCTCTTAGTTTTTTGTGATCTTTTGGCCCTATTTTGGGGAACTGGTCAAGTTTTGCGAAGAGAGCGCCCTCTATGGCCTCTGGCGAACCATAGGTCTCTTCTAGCCTGTCCCAGATGAGATGCAATGCAGCGGATGGCTTACTTATATTCACTGCTTTGATGCGACGTGCATGTTGGACTGACTCTGGGCCCAGTGATTTCATCAGGAGGTCAATTTCTTCCCCAGCTTTAAGGTCAAGACACTCAGTAGCATTAATGAATGATGATTTCCAAGCTAAATAATTTTCCGGCTTGTCATCAAACTTGGTGAGCTCGGACGCTAATAACTGGCTCCTCACTAGATATTTGGCAAGTTCGTTAGTGTCACTAGAATGGTATTGAGCAGGTGAGTAGTGCTCGGTGCGGACGATAGGGGGCGTTGTGTTCAAAGGAACATTATGGATGCTGTTTTCTGGGGGTCGTTGGGGCTGATAGTCCTTTGAGACTGTGGGCACGGTTTCCTGTTGCATATGTGATCCCTTAATTTGTATTGTGTGTATCCTATCATCTAGTTTAGTGTCCTTTGTGTTCATTTCACCTGGTTCTCTGTCGCTGGGCTCACCGCTGGGCTCACTGTATTTCCTTACGTATTCGGCTGTCCGCTCACAGGCACTTTGCAATGAGGGCAGACGAATTGAGTGCTCCATTATTGTTTCCAAACTTGCAGCAGCGTCCTCCATTACCGCTGCTTCGGCTGCGGCAGCTTGCGCTTCACCTTCTTTCTCTAGTGCATGAAGCGTTGCTTCTAATCTGGCTTTTTCTAGTTTAATTTCAATTTCTTTCTTTGCAAATGCAGCCCTGGCCTGTGCAGCTTCTGCTTTTGCACGTGCTGTGGCAGCTGCTAATGTAAGACTTGCGGCGGACGATCTGCTTGCTCTCGAAGCTGTAGATTCGGCCTTCTCCATTGTTCGTGTTGATGTACTGTGTCTTTACGCTTAATAATGCTGCGTTTGTCGTGCTGGTCTGAGGGCAGCGTATGACCGTGCAGCCTGGGGTTCAGTAGTTCGTCGAGAGGTGTCCCTTTTCACTGTACTGGCCTCATGAAACCTTTTCATTATCCAGTTAGTTAAACACCCCCACACAAGAAGTCGCAGACGTCATGATGAGTTGGACTCGTTTTTTATATGGCTGGTGTGAAACTGTAATAAACAGATACAGTATACGTGAATCAGTATACACAAATTATGAGGCTATTATGAATTCAAGCTTAACATAAATCATAGACTGCCTCGTTACATCGATATGGACCAAAATAACGCATTGAAAGATAAGACTTGTAAATAGTTCCTTAAAACATTGATGAACTACTTAAATGTACCATTTTCTAACATATATTGATCTGAACATTGTTTTACATTGGTTTTACTCACAGGGAATGCCTTTTATGAACTCAAAACACAGCTACAGAACACAACAACTTGCCGTCTCTGCGGTCTGAATCACACTACATCGCTGTCTCTGCGCGGCATGGTCTGGACATCCACTTCCTGGTTCTCTTAAAGAGCCAGCACACATAAACTAATGGCAGAGCCAGAACAGATGGGAAACTTCAACTTTCCTCCTGCTGAGTATACTCTGTATGTGGTCCTTCCTTGTTGATTTTCAGAACTTTGCAGGGTAGGAGTCGCAGATCTGTGTTGGTCTGGTCCACTTCACTGATGTGGATTCCCAAGCTGTCACCTGGACTGTAGAATTTGATGAGGTTCTTCACTTTTGCATCAAAGTTCATTTGTTGTCAGTTGGCAACTTTTAGATAGTTGTCAGTTGCAATTTTTCTAATCTTGCCAGGAGGTGTATCTGGTTGATCCACTAGTGTTGTTTGCTCATTCTTCCAGATGACTGTTCTTCAACTAGAGGTTCTTCAAATGGGTTGCCAGATGCTGGTATATGGTTTGTGTCTGTGATGTTGGTGATTTGAAACACTGCCTGATGCTGTGGGTCGATGGTCTGCCCATGCACTGTTTCCTGGTCTGGAAATTCTGTGCAAACCGCAACAATTTTTGCTCCATGCAAGAGATAATCTCTTCCACACTTGATTGGTACCGGTCTGGATTCCTGGGGTGCTGCTGTCTCACTGGTGGAAGCGTCTAGCTGCGAGGTTAAGATATTGCTGGCTGCTGGATAGTTCTGGCTCTTGTGTTGAGTTGTCTGGAGTCTGGTTGGAGGAAGGCTCAATATGTGGTGTCAGCTGCTCAGGTTGCTCAGGTTCTGTTGTGTCAGTAAAGAAATCTGGGATATCTCCTTCATGTTGAAGTCCTTGGTCAGCCAAAATATCCAGTTTCAGCGCAGTGTGTGCCTGGAGATTGTCTGAAGACAACTGCGTAGGGTGATTTTCCTGTAGTTGCGCTCACTGATGTGTTCATGGAATAAGTGATGTGTTGAAGTACTTCAGCCCATCCCTTGTCTGGATATTCTTCAAGCCACTTCCCAAGCTTCAGTTGTAGGTGTCTGTTGGCCCACTCAACAAACCCCTCAGACTGTGGGTGAAGCGGTTGTCCATGAATGATGATCAGGCTGACCCTTTCTCAGTGAGCTCATTGATGACTCCAGTGACAAATTTCTTTCCATTGTCGGATTGCAGTATGTGGCAGTATTCTTTCTTACAATGTTAAGCGCTTTGTGACGACCTGTGTTGTAAATATGTGCTATATAAATAAAACTGAATTGAATTGGGGTGAACCAAACAAGTAGAAGGTCTGGACAAGCTTCTCAACTACCTCCAAAGCTCTTTAGAAGTCAGGGATGGGTCCAACTGAACTTTGTGAAGTGGTCCTGCATGTGGAGAATCTATCTGAAGTCATGGTCATAGAAGTCATAGCCTGCTGGTCATGTCAATGAGGTCTACTGTATGTGAATACGTATCATAAAGCCAAGTGTGTTACAGGAGGTGGCTGAGAGCCCACACGCAGACACAAGAGCAGGCTAAATGATTTTCAAAAGTGATTTATTATAGAAAGAACTGATCTGCAAACAAACACGAGTGGAAACAAAACTAACAGAGGAAGAACCAACAGGAACAAATCAACTAAATATAGCAAAGGGCAAAATTAAACCAAAGAAATATTATAACCAACAACTGAGGAGGGGGATCCAAGGCAAACAGATAATGTACACGAAAAACTAACTAACAAACGGGGACAGAGGAAACTAACTACAACTGAAACAGGAAACTGAAGTGAGGGAGAAAACAGAATGGAGCAACCTAAGTTAATGCATGAAATGAGCTACACTACAAAACCAAAGACCTAAACCAATCAACAAAACAGGATAAACTGATACAAAAGAACTAAAGCTAGACAAACCAAACAGGATACTCACATAATCGAAACTAAACTAAAGGGACAGGCGGGCTGAGGGAAAGCAGACAGGAGACAGGTAAAAACACAGGCAGAACGGAGGCTGGCTGGGGGGGCAGGATCCGGATGGTGGAGAAGTCACTGAGGCAGGGGGGTAAGGGTGGCAGGCGATCGTGGGAAGGCTGGCAGGCTGAAGGCAGAATGGGACTGGCAGAGAAACGGGGTTGGAATGTCTATTGTCTGGCAGAAGTGGGCTGAATGAACTGAGCTTTTATAGAGAGTGGATGATTGAATGCAGGTGAGCCGATTCTCACAGCTGCCTACAATTGCAGCAATCGGGGAGAGAGCAGGCACGGCTGGGCAAACAGGAGTGAGGGAGAAAGTGAAGAAAAGCAGGAGCAGAGTGAGAGAGAGGGAGGAAAGAAGAAAGAAAAGAGAGACAGGCAGGGCAAAAGCAGGGATCATGACAAAGTGAGAAGATGGGTCTCCCTGCAGCTGGTGTCTTAAGTGAAACCCGTGTGGAACACTCTCGGCAGGTGCGGAGGTAAAGCTGGACAAGGTCATGACGAACCCATGAGTAGTTGTTCTTGATTTCTCCCCAAGTCTTGTCACAACGAGAGTGACCAACTCTGTTGTGGCAGTTATAAATATATAAAATATTAGATTAGCCATCTGCCATCTGTAAGAACTGGAGAAAAACACAGTAAACACCTTGCTGATGTTAGCAACACTATACTTACACTATACTTAAATATACTAGATTTTTGGCACATTTTGGTTCACAATTCTCTATAAATCTATTGCAAATTCATGAAATTATAATAAACGATCTCTTTTGCTCCTAATAGACAAATTTTTGTTGCATTCATGTTTTTGCGTTAGGGGACATTGTTGCTAACGTCACTGGGGGGACAACAGGACAGGAGGTCTTCTTGCTGTACAGAATCTTCCTTGAGCCAATTTCTTGAAGATTGAAGTGCTTGGTAGCCCAGAACTTGAAATGGCTCCCTTCAGGGCACTTCCCCCTTTGCCTAGTTGTAATGCTTGTAGAGCCTTGTTATATGTATCTTGTGTGATGCAGTAGCTGTCCTAGTCAAGACCATTGGTCTGCTCTTCCACCAATCTGTAGAACTGTCCTGCTTTCTGCTGCTGCTCCTCCGCCATCATTCGATCAGTCACTACTTTATGCTATCAATTTGATGTCAAATTTGGAACTGGCTAGGGAGAGGAAAATAAGCCTTTATACATCTTGGGGATTCTTCATGAGGTGTTGTTCGTCACATAACAACTTGGTTCACATTTCATCTTTCACATTTAATTAGTATTTTGTCATTGGATGTCAAGCATCACTTGTTATAAACTTTGGCACTGTTGAAGTTATTGCACAAGTGTCATGTCAGCGAATTAAAAGACTTCTGTCTTTCAGATTTGTTTTGTTTGTTTTTGTTTTGTTTCTATCCTATTTTATTGAAATATTAGGTTAACATAGTGAAATGATTCAGTATATTTTCCAAAACATTTCTGATCTAATCAGAATTTGTCGTAGTAGAATCATCGATTGTCTTTGGACAGATCCCAGTCACCATTGTCCATGTCCATGCATTCTCTTGCATACATGCAAAAGAATGCATGGACACGGACATGGTATATGTGGATATATGCTTTATGCTACACTGTATTGTGGAAGCACAACCATGCAAATCTCCATGGACTATACCATATACTGTATGTATTTCTGACTATGCACTTGTCTGTGTGTCCATAAGTTGTTGCATATGCAAGTATGTAGACATTGTGTGTATGTGTGTCTGGTAAAACTTACACACACACACACACACACACACACATATATATACATATACATATATATATATATGTAGACAAGAGCTCTCCTCCCTCAGCAGGGGTCTCTGTGATGCTTAATGTTTTTTCTGTTACTCAAAATACACAAAAAGCACTAAAATGTCCCTGTAACCTGAGTGTCTTCTTCCAACCAACAGGGCTTTTTTTAATGGGGTGGTCAAGAGAAGCCTTTTAGAATTGTAAAATGTAACATTGTAACAATGTGGTACTCTTAAAAGGCCTTTTAGGTTTTCTATGTCTATCTACAAATAGATTAAAGAACACTACTTACCAGTAATGTCCATATCCTTCTAAATTTGTTGTTTGGGGACATGAAATTAAATTCTTCCTTGGGCTGCAACAGTCTGACAGGAAGTCACAACTGACTATTTTTGTTCGCCCTTTAATGAGTAAAACCTTATATATGTTGCAAACCAATTATAAATGTCCCATTTTTATGACTTGGCTCTACTCAATATCCAGTCTGCAATTAGAACTATTAATGCCTGAATATACTAAGTGCTGCAGAAAACATCAATCCAATAATAGTTTCATTTGTTGACTTGCTCATTTTAACAACAGTTTTCATTTTTCTAAATTTTCTGTCTTTGTTTAGATTATGACTATTTAGTTCATCAGTTCAGAGTGCTTAAAATCTGTTTTCCCAACAGTAAATCTGAGTTGAAAGATTGGAGTAGAAAGATGTGCAGATGAAGAAAAAGAGAAGCAAACAAAGGGAGGAGTCGAGAGATTATTAGAAGAGAAGCAGAGCAAATGTAGAAAAAATGACAACTAAAAAGCAGACTAAAATATTACTGAAAAATGAGGAGGAGGAGGAGGAGGGCAAAGGACAGGGCAGAAGTTAAAGTCATTTATATGTGGACATGTAAAAGGCCTGATGGCACACACGCACATAGCCTTTCTTTACATTAAACCCGTGAGGACACCACACACTAGCAGACGTGTCTGAGATTAATGTGTGTGCCCATGGCCGATGCCGTACCTTATTTACATACATATTAAATATACACATAAAGATACACACACACATTAATACACATATATGCAATGTAGGCAGCATAGAGGGACATTATCAATTCAGAAGATATTTTTCAACAAATGCTTCATATGATTTTGGCACTCATGCTCCATCCATGTTTAAACATGCAGTGTGTGTCAGGCGGGGGAGTCCCTGCCTGAGAAAAAGCAATAATATCTGAGACTTATTGGTCATCTTTTTAGCAATGCTGTGAATTCTAATATATAAACACATGACACTCACTGACAGACTGATAAGCTCTCAGGCAACACTGTTACCCTTCCAGAATTAAAAAGGGAAAAAACGCTTAGTGAACACTGCGTATCCCTCCACAATCCACCACATTTCACATATGTTCGAAAATCACAAGAGAGATTAAGATAAAATGAAGGGGCAGGTCTCTCTTTTATTCTTTAAAAGGTGAATGCCAATAAGAAAACCTTTTAATGGAACAATGTTTTACGTTAATATTATATGTTCATATAATAATGTTAGAGACCAAAGTGGGAAGAGCAAACGTTTGGTGCTTGCAAGTAAAATGAATTAATTATATAAGAAGTGAGCAAGCAAACAGGAGGTTTTCATATTACTAGTGTTGACAGTTTCCTATATACCCACATGTGTGAGATGGTAGAAATATACAAGTAGTTTGTCATTGGAAAAAAATTGTCATTGAAAATAAAATTTGTCATTGAAAAAGAAAAAAATGTCTCTAAAAAAAAGTTCCACTGAAAAATAAGACACAGATATTCAAAATGATTTTATGTTTTGTTTTGTTTTTGTATTTTAATGTGACTTTCTGTAACAAATTTCAGATGTTTTCTTCATGCCTGTGCTTTTAAATCCTTTTTTACAGTCAGTTTGTTTCTTCTTTTTTTTTACAATGTTGCAATATTCTCTGTTTTCAATGGCAGCTTTCTGTCTCTGTTTGGTGTTGAGGGGAGGGGCAAGGAGTGCCTGATTTGAATATAGTTTTCATATCAGAGCAAAGGAGTCCTCCCTCCAGAACCTACTGGTTGGTGGCTGTTTCTCATTTTGCATACTTGTGCACTTGCGGTTTTGTGGACTTGTGAAACGTCATGAGTTGAAGCCCAAGTACTGTTTCAATTCAAAGTAGGCATCTAGTCAAGTACATGTGAAATACCCGGATGTGTTCTTGCTCCGTCCACATTATTGAGGATGCATCATCTCTGCTTACTCCAATGGACCATTTTTTCACAGTAATGGCAGATCATGTAGTGTCCCAATCGTTCCCAGAAGTTAGCAGCTATTGCTAGCAGCACAGTGGACTTGTAACTCAGGAGATCGTTTATGATGCACTTTTACAAGGTAATATGTTTAAAAAATATGATTTATTATTTTCAGCACATAAGAATCCAGTTAACATATGTTTTAAAGCTCGGCAGCAGATTTTGGCCTCACTAAATTAGGTGGTTTAAGGAATGTTAACAGGTAACAGATCAGGCTCTGATGCTGGTTTAAGTTAGTAACACACAAGGTTAACCACGAACAGCCTGTTAATTAGATTCAGTTCTCTGTATGTCATTTAAATAAAGTTTGGGGAAGTAATACATCTGAACATGATTGTTTATTTAAATTTTTTGGGTGCAGGAGTTAAATATTATTAAACTTTACTAAATATTAAAAGTATTACTACTACCTCTGTATTTAAGTCATTATGTTCAACACGTACTCTTTTGCAGTACTGTTTAAATAATCTTGCTAGTTTAGCAATCTGTCTGGTTGATAAGGTTGTTTTGCGCAGACCCTCTATTGTTCATTCTATACTTATAGAATCTGGGTGGTTGGGGTGCAGACACAGTCTCTATAGGATACTGGGAGGGTGACAGTCATAGGGAAGCAGCAGAGAAGTCTGTAAGACTGCAGTTGAGTTGCCTGGTCTCACCTCTGGACTGTCAGGGGTGTGGTTTTCTAATCAATATTCTTAGAAATATTGAATTTGTAACCCTCCAGATTGATAAATGCCAGTGATTTTGTTTTGCATCTGTTCTTGAATCTCTTTAGAACATGGCATCATGCACTGCTTTTTGAGACCCTTTAGCTACTTCACAATTCCAGACAGGGTTTATTTACGTGATGTTTATTTTCAACAAGTAATCATATGTGGGTGTGGCTGGTGAAACTGCATCCAGTTGCCAAATGAATTTGCTCATTTGGTAGATTGGTAGCTAAGGGGGCAATTCCTTTTTCACATAGGGCAATGTGGGCTGGACAGTATTTTTCCTTCAATAAATGAAATAATCATTTAAAAACTGCATTTTGTGTTTTCTCTTTGTCTTATAAAAATTAGTCTGATGATCTGAAACATTTAAGTGTGACAAATATGCAAAAATTGAATAAATTTGTAGGGGGCAAATACCTTTTCACAGGACTGCATGTCCCAATCTATTACTGGTTCTAGAACACAAAATTTCTGTTGAGTAAAGGAAGTTAAATACCTGATGAAATTTAAGAAAAGGCTTTATTGTAAGGAATGCATGAGTCCTTGTGTGCATCAACGTGTCAACACCTAAACTAGATTAAAATTAATTTGATAAGCGCTATGACATTAACAGGAGAGTGTAGGGGAAATGTTTGCTCAAAGGAGTTTTGAATTCTTATGTGGAATTATTACACAATCTAACTGATATTTGACCAGCAATATATTTACATCCAATTAATATAATAATGCAGCAAATTAAGCACCTCTTATTGCGCTGTCAAGACAAGCCTCAAGAATTGTAAGGGAAATTATTTAAATTGAAGGTTATTTAGCTTGGTAGCTGGAATCTGTACAACTTATACAATTCGTATTTATGTATATTTGTTAAAATGACAGCATTTAATAAACAACACAATAACAACTATGACAACAATAACACACATTGTAGAGGTCAAGCCAGGCTTTAAGCCACTGAGGGAATCCAATGGGAAAACTTAATTGACGCGCTTCGTTACCTGGTCGGATGAATTAAAGTTTATCTTTTTGTTTTTCAGTGCAAACACTGTATTTATTTTATATAAAAAAAAATCTTCAAATTGCATATTACGAGACAAACATCTTCACGTAACTTTTGGTGTGTTGCTGTCAAAAACTGGTTTGTCCCCTTCCGGTAGGAAGCCCTGCCCAGACACAAAGGTTCCTACCTTACATAGATCTTTACTGTCATTGCTGTTAAACATCCATCCATCCATCCATCCATCCATTATCTTCAGCTTATCCGGGGCCGGGTCGCGGAGGCAGCAGTCTAAGCAGAGAGGCCCAGACTTCCCTCGCCCCAGACACCTCCTCCAGTTCTTCTGGTGGGACCCCGAGGCGTTCCCAGGCCATCCGAGAGACATAGTCCCTCCAGCGTGTCCTAGGTCTACCCCGAGGCCTCCTCCCCGTGGGATATGCCCGGAACACCTCCCCAGGGAGGCGTCCCAAAGGCATCCGGAACAGATGTCCAAGCCACCTCAACTGACCCCTCTCGATATGGAGAAGTAGCGGCTCTACTCCGAGCTCCTCCCTGGTGACCGAGCTCCTCACCCGATCTCGAAGGGTGCGCCCAGCCACCCTACGGAGGAAACTCATTTCAGCCGCTTGTATCCGGGACCTCGTTCTTTCGGTCATGACCCAAAGCTCATGACCATAGGTGAGAGTAGGAACGTAGATTGACCGGTAAATACAGAGCCTCGCCTTTTGGCTTAGCTCCTTCTTCACCACGACAGACCGGTACAGCGTCCGCAGTCATGCGCCGATCCGTCTGTCAATCTCACGCTCCATCCTCCCCTCACTCGTGAACAAGACCCCGAGATACTTAAACTCCTCCACTTGGGGTAGGATCTCTCCACCAACCCGGGGAGGGCAAACCACCTTTTTCCGGTCGAGAACCATTGCCTCGGATTTGGAGGTGCTAATTCTCATCCCAGTCGCTTCGCACTCGGCTGCAAACCGCCCCAGTGCATGCTGGAGGTCCAGGTTCGATGAAGCCAACAGGACCACATCATCCGCAAAAAGCAGAGATGAGATCCCGCGGTCCCCAAACCGGACCCCCTCCGGCCCCTGGCTGCGCCTAGAAATTCTGTCCATAAAAGTTATGAACAGAACCGGTGACAAAGGGCAGCCCTGCCGGAGTCCAACGCACACCGGGAACAGGTCCGACTTACTGCTGGAAATACGAACCAGACTCCTGCTCCGGTCGTACAGGGACCGAACTGCCCTTAGCAAAGGGCCCCGGACCCCATACTCCCGGAGCACCCCCCACAGGACGCCACGAGGGACACGGCCGAATGCCTTCTCCAAATCCACAAAGCACATGTGGACTGGTTGGGCAAACTCCCAGGAACCCTCGAGCACCCCATGGAGAGTGTAGAGCTGGTCCAGTGTTCCACGACCGGGACTAAAACCGCATTGTTCCTCCTGGATCTGAGGTTCGACTATCGGCCGGATCCTCCTCTCCAGTACCCTGGAATAGACTTTCCCGGGGAGGCTGAGGAGTGTGATCCCCCTGTAGTTGGAGCACACCCTCCGGTCCCCCTTCTTGAAAAGAGGGACCACCACCCTGGTCTGCCAGTCCAGAGGCACTGTCCCCGACCGCCACGCGATGTTACAGAGACGTGTCAGCCATGACAGTCCCTGCACATCCAGAGACTTGAGGTACTCAGGGCGAATCTCATCCACCCCCGGAGCCCTGCCACCGAGAAGCTTGTCAACCACCTCGGTGACTTCAGCCCGGGTGATGGGCGAGTCCGCCTCTGAACACTCAGCCTCTGCCTCCTCAGTGGAAGACATGACGGCAGGATTGAGGAGATCCTTGAAGTATTCCTTCCACCGCCCGACGACATCCCCAGTCGAAGTCAACAGCTCCCCACCTCCACTGTAAACAGTGTTGGTGAAGCACTGCTTCCCCCTCCTGAGGCGCCGGACGGTTTGCCAGAATTTCCTCCGGGCCGACCGATTGTCCTTCTCCATGGCCTCCCTGAACTCCTCCCAGACCCAAGTTTTTGCCTCCACAACGGCCCGGGCTGCGGCATGCCTGGCCTGCCGGTACCCGTCAGCTGCCTCAGGAGTCCTATGAGCTAGCAACGCCCGAAAGGACTCCTTCTTCAGCTTGACGGCATCCCTTACTTCCGGTGTCCACCACCGGGTTTGGGGGTTGCCGCCACGACAGGCACCAGAGACCCTGCGACCACAGCTCCGAGCAGCAGCTTCGACAATGGAAGTGGAGAACATGGTCCACTCGGACTCGATGTCTCCAACGTCCCCCGGGATCTGAGAGAAGCTCTCCCGGAGGTGGGAGTTGAAGACCGCACTGACAAAGGCTTCACCAGACGTTCCCAACAGACCCTCACAATACGTTTGGGTCTGCCGAGTCTGTCCGGCTTCCTCCCCCGCCAGCGAATCCAACTCACCACCAGGTGGTGATCAGTTGACAGCTCAGCCCCTCTCTTCACCCGAGTGTCCAAGACACGCGGCCGGAGATCAGATGACACAACTACAAAGTCGATCATCGACCTCCGACCTCGGTTGTCCTGGTGCCACGTGCACTTGTGGACACCCCTGTGCTTGAACATGGTGTTCGTTATGGACAAGCTGTAACTAGCACAGAAGTCCAATAACAGAACACCACTCGGGTTTAGATCAGGGAGGCCATTCCTCCCAATCACCTCCCTCCAGGTCTCACTGTCATTGCCCACGTGAGCACTGTCCAGCACCCCTCCCAGGGACCCCAAGAAGGCCGGGTACTCCGCACTGTTGTTCGGCCCGTAGGCTGAGACAACAGTCAGAGACCTGTCCCCAACCCGAAGGCGCAGGGACGCGACCCTCTCGTTCACTGGGGTGAACTCCAACACCCAGCTCAGCCGCCTCTCACCATGGGCAACTC
Organism: Dascyllus trimaculatus; assembly: GCA_024666655.1. Taxonomy (NCBI): domain Eukaryota; kingdom Metazoa; phylum Chordata; class Actinopteri; family Pomacentridae; genus Dascyllus; species Dascyllus trimaculatus. Next base: position 25,651 of record CM045446.1, on the reverse strand, counting down.
CAGAAAAATGGAGAGTCCAGCCCCTTTCGAGGAGCTGGGTTCCAGAGCCCAAGCTGTGCGTGGAGGTGAGCCCGACTATATCTAGACGGTATCTCTCAACCTCCCGCACAAGCTCAGGCTCCTTCCCCCCCCAGTGAGGTGACGTTCCACGTCCCAACGGTTAGAGTCTGTGTCCGGGGATCGGGTCGCCGAGGCCCCCGCCATCGACTGCCGCCCGATCCACATGGCACCCGGCCCCTACGAGTCCTTCTGCGGGTGGTGGGTCCGCAGGAAGGCGGGCCCACGTCGTCCATTCGGGCTATGCCTGGCCAAGCCCCGACCCCAGGCCCGGCTCCAGGGCAGGGCCCCGGCTGCGCCGTGCCAGGCGACGTCACGGTCTTGTTCTTTAGACTTCTCATAGGGGCTTTGTGAACTGCTTTTAGTCTGACCCGTCACCTGAGACCTGTTTGCCTTGGGTTACCCTACCAGGGGCATAAAGCCCCCGACAACATAGCTCCCAGGGTCATTCGGGCACTCAAACTCCCCCTGCTAGCACTCTTCATTTGAAATGAAGAGTGCTAGCAGAGTGCTAGCAAATGAAGAGCTGCTAAATTGCCTTTCATTGCTGTTAAACAATGAAAGGCAATTTAGCAGCTCTTCATTTCAAATTAGAAGAATAAGACACACAACAAGACAAGATATGGCATGTGCAAAAAATAGAATAGAAATAAAAAAATAGAACAAATCAACCCAATGAAAGTGGAGCCCATTCACATCAAATTATTTACAGCACATCATCTGCTCCTACACACCAGTCCCCAATTGTCATGGCAGGTAGACAGACAATTCAACATAGAAAAAACAACAACCATAGGAGCAAGATATGAAACCCCAATGAACACATGAAACTGCCAATTTAGTGACCCAGTTTACACTTCTTGTACCCAACAAAGCTTAGTCACAGGTCTCTCAAAAACACTGTTTATAGTTTGTAATTTGACAGAATGCACCAAACCCTTTGCATCAGGAAAGATCTCAAGCACTTTGCCAAGAGGCCAGTAACCCCGGGGAGCTAAGGGCTCTATGATGACGTGACATCTCCCACAGTTAAACCTCGTTTTAATTGGTTCCACTGTTGTCTCTCTTGCAACAGTGGCAGGTATTCTCAAATCCATTGCTTCCAAAACAAGTCTGAAATATACTAAACTTGTCTCCAGCGACACATCACATATATGCCAGAAGATTTGAAGAGTCTGAGTGATTTTCCTTTTAAAAGGAGAAGATGGTTTGGAGTAAGAGGTTCAAGGTTATTTGGGTTATCAGACAACTTAGTAATTGGACGATCATTGAGAATGGCTTGTACCTCCCACATAACAGTGTGGAGTTCGTCATCATCCAATCTCTGTTGGTGTTGGTCATGGGTTGCGGGGGGTCAGGGAACCCAGGCGCAGACACAGAGGATCAGACAGATGGGCGGAGTGTTCAACAGAAGATTTAATTAAAGAACAGAAAAAACAGTACAGAATACAGAACTAGAACTCCAGTGAAAGCTGAAACCAAACGTAATACAAACAATTAAACCCTACAAAAACCCACAAGACTCAGAACTAAGCACAGTGCAAACTAATTAAACCCACAAATTATAACCAACATAATCACAACCAACTTACAAAACTCAGAATATTACAAACTTAAACTAAATGATTAACTAAATACACAGAATAACAATATGCCAAAAGATACAAGAGCCCACAAAACTAAGAACAGAGAGGACAAATCTAAACAAACCCACAAAATTTAACTAAAGGCAAATGACCAAACTTAACAGAATGACAACAAGGTAAAGTTATCAAAAATAAACAGAAGGCCACAGGCAAATTTACCAAGACAAACTGAATGCTAGGCAGGAGACAGCAGGAACCAGCAGGGAAGGCAGGGAACAGGGAGGCATCGTCAATGCTTCTGGTAGAGAGTGGAGGTCTGAGCCAAACCTTATGGAGGGAGATGATTACCGGCAGGTGTGCTGCTCCTTGCAGCTGTCTCTATGTCTCTAATTCCTGCAATCAGGCTGCAGGGAGAGCTCTAGTGCAGGTGAGAGGAAGAGAGGGGGAAGCAGCTGCCGAAGCAGGGATCCTGACAGTTGGTGCAAGGCTGAGTTGAGTACACGCTTTACTGTGCATATCATATGCTCCCAGGCTCCACCATGATGAGAACTTGCTGGTGGATTGAATCTCCACTCAACTCCATCTGAAATCAAAGCACCTTGAATGTGCTCATGGTTCAACTCAGCAACAGCCTTTCTCAGTTCTCTCTCGGCTCCAAACAAAATTTGTTCTATTGTCTGACCTGATGTCGACCACCTGCCCTCTCCTGCTGATAAAGCGTCGTATTGCATTTGTGCAGCCATCTGTTTCTAATGAGTTTGCCACTTCCAGATAAATTGCTCAACTAGCAATGCAGGTAAATATCACGCCATACCCTTTACAGGTTGTCCTGCCTCTCTGTATCTCTCTATCTCACTATCTATGGAGGTAGGTCTGGCACAATTCTCTCCCTCAGAAGATCCACCATCTTTTGTTCCATGGCCTTCCATTCAAGCGTCTGCAGTAACTGTACTGAGATATCATCTTCCTAACAGTCACACTGGAGTTGGTAATCAAATCTTCCTCCTGAGTACTGACAATGTATGATTTTGGCCATTGTGTCCCAATAGTTGATGAATGTCTTTGATAATAACCTTGGAGATATGCTGATCCTTGGAAAGGAGGAGGGGATGTTTTTCCTCCAAAGGCACTGCTCCTTTGCTTGATCTCCCTCCAACTTGATGAAGTCCATCTACCAAAGTGGGATCAAGCTTGTAGATGGAATTTTGTCTGCTTACTGTTCTCTTCGCAGACAACAGAGAGGATATTTCATCCACAAACGTTTGCTGCCTACAGTAGCGAATTACAGCCAATTGTGCTTCCAACAGATCCTTTGGAGTCAAAACGCTGCCTTTCTGCTCATCAGTTTGTGCTTCAGAGGTCTTCCAACCTCTTTTCTGATGACTGAGCTCCAGCAGATGTTTTTTCAGGCAAAGAAACCAGGCTACTGACGCCTTAAGTTTTCTCCAATCCGAGAAGTACGACATGAGGTGGTCAGTAGCGTTCAGTAAACCATGAATAATGGAATTTACAGAGATGTCCTTTCTGAACTCTAGATCATCATAATCCACTTTAAGATTTGCATGAACTTAATTTATATGCTCCTGCATCTTTTCAACATCAGATAACACAACATTGTTAGCGACACCACTATGAACACCACTAGAAGGGAGCAGCCCTGTAAGAGGCAAAGATAAATAATCTTAAGGTTTTTATTTGAAACACACCTTTCTTTATATTCAAAATGTAATTTACAGGCTATTTAAGCCACAGCCTCTGACTTTCGTAGAGTTTCTGGGCCCAGAGAAACAAATTAATCTCTCTGCTGTTTTGTGATAAGTGCCATCCTAAGTACTGTGTGTCGTGCAAGGTGCTGAAAATCATTTAGTTTTTTAGACCACATTTGTCAAGCATTTTAATGCTTTTTGTTACGGGCCCAAAGGGTGGGGTGGGGTGTACCATAACGGAAAGACAAAATCTGACAAACGTAGTATCAGGTAAGAGCAATGATCACACAGGAGATCACCATTCATGTCCAGATTGCGTCTCATTTAATTGTCATTGAACAAAATAATTGCAGTTGTACAATAAAGCGTTTCCCACAACAATTCATGTGTTCATCAGTTACTTCTTCTTATAGTAACTCATAGTAACACCACATTACTCTTTTACTTTACTTATTTAAGGCTACTAAGCTATATTGCAGTATACAGGAATGTATATCTGTATTCAAGCTTCACTACATGTAGCTGCTTCTATTGTGATCAAAGCACTGTAATGTGCACTGATAATAACTTCTTTTGATGCCAAAACTCATTTATCTCATTGCAACACACATTCAGATTCAGATTCAGCATAAACACATTAATAATAAAATATTAACATCTATGCACTTTAAAATTGAACACAAACACAACATATATTCATCTGGTTACAATACATTCATATATTTAACAGAGCATAAACACTTTTCATAGACAAATCTTAACATCTGTGTCCCTCAAACTTAAACTCATTCAACATAGTGGCTTATAAATTCCATACAGGAGCCTTAGAAAATACATGCAGTGCATACTGGTTATTATGAATGCAAAATAAAACGGTAGATAGCAATTGTACAAGCTCCCACCAACCTTTTTTGTGATGTCAGTATTTTACACTACAGGAGTTAGTTCAATAACACTGTCATGGTGTTTATAATGTTAAAACTTTCAAAAGTATTACTGTAAAACTTTACTAGTAGTTCCTGTATAAATCCTGGGAGAGTTGTAATTTCAACACTTAAAATAAGATAGAAATAAAATAAATAACAATAAATAACAATAAATAAACAATAAATTTAATGGCCATTAAAAACATAGATAGAAAGCCATCACAATTTCACTTAGCAGATGCTTTTATCCGAAGTGACGTACATAGGTGGGTAGGCGGGGCAGCATTAAGGACCTTGCCCAAGGGTCCTCTCTGGACACCTGCACCTTGACTGGGATTTGAACCATCGATCCCATACCAAGGTCAGGGGTGTTAGTCACTGATCTATCCAGCCATGTAAACAATAAAACTTAGACGTAAAAAACACACACAGGTATAGCCCTAAAAATATAATTTATAAAATGGAGGAACTCATTTTAGCTACTTTATACACTGTTAGCTTATTTAATTTGAATTTGCAAAGTAACTACAATGAAAAATAGGCCGAAGCTGGAAAGAAGGAAAGATTAGAAGAGAGAAAGGGGGCATTATTTGCTGGTAGAGCGACTGTTTCATGATAGCAGTTTAACCCTGCAGCTATCAAAATCCCACTCATTTTCTCACATTCCTGTTGTCTCCACTTGTTTACTCCAGTAACTGGCAGCAATCGATTCTTTCTGGTGAGCAGGAGTTGTGTGGTTCAAGTCCCTGATGAGCCTCTCTGACCTCAATCCTACCTAATACCATTCTCATTTTCCTCAACTTTGTCTGCTGCCAGTCTCTAATGGCAGTGCAGCTGCTTTTCAGAGCTCTTGAGAAAGACGACAGCCACAACTGCCGACTGACTTGTGGAGATCACTGGTTGATATGAACACAGGGCTGCTGGCGCTGTCATCAAGTCCCATCAAGGCATTCCTCGCTGGGATAAGGTTGCCAGGTTTCCAGCCTGATGCTTCAGGGTCACAGAGGAAAACAGTTGCGCATCCATTTTTCATCCATGTTGCAAGCGTCCTCTTCTATGCTGTGGTGTGCTGGGGAGGCAGCAGCAAGAAGAGGGATGCCTCTCGACTGGACAGGCTGGTGAGGAAAGCAGGCTCTGTGGTCGGCACAGAGCTGGACTCCATCACATCAGCGGCAGAGAGAAGGACTCTCAGCAAACTGCTCTCCATCATCGACAATGTCCACCACCCTCTGCACAGCACCGTCATCAGGCAGAGGAGTGTGTTCAGTGACAGGCTGCTGTCTCCATCCTGCTCCACTGACAGGCTGAGGAAGTCATTTATCCCACAGGCCTTACGGCTTTTCAACTCCTCCTAACATAGATCAGTATTCCATCTGTACTTTATTGTGGCACTGTTGGCTAACCAGACACATACATGTACATCAGTGGTTATGTCTGATTATTTTTGCACATCACTAATTTCCACAGTTTTTATTTTTATCTCGTCTTTCTATAGATTTTGTGTTTGTCTGTCATTTCTGTATATTCTCTTATATTCTGTATGTTAAATATGATGCTGCTGGTTACTTAAATGTCCTTCAGGATCAATAAAGTATCTACCTATTTGCCTACCTATCTGCCTACCTATCTATCTATCTATCTATCTATCTATCTATCTATCTATCTATCTATCTTACAATTGCCCATGGAAGATGGATTTACAGAGAGATGTACAATTCATGAAACATGCTGAATGAAATGTGAAAAAGGGAGAACAATGGATTCCACTGTTTCAGGGTCTAAAGTTAAAGACAATCATTTGGTTGAGGTTAAAAACTGGCTTTGATTCAGATATTACTACTGCTTTTTCCATTTCTAAAATCAAATCAAGCCTATATTTTTTCTACAAATAACTAAATTACAAACAGAAGTGACAGGAGTGATGGAGGAAGGAAAAGATGGTGGTGGATGCTTTAAATGAGTAATAAAATGAAAAATGGAAGAACACATTTAAGAACACAAGAGGTATAACAATCTTTTCCATAAAGGAGACGTGCTGGAGATAAGATTAGATAAGAGGGCAACGTAGGAATGAAGGAGAAAAAGACAAATGAGAAAAAGATTATTGTAGAGGTGATGGTGTAGTGAAGTATAGTTTTATTAAATGAGAAAAGTAAGTGATGGAGGAAGAGTTTGGGCGGCGGGGCGTGAATGGATAATATGAACCCAAGTGCTTTTCAATGTGTGTGTTGTCAAGTGGAGTCAAGGTTTGAGATCCCAGAGCAGCCATTTACAGTGGCTAAATAAATAAAATGATATGATTGCGCTTAGGCCTAATGATGATTTGAATTATTCTTATGTTAAGTAATGATTTGAAACAGTTTATAATTATTGGGAAGATTAAAAATGATTCTTTGTAACCAGAATTCTGCAGGCTAAAAAGAGGAACTTAGCTGTGTGGCAGTTTAGAAACAGGATATGGAGTAAAATGTCTGTGCTCAAGTGTGTGTCCTTAAGTTTTCAATAACTTTTAATGATCAAGTGATTGGAAAGTTGTCTCAGTTGATTCAGATGGTGTGATAATTCTAAATATATAATATCAATGAGATTTGAAGTAATTCTAATATTAATATGTTTCTCTGAGCAGCTGACAGAAAAAGAGGAAGTCCAGTCCTCTTACTGTGTCGCAACCAGAAAGAGGAAGTTAGAAACCCAGACTGGACCGGATTTCTTAAGATGAGACAATGTCTCAAGTTTTAGAAAGTATGAATCATGCTACTGAGCTAACTGAGACAATGAGCTAAAGTTAAGAAAGTTTGTTTTGGGAGGAGAAAAATGTGCACGTGTCTCTGAAGAATATAGGAAAGTATAAAAATGAGAGAGACACAAATTAAAGTTGGAGTTGGAGAGTCAAGAGTTGGAGTCAAAACGGAGATTACACGGAGTTGTCCGAGGACATCGCAGAAGATGGTTCGATCTGACTTTAGTCCAGGATTGGAGTGGAGTTTTACTCTACTTAAGAAAAAGAACAGTTTAGATCAGTCTGCAATTTTGCTGAAGATGGAACAGAGCAACATATCCTTCCCTCTGCGAGAGATAGCAGAAGGAGCGGCCTGTTCAGGCCGTTCAGCCTGTGCTAGGAGAGTCCTTGACTCTCCTCAGCTCATTTTGCCGTTGTGTCGGATTTTTGAAACTTTTCCGCAACGAACCCAAGAACATGAAAAGGATTTTTGCAAGACTGAATTGGGATCTGAACTGTTCACTCCCCCTGATTTTTGGAGAATTTTTACGGGACAGCTGGGACTCTGTACAGGGTTTGGTCGTTCTGGTAAGAGATTCTGCCAGAATCAGGTTAGGACCGGGCGCGGCAGTTAAAGGCCGGCTGTCTGCTCTGTCTATTCTAAAATATACAATTAGGAGATTTAATTAGGAAAACTCAGTTCTGCAATATTAACCAAGTTATTTGAACCTGATCAAATTTTTTTTTTTTTTATATTTTTTTTTGGGGGGGATTTTTTTCCATTTTATTGATAGCAGAAGAGAGACAGGGTGAAAGAGGGTATAGAGGAGAGAGACATGCAGCAAAGGGTCGTGAGCTGGACTCGAACTCACGACCACTGCTGGCGACCTGCGCCCACATGGTAACGCCTTAACTCGGTGAGCTATACGGCGGCCCAACCTGATCAAATTTTTAAATGTATTTTGTGTGTTTGATCAAGAGCTGCTGCTGGCCCTGCTATCATTAATCAATAAACTTTTATTATGCATTTAAAGAGAAGCATTATGGATTTTTAATTTATTTACCTGAGTTCATGAACTCCTCGTGGATGTAAAAAGTTAAGCACTTGTGTGCATGAGATCTGAAGGTTCTGAAAGGTTGTTCTAGTTAATGAGTTAAATTGACTTTTAAACAGATCCCTGGGGTTTTTCCTTTCCTAACCTCTAAATCTAAACCTAGCAATTCACCAAGAGCCGTTGTCAACAGAGGAGGGAGCTGTCATTAACAGACGTGACTGACAAGAAAGCTGGACTATTTAGGCTACTTAGTTTAGTTTTCTGTCAGAGTAAGCGGGGTAGGCGTCTGGATGGAGACAGTGAGAGCTAGGCGAGTCCCCTCACCACCAGCTTAAGCTGTTCTGCTGAACTTATTAGGTAATACCTATCAGCAGTTTAGAACCTAACCCTAGAAACGGAGAGCTGGTCCAGTTTACCCTTGTTTAAGGGGGAATTGCGAGATAACAGTGTGCATGTGTGTGAATATTTGTGTGTCCTAGACCGCACATAATTTAATCTTTCTGGATGCAGTGGGAACGAGTACACAGCACAAAATGCATGGGTTGGCTAATGCAGGGTGACAAATGCACCTATACATGGACTCTCATATACAGACAGAGATAACTGTACACAGTAAATGTGCAGGGATATACACATATGATGGAGAAATGACGCAGTGAAATGGAGGAAGTGAGGAGGAGAGTGTACAGAGACTGTATAGAGACTAAAAGACAAGCCTGCCATTCTGTCAGCCAAGGGTAAAATATCAGAATTGATTGAAAGAACTGTTTAGGTGGAACATTTGGGGTCAGGGAGGAGAGCCCTGTCAGTTCACAAAAGCTAGCTGGGTTGCATTACTGCGCTCTTCAAATCCACCTTTTTAGTGTGGAAGGCTGGAGAAATCTGCATGAAAAGTGAAGCCAACGTCCACTGAGTCAGAGAAAAAAGGACAAATGTATTCCCACAGTGTCAGCTTCATAACATGCATTCAGTACTAAATATTCCATGATGTTTTCTGAGGATATTTTTGCTCAGGAAAATTTCCTAAACTTTTAATTTCTGAAAATTTCTGAATGACTTAGGAGTGAAAGCAGTCTTGTCTTGCTTTTAGGTAGGGATGTTTTAGAAAATTTTACAAAGCAACTCACAGATGGAAAAAGTCTTTCCTGGCTTTTGATTCTCCTGTCATCTGTGAAAGTTTCCCCCTTTTATTGCTGTAGCATCCAGTCAATTCAAAGAAGGCCAAAAACTGATGGAAAATGACTTTATTGAGCCGTCCATGTCATTAACCAACGTAAGAGCTATGGTGAGAACAAAATAAACCACAATTACTATTCGTTCGTCTTTTAACCGTAACATAACTCCTACATTAGTAACCTTCCATGAGCAAATCCGTAATACGTTTTAGCAATAAACATCTCCAGTTAATAAGTATATTCTCTGTGACATTTACAAACCTTGTTCTCCCATTGACTGAAGCTAAAACTTTGTTTTATTAACTTTTCCGTTGTCCTTCCGTTGCGTTAATTTGACCGTATAGACTTTTCTTTGCGCTTTCCGTAACGTTCATCAAGTCCACTTCTGTTACCTTACTTCCGCTTAACAGGATGCTATCAAAATAAAAGCATGGCCGTACCATAATTGCATCTAAATAACATTAGAAATAGCTTTAGCTATTCTGACCTTTACACTCCCATCAAATTATTTTGTTACACATAAAAAACACAAATAATTTCTCAAAATTACTTAACAAACAACAATGAACTGATATGTAACCTTCAAAGTATCAAAACATGTAAAGCATTTCACATTTGCTTCTCTTCTAATAGCAGAACTAACTTATGAACTGGACGTTCTACTACAGACATTTTATTAACACGCTGACCCCTTTTGGTAAGATTTTTGTCTGCAAAGGCTATTTTGACCTTTCTGACAAGTCCATCTGTGTCTTTCACAGTGTCCAAAATTCTTCCAAGTTTCCACTGGGATCGCGGTTGCATTTCATCCTTGTCCATTACTATGTCTCCTATTTGCATGTTCCTTTTAGGTGCGTTCCATCTTTGTCTGAGCATAATGTTCTGCAAGTACTCCCTTTTCCACCTGCTCCAAAACTGTTCGAGAAGATACTGTACTTGACGCCATCTTTTTTGTGCATACAAGTCCTCCTTAACAAACTGTCCGGGGGGAGGCAGAGCAGTTGACGTTTTCATTGTGACAAGATGGTTTGGAGTGAGTGGCTCCAAGCTGTTTGGATCATTGAGATTGTCCGTTGTTAGGGGGCGGCTGTTTACTATTGCAGCTGCTTCATACAAGAAGGTTCTGAGTGAAGAGTCGGTGAGTCGACCAGGTGTGAGAGCCAATGTAGCGTTAAGAACGTTTCTCACAGTCCGTATTTGTCGTTCCCATACTCCACCTGCGTGACTACCATGAGGTGTGTTTAGAACAAAATCACACTGTTTCTCTGCAAGGACGGTTGTCAGTTTGTCAGTGTCCATTTCACTTTGTGCTGTGTTCAGTTCATTTTTAGCACCTACAAAGTTGGTACCCTGATCACATTTTATTTGTCTGACAGAGCCTCTCAAAGCAATAAAGCATCTGAGTCCATTTATAAAAGCGTCTGTTGATAGGTCCTCTATCATTTCTACATGAACTGCGCGAGAATAGAAACATGTGAAAAGGAGGCCATACCTTTTGTTTTCCTTGCGTGCTTGTTTAGTCAGGAATGGGCCGAAAACATCCATACCACAGTATGTAAAAGGTGGCGAGTGCTCAATCCTTTCTGCCGGTAGATCTCTCATTTTTTGTCCTTCAATAGATCTCCTTTGCCTCCGACAAAACACACACTGGCGAATGTAGGGTGCGACTGTTTGACTTAACTTTGGAATCCAATAGCCACTGTGTCATGATCCCCGCTTTGGTCCTGTCTGTCTCCCTCTTTCTTTCTTTGTTACTCTTTTCTTCTCCCTCTCTCTCTCAGCCTTCCTTCTCTTTTCCTCACTCTCTCCCCCTCACTCACTCAAGCTCTGCCTGCAGCTTGATTGCTGCATTGGTAACAGCTGCAGGCAGCAGCTCACCTGCACACAATAATCAGCTGCTATATAAGCTCAAGGTTTTCAGTTACACTCTGCCAGATCATCAACCATGCTTCCTAGTTCCCTGTCGATCCCTGCCTGGTTTCCTGCTTTCTGGTTTTTCCGTTGGTCCCAGCTCTGTCTCCAGTCTTGCCTTCTGTTGTCTGGTAATTCAGCTTTAGTTATATGTTGTGGTTTTTGTTTAGACCTGTCTTCACTGTTCTTAGTTTAGTGTTTTGTGGGTTCTTGTGGGTTTTGCATATTGCTTATGTGTATTTAGTTTTCCTGTTGGTCTGCGTGTGCGATACCTTGAGTTCTGTAAGTTTTTTCATGTTCATGTTGATTACAATTGTGGGTTTGTTTGGATTAGTTTCTTTTGTTCTTAGTTTTGAGTCTTGTAGGGTTTTATTGATTTTGATTGTTTGTATTAGGTTGGGTTTCAGTTTTCACTAGTGTTTGGGTTCTGTGCGGTTGTCTGGAGTTTTTTGGTTCTTGTAATAAATCTTCTTCAGAACACTCGGCCCGTCTGATCCTCTGTGCCTGCATCTGGGTTCTCTGACACCTGCCGTAACAGTATGATCTGGCCAGATTTGAACCCAGCAGACACGGAGCCCGGCTCTGTCCAATCATCCGATTCCCTTGGAGATCTTTTTGAGGACGAGGACGCGTGCGAGTATTTGAATATTGTTTGTCATTTTTATGGACTGTGGAAGGAGGCCAAAGAGGCCGCCCTTAGGAAAGTGTACTTGGATTTTGCACGCAGGGAGGCAGCCCGAAAGCCTTGGCTCAAGGCCATATTGCCACAGTTTGTCTTGGATGTAATTAACTTGCCTGTTCTGAAGCCTGCTGCTTCCCTGTCCACCCCAGAGGTAGCCAGCTCTGAGCTAGCTAAGACCCACCTCACAACTAATTCAGTGAGAGTGGGGGTGATGAGCCTGCAACCAGCCACCACTCCAGCCATGCCACAACCCTATCACCTGCCTGATTCAGCACCCCCATGCACTTCACGACCCTTCTCCATATCCTCCAGCGCTCTGTCTTCGTGGTTGCTTGATAGAGCCCTTGGGCTGGACAATGATTCCCCAAATGCCCCAGAGACCCTGTCGGATGACGACAGGAAGTCTCCCTTCTGGGGAACCCGCTGGGCAATTAAACCTGCCCTCCAGCTCCCGAAGGACCCACCTCCTGGAAAACCATCCAGGAGGAGGCGCGGTTCCAAACGCCGGACCTCGCCGCTCCCCAGCGCCCTGACCTCGCCGCTCCCCAGCGCCCTGACCTCGCCGCTCCCCAGCGCCCAGCTGCCGAGCGCCGCGGAGGTCCAGCTGCCGAGCGCCGCGGAGGTCCAGCTGCCGAGCGCCGCGGAGGTCCAGCTGCCGAGCGCCTGCATCCTGGCCATTCCTGAGGGGGTCGATGTCGCCTCTCTGCCTGGTCCGGTTCCTGTTCCCGAGGGGGTCGCTGACGCCTCTCCAGATCCCGATCCTGGTCCGGTTCCTGTTCCCGAGGGGGTCGCTGACGCCTCTCCAGATCCCGATCCTGGTCCGGTTCCTGTTCCCGAGGGGGTCGCTGACGCCTCTCCAGATCCCGATCCTGGTCCGGTTCCTGTTCCCGAGGGGGTCGCCGACGCCTCTCCAGATCCCGATCCCGATCATGGTCCAGTCCCGGTTCCCGAGGGGGTCGCCGACGCCTCTCCAGATCCCGATCCCGAACATGGTCCAGTCCCGGTTCCCGAGGGGGTCGCCGACGCCTCTCCAGATCCCGATCCCGATCCTGGTCCAGCTCCTGTTCCCGTGGGGCCTGACGGCGCCTGTCCAGTTCCTCATCCTGGTCCAGTTCCGGTTTCCGTGGGGCTCGAAGGCGCCTGTCCAGTTCCTCATCCTGGTCCAGTTCCGGTTCCCGTGGGGCTCGAAGGCGCCTGTCCAGTATCTGATCCTGTTCCCGAGGGGGCAGCCGTCGCTGCCCCACCTGATCCTGTTCCCGAGGGGACAGCCGTCGCTGCCCCACCTGATCCTGTTCCCGAGGGGGCAGCCGCCGCTGTCTCACCTGATCCTGTTCCTGATCCTGTCTCCGAGGAGGTCGACGACGCTTCCTCACCTGATCCTGTTCCTGATCCTGTCTCCGAGGAGGTCGACGACGCTTCCTCACCTGATCCTGATCCTGATCCTGTTCCTGAGGGGGTCGCCTGTCCGGTTCTGGTTCCAGTTCCTGAGGGGGTCCCTGACGGCGCCACTCCTGGTCCGGATCCAGTTTCCGAGCGGGTCCCCGACGGCGCCACTCCTGGTCCGGATCCAGTTCCCGAGCGGGTCCCCGACGGCGCCACTCCTGGTCTGGATCCAGTTCCCGAGCGGGTCCCTGACGGGGCCACTCCTGGTCCTGTTCCTGTTCCCAAGCGGGTCGTCGACGCCGTCTCCACTGATCCTGTTCCTGTTCCCGAGCGGGTCGTCGACGCCGTCTCCTCTGGTCCTGTTCCTGTTCCCGAGCTGGTCGTTGACGCCGTCTCCTCTGGTCCTGTTCCTGTTTCCGAGCGGGTCGTCGACGCCGTCTCCTCTGGTCCTGTTCCTGTTTCCAAGCGGGTCGTCGACGCCGTCTCCTCTGGTCCTGTTCCTGTTTCCGAGCGGGTCGTCGATGCCGTCTCCTCTGATCCTGTTCCTGTTTCCGAGCGGGTCGTCGACGCCGTCTCCCCTGATCCTGTTTCCGAGCGGGTCGTCGACGCCCTCTTACCGGCTGCTGCTCCCGAGGGGCCCGATGCCGCCTTACCGGCTGCTGCTCCCGAGGGGCCCGATGCCGCCTTACCGGCTGCGGCTCCCGTTCCTGCTCCCGAGGGGCCCGACGACGCTGCGTCCTCGGATCCGGCTCCCGTTCCTGCTCCCGAGGGGCCCGACGACGCTGCGTCCTCGGATCCGGCTCCCGTTCCTGCTCCCGAGGGGCCCGACGACGCCGCGTCACCTGTTCCGTTTCCGGTTCAGTTTCCTGTTCCTGAGGGGCTCCGCCTTTGCCGGCCGCAAGCCCGACGCCGGCCTCCAGCCCGACCGCCCGAGGGGTCCCGTTTCCCGCTCCGTCGCCGGCCTCCAGCCCGGCCTCCAGCCCGGCCTCCAGAGGGGTCCCGTTTCCCGCTCCGTCGCCGGCCTCCAGCCCGGCCTCCAGAGGGGTCCCGTTTCCCGCTCCGTCGCCGGCCTCCTGCGCGGCCTCCCGACGGTCCTCGTCCCCTGTGCCGCCGGCCTCCTGCGCGGCCTCCCGACGGTCCTCGTCTCCTGTGCCGCCGGCTTCCTGCGCGGCCTCCCGATGGGTCCCGCCTCCAGCTCCGTGGCCGGCCGCCGGGCCGTCCTCCGGAGCGGTCCCGCCTCCTGCTCCGTGGCCGGCCGCCGGACCTTCCTCTGGAGCGGTCCCGCCTCCTGCTCCGTGGCCGGCCGCCGGACCTTCCTCTGGAGCAGCCCCGCCTGTCCGCCCGGCCTCCGGGCCGTCCTTCCGAGCAGCCCCGCCTGTCCTTGTCCTGCTCCTGTCCCTGGACTTCTCCCTGGTCCGGTTATGAGTTTATTGGACTTTGCTTCCTGGCCGCCCTCCTGAGGATGTTTTGTTGGACTCTTTAGTTTTGCTTTTGAACCCTGTTCGATAAGGGCGATTTCCAGACTGTTCTGGACATTCTTAGTTTGTTTTGGCCCTCCTCCGGACCCCCTCCACCCGCCCAGCTTGTCTCAGACTTTTCTGTTGTGTACTCCCCCCCTCAATGGATAGTTCTTCTCCAGCACCCTGACCTGATGTTGTTGTGCGCCAGGAGGCGCACGTTGAGGGGGGGGGTACTGTCATGATCCCCGCTTTAGTCCTGTCTGTCTCCCTCTTTCTTTCTTTGTTACTCTTTTCTTCTCCCTCTCTCTCTCAGCCTTCCTTCTCTTTTCCTCACTCTCTCCCCCTCACTCACTCAAGCTATGCCTGCAGCTTGATTGCTGCATTGGTAACAGCTGCAGGCAGCAGCTCACCTGCACGCAATAATCAGCTGCTATATAAGCTCAAGGTTTTCAGTTACACTCTGCCAGATCATCAACCATGCTTCCTAGTTCCCTGTCAATCCCTGCCTTGTTTCCTGCCTTCTGGTTTTCCCGTTGGTCCCAGCTCTGTCTCCAGCCTTGCTTTCTGTTGTCCTGGTAATATATCTTCAGTTATATTTTGTGGTTTTTGTTTAGATCCGTCTTCACTGTTCTTAGTTTAGTGTTTTGTGGGTTCTTGTAGGTTCTGCATATTGTTTCTGTGTATTAAGTTTTTCCGTTAGTCTGCGTTTGTGATACCTGGAGTTCTGTAAGTTTTTTATGTTCACGTTGATTATAACTGTGGGTTTGTTTAGATTAGTTTCACTTGTTCTTGGTTTTTATTCTGGTGGGGTTTTATTGGTTTTGATTGTTTGTATTAGGTTTGGTTTCAGGTTTCACTGGTGTTTGGGTTCTGTACTGTAGTCTGGAGTTTTCTGTTCTTGTAATAAATCTTCGACCGAACGCTCTGCTCGTCTGATCCTCTGTGCCTGCGTCTGGGTTCTCTGACCCCCTGCCCTCCACGCATAACACACTGGATCGGATCTCGTTCATTGTGAAGCCTTTTCCCTGATGATTGACCTTTTCATGACAGTGGGCAATTATCAGTTTTGCGATGTGATGTTCTCTGGGGATGATTGTGGGATGTTTGAATGAGTGGGGAAGAGATGAATCTTGTAGCCTTCCTCCCACCTTGAGCACATTGTCTTTGTCCAAGAAAACATCCAGATTGTACATTTTGTTGTTCTTTGGTAGTTCTTTGCCCTTGCTGAGAGTTTCTATTTCATTTTGATATGCTTGTCTTTGCAAATCTTTGATTATAACATTTTCTGCATTTTGTCTTTCAGTTACAGTAGTGAGTGTCTTCGATTTGTCTTTGAGCAAATATCTTTTGAGACGTGCTACTGCGCTGACTGCACGGGACCAAGATGACAACTTTGTGAGATGGTCACTAAGGCTTTTATGTTCAACAGTTTGTGTGTTTAGTGCTTGCGTCTTTCTCACCTCTGGGTCTCCTACTGGAAGTTCAATAGTCTCCTTTAATGGAAGATGTATCTCCTTTTCCCACAGGAATGAAGGGCCTGTGAGCCAGTTGGATAAAAGCAGTTCATTTACTGATGTGCCCCTGGATGCCATGTCTGCAGGGTTTTCGCTGGTGGGCACATAAAACCATTGTTGTGGAGACGTATTGTTGCGGATTTTCTGCACTCTATTAGCAACAAACGTGTGGAAGCACCTCGCTTCGTTATTTATGTACCCTAGAGAGACCTTTGAGTCTGTCCAAAAGAACTCCTCGATGTTGTCATAAAGCAATTCCTCTTTTAGCATGATACTCACAGCAACTGACACCGTGGCTGCGGTAAGCTCTAATCTTGGGATTGTGATGACCTTTGTTGGAGAGACACGTGCTTTTCCCATGATGAAGGTACAATGAACATTTTTGTCTCCATTTATGAGTCTGAGATAAGAACATTGTCCATATCCTGCGATGCTTGCATCAGAAAAGTGATGTATTTTTCTTTTTACTATTTCTCCAAAATCTGCGGGAACATAACATCTATTTATTTGCACCTTTTGCAGATTGCTTAGATCTCCTATCCATCTCTCCCACCGTGGCCTGAGATGTTCAGGTAGCGGGTCATCCCAGTCTGTTCCCTGATGACACATTTCTTGGAGGATAGCCTTGCCATTGAGCACATAGGGAGCAATAAATCCAAGAGGGTCGTATATTGCTGCGACTGTGGACAGGATGCCACGCCTGGTTGGGGTTGTTCCTTAAGTGCAATGTTGAAAGTGAAGCAATCCTTCTCCACATTCCAACAGATGCCAAGAGCTCTTTCTGTTTGTACTTCAGTAAACGTCAAGTCTTTTGTTTTGACTTCCATTGCATGCTCTGAAGTTGGAATACTGTTCAGAACGTCAGCGTTGTTAGACACAAACTTATGTAATCTTAGTCCACCGTTTGCACATAGTTCACGTGCTTCCTTTGCCAGTTGTATAGCATCTTTAACCGTCTCAGTGCTGGTGACTCCGTCATCAACATAGAAGTCTCTAGCTACAAACTGTGAGCCTGCAGGGTATGCAAGACTATTCTCTTTCGCTAAACGTTTGAGTCCATAATTTGCACCACCGGGTGACGAAACAGCGCCAAAGAGGTGCACTGTCATTCTGTATGCTTGTGGTTGGCTGTTCATGTCTCTGTTTTTCCACCATAAGAAGCGCAAGTAGTTGCGATCACTTTCATTGACTTGGAACTGGTGAAACATTTTTTCAATGTCGCACATCAGAGCTACCTGATGCTGTCTGAAACGTAAAAGTACACCAGTTAGATTGTTTATCATGTCAGGACCATTCAGTAAGTGTTCGTTGAGACAGGTACCCTTGTGCTTCGCAGAGCAGTCAAAGACCACACGCAATCTTTCAGGTTTCTTTGGATGGTAGATGCCATGGTGTGGTATGTACCATGTCTCACCTGGGGGCCCATAATCATCAGTCTCTTCGGCATCACCTCTTTTGATGATGTCATTCATGTATTTCATGTAATCCTCTTTGTATTTCTCATCTCTCATGAGTTTGCGTTTGAGCTGATTGAGTCTGCTTTCAGCGAGTTGTCTGTTATCTGGCATTTGTGGCCTTTCTTTAAACGGTAATGGCATTTTGTAATGTCCATTTTCAGTCTGTGTAATGCCTTGTTCAAGTTTGTGGAGGAATATTAAATCCTCTTGTGACACAGTCTTTTCATTTTTGTCAGTCTCTTTAAAATCTCTTTCCAGAGCACGTATTGCGTCTGCTGGAGTGAAAGGAGGGATTTCCTTTTTTTTTTTTTTTGTCTGCATTTATACTCAACGTATAACACCACAGAAGGGGGTCAACTTTAATGAGATCAATGCATATTTTAGTCTTGCAGCAAAATATATTAATATTTAGTGCGTGTGCGTGACCATCACCGGCCCCCCCTGGAGGCTAAGCTGTCATTCTTTATTGAATTTTTCTATCATGAGCCAGAGGGGGCAGTGCAGCACCTCAGTGAATTGAGGGGGAAACAAATGAAGGACAGGACAAGACAAGACGAACAGGGAGGGTATAGACAGGCAGTGCTATTTGAGTCCTATAAGAGTGCTGTAAAATGCTATGTCATTTCCAACAACCGATCCCACATCTGAAAATTGGGAACAAATAGTCGGCACAGAAATGAATTGGAAACCAGAAGTCCTGACAGTATGCAGAGTTAGGACGCCAGGGGACAGGAGTGAGAAAGAAGTGTATAGAGGGCGTGAGTTTAGTGCAAAGTCTGGAGAATGACTCCGCACAATCAGGCGGGTCCCATCAACTATCAGAAAGGGGACTCGACAGGAGTTGGTAAGCCCTGAACAAACATGCATGTGTGATGGACACCGAAGCCCAGAGCGACTACCACAAGTCAACAGGGCCAGGCCGGCCAAGTGCCCCCACACAGGGGGAGCACCAGGAGGCACCGCCCAGAAGGCCGCCCGGGCCGCAGACAAGCACGCGGACCCAGAGACCAAGAGAAGGCAGCAACCGACACCCCCAGCGCGCCAAGGATAAGACCGGGGGGCACAGGGCATGGGGGCACACCCGCCACCCAACGCCCACCCCCAACCACCCCACCCGCCCCCCACCCCCACCCCCCAACCGCCCCCCACCCACCCCCCACCCAACACCCCCACCCCAGGGGAGGCAGGAGGCCCACCACAGCCCGGGAAGCCAGACACAGGGACCGAGCGCTCCACCGCAGGGAAGGTCGCCGGCCCCACCCCAAGCAGGCCACCACCGGGAGCCAGCCAGAGGAAAACCAAGGCCGGGCCCAGATGCAAGCCCAGAGAGCGCGAGCGGACAGGGAGTCAGCGCAGCTAACAGGAAGGTGCCACGCATACCACTAGCACCATGCCCCAGGGAAGCGCGGCAACCCACGGTCCCCACCCCCGAAGGCGC
The DNA here is from genome assembly GCA_024666655.1 of Dascyllus trimaculatus. Lineage (NCBI taxonomy): Eukaryota > Metazoa > Chordata > Actinopteri > Pomacentridae > Dascyllus > Dascyllus trimaculatus. The sequence goes on along the minus strand of CM045446.1, from coordinate 6,582 downwards.
GCCCAAACCCATACCGGATCCGAGCCGCCGCCCACCGCAAGCCAGCACCAGAGCCACGACAACCACCAGGCAAGTGAGTCCAGCCCCCAACCCAACAAGAGCCGCCAGACATGCAGGAGATCCCCCCCCAGACCGTCACCTCCCGACCCCGGGGAACCCCAAGCCATGGTGACCCAGATGAGGGTCCACTCCCACCGACCCAGGCCCAGAGGGGGCCGGGCCCCCACCAGACATGCCATGGATGTGTAAAGACACCGTTACCTCCCTATTACTTATTTTCCTCGGTCCCTGACGAGGAAAAACTAACCCTAAACCGTGTTTGAGTGCAACCCTGTGTGTGATGTGGTGCATCAAAAGCTTGAGGGGCGGGAGAGATGGAAGGGGGAGGGCCAGAGGGCCGCAGAGGCTGGGTACTCTGCAGCCTACCCTGACCAAGGTCCCGATCCACCGCAGACCCCCACCCAAGATGTGAGTGTCTGTTGTTGTGAAAGGAGGGATTTCCTTTACAGTGACTCGGTGGCAGAGACTACTTGTCATGTCTGTTTCACTGCAAGGTACTGAGTTGCCTACTATGCTCCATCCTACGTCAGTGCGAATGGCATAGGGCTCGTTTTCTTTGCCTAAAATTACTTGTTTGGGTGCAAGAGCTCTAGGACAGGTATAACCTATGAGGAGACTTACTTCACAACTGAGGAGTGGAGGGACCTCATCTACTATAGGCAGCAAGTGACTCCACTGTTTGGCTGTTTCACATGTCGGTATGTGTTCTCTGTTTGCAGGTATGTAGTCCTTTGTGTACGCATTGGGGAGCTTTATGACTGCAGCTGAGTTATAACTTCTCACTGTGAGGTCAGATACTTTTCCACTATTTACAACTGCATTGTTACCCATCATAGTAGTCAGTTTCAGCTTTACTGGATGAACATCTGCTTGAAGTTCATGCGCTACATCCTGATCAATGAAGACAGTGTCGCTCTGAGTGTCTAATAATGCATACACCAGTTTTTCTTTGTGTGGATTAGTAGCAGTGGACAACCATACTGGAACTATCATTGAGGTGCTGACCGTCTGCTCGGATCTGGCGACATTAAGTGACATTACTGTAGCCGTTTCAGGTGAGTTGCCTTGAGTTGCGTTGTCTGTACTCACTCGAGTTTCCTTCTGTTGGCTGTTACCGTAGTTATCATCATGAAGACAACTTGGGTGTCTCTTTGTGCATGTTTCATAAGTGAGGCGGCGTTTGCAATCCTTAGCACTGTGCCCTTGTTTCAAACAACCGTAACAAAGTTTATTGTCTTTTACATGTTTCTTTCTGTTTTCCAGAGTCATTTTCATGAAGTCTGGGCACTTGTGAAGCTGATATGCACCTTGGCATAACATGCATACAGATCCATTTGGTGTTTTTGTTACTTCCCGTCTGTCACTTTGTTCAGTTGTGTTTGTGTTAAATACACTTGCCTTATTTCTTTTGATTTCCCTTGTGTTCCTTTTGTCACTGTTTGTTTTAGTTGAGCAAAGTGCATGGATGGAGGTGACTGGGTTGCAGGCGACTTCAGCTTCAGTTGAGAGGAAGGAGGCAAAATCACTGAAGCTTGGGAACTCACCACCCTCCATTAAAGTCTTTGTTACCTGCCTGTTCCATCTCGCATTTATCCAGTCCGGTAGTTTGTGCAGCAGTTTTTGATTTTCTTCGCAGTCGTCCAGTATTTGCAATCCTTTTACTTGTGGCATAGCGAGCCTACATGCATTGACAAAATCTGCAAAGGTCCTTAGTCCCTCAGCATCTCTGGGCTGCACCTTTGGCCAGTTTGATAGCTTTTCTCTAAATGCCTTCTGTATCACGAATGGCTGGCCATATCTTAAGTTTAGTTCGTCCCAAGCATCGTTATAAGCCTTTTCATCATTTCTAAAGAAAGTTCCTTCAAGGCATTTGCGAGCTGGGCCAGTTACATATCTTTTCAAATAGTACAGTTTATCTGCTGCAGAGATTCCCTTTTGTTCAATCAGTGACACAAATGTAGATTTCCATTCAATAAAGTTTATTGGTTCGCCATTAAACACCGCTGGCTCTGGTGTGGGCAGTCTGTTCATTCTTATGCTGTCTTGAACTGATTGTGCAGGTTGAGTAACATTAGAGGAAGCTGTTTGTACAGGAATGAATGTGTGTGCTGCTGTGGGCTGTTGAGGTGTGGTGCTCACCTGTTCACCTTCTATTGACTGTACATCACCAGTCTGAGATAACTGTCTGTCATATGCGTCAAACCTGGCTTGAGCTGCTCTCAAATCCTTCTGAGCTCTCAAGCGTTCCAACTCTGAGGTTTGAACTGCCATTTCTTTCTTGTGCTCCTCCTCCAACACCCTTATCTTTTCACGTTGTGTTTGCTCTTCTAGCGCGATCTCATACTCAGCCTCTTTTGCTGCGAGTTCTGCCGCTGCATCTGCTCGTTTCGCCATCAGCTGTGAAGATGAGGACTGCAGGGTGTGATGTGACGCTGCGGTTGAGCCGTATATGGACAGGGCGTAGTCATGCTCTAAAAGTCCACGTAAACGAATCCTTTCACGCTCTGCATCAAAGTCTTCAATGCCACTTATTCTTTCCAGAATTATTTTTATGATTTCACGAGTCACAGCATCACAAGCATCAATTTTCCTTCTGATGTCATTTGAAGGTGCCATTTGGCTTCTCATTTCTGAATACAGCTTAAGGACATCATCTCTTGCTTTCTCTATGATGTCTGCAAGATCTGACAATTCTTTGTCAGTGATATCTGATTTTAGTCTTTTTCTTGCTTTTCGTACCTCTGCCTTCCATTGTTCATACAGACTTAATATTCTCTTTTCTCTTTTATTCATTTCTTCTTATTGATATGACATCATCTTTCCTGTATGTACCTTAACTCTTTCTGAACGTCTTGGCAAATCAGACATGCTTTGAACTTTATTTTGAAGTTCACTTGAAGTTTTTTCTTTGCATGCGATTGAGTTTTTAATGTCTTGTTCATTTTCACTTTCATCTGTAAGTGAGTCCTTTAAACCTTGAATTTCTTGTTGCAAACTTGTAATCTGTTCGTTTATTTCCATGTGACTTACTGGTGCAGCCTGTAAATCATCCATTTTGAGCTTTTGATCTTGATCCGTTTTATTTTCTGACCGACTTCTGCCATTTGCTGGACGTTGCGGGTATTGCCGTTGAACCTTGAGACCACGTTGTTCAGCAAAATGGCGGCGGTCTGGCTCTCGCTGGACCTCAGGCAAGCTCTTACTGTAGCATCCAGTCAATTCAAAGAAGGCCAAAAACTGATGGAAAATGACTTTATTGAGCCGTCCTTGTCATTAACCAACGTAAGAGCTATGGTGAGAACAAAATAAACCACAATTACTATTCGTTCGTCTTTTAACCGTAACATAACTCCTACATTAGTAACCTTCCATGAGCAAATCCGTAATACGTTTTAGCAATAAACATCTCCAGTTAATCAGTATATTCTCTGTGACATTTACAAACCTTGTTCTCCCATTGACTGAAGCTAAAACTTTGTTTTATTAACTTTTCCGTTGTCCTTCCGTTGCGTTAATTTTACCGTGTACATAGACTTTTCTTTGCGCTTTCCGTAACGTTCGTCAAGTCCACTTCCGTTACCTTACTTCCGCTTAACAGGATGCTATCAAAATAAAAGCATGGCCGTACCGTAATTGCATGTAAATAACATTAGAAATAGCTTTAGCTATTCTGACCTTTACAATTGCTTTTCTCCATTGAATCACTGTCAACTTAATTTAGCTTTTTGACAAGAATTTACAAAAACCTCTTTCATCTCAAAGTTACCAGACTTCTACAAGGTAAAGTAAATTAATGGAAAATATAAATGTAAAATAAGTGATTGCAAAGGGACTTATCTAATTTAACACCGGTGCAACCAAGTGGCGCTAGAAGTCACACACTTAGTGAAATCCAGATCATCTGAGTGCAGTGAATGTCTCTGCATAATGGATACAAAAGAACATTCCAAGCAATTCTGTGAAAATGTTAGTGAAAAGCACAAGTCAGAAGATGGACACAAGAAAATGACCAAGTCAATAATTATCCCTTGGAATACAGTCAAATCCATCATTTAGAAATGACAGGACCATGGCACATGTTCAAATCTCCCTAGAGCTAGCTGTTCCAAAAACTGAGTGACTGTGGAGGAAAAAGATGGTGAGGGAGGATGCCAAGACACCTATGACTCCTCTGAAGGAGTTACAAGCTTCGGGAGCTAAGATAAAAGAGATTGTTCACACAACAACTGTTACCTGTTCTTCACCAGTCAAAGCTTTATGGGAGAGTGGCAGAGAAAGCTGGAGAAAAATCTGATGCAGTCTGCAAGAGAACTGACATTTGGGAGATTTGTTTTCCAGTGAGACAGTGACCCAAAGCATATAGCCAAAACTACCTAGAAATGGTTTAACGACAACAAGGTGAATGCCAAGACCCCAGACCTCAATCTACTGAGAATTTGCGGCTGGAAATTTAACTTAAATGGGGTGAATACTTTAGCAACTACTGATTTTGGGTTTAAGGTTCTGAATTAATCAATATTACTTTGTGAAAATCTGTTAACTTTGAGATGAAACAGATTTGTTTTTGTAAATTCTTGTCAAAAAAGCCAAATTAAATTGACCATGATTCAATGTTGACAAGCAATAAAAGGGGGAAACTTCCAAGGAGTCAAACTTTAAACCGGGACCATGAGGTTGCTAGTAGCTAGCTTACATACCAACCATGATCCTATAAACTGTTCAGATAGTGCAAACAAATACAAAACAGTCAACTTGTAATACTTTATGGTTTCTACTCAGTCCAATATGGTGACACATCATTTCTATATTTGTACTCATGGTAGACAGACGGTCAAAACAAGACTGACATCAGACATGCTAAACTTATAGTTTGCCTCATGAACTTACACATAAAAAAACAGATATAAAGAGAGTGCATTGTAAGGGTAGTCATGATGAGATTATTGAAATCAATGTCTGACAGTTCCTTTAAGTGAGTACACAAAGAATGGTTCAATCAAGGACTGTGGTTTAATTGTCTTCTTTGTCCTAATGTGATTTCAGTGTTTCTTGTAACATTGTCGGTGAAGTGAAATGCTTTTGATGCTGTTATTAAGATTGTGACCCTCACTTCCCGAAAGGTCAGAACTTGGTCGGTGTTTCTGGCAGCCATTTGGTCCTTTGTAGGCCTGATAATTACTCGGGGTTTGAGCCAGTCACTTGGCTAAACTAGGCCCAATATGCATCTTGGATGTCTGAAGGTGTGTGTGGTGAATCCTCTGAATGTCTGCTTTCTCATGACCTCCTGATAACACAAACTTCACACCATCCTGACAGATCTGGAAGGTGTTGTCCTTTAATGTTGAACATGTGGAGGGGTGCCTTGGTGTCTCAGCTCTGTTGATCACAGTGGACCCTGTCTCCAGTCTGTGACAGAAAATGGATGAAAACTTGTTCTGTCTCTGTATTTAAGTTGATTCTGACTGGTTGATCATACACAGGTGAGGCTGGATGTACATCAAGTGATAAACAATGCATAATAATGCTATGATAAACAAAAAACTAAATCTAAACCTGATCCTGTCAAACTGTCAAAATAACTAATGGCAGAGTTTATGATTTCCCAAATCACTGTAAACTCTGTCCATGTGTGATAATAATAAACCACTACTTTACTAGTAGTAAAGTGAAAATATCCTCACAGCTGTGATGAAGCTCAGGACCCAAGCTGAGGGCAGCTGCCATGTAACAAATTATTTACCTGCAGGTGATAAACAGTGACTCTGTGTGCGACAGCTCACTTATCTGTAAAAAAGTACACAGTGTGATTTACTTTCAGATTCTATTTAACTGTTCTCCATCTACAGGATAAATTTGTAAGTAAGTCAAGATTGAAGATTTTTTTGCCATTTTTGCGCAAACAAACAGTCTACGCACATTGGAATTCTTTTGCAGGGCTCTCTTGGAAGTTGAGTAAACACACGTAGTCCAAATACAATTTCCAAAAACACCCTACGAGAGTAATGAAAGATAAATACAAAAATGTAGCAAATAGATCTGGATGGTGCATTTGGGGTGTGAAATAATTCAAATGTGGAGGAAATATTGCACATGTAGAGGATATATCACATACATCACATCATATTGCACGCAAGTGGAATGAGGTAGTGAGGGATTATTGCACTTAGGTTGTAGGTGCAGTGTTTGTGTCAGAGCAGAGGGTGAGCTGGGTGGAATGAGTCTCTCTGCTCTTTTTCTGCAATGCTGTGTGTATATTGAGTCCATAGAAGGAAGCTTAGTCCCAATGATTCTCTCTGTAGTCTTTATGACTCTTTGGCGAGCCTTCCTCTCTGCCCATGTGATGTTACTGTACCAGACAGTGATGCCTGTAGTGAGAATGCTCTCTATCTGTCCTTCGTTAGCCTGAGAGGGCAACGACTCAGTCCTGTTTTCCTGAGCAGCCTGATAAAGTATAGGCTCTGCTGGGCTTTTTTCACTGGGGTGACAGTGTTCGATGTCCAGCTCACCTGCTTGGTGGGCATA